>OY998246.1:5948515-7159271 GCA_963922005.1 Cornus suecica | reverse complement strand
TCAACTTTATGATATTTACAGTTTTGCCCTTATACACTGTTTTGGTCATTCCAAGCTCGTTTTAAGTCCGTTTTGAGTAAACGAAAGGTCGATCCTAGCTAAATTGACCGTTCTGGATTGAACGGTGGGCTCCATTTTTCAAAATTAGTACTCTAATTTTAAGAAAAACACGGTTTGAAGTTTTATTGCTCCTAGTTGGTGAATTAATTTCGTCAATCTTTTGATATTTGTTATTTCAAGTCATGACTGAAGTACATGATACTGAGCAATCAGAGGCCAGAAATACTGTAGGGAATACTGCTGGGACGAGTGGTTCTATGAGGAGAACCATGGTATCAAATGAAAAGTTTGAGGTGGAGAAATTCGACGGCACCAATAACTTTGGCATGTGGCAATGCGAAGTCCAGGATCTTCTATTTCGAGATGGTTCCCAGATTGCCTTGGATGCTAAGCCTAAGGATATCTCGGATGAAGACTGGACATTCGTTAATCGTCAAGCCTGCGGCACAATCCGATTGTGTTTAGTGAAAGATCAGAAGTACTTTGTGATGAAAGAAAATATGGCGGCAGATCTGTGGAAGAAACTGGAGGAAAAATTCATGACGAAAAGTCCAGAAAATCGTCTTTATCTGAAGTCAAAACTCTTCAGATTCCAGTACAAGAAAGGTACCCCTATGATCGAACGCTCAAACAATTTCAACAAAATAATTGCAGATTTATAGAATTTAGATGTTGAAATTCTTGATAAAGATAAAGCTTTGATTTTATTAAATTCCTTGCCTGAAAAGATGAGATTAAATACATAGATATTGTTAACGCTTTGGTAAACAATGAGTACCGAAAGAAGGATCAACATGATCACCGGGACAATACATCAGAGGCGTTGACTGTAGACAGAGGCAGGTCGAATAACAGATCAAAAGAAAAGGAGAGATGGCGGTCCAAATCCATATCACAACCAAATAGATCTGAATCATCCAGAAGACGGCAAGAGAAGGATGAGTGTTTCCAGTGTCACCAGAAAGGGCACTGGAAGAGAGACTGTCCCAACAAGGACAAGTCACATGCCAATATTGCCCGAAAGAGGGAAGACGAAGAAGAAGCAGCCTTTACTGTTTCATCATCAGACACTGATCAGTCTGATAGATGGATTCTTGATTTAGGTTGTTCTTATCATATGTGTCTGAACATGAACTGGTTCTCTAGCTTCGAGGAGCTGGATGGAGGAGTTGTGCTAATGGGCAACAACAACACCTGTCAGACCAAAGGGATCGGAACAATACGCCTGAAGATGCACGACAGTACAATCAGAAAACTCTCCGATGTCAGGTATATTCCAGACCTGAAGAAAAACCTCATTTCATTAGGGGTTTTAGATTCAAGTGGTTACAAGGTGACCATGGAAGGTGGAGTTCTGAAATTAGTTCGAGGTGCATTCATGATAATGAGAGGTACTTTGAAGAAAAATCTGTATTACCTAGATGGGTATACAGTAACCGGAAGAGCAGCTGTGGTGAGCAGTTCTGAAAACAAGTCAACCGATCTTACCCGACTCTGGCACATGCGTTTAGGGCATGCGGGTGAGAAGGCGTTGCAAGGCTTGGTGAGGCAAGGCAGAATAAAAGGTGCCAAAACTGGCAAACTTGACTTCTGTGAGCACTGTGTACTAAGCAAACAGACGAGGGTCAAGTTTGGCACTGCGATTCACCAAACGAAGGCAACACTAGGCTATGTTCACACAGACGTCTGGGGGCCATCCAGAATCGCTTCATTGGGAGGTAAACGTTGGTTTGTAACGTTTATTGATGATTTTTCTAGATATGTCTGGGTTTATACTATGAAGCATAAAGATGAAGTGCTAGATATCTTTCTTAAATGGAAGAAAATGATAGAGACCCAGAAAGGCAGGAAGCTCAAGAGGCTCAGATCAGAAAACGGTGGCGAGTACAAATCAGATCCCTTCATGGAAATCTGTTAGAATGAAGGGATAATTAGACACTTCACAGTGCCTAGAACGCCACAACAAAATGGATTAGTAGAAAGAATGAATTGCACTTTGGTGGAAAAAGTACGATGTATGCTATCTCAATCTGAGCTAAGCAAGGCATTTTGGGCAGAGGCGTTGGTTTACTCCACTCACATTGTCAACCGACTTCCTGCAACTGCGCTAGATGGGAAAACTCCCAAGGAGGTATGGTCCGGATATCCAGTTTTTGATTATGATTCTTTTCATATATTTGGGTGTCCAACATACTTTCATGTTGTAGAATCTAAACTGGATCCTAGAGCCAAGAAAACTCTCTTCATGGGACATAGTGAAGGAGTTAAAGGATTCCGATTGTGGTGCACAGAAACAAAGAAGATCATCTGTAGCAGAGATGTTACTTTTGATGAGTCTGTCATGCTGAGACAGACAACTCCAGCTAAAGAAGAAGTGAATCCAAATATTCAGTAGCAGGTGGAGTTTGAGAGTCACGAAGATACTGAGCCACCAGTTGATAGTTCTGAAGATGATTCTGATAGTCAGGACGAGAACTCAGTTGAGGTGGAGACTCCATCTCCAGTATAGGTGATTAGTCAGCAGCCAGACTCTATTGCCGCCAGCAGACCTAGAAGGGTCATTCAGAAGCCTGCCCTATTTATTAACATGGTGTCATTTGTCCTTCCAGCGACAAAAGATGATGTCCCTAACACTTATAGAGAAACAGTGCACAGTACTAATAGTAAGAAGTGGAAGGCAGTAATGGATGAAGAGATGAAGTCTCTACATCAAAATCAGACTTGGAAGCTCGTTTAACTTCCAAAGGGCAAGAAGGCTATTAGCTGTAAATGGGTTTATGCTCAGAAAGAAGGTGATCCCGGCATAAACCAGATCAGATACAAAGCCAGACTAGTAGTGAAAGGCTACGCTCAAAGGGAAGAAATCGACTACAATGAGGTATTTTCGCCCGTTGTTAAACATTCCTCTATTCGGATACTTTTGGCTTTAGTAGCACAGTTTAATCTCGAGTTAGCTCAACTTGATGTCAAAACTGTATTTCTCCATGGCACTTTGAACGAAGAGATCTACATGACTCAGCCCGATGGGTTCAAAGTTTCAGGACATGAGAACTGGGCATGTAAATTGAGCAAGTCACTGTATGGCTTGAAACAGTCCCCGAGACAATGGTACAAAAGGTTTGACTACTTTATGAAGCAACAAAATTATACCAGAAGCCATTTTGATCATTGTGTATACCTTCGAAAACTCCCAGATGGTACATTTGTATATTTGTTCTTATATGTAGATGATATGTTGATAGCATCTAAGAGCAAGGTGGATATCGATAGACTGAAGGCTCAATTGAGCTCAGAGTTCGAGATGAAGGATCTTGGCGAAGCTAAGAAGATACTCGGGATGGAGATCAAGCGGGACAGACAGAAAGGCACAGTGTGTTTAACTCAGACAAAGTATTTGAAGAAAGTGCTTCAGACATTTGCCATTGATGGCAACACAAAATCAGTAAGCACACCGCTGGCCTCACACTTCAACCTGAGTACAAAGATGTCACCAACCACAGATGATCAGAAAAGGCAAATGGAGCATGTTCCATATGCAAATGCAGTTGGGGCTCTGATGTATGCAATGGTATGTACCAGACCTGACATTTCACATGTTGTAAGCATGGTGAGTTGATACATGCACAATCCTGGTAAAGGCCATTGGCAAGTAGTGAAGTGGATTCTACGGTACATTCATGGTACTGTGGATATTGGTTTGAATTTCGAGAGAGAGAAGACAGTGGGTAAACATCTAGTTGGATATGTTGATTCCGACTATGCTGGAGATCTTGATAAAAAACGATCTACTACCGGTTATGTCTTTACTATGGCAGGTGGACCAGTATGCTGGAGGTCAACATTACAGTCAACGGTGACTTTGTCTACTACAGAGGCAGAGTATATGGCTGTAACCGAAGCTTTCAAGGAAGCTATTTAGCTTCAAGGGTTGACTACAAACTTGGGTGTTTTTCAAGAAACCGTGAAGGTTTTTTGTGATAGTCAAAGTGTCATTTGTTTGGCAAAGAACCAATTCCATTATAGTCGTACAAAGCATATTGATGTTCGGTTCCACTTTGTTAGAGACATAGTAGATGATGGGAACATTATACTACAGAAGATCGGTACTGCAGATAATCCTGCAGACATGCTCACCAAAGTGGTTACAGGGATCAAGTTTGGCCTGAAATTAACGGGAAAACCTTCCTCTCTTGATGGGCAATCTCCGAGTGTATTTGGTGTTTGGGTTTGATGATTGGGTTGCTTCGAAATAGAGTCGAAAGGAACGGCTCTATTTTGAACGAAAATGACTCTGATACCAATTGTTGGACCTAAATACTAATAAAGCACACACAAACACATAGACACAATTATATTTACGTGGTTCCCCAAAATCGGGTACGTCCACGGAGGGGTAGCTCAAATATATATCGGGATTTCTTCTTTCCACCTCACAATGCTCTTACAGAATGTGAGCTTATCAACCACATAATATACAATATGTATATGTCCCATATATATAGGGTTTGAGAGAGGAAACCAAATTGATAACAATCATGTGCTGGCAGAGGAAAGAGTGGCAAACTTCTTCACACATGTTTTGGTGAAGAGTTTGGTTCATGCATGTGGAAAGGTGGCATGGCTGTGGAAGCTTCTTTGGATGTCATCCTATACATCATCTTCACTCATTTCATCATTGCTTACATCATATGCATGCATGACTCTCATCTCTTGAGTCATATATTCCCACACAACTGTCACGGACTTGGTGTTTCCAAGGAACTGTGCAGCCTTAGACACCTCTAAGATGCTTGAGAAGTGCTAAATAAGCCTTTGTGGGTCTCTAGCTTAGTGGGCAACTAAAGCTAGGTGAATGCGGAAGGTTAGTGTGTAAGAAGAGAAAGCTAGGCAAGAGAGCTTAGAAGACAATTGAACTCAAGAGAACTTGTATTGCTTGAGAACTTGGGTGATTGCTTAGATGGTGAGCAAATGAGCTCCCACCTCTATTTATAGGCCAAGGGTCTTACAAGGAAAAGTGGAGGGATTTCTAGAATTTTCCATGTCTTATATAACACTAGTCTACTCTAGAATGTTCTATACAATTCTATACAAGTCTAGACAACTCTACAATACTCTAGAGAATTCCGGAGAAGTGTGGAGAAGTTTAGAATATTCCGGATGCCAAGTAGGATCCTACGAAGCGTCTGCGTGACGCATGTGTGGCGCCCATGTAACATAACCTCTTAATACGGGACGTGACAATATGCTATGCTAAAACTTATTGGATAGGTTTATGG
The DNA here is from genome assembly GCA_963922005.1 of Cornus suecica. Classification (NCBI taxonomy): domain Eukaryota; kingdom Viridiplantae; phylum Streptophyta; class Magnoliopsida; order Cornales; family Cornaceae; genus Cornus; species Cornus suecica. Next base: position 7,153,935 of record OY998246.1, on the reverse strand, counting down.
GATCAGAATAAGGTGTTAGAGTTCATGTTGCTTGATTTTAAATAAAAATCGAATGAACTGATAATTGTTCTCTTATATGACACAAATCAAACTTGTAAATATTTAGAATCCTCTGTGTGGTGTGTTGTTGTTGTTTTTTCCCTTTTTTTTTTTTTTTTTTTTTTGTAATTTCCATTCGGCAGGAAGGATATATAAGCTTGATGCGAAACCTGATTTTTCAAACTACTGATATGTACACAATGGACAATGTTGCCTTGTTATTGTCAAAGGTATTGTCACAGCGGAGCATATTCTATGCTAAAACTTATTGAAGCAGGACTGGTCAAAGTAAAATAATTGTAAAGATTTTAATAGCAGCAATAATGGAGATTTTGTCACCTTCAATTAGGACTAACAATTCGTGTCAACAGGTCGACCCACGGGTCAATAGGGCAATCTGATACTAGTTGACACGAAAATCAAACATTTTAAATATGATACAATCCAACACGAAAAATAAAAAATAAAAAATAAAATTGAAATTGAAATTGAATTTGACCCAATTCAGTAATAGTTTATTAATGTATTTCAATCCATGATCAATTAAAGAATATAAAAAATCAGCAAATAAATATAACAATAAATATAATCGTGTCAAACGAGTCAATTCGTGTCAGAAATTGTCTAACCCTACCTTCAATCTCTACTTTTTTGTGGCTATATTTTCCTAATGACCCATGTTCTTGAACCTATCCCAGTTGGGAAAGATACTTTAAAAAATTGTCTTCGCTTGTCTCTTTCCTTTTTACACACTTATCAATTGAGGCGGCTACTGATGACATCAATTATTAAATTTAATGGTTCACTGAATCATCTATTAGCTTTCCTATATAAATTCTAGATATAGTTTATATTTTTTGTACCAAATTTCTGGGGAAAAAAAATATTCAAGAATGGTGGTCGGCAAAACAAGTGAAGTTGAACCTGCAAGTGATGTGAATTATGATCGAACAAGCGAATTGAAAGCTTTTGATAACACAAAAACTGGAGTTAAAGGACTTGTTGATGCTGGAGTTACCAATGTTCCTCGGATATTCATTCATCCACCAGCCACTTTTGACAATTCAAGCAAATCCCATTTCAGTTTCCCAATCATAGACCTCAGTCGCATTGGTGAAGATCCAATTCGGCGAACGAAAATCGTTGAGCAAGTCAGAGATGCATCAGAAACATGGGGATTCTTCCAAGTGATCAATCATAGCATTCCCGGAAGCGTTTTGGAGGAGATGATGAACGGAGTAAGTAGATTCTATGAACAAGATAGCGAGGTGAAGAAACAGTGGTATACACGAGATGTCACGAAAACATTCGTGTATAATACAAATTTTGATTTGTTTAGTGCACCAGCAGCCAACTGGAGGGATACCTATTATTGCGCTATGGCTCCTACTCCTCCCAACCACAACGAATTGCCCACAGCCTGCAGGTAAGCAGCACATTTGGGGAATAATAAGTACTTATAATTGTTTTGCAATTCATGGTCAAGATCATTAGTTATAGAAGAAGCATTCACTATACTAATGTTACATGACTTCATATCGGGAAGGTTGAAAATATTATTTCAATCATGCAAATAATGAAACTAAAAGTTTTTATAGTCTTGGATTATATATGCAATCATGCCTAATAGCTTGTATGAAAGCTTAACAAAGGAGACAAGAAGAAGTATATGTTGAACTAGTTAGCAGTATTGTCAAGCTCAAAACCAAATGTTGAATATTCTGTATATGAATAAAGGATAAGTTTTGACCGCCATAGAGATTTTGTGTCCAAAAGATTTTGTTAAGTATGCGGCCAAAAGTCCCACATGGGTTAAAAGTGGGAAGGATCATGGGTATATAAAAGGATGTACATATCTCAATTGGTGTGAGGCCTTTTGGGGAAGCCCAAGAGCAAATCCGTGCGGGCTGGGCCCAAAGCGGACAATATCACACCATTGTTGAGATATGTGGGGCCCGTAATGCCCAACAGATTTCATATCTATTGCTTTATGACCATAATGACACATCCTGCAGGGACATTCTGTTTGAGTACTCAAAGCAAGTGATGAAATTGGGGAATACTTTGTTTGAGCTATTGGCAGAGGCTCTTGGGCTCAACCCTAACCACCTGAAAGACATGGATTGCACCAAGGGGCTCGTTGTTGCATGCCATTGCTATCCAGCATGTCCGCAACCAGAACTAACCTTGGGTGCCAGCAAGCATGCTGATGATGACTTCCTCACTGTGCTTATGCAGGACCATATAGGAGGCCTTCAAGTTCTTCATCGAAACGAATGGGTCGACGTCCCCCCTACGCCTGGAGCTCTCGTGGTCAATATTGGAGATCTTCTACAGGCAAGTCCTCTATTATGTTTGGTTTATTTTTATAACAATTGATGTGCACTATAGTGTTTACACCGCATTATGATTATCACAATAGTCACATTTAGGAAATGTGAGAATGTATTCATAACATGAAACTATGAATGTAACTTGAGATTTGGGAATGAACATGAATTTGTGTTCATTATATGAATGTTATGATTTTAGAGAATGTATTAGTAATATGAAATTATGAATGTAACTTGAGATTTGGGAATGATGAATGTGACTTGCTTTGTTTTGGTCTTTTCAGCTTGTCACAAATGACAAGTTCAAAAGTGTTGAGCACAGAGTACTAGCAAACCATGTCGGTCCAAGATTATCGGTGGCGTGCTTCTTTAGAACAAGAATGTTGGCATCCAATTCGAAGGTGTACGGACCTATCAAAGAGTTGTTATCGGAAGAGAATCCTCCAAAGTATAAGGAAACTTCTGTTACTGAGTTTGAGGGCCACTACTTTAAAAAAGGGCTTGATGGTTCTTCTGCACTGCTGCATTTCAAGCTCTAAACTTTGGAAATGGATATGATAAAGGCTTAACAAGCTGCAAGGTGGTTGTTCACCATAGCAATAAAAGGTTGCAGTCTAGATTTAAAATTAGCAACAGGCAAAAGGATAACTTTTTCTTGTGTATCATATATCATACTTGTAATTGAACATGTTGAATCTTCTCTATAAGTGCGTGCGCGTTTCCTTTATTGGATATCGATAGCATAAACTTCATGCTAAATATGTCAATAATTTACCTAAATTGAATAAATAAGGATGTTATTCATAGACAATCCTGCAATGCCCAATTAATTACATGTATGTGTGTGTATGTTTTTTTTCCCTGTTCTCTTTTCTCTTTTTTGGAGAGTAGAAGAAGAATCATCCTCAATGTGATTGTACAAAAAATTAATAGTCCAGCTACATTTGGATTCTTAGGGGGACATACACAATGTCAAATATAGTTGGAGTTCAATGTGTTAGAGAGAGAGAGAGAGAGAGAGAGAGAGAGAGTGTTGCTTCACTTTTTGGTTATGCCCATCTGAAAATTGTTCTAAAATTGTGTAATGTCAAGTCCCCCAAGAGAGATAAAGTATTGGTTTTTATTTTATAGATTATCATGATGACTCAATTTTCATTAAAATTATGATAGTAGTAATAAATAGGGTAATTTGCACTAACATTCCCTAAGGTTTAAGTCAATTCCACCTTTGTGCTGGTTTTTAAAATTTTTGCACTAACACCCCTTGAGGTTTGGTTTTTGCATTTTTTAGACCGAACGATATGACCTTGTAACAATATGTCCCTCTTTCGGTTATAAACGCCGTTTTGTATTCATCTTTTGGGTTCATTGGGAATTGATTGTATCCTAAATAAGCATCCAGGAAGGTGAGCCGTTCGAATCCGGTAGTTGCATCGATCATGCGGTTTATCCTTGGTAAAGGAAAACTGTTATTTAGGCAAGCTTTATTTAAATTGATGAAGTCCACACACATTCGGAACTTCTCATTCTTCTTTTATACGACAACAACATTGGACAACCAATCTGGATAATGAACTTCTCTTATAAAGCCAGCTTCTAACAACCGGTCAACTTTTTCAGCTATAAACTTTCCTCGTTCGGTTCCGATCCTTCTCGGTCGTTGCAGTACGGGTTGTTCGCCGGGATGAACACTTAAAGTGTGCATCATGGTTCTTGGGTCAATCCCGGGCATGTCGCTGTGCTCCCAAGCAAAAACATCGGCATTTGATCTTAGCATGGAAATCAAATTGCTCATTTCATCTGAACTGAGGCTTCTTCCAATTCGGGTGGTCTTTCCCTTGCTCCCGACGATCAGATCTACTGTAATAGTATCTTCCCTCGTCTTCTCATCATCATCAGTCTGATCAGTAACGTTTGGTAATTGCTATAAGGGGCATTCGACACTTTCGCCCTTCAAACTTTTGGTGACAATGGCGTAGCATTCTTTTGCCACCATTTGATCTCCTTGGATGTCAACAAATTCCTTCCCTGAAGGATCAACACATCGCATAACCTGATGCAGAGTTGAAGGAACTCCCTACATTCGGTGAATCCACCCTTTTCCCATGATCAAATTGTAAGAGGGTTACACGTCCACCAGCATGAAATTTTCCGTCAGAGTTCGCTTTGCCGCTGTTACAGGTAAATTCAGTACTCCAATTAGGCAGATCCTCTTCCCATCAAAGCCTGCCAGTGGATTGGCAGTCGGCCTAATCAACTCTGTGCTGATGCCAATTTTTTCGAAGGCTGACTTGGTCAAGACGTTTGTACTGTTACCTGGATCAACTAATACACTTTTAACTAAACAATTTAAAATTATGATCGAAATTACCAGTGGATCCTCATGTGGCAGCTGTACGCGTCTCAAGTCCTCCTGGGTAAATGATATGGTCGGCATTGGGTAGTTACGAATTACGTTCACCTCCCCAACTCTTCGGATCTTGTTCGCATTGCGCATTCATGAACGCTGAACGGAACGGCTTTCCTCATCCTCTTCTGGTCTTCCATGAATCGTGTCAATGATTTTCACCGGCTGTCCGCCCACAACCTTATTGGTCTTCGAGTGATCAAAATTTTTCGTTCCGTTGTCCACATACTCCTTCAAATCTCCTTTGGCTATTAAGGTCTCAACATGCTTCCTCAAATGCCTGCACTCATTGATCAAATGGCCGAAGTCATTGTGGAACGCACAGTGCTTCGAACAATCTTGTTATTCTAGTGGCATTCTCAGCGGGAATGGTGAACAAAAGATGCCTTTTGCCTTATTCTTGTTGTACAATTTCGCTAAGGTCGTTCTAAGCGGAGTTTTAGGTCCGTCATACCTTGGCCTTTTCTCCGGTTGTCTGAACGGAGTTGATCGTGGGCTGCTCGTACTATCATTTTTCTTGATTATCCTTTCTTTTGATTTGTTTTCCACACTGACCAAGGTCGAACGATGACCCCTTTCTTGTTCATCTTCTTCCAATCTCAAATATCCCTGTGCTCGTGAATTCAACTGACCTATATTAAGGGGTGTTGACTTCACCAAGGATCTATGAAAACTGGTTCCTTGTTCGATAGCCACTTTGAAAGCTTCCACCGCCGCTGGTTGATCGCAACTTGGTATCATTCCCATTTCCAAATTGAATCTTGACAGGAAATTTTTCAAAGTTTCTGATTGCCAAAATGGTCCGCTTTTGCTTCTGATTGCCAAAATACTGAGCTAAAAAAATTTCCATTAAAGTTTGGAAGGAATCGATTGAACCCCCAGTAAAGTTTGGAAAAAAATTATTTTTCCGAAAAAAAATTATTTTTGGGAACATAATATATATTTTTTAGAAAAAAAAATCATATTTTGGAACATAATATATATTTTTCGCAAAAAAAATATTTTTCGTAAAAAATTCATATTTTGGAACATAATATATGTTTTTCTCAAAAAATTTATTTTTCGTAAAAAATCATATTTTCCGAAATATATATATATTTTGAAATTTGTAGTTTTTACGAAAAATATAATTTATTTTCGAAAAATAATTTTTTTAAGGGTTGATTTCACTAAACCCCCTTATACTATTAAGGGAGAGTAGTTTTGATATTTTGAATCTAAATGTGAGGAGGAGGGGGCATAATGATAAAATTGAATAGTATATGGGGTAAAATAGACATAATAAGAATTAGTTAATTAAATTAAATAAGATAGGGGGTTTATTGAAGTTAACCTTAATGCTTTACATTTTAGTAAAGAGTGTGCATGCCCAAAGCTGGAGGTTATGGGCTTCTTGATATTGAGTCATCTAAAGGAGCATCATTGGAATAATGGGAATCAATTGCTTCTTGTGAAATTTCCCTTCCAAGATACAATTTAACATTATCTCTCACTATGCTATGATTTTTCAAGGAACTGTATCAACTCAACATATAATCCATTGAATCCCTTTGATGATGCCAAGGAGAAACTTTCATATCTCCAATTTCACTGCAAGCCCTGTTTCCTTTCTCTGCCTGTAGGCCCATATTTCATATCAGGATGATCAGTCAAGGTAATGTTTTTTCAAAATTCAACATAAAGATCAGTTAGCCCAATAGGAGAATGAGGCCCAAAAAATAAAAGTCTATTTCAGATCAAGAGTTTGTAACGGCCCAGCAATTACAAAAATACACAATAAAGTCCAATTGAAAGTATTAGATCTGCCTTCAATACAGTGATATTATTTTTAATGTACTTTAATACCCATTTATGAGGTCAAAATCAAGCTTATGTATAAAAAAAAATGGAAAGAGACCAAGGAAAAGATCCAATTTTTTCCCATTTGTTATAATTCCATAAGTTCTATTGTTTTTTCTGTCATTTTTCTACATATATTGCTTTTGGTTAATTTACAAAAGTATCAATTCGTTCGGTGACTACGAACGGGTTTACACTTTTTGGCGCCGTTTGTGGGAACGAAGGTTCCAGTCAGAAGCTATCAGGCCAATGACAGGAGAATCCACAACACAACAAAGAGACACAGATACTATTCTTCAGCGTCTGGAGGCCCTTGAAGAAGAAAATCAAGAATTAAGGCAAAGGCTAGATCAGTCAGAGCGTCAAGAACTGTCAGCAGCTGGACAACGGAATGTCCCCGATGTTGAAGAAGAGGACAACCATCAAGAGGCAAGTTCAGCAAATCGTACTCGGAACCTTAATGGAATGTCCCCGATGTTGAAGAAGAGGAAAATAATATACTCCCTCGGAAAAATAATTTTTTTCGAAAAATATATATTATGTTCCAAAATATGATTTTTTTTGCGAAAAAGTATTTATTATCTTCCAAAATATGATTTTTTTTTTCCGAAAAATATTTTTTTTGCGAAAAATATATATTATGTTCCAAAATATGATATTTTCTGAAAAATATTTTTTTTTGCGAAAAATATATAGTATTATGTTCCAAAATATGATCTTTTCCGAAAAATAATTTTTTTGAGAAAAATATATACTATTATGTTCCAAAATATGATTTTTTTTCGAAAATTAATTTTTTTGCAAAAAATATATATTATTTTTTCTGAAATAATTCATATTTTGGAAAATAATATACTCCATCTGAAAAATAATTTTTTTGTGAAAAATATATATATATATATATATATATTTGAATTTATAATTTTTGCGAAAAATATAATTGATTTTCAAAAAATAATTTTTTAAAATAGTTGATTTCACTAAACTCCCTTATACTATTGATGGTAGTTTAGGCATTTTGACTCAAAATGTGATATGAGTGGGTATAATGATGAAATTGAATAGTATATGAGGCAAAATAAACACAATAAAAATTAATTGATTAAACTGGATAGGATAAGAGTTTTTTTGAAATTAATCCAAGATTTTGTCTCATGGATCTATATTGACTTATTTATATTTTTCGTACCACATGGTTTCCACCGGAAATAATTAAGCTGCCTTTAGGTGTAAAGGTCTACTTTTGAACTCAATTATTTTCTTTGCGTGCCTTTTTTTTAATCTTTTATCCTTTACTTTTTCTGTCGGTTAAGAGGGCAATAGAACCTCTCCATTCCTTTATGCTGTTATACAATCCTCTTTCTTGTCCAAGTTTTAATTGCAATATTCAGCAATTGTGTATTGAATTTCTGATTTTTGAATACCTCACCAAATTACAAGAAAAATGGTTGTGACCAATACAGATGAAGTTCAAGCTGCAAGTGATGTGAATTATGACCGATCAAGCGAATTGAAAGCTTTCGATGACACAAAAGCTGGTGTTAAGGGACTTGTTGATGCTGGGGTTACCAATGTCCCTCGGATCTTCATTCATCCACCAGACAGCACTGCCAAGTCATCTGACTCAAGCTTTCCTATCATAGACTTCGATGCCATCCATACAGATTCAATCCGGCGCAAGGAGATAGTTGAGCAAGTGAGAGATGCATCAGAAACGTGGGGTTGCTTCCAAGTGATCAACCATTGCATTCCAGCAAGCATTTCACAGGAGATGATGGAGGGTGTTAGGAGGTTCTATGAGCAGGATACTGAGGTGAAGAAACAGTGGTATACACGAGATGCCATGAAAAAATTCCTGTATAATACGAATTTTGATTTGTATGGTTCATCAGCCGCTGACTGGAGGGACACCTTTGTTTGCCCTATGGCTCCTAGTCCTCCCAATCCAGAAGAATTGCCCGTAGAGTGCAGGTAAGCATAAACATATTTCACATTGTAGTGTGTGAATCCTCTTTCCTGGATGGTTATAGAATGTACCTATAATCGTTTGCAATTGACTGTCAAGATCATTAGTTACAGAATTAGAGTTCACTCTCCATATTATACTATCATGGCTAAGAATGTTTAGTTCATGTTATGCCCAAACTAATACTAAACACATACACACACAGTATATACACCAATATTTATAGTGGTTCGGTCCAAATGGTATCTACATCCACTTTGAGAGTTTTTCAATATGTTTCAAGAAAACAATGGTGGCGGGAGGAGGATACAAGCATCAAGTATCACTCAACTCTACCTCACACACTCTTTACAACTCTCACAGAAACTCTCTGGGTTTCTTTTCTCTCTAGCTCTCTGCTCTTGTGTCTTTCAACTCTCTTGTGTCTACTACTCTGCTCTATATACAATGGCCATATATATATAGGCAGAAAAAATAGAACCCAAACAAACAACAACTTGCTATGCATGTGGGCTGAGATACGTAGGGCGGCGCAGCTATTTGTGACTTTGAAGGAAGCCATGCGTGATGTTGATGGTGATGGGTTTTGGCTTCACATGCCCAGTTGATGATGTTGATGGTGAATAAAGTATACTGGGTATGGAACTTACAATTCTCCCCCTTCCATACCACTCGGAGGAGAACGTTTTCTGCTGCGCTTCAGTTGATGTCCATCCTGGCTATGTCTCTGCATAGCTCTAGCTTATCTCGAGTAATTACTTTTGTCAACATGTCAGCCGGGTTCTTGTCTGTGTGGATCTTCACAATCTTCAGTAATTGTTGCTCCATCACTTCACGTATCCAGTGATAGCGAATGTCGATATGCTTCGTGCGAGAATGGTACATTGAATTCTTGCTCAAGTCCAAAGCACTCTGACAGTCACAATGTACTTTGTATTCTTTCTGACTAATACCCAGTTCTTGGAGAAACCGCTTTACCCACAACATTTCCTTTCCAGCTTCCGCTGCAGCAATGTATTTTGCTTCTGTTGTAGATAAGGCAACACACTTCTGCAATTTGGACTGCCATGATACAACTCCCCCTGCAAAAGTAAATAGAAATCCTGATGTAGATTTCTTGCTATCAATATCACCGGTCATATCTGAATCTGTATAGCCTTCCAAAACTGGTTCTGCTCCCCCATAGCACAAGCATAGTTTCGATGTACTCTTCAGGTATCTAAGAATCCACTTGACTGCTTCCCGATGGTCTTTGCCTGGATTTGAAAGAAATCTACTGACAACGCCTACAGTGTGAGCTATATCCGGTCTGGTGCAAACCATTGCATACATCAAGCTTCCAACAACTGAAGAATAAGGGATTGTTTACATCTCTTCCTTTTCTTTCGTCGAAGAGGGACACGATCTCTTGCTTAAGTTGAAGTGATTAGCCAGCGGAGTACTGACTGGCTTGGCATTTCCCATATTGAACTTTGCAATCACCCGTTCAACATACTTCTCTTGTGACAACCACAATTTCTTGTCTTTCCTGTCACGAACAATCTTCATGCCTAATATCTATTGAGCTAGGCCTAGGTCTTTCATGTCAAAGGACTTGGACAATTCTTGTTTCAGCTTGCTGATCATACTAGCATCCTGTCCAACTATCAACATGTCGTCAACATACAACAATAGAATAACAAAGTTACCATCCGGGAATTTCTGAATGTAGACGCATTGATCTGCTGCAGTTCTCTTGTAACCATGACCCACCATGAATGAGTCGAACTTTATATACCATTGCCTCAGTGTTTGCTTGAGGCCGTAGAGACTCTTCTTCAGTTTGCAGACCATATGCTCTTTCCCTGTAACTTTAAAACCTTTTGGTTGGTCCATGTAAATTTCCTCCTGTAGATCTCCATGGAGGAATGCTATCTTGACGTCCATCTGTTCAAGCTCTAGGTTCAGACTAGCTGTCAATCCGAGAATAACTCGAATTGAGGTCATTTTCACCATTGGTGAGAATATCTCATCAAAGTCGATGCCTTTCTTCTGTTGGAATCCTTTGACAACCAATCGGGCTTTGTGTTTTATCGGCTTTCTGTTGGCGTCTTTCTTCTGCTTGAACACCCATTTGTTTTTCAATGCTTTCTTGTCTTTGGGAAGTCTCACCAAATCATAAGTCTGGTTCTTGTGCAAGGAACTCATCTCTTCTTGCATAGCTTGCACCCATTTACCTTTGTCTGTATGGGTCTTTACTTCCTGAAAGCATTCTGGCTCCCCTTCATCAGTAAGCAGAATATAATCTGATTCCGGATATTTCCTCGACGGAATCAGAGGTCGGCCTCTTTCAAATCTTCTTGTCTGAGGCTCTTCAACTGGAGGAGCTACTTCTGGTTCAGTAGCTTCTGGTGGAGGGGTTTGTGGCTCCCTCTGCTCAACACCCTCAGGTTCCTCCTCTGCTTCTGGAAATTCATCATCTGGGATCAACTTTACTGGTACAGGATCTGGGATGATGCCTGTAACACTGGGACTAGAATCACTGGGCTCTGTTAATTTTTCAGTGTCTTTGTATGTCTGGCTCTCTTGGAACACAACATCCCTGTTTCTGATAACCTTCTTCGATACTGGATCCCATAGTCTGTATCTGAATTCTTCGTCTCCATATCCGATGAAGATGCATGGAGTTGATTTCAGATCGAGCTTCTGTCTTTGCTCCTTGGATACGTGTGCAAATGCCTTGCACCCAAATACTCTCAAGTGAGAATATGAGGGATCTCTTCCGGTCCATACCTTTTCAGGTACTTCAAACTGCAGTGGTACTGATGGTGATCTGTTAATCAGGTAGACGGCGGCTCTAACTGCTTCACCCCTGAATGGCTTTGACAACTTAGCCATACTGATCATACTTCTGACTCTGTCCATAATGGTCCGGTTCATTCTCTCGGCTACACCATTATGCTGTGGGGTACGTGGGACCGTCTTCTCATGTCGGATACCGCATTCAAAGCAGTATGCTCGGAACTCATTGGAAGTGTACTCGCCTCCATTTTCTGATCGGAGGCACTTTAGCTTCTTTTATGTTTCCCGCTCTACCATAGCGTGGAATGCCTTGAAGTAATCGAGTACCTGGTCCTTTGTTTTCAAAAAATATACCCACACCTTTCATGAAGCATCATCAATGAATGTGAGAAAATATTTGTTACCGCCTAAAGAGTCCACTTCTAAGGGACCACAAACATCAGTGTGTATTAAACTCAACAACTCTGATCTTCTTCTGGTAGTTGAGTTGAAAGAGACTCTATGTTGTTTTCCAAATAAACAGTGATCACAAGGGTGTAATTGAATACCTTTTGATACTGTGATTAGTTTCTTCCTTGCCAATGTAAGCAACCCTTTCTCTCCCATGTGTCCGAGTCTTTTGTGCCACAAATTTGGTGAAGTCTTATCTTCAACTGCATTGAGACTGTCAGAAATTACCTTCACATGGGTTGTGTATAATGTCCCGTGTACCTTTCCTCGGGCGACAACCATGGCTCCTTTTATCAGCTTCCAGGTGCCATTGCTGAAGTGGTTGTCGTAGCCTTCTCGATCTAAGGTTATCCCGGAAATGAGATTGAGATGAAGGTCGGGCACATGTCTAGCATCTTTTAACACCATACTGCAACCAATACTGGTCCTGATCTAGATATCGCTGATTCCCACGATCTTCGAGAAACTTGTATTTCTCATTCTCACTGTACCAAAGTCTCCAGCTTTGTATGAGGTGAAGTAATCACTGTGGGGAGTAGCGTGGTAAGATGTTGTTGTGTCAACCACCCACTCGGCTTCATTGTTTCCTACGTGAAGGCATACCTCTTCATCGACTGAGCATATAGTGATATCTCCTATAACAGTGACCATGGAGTTGTCATCTTCCTTCTGTGGCTGGTGGCTACTTTGACCTTGCTCCCTTTGTAGCTTGCGGCAATTCTTCTTTAAATGTCATGCGATACCACAATGATAACAAACATATTTACCCTTTTGTTGACTTTTGTCATTGTTGGGTCTGCCGCAGGTTTGAGACCTTCCTCTGCTTTTGCCTCTGTTTCTGCCTCTACCAGTTCCGTAAGACTTTCCTTAACCTTCTGTGACAAAGGCATGTGATTGGTTCATGCCGGTCTCCTTCCTTCAGGCTTCCTCGCTGAATATGGCATTCTTTACTGTTGCCATAGTGATTTTACCGTTCGGTGCTGAGTTGCCGAGGGAACCCACCAGTATCTCCCAATTTGGTGGTAAGGAGCTGAGCAGAAGTAAGGCATGAGTTTCATCGCCAAGATTTAACTCTATAGCTGCAAACTGGTTCACCAGGTTCTGAAACTCGCTGGTGTGCTCGGCTACAGAAGATCCACTCTTCAGCTTCAAATTGACTAGTCGCATCATTAAAAGCGCTTTGTCTCGAGCAGTCTTGGCCTGGTACATATCCTCGAGCTTCTTCCAGAGTTCGTAGGCGTTGGTCTCTTGCGCAACATGGTGGAATACACTATGGTCTATCCACTGTCTGATTTGGCTAATAGTTTTTCTGTGCATCTTGGTCTAATCTTTCTCCGCGATTAACGCGGGTTTTTCGCCTTCGTTTTCCAACGGATCCGCCAAGTCCTTGCAATTAAGGAGATCCTCCATCCTGGGTCTCCATATGGTATAATTTGATGCCGACAATTTAATCATGGCTCCGGATCCTGAATCTTCCATCGAATCGGATCAACAATAAGCTCTCCTTGGCTTGTTCGATATGTTCGGAGTGGAATCACTCAAAATGGAGTGTACCGTTGCGTCCGGAACGGTTGAAAACCTTAAGATCGCCTCTGACTGAGCTCAAATCCGACTTAGGATGAGTCCGGAATAGTCAAATTAACAGCGAGGGGCAAAACTGTAATTTCAGCAAAGTTTCGATGATGTGGCAGCAACAGGGAAGGACACGTGGCAGCGTGTAAGTGGGACACGTGTAAGGATAACGTGGCAGCTGCAGTGGGTGACACGTGTCAGGACACGTGGCACAATAGAGAGGATGACATGTGGCAACTACTGACGTCAGTAGTGACGTGGCATGAGTGATGACATCATCGCTGATGTGTCAGCGCGTGGGGTGGGCGTGGTCTCACGCGCGCTGAAGGTTGAAGGCGCGTGGTGCCCGTGGGCCTCACGCGCGCTGGAGGTAGACGACGCGTGGGGCGCGTGACACCGAGTGCTCTGACGCGCCGAGCGTTGGGCGGCGGTTGCGGAGGTTCTCGACGGGAAATTGTTCGTCCGGAGATGGGTCGCCAGAAAATATGAGTGGTGTGGTGTTTTGCGAAGTATACTGGTTCGAAATAGAGGTTCAAAAACGACTCTGTTTAGCTCTAATGGCTCTGATACCACGTTGTTATGCCCAAACCAATACTAAACACATACGCACACACAGTATAGACACCAATATTTATAGTGGTTCGGTCAAAATGGTACCTACGTCCACTTTGAGAGTTTTTCAATATGTTTCAAGAAAAACAATAGTGGCGGGAGGAGGATACAAGCATCAAGTATCAACTCAACTCTACCTCACACACTCTTTACAACTCTCACAGAAACTCTCTGGGTTTCTTTTCTCTCTAGCTCTCTGCTCTTGTGTCTTTCAACTCTCTTGTGTCTACTACTCTGCTCTACATACAATGACCATATATATATAGTCAGAAAAAATAGAACCCAAACAAACAACAACTTGCTATGCATGTGGGCTGAGATACGTAGGGCGGCGCAGCTATTTGTGACTTTGAAGGAAGCCATGCGTGATGTTGATGGTGATGGGTTTTGGCTTCACATGCCCAGTTGATGATGTTGATGGTGAAGAGAGTATACTGGGTATGGAACTTACAGTTCATACATAGTTACCTAGCAGAATGCTTCAAGAAATGCTGCTAATATTTTTTCATTGTTTTTATCCTTCAAGGATTGTTGAATTTTTTTCATATTTTTCAAATTTTATGTTTGGTTGAAGCATGCAAACAAGGAGACTAAAATTTTATACAACTTTGTGAATGAACTAAGAATAGTTTGGGGTTTTTTCAAGCTGAATATGAATTGTTGACATGTTGTATTTGCATCAAAGAGAAGTTATGAGCCATGGCATAGAGATTTTCTGCCAAAGGCGTTCCATCTCTACTTATATGCTTGCTTACACTTCCTGCAGGGACATTCTATCCGAGTACTCAAAGCAAGTGACAAATTGGGGTATTCTTTATTTGAGATTTTGTCAGAGGCTCTTGGGCTCAACCCCAACCACCTGAAAGACATGGATTGTGCCAAGGGGCTCGCTGTTTCATGTCATTATTATCCAGCTTACCCACAACCAGAACTAACCTTGGGTGCCACCAAGCACACTGATAAGAGCTTCCTCACAGTGCTTATGCAGGACCATATAGGAGGCCTTCAAACTCTTCATCAAAACAAATGGGTTGATGTCCCCACTACCCCTGGAGCTCTAGTTGTCAATATTGGAGATTTTCTGTAGGCAAGTCTTTTCTATTGTTTAAGGGATATCAAATTGTTATACAGTATGGTGTTTATTTGCTACAATATTATAATTATCACACTAGGCTCAGTGAGCCTATCAGTAATCCTGCAGAAATAGTGCTTCACGGAATGTGAGTTTCACAATATGATCATATGATTAATATCAATGTATTTGCACAAATAGTGTTTTGGAGAATGTGGGTTTCAATGCTACCGTCCTGGTTACATAATATGATGAGTATCACGAGTACAATAGTCTCAATGGACATATTAGTAGTCTTGCACAAATAGTAGTGGACAATCTGTTCTCATTATATGATCGCTGTGAACATCACAATAGCATCAATGAAATACTTATCATCTTTTGCCCAAATAGTGTTATAGAGAGAGCTTGAGATTTGAGAATGATGAATGGTACTTAAATTGTTTTGGTTTTTTCAGCTTATGACAAATGACAAGTTCAAAAGCATTGAGCACAGAGTGCTATCAAACCGCGTTGGTCCAAGAATTTCGGTGGTGGGCTTTTTTACCACGAGTATGCTGCCATCCTTCTCAAAGGTGTATGGACCCATTAAAGAGTTGCTGTCAGAAGAGAACCCTCCAAAATACAAGGAAACCACTGTGCATGATTATGTGGGCTCCTATTATGCAAAAGGGCTTGGCACTTCTCCCACTCTGTTGGATTTCAAGCTCTAAACTTTGGCAATGGAAATGACAAAGGCTTAACATGGTGAAGTTGCGGACTAAAACAAACTTGTAAGCATGTTGAATATCATGTGTTCATTTTCTTCGCGATCGATTCTATGTAGCAATCTATAAATTATGCAGTAGTTTCAATTCTTGTGTCCATCTGTCTGTGCACTACTGTTCCTCGAGGTAATTATTTATACTTCAATTATGGCATTCAAGTTTTATGGGATCAGAATAAGGTGTTAGAATTCATGTTCTTTCATAGTTCAGAAAAGATTGCTGCTTGGTTTTTAAATTAAAATCAAATGAACTGATCATTGCTCTCTTATGTGGCACAAAACAAAATTGTAATTATTTAGAATCCTCTGTGTGTGTTATGTTGTTGCTGTTTTTTTTTTGGCAATCTCCATTTGGCAGGAAGGATATAAGCTTGATATTGAGAAAACTGATTTTTCAGACTAGTGATATTTTTACTCGATGGACAATGTTGCCTTGTTATTGTCAAAGGTATTGTCACAGCAGAGCATATTCTATGCAAAAACTTATTGAAGCCGGACTGGTCAAAGTAAAATAATTGTAAAGATTTTTATAGCAGCAATAATGGAGATTTTGTCACCATCAATCTCTACTTTTTTGTGGCTAATTTTCCTAGTGACCCATGTTCTTGAACCTATCCCAGTTGGGAAAGATTGACTTTTAAAAAAATTTAAAAATTGTCTTCGCTTGTCTCTTTCCTTTTTACACACTTATCAATTGAGGCGGCTACTGATGATATCATTTATTACATTCAATGGTTCACTGAATCATCTATTAGCTTTCCTATATAAATTCTAGATAAAGTTTATATTTTTTGTACCAAATTTCTGGGGGGAAAACAAAATCAAAATGGTGGTCAGCAAAACAAGTGAAGTTGAACCTGCAAGTGATGTGAATTATGACCGAACAAGCGAATTGAAAGCTTTTGATAACACAAAAGCTGGTGTTCAAGGACTTGTTGATGCTGGAGTTACCAATGTTCCTCGGATATTCATTCATCCACCAGCCACTTTTGACAATTCAAGCAAATCCCATTTCAGTTTCCCAATCATAGACCTCAGTCGCATTGGTGAAGATCCAATTCGGCGAACGAAAATCGTTGAGCAAGTCAGAGATGCATCAGAAACATGGGGATTCTTCCAAGTGATCAATCATAGCATTCCCGGAAGCGTTTTGGAGGAGATGATGAACGGAGTAAGTAGATTCTATGAACAAGATAGCGAGGTGAAGAAACAGTGGTATACACGAGATGTCACGAAAACATTCGTGTATAATACAAATTTTGATTTGTTTAGTGCACCAGCAGCCAACTGGAGGGATACCTATTATTGCGCTATGGCTCCTACTCCTCCCAACCACAACGAATTGCCCACAGCCTGCAGGTAAGCAGCACATTTGGGGAATAATAAGTACTTATAATTGTTTTGCAATTCATGGTCAAGATCATTAGTTATAGAAGAAGCATTCACTATACTAATGTTACATGACTTCATATCGGGAAGGTTGAAAATATTATTTCAATCATGCAAATAATGAAACTAAAAGTTTTTATAGTCTTGGATTATATATGCAATCATGCCTAATAGCTTGTATGAAAGCTTAACAAAGGAGACAAGAAGAAGTATATGTTGAACTAGTTAGCGGTATTGTCAAGCTCAAAAGCAAATGTTGAATATTCTGTATGTGAATAAAGGATAAGTTTTGAGCGCCATAGAGATTTTGTGTCCAAAAGATTTTGTTAAGTATGCGACCAAAAGTCCCACATGGGTTAAAAGTGGGAAGGATCATGGGTATATAAAAGGATGTACATATCTCAATTGGTGTGAGGCCTTTTGGGGAAGCCCAAGAGCAAATCCGTGCGGGCTGGGCCCAAAGCGGACAATATCACACCATTGTTGAGATATGTGGGGCCCGTAATGCCCAACAGATTTCATATCTATTGCTTTATGACCATAATGACACATCCTGCAGGGACATTCTGTTTGAGTACTCAAAGCAAGTGATGAAATTGGGGAATACTTTGTTTGAGCTATTGGCAGAGGCTCTTGGGCTCAACCCTAACCACCTGAAAGACATGGATTGCACCAAGGGGCTCGTTGTTGCATGCCATTGCTATCCAGCATGTCCGCAACCAAAACTAACCTTGGGTGCCAGCAAGCTCTAATGCAAACACACACACACAATGGACACCAGATATATAGTGGTTCCCCAAAATTATGGGTACGTCCACTTTGAGAGGCTTCACTAGCTTCGGTTTGAATCAAAACCGGGTATTGAGGGAGGATACAAGTGTTTATCGACTCTACCTCACAACTCTCTCAACCTCACAGAGTATGCTCTGTGGCTTTCTCTTACAACACTCTCTGTATATCTTTTACAGTTGCTCTCTGTTTTCTTATGTTGTGTTCTCTCCTCTTCATTCATTGCCCATATATATATATATATCACTATATTATATACAGACAAAGATATCAACAACAGGCGTGATCACAAACACAGCCATTCTTGACTTGGTGAAGGAGGCGTGTTTTCTCTCCGCATGCACATGGGCGGCTCTGTTGGAGTATACGGCTTGGTTGGTGGCTTGGCAGTTTCTTCTCTGCATGCACATGGGTTGCTGCATGTGTGTATGGAACTAACAATTCTCCCCCTTCCATACCAATCCGAGGAGAACGTCTTCACCTGATCTCCCCCTCACTGCCGATTTGGAGCTGGTGTTAAACCAGTTTCTTCTTTGCAAACTTCTAGCTTTTCTCTGGACAGGCTCTTGGTCAGCATATCTGATCCATTATCATCTGTGTGAATCTTCTCTAGCTGTAGAAGTTTGTCTTCGAGCACATCACGGATCCAGTGATACCTGACGTCTATGTGCTTGGACCTTGAGTGGAAGGTTGAATTCTTGCTAAGATGAATAGCACTCTGACTGTCACAGTATATGACATACTTTTCCTGCTCTTGTCCCAATTCTTGAAGAAACTTCTTCATCCACAAGAGCTCTTTGCATCCTTCTGTTACTGCAATGTATTCAGCTTCTGTGGTGGATAAAGCAACACACTTTTGTAATCGGGATTGCCATGAAACTGCTCCCCCTGCAAAAGTGATTAGGTATCCGGATGTGGATTTTCTGGAGTCACTGTCTCCGGCCATATCTGCGTCTGTGCAACCTTCCAATAAAGGTTCACCACTACCAAAGCATAAACAAATATTGGTAGTTCCTCTAAGATACCTGAGGATCCATTTTACTGCTGCCCAATGGTCCTTTCCAGGATTTGACAGATACCGACTGACAACTCCAACTGCATGAGCAATATCAGGCCTCGTGCATACCATGGCGTACATCAAACTGCCAACTGCTGAAGCATAAGGCACTTTCTTCATTTCTGCTTTTTCTGTCTCACTTGAAGGACACTGCTTCATATTCAACTTGAAGTGGCTTGCAAGTGGAGCACTGACTGGTTTTGCTTTGCTCATGTTAAACCTTTCAAGAACTTTGCCGATATACCTTTCTTGAGATAAACAGAGCTTGTGTTTCAGTCTGTCTCGAGAGATCTGCATTCCCAAGATTTGTTTTACCGGTCCCAACTCCTTCATAGCAAATGACTAGCTCAGTTCCTTCTTCAATTTGTTGATCTTGCTGCTGTCATGGCCAACGATCAACATATCATCAACATATAGCAAGAGGATGATAAAATCTCCATCAGGAAATTTCTTGACAAATACACAATGATCTGCAGTGGTCCTGTTGTACCCATTCTGGTCCATGAATGAATCGAACTTTTTGTACCACTGTCTTGGTGCTTGTTTGAGCCCGTAGAGACTCTTCCTCAATCTGCACACAAGATTTTCTTTTCCTCTGGTTCTGAATCCTTCAGGTTGCTCCATGTAGATTTCTTCATCCAGATCACCATGTAAAAATGCGGTCTTTACATCCAGTTGTTCGATCTCTAGGTTCAAGCTGGCTGCCAAGCCAAGAACAACTCGGATGGAGGACATTTTCACTACAGGTGAAAATATTTCTTCAAAATCAATGCCCTTCTTCTGACCGAATCCCTTCACAACCAGTCTTGCCTTGTACCTTGGTTGTGGATTATTTTCTTCAGACTTCAGTTTGAATACCCATTTGTTCCTGAGAGCTTTCCTTCCCTGCGGTAACTTGACCAAGTCATATGTGTGGTTCTCATGCAGCGATTTCATCTCTTCCTGCATGGCTTTCATCCACTCCGCATTTTTACTGTCTTCAACAGCTTCCTGATAGCTCTCTGGTTCTCCCCCGTCACTAAGCATCACATACTCTGCGGAGGAATATTTGCGATTCGGTTGTCGCTCTCTGGAAGATCTCCTTGTTTGAGGATCAACCGGATTTTCTTCTGCAACTGGTTCTGGTTCTGCACCGTCATCAGCTAGATCTCCTTGAATAGCTCCCCCATCATTTTGTGCTCTCGGTGAGGGAACCGGGTCTAGATTAGCTGGTAACTCTTCAGGTGAGTCTGATTTCTTCTGTTTTTCAAGATCTTCAATGGTCTGATCTTCGAAAAATATCACATCTCTGCTTCTGATGACCTTCTTGTTGATAGGATCCCAGAGTCTGTAACCAAACTCTTCATGGGCATATCCCAGGAAGATGCACTGTTTGGCCTTTCCGTCAAGCTTGGATCTTTCATCTCTGGGGATGTGGACAAATGCTCTGCAGCCAAACACCTTGAAGTGTTTGTAGGAAACATCTTTCCCTCTCCATACTTTCTCTGGAACATCACAGTTTAATGGAACGGAGGGAGATAGGTTGATTAAGTCAACAGCTGTTCTCATTGCTTCACCCCAGAACGGAGTTGACAACTTGGCATTAGATAACATGCACCTGATCCTTTCGCAGATGGTTCTGTTCATTCTTTCTGCAAGGCCGTTATGTTGAGGAGTTTTCGGCACTGATTTTTCGAGTCTGATGCCGAAGCGTCTGCAATACTCCTCGAATGGTCCTCTGTACTCGCCACCATTGTCTGCACGTACGCACTTCAGCCTTTTTCCAGTTTCTCTTTCAACCTTTACATGAAACTCCTTGAACACTTCCAGCACCTGGTCTTTAGTTTTCAAGGCAAAGGTCCATAATTTCCTGGAATGATCATCAATGAATGTGACAAAATAGAGGGCACCTCCATGAGTTCTGGTTTGCATGGTGCAAACATCCGTGTGTACGAGATCTAGAATGTTTGGTCTTCTAGATGGAGGGGAACTGCGGAATGCAACTCTGTGTTGTTTCCCCATGATGCAGTCGACACAGGTGTGTAATGGAGTACCTTTCATTCCAGGTAAGAGTTCTTTTCTGGCAAGAACCTTGAGTCCTTTCTCACTCATATGACCGAGTCTTTTGTGCCATAACTCGGTGGATACTTCTTTCTCCATTGTATTCACCTCATCTCTGCACAGTTTTGTTTGCGTTGTGTAGAGAGAGTTGATCTTCTTTCCTCTGGCCACCACAAGATTGCATTTGGTGAGCTTCCACTTGCCATCACCAAAATGACTGTTGTAGCCTTCATCATCGAGCTTGCCGGTGGAGATCAGGTTGAGACGAATATCTGGAACATGTCTCACATCTTTTAGGAGTAGTTTGCATCCATTGCTGCTTTCCAAAAGAATATCACCTATGCCGGTAATTTTGGATGCTCCTTGATTTCCCATCTTCATAAGTCCGAAGTCACCACTGGTGTAGGATGTGAACATATCCTTTCTCGAAGTGATGTGACAGGAAGCACCTGAGTCAATAACCCAGGTAGAATCTTCAGATGTGAAGTTGACACACTCATCATCTTGAACGATGACGAGCCCTTCTCCGGCTGTTGCTGCTGCTTCTGAGGTACTTTCTTCACCTCTATTTCTGGTCTGTTGTCCAGACTGTTCGTCTTTTAGCTTCCTGCATTCTCTGATAAAATGGCCTGGCTTGCCACAGTGATGACAGGTTTTGTCTCTTCTGAAAGTAGACTTTGATCGCCCACGATGTTGTGGCTGATTGTGATGGTTTCTGCTTTTGCTTCTACCGCGCCATTCTTTTCTTTCTCGTCTTTCAGTGACAAGAGCTTCTGTCTCCGGATGATATCCTTCTTCCTTTCTTCTTGCTTCCTCGTTCAGCATTCTGTCTTTCGCCATTTCCATATTGATTATTCCGTCTGGAGCTGAGTTGCTTACAGAGACAACTAGCGTATCCCAGCTTTTCGGAAGGGAGTGTAATAGGAATACTGCCTGCATCTCATCTTCTATAGTCATTTTCATCGAGTTGAATTGATCCAACAGCCCCTGGAATTCGCTCATGTGTTCTGACACACTTTTGCCGTCTTTGTATTTAAGATTCACCATACGGCTCAAAAGATTTACCTTGTTCTGAGATGTCTTTCGTGCGTACATCTTCTCCAGTTTTTGCCAAAGAGCATAAGCATCATTGTCGTTGGCAAAATTTTGGTAAATACTTTTGTCGATCCACTATCTGATTTGGGCGGCACACTTTCGGTTGAGTACCATCCAGTCTCCGTCGGTCATGTCCTTCGGTTTGCCATCAGGTGCATCGTCGGTCCTTTTGATCGGCTTCCACAGATCTTTAATATATAAAAGATCCTCCATCTTTGACTTCCACAACGAATAGTTGGCTGCGGTCAATCTGATCATCGTTCCGGATCCTGAATCTTCCATCGAAACGGAATCTTTAAGCCCTCCTGGCTTGTTTGATATATTCGGAGTGGAATCTTGTGAAACGGAGTGCACCGTTGCGTCCGGAACGGTTGAAAACCTTAAGATCGCCTCTGACTGAGCTCAATTCCGACTTCGGATGAGTCCGGAATGGTCAAAACAATGTCGAGGGGCAAAACTGTAATTTTGCAAACTTGGTGATGACGTGGCAGCAGCTGGGAGTGACACGTGGCAGTACACGCGGCAAGGTGTCAATGGTGACACGTGGCAGGTGACGTGGCTGGCTGGGTGACACGTGGCAGGACACGTGGCAGTGTCTGACTGTGACACGTGGCACTGCTGACGTCAGCAGTGACGTGTCAGTGATGATGACGTCATGGATGACGTGGCAGCGCGTGAGGCGCGTGAGTGCGCGTGGTCCTCACACGCGGCGGCTGCTTGAGGCGCGTCCGGCACGTGGGCCTCACGCGCGCTGGGGGTAGACGACGCGTGAGGCGCGTGACACCGAGGATGTTGACGCGCCGGTCTTCAGGAGGCGCGTGCGAGGGAGTTTTGGACTATTTTCAACGGGAATGGATTCCTTGGGTGATGGGTCGTCCAAAAAAAGGTGTGGTGTGGTGATTTGATCACTGGACTGGTGCGAAATAGAGCTTGAAGTTTCGACTGTGTTTGAGCTTTAATGGCTCTGATACCAATTTGTTGGGTCGAAACAAGCTCTAATGCAAACACACACACACAATGGACACCAGATATATAGTGGTTCCCCAAAATTATGGGTACGTCCACTTTGAGAGGCTTCACTAGCTTCGGTTTGAATCAAAACCGGGTATTGAGGGAGGATACAAGTGTTTATCGACTCTACCTCACAACTCTCTCAACCTCACAGAGTATGCTCTGTGGCTTTCTCTTACAACACTCTCTGTATATCTTTTACAGTTGCTCTCTGTTTTCTTATGTTGTGTTCTCTCCTCTTCATTCATTGCCCATATATATATATATATCACTATATTATATACAGACAAAGATATCAACAACAGGCGTGATCACAAACGCAGCCATTCTTGACTTGGTGAAGGAGGCGTGCTTTCTCTCCGCATGCACATGGGCGGCTCTGTTGGAGTATACGGCTTGGTTGGTGGCTTGGCAGTTTCTTCTCTGCATGCACATGGGCTGCTGCATGTGTGTATGGAACTAACAAGAAGCTGTGTAAAAGTGACTTTAAGCGTCTTTACCTAGATTTCTGCCTCATCCCCTGTTTAATACTTGCCTTGTCTTATTTTTTGTGTGATCACACACACACACACCTGTAGATTATAACTGACACTGAAATGCTTCAGTAGGTACATGCTTGACATTTAGTATTATGGCACGGCACAGCTTGTTAGATGCTTGTTCCCAAAGCTGCATGATAGACTTGGATCACAATAAAAAGCAAAGAATACCCTCATATCATGCTCTATATTTCAAGGAATCTGGTGATGTGTAATGAATATCAACAAACAAACCTATATTTCCCATAAAAAGGAAGACAAGGAATGGAAATGGGGAACTTGTTGATCATGACTGGCATCCAGATGCTTGTTCAACACAAAAGGTGGAAATGCAAATTGCCTCCCCGTAATATTCCCTAACATTAAAGAAATTTGAAGATAACTAATGGGTATTTGGAAAGGAAATGAGAGCTTGTGGTGACGGAACTTCGATCCACTTCTGTGATATTTCTTCCCGCCATTACATCACCTATGCACTAACCATTCTTTTCTAGTAATTATCCGGGGAATATGAATGAGAATATCATTTTACTTTTTTCGTTTTCTATGGTGACGTCAAGTTGAGGAACTGTCAGATTATGGGAAGAATTATCTCAAGAACAAGATGCCAACAACAAGCACTTACAATAGCAACTATGCCAACTAATATTCTATGATCTGCTATATATGCAAATGCACTCAAGTAACATTAAGCTTTTGTTGGAGAAGAAAATTACAGTGGAATCTCATGGCAGCAGCAGAGGCATTCACCGTTATAGGAACCTACAGGAGGTTCAAGCCACACCTACTCATGGTTTTTAGGCTCAGATGGGCTACACTTTCCTATATTTCATCACAGAAGCTTCCTTTAATCATGGGATGAACCCTCATGTATACATAACTTATCGACATATAGTTGCTGGCTTAGTGATGCTTCCATTTGCCTATTTTCTTGAAAGGTAAGCCAGATTTGAGTTCACACACAAAATTCAAGATTTTTCATCACGTAAAGTTGCATGTTTGTGACTTCGTGTATATAAAATGCAGATCCTATAAGGCTTTCTCAAGTATATGTTATTATACTTGTAAAATCAATTATTTCTTAAGCTCTAGATGTAATTTAATTAGTTGGTGAGTCATGCACTGGAATTAAATTAACAGGGCACACCGTTATTGATCTTTTATTTTCCTCTTTCTGCAGAAAAATAAGGCCAAAGTTTACACTAGCACTGTTTATGGAGATTTTTGTGCTCTCTCTTCTGGGGTAAGATCACCTACATGTTCCAAGTAAAATTATTCCGGAGAAATATATAACAGTATAATTTCAATTATTGCAGGGTGGGTTTGACTCTATTCATGCATTTTTTAAAAATTATTTTGCATTGTTGGAAATAAATTATATCTTTTATAATTTTAATTTTTTATTAATTTAAATTTAAAATTAATTTAATAATATCATAACAAGTATATTATAAACATTGAAATAGCGACGATACCATTAGATTTATTAATAACTCATTTTTTATATTAAATTTCTTTAAAAAATTAAGTAAAATTCATTTAAATTTACCAAAAAACCATTTTTATTCATTCATGTTGCCAAAAGTATTCAATTAGAACATTTTGGGTGAAATGTGCAAGATTTTAAAAAATTCACAATTACGATAACCGAGTCCCGTTACGTAATCCCGATACTAACCCGAGTCCGTTACACCGATATCATTACGGCAAACCTTGTCCCCAAATATAAATGGTTCTCTTTACTCTTTAAAAGAAGAACAGTGGTGTGTGAATATACATATATATATATATATATATAGTGACCGGCTTAGAAAATTATGTGATGAGGGCAAAGTTATTTTTTTCAATTAATTAGGAACAGTATAAAAAATAGTATGAATGTACAAAGCTACTAAAACTTCATTCATTAATAGGCATCTCTGCAAATAAGCCTATACTATGATGATCAAATGATGAAAGCAATTATTTACATTCATTGATAACAATCTAAATCATGATAGAATTTGATTATGCAAACCTAAATATGCAATTATATTTCCTTTTTCGATAAACATGGCGTCGCGACCTCCAAACTCTCACATTGATTCAGTAAGGCTCTGATTACGTATACGGCCATGGCCCAAATCAATTATTTGCACGCCGAATCGAACATGAGCCGTGATATTTATTGAGATACAAAGCCCGAGTCTTTTTAGACTAGGCCAACCACTTCGGGTTAAGACAGGGCCGACCCTGAGGTATAATTCCTGACTAGATGCACTAATTTGGACAGTGCATTAAGAATAACATTGAAGAAAATAAAGTTGTTGCAATTTCTCCATCCTTTTGAAGGTCCCATTGTAAACCCTAATGAAGAGAACAAGGGGCGCACACATCCATATATACTCAGCGAGAAATCATCTTTATCACCACTGTATTTCTTCTTATATCACACATTGTTCAAATATCACATACACAAAGAGTACATATATAAACGCTTCTTCTCATATATTACACACTTTCTTCAAATATCACATGAACAAATATATATATATATATATATATAGAAAGGCTTCTTCTCATATATTTTGTGCCAGAATTGCTGATCATCCCATTTCATCTAAAATTCCACAAATCAAAATACACAACCAAGCCACAAAAAAAAAAAAACAGCAATGCCATCCTAGCTAGGTAAAGAATTCCCAAATAATCAAGCAATTAATGTCGACCCTTTTTGGGAAAGCTTCATGAAAGTCTCGTGAATTCTACACCAGAATAATCCATTATCATTTACCTCTAACACAAGACCTTCATTACCTTCAATTATAACCAGAGAGAATATGCCGTACTTCATAAGGGTTGGGCAATCGAGATAAAACTTGGGAAACCATTTGGACATAATAAGGCGTGGCAAACTAAGATCAACCTGATACTTGATAAACCATTTCGAATAGTCACTCTCCATCTGGAACACATCCACCATTGTTGGTGATCCATATCTTCTGTTAATCAAATACAAATGCCCTTCAACTTCACCGAAATACCTGATCCGTTGTAGCCGAGTGAGAGTGGAGGGCATTGGTTTAAAACACTCATCCTCCACTTCAAACCTCAAGAAAGGCTCGGATTCAGACACCCAATGAATACACCCATTCAAATACACTCCTTTGCAGAATATATAATATTCATGACTTTTACCATTTGACAAGCCATGCACACGATGGGATTCCCTCCACATATTTGTTTGGGATTTGTAAGTATAAATACGGCGTTTGTACGTAGTATACTCATCCTCCTCAATGTCGATCATGTTTAGAGAAAAGTTTATAAAACTCCTCAATGATAATTAAATTACTTTACCTTTACAATATTCATTATTATAATTGTAAAATCATAAATGACATAACGGTTATAATATAATATTTACAATTATAATAAAAGATAATAATCATTATTAATGATTATTTACTACTAAGAGTTTATATATAGAGCAAGGTTGGCCGTAACGGTATCGGTGTAACGGACTCGGGTCAGTATCGGGGTTCCGTAACGGAACTCGGTTATCGTAATGGTGAATTTTTTTAAATCTTGCACATCTCACCCAAAATGTTCTAATTGAATACTTTTGGCAACATGAATGAATAAAAATGATTTTTTTGTAGATTTAAATGAATTTTACTTAATTTTTTAAAGAAATTTAATATAAAAAATGAGTTATTAATAAATCTAATGGTTTCGTCGTTATTTCAATGTTTATAATATACTTGTTATGATATTATTAAATTAATTTTAAATTTAAATTAATAAAAAATTAAAATTATAAAAGATAAAATTTATTTCCAACAATGCAAAATAATTTTTAAAAAGGTACATGGTTCACCAACAAAATAAAATTCGTGGTAGATATTGTTGTTCTGGTTGGGGTTCATGAAAGGATTGTCAATTTTGAGTTGTATCTTCAGTGGACATTTGATTTATCATTAGTAGATCATCTTCTCTTCGTAATTGATAAGAATGATTCTGACCCTAAGCATATCCCGATGAATTATTAGACTGATTTGTAACGGGTCGTTATGGCCATCGTAACGGCCGATTCAGGTGTGGGAACCGGCTCACACCGCTGTAACGGCCCATAACGGTAACGGACACTCCAAAAACCGTTACGTAACGGCCGTTACGGCGAACCATGAATATAAAGAGGCTCTTGAACATGACTATATATATAAAAACATAGACAAATTCTGCTTTTCTTTAAAATCTCTATTATATCATATTTACAACTTCCTATATACTTGTGTTTTATAGTTGGGCAATGTAATACCCCCAATTTTCGCACGTGAGTTGGTCAGGCTCACACACGAACATTGAGAAGCATCATGAAATTGATATACCAAAAACACATAATACAATAGAAAATTTGAGAAATAAAAATCATAGCGGAAGAAAAACTAACGTCAAATCTTACAAAATACTTTAAGATACAACATGAGAATCCTGTTAAAGAAGGACTCCTAAATAAAAATTACATTTTTAATAACCGTGCCTAAGTTACAACAGTTATATAACCAATATACACTGTAAACCGAAAGTAGGAATGGAGTAGACAATCACGAACAAAACGAGATAACTCAAATCCTTAACCTAGTGGCTGAAACTGTCCCAGACCTGAAATATCAACAAGGTGGGTTAAACCCACGAACAAATCCACTACTACTACAACCCAACAGAGGACTGATAAAGCCAACATCTTTAAACGAAACAACATGGATAGATATATCATATGTAATAAGATTTATCTTTCACTTTCCATAAACATTTAGAACATTCTTTTCTTTTCATAATCAAATAAGAGATATATAAATATATATATATACTTTTTTAGAATAAATTGCCAATGCATTCTATACATAAACATATTTTATAATATGTATCACATAATTGAGTAAAAGATATATAATTATACATTTAAAATAAATAACCAATGCATCATATGCATAAACATATTTTATAATATGTATATAATAATCAAATAAAAAGATATATAATTATACCTTTTAGCATAAATAACCCACGCATCACATGCATCACCAATAACATATAAATGAATTAATTAATATTCATTATCATTTCTTGATGCCAATAAACAACTCTTCCAAACCCTATTTTAACAACTTACCCGACAATTCAACCATATCGTGACAACTCAACCATGTCCTATGGTACTCATACTTATTAGTATAATAAAAGTAAACATCGATCACTAAGCAAAACAAATAAGTTCATCATAATTAAATCATAAATCAATAGGCAACTCAATCATGCATAACCATAAATAAATTATAAATAAATAGGCAACTCAACCATGCCTAACCATAACCACGTACCCGACAATTCAACCATGTCGTGACAACTCAATCATGTCCCGTGGTGATAAGTCCATTTTACATACATATTTTATCCCCAAATGTATATTTGTTAGTATGTAAAACTATTTATTTTAATTAATTTAGAAGTGTAATAATGATAAATGCATAAAACTTAATTTATATAATAAAATTGTTGAATAAATCATTTTCAATGTCATTAAATTACATCTACATTTATGTCTTTCATTTATAGGTGTAAAGTGAGAAATGAATCAAATGCACATGGATGAATCAAATGCACATGGATGAAAGTTGGATGATTCAAATGCACATGGAAAAAGAACAAAATGTGATGGAAAGTGATGAAAAAGAAAAGAAAAGAATATTTCATTTCTCTTTACAAGTTGTAATTTGATTTCAATATTTCTCTATAAATATGGATACATCTTGAAGAGGAAAGAAAATAAAAGAGGAAGAAGAAGAAGGAGGAGAGCAAGAAGGACACCAAAGAGGAGAAGAATTCATCTTCAATTCCGGGTTTTATTGTTCTTACTTTGTTATTTTCTTTTTAAGCATGTGTAACTAAATCATCAACTAAGGTTGAGGATGAAACCACCATTTATGAAATAAATTCCTTTTAGTCTTTTATCAACTTCCATGTGTATGGTTTAAATGCTTATGATTTTCGTTTCATAGTATTAATTGTTTTAAATTCCTTTCACTATAAATATCATGTATTTATAGTAGTTAAGAATTCTTATCACAATTAATCAAGCTTGGATTTGATGAGTTTATAAGTAAAAATCTTTGATCTTATGTGATCCATTAAATTGCATACATAGGATGCTTAGAATTTTATACTTTAAAGCGAAGGAAAATCTATTTCTTGAAAATATATTTCATTAGTGCGTTATTGTTAAATATTGAGAAAGTAATAAGATTGATTTCTAAATTACTACTCTAAAATTGGAATTGATAAAGGAATAATTAGAAGTTTATGGATTAGTGGTGGTGGATTCCGATACCTTAGTATTTTCTCCCTATTATTCTCACTTTAATTATTTGTATTTCTATATTGCATGTTTAGTATAAAAATCGCTTCAACAAACAAAATTTGAGAAACTAGGTTAGTTTTAGATTAATTTGAGTTTAATTAAGTTCTCTTTAAAGCATTCCCTTGGGTTCGACCTCGTTCTTGCATAACCTAAATTACAATTGATTCGTGCACTTGCGAGTAATATTTTAAAACACACCAAGTTTTTGGCGCCGTTGCCGGGGAATAGCAACAAGAAATTAATTAAATTTAAGTTGATTTAATTCTTCTACTAGTTATTTAAAAAAATAAATAAATAAAAAGAAAAAAAAAACAGATTTTATAAGCTATTTTTTTGCTTGAATCTACTGTTTCGAAAATTTTAAAAAAAAAAAAAAAAAAAAAATTTCAAAAACTACTGTAGCATTTCCTCTACTGTAGCTAAAAAAAAACTGTAAAAAAAAAAAAAAAGAATTTAAATTTTTTTTTTTTTTTTAAGCTACTGTTTTGTTTAAAAAAAAAATTTTGTCTTTCTAATTCTAATAGTACTATAGTAAGGTAGTGTTTCTTCACTTTTGAATTTAGATGTTCGTTTTTTTTTTTATTAGTGATAACAAATAAAAAAAAAATTTGAAAAAAATACTGTAGCATTTCGGCTACTGTAGCAAAATAAAATATTTTTTATTTATTTTTTATTTTCTTTATTCTTTGCTTAAGTATAAAATTAGCGTTTGTTTACTTAAGTTGAGAATTTTTATTATTATTTTTTTTATTATTGTTTATTGTATTATTTGTTTTTAAGTAATTGATACTTTTTGAATTTTGTAGGTAATATTTTTTTTTGAGATTGCATTGGATAAGCAAATACTTGGATTTCTTTGTACCAACTTCACTAGCATTATTGCGGAATCCAGGTAAGTACCCCTATCTTTAGTAAATAGTATTATTATTATTTTATTTTTTTTTTAGATTAGGTGAACATAGTTTTTATATAGGTGAAATTTTGCATGCTACCTTTAGGATAGAATAACACTAGAAATAACCTTTAGGTACACATTTTCTTCAAATTTATTTATTTTATTTATTTTATTTTATTTCGTTTATTTCTTTCTTTATTTATTTATAAAAAAATAAAAAAAATAAAAAAGAAGAAAGTTCACACACTCACTCCCTTTACTTTTATTTTTGTTGACTTGCTTGTATGTGCATTTTTAATTTAGCATTTTGCATAAATCTTTTAGTAAGGGCATTAACCCTCTAACAAGATAAGGATTGGATTTCATCACCAATTCCTTGCCCATTAGGTTAAAAATCTTCTTGCATTTGTATACCCTTGGCTAAATTTAGTTTAATTTAAAATCAAGTAGACGTTGGCCAATAGGTTTTCATATAGCTCATAGGATCCTCTTGGACATTGTTAAACTTTTGGTAACTCCAGTGAGTCACTATCAAATTGATAAACGGTAGGACAGTTCTGTCTAGGAGTGTGGCTGACGCGGCATTAAGCAGGCCTAGTGCCTCGCCACACTTTCCTGGGAACTACTTCGTTGTTAGTTTGATGGTCCTTAACTGGTCATCCATTAGTTTTCTCTGAAAGGGAGTAGGAGCTGTCTAACTAGGTGAAGATTATTTTGGAATTAGTCCTAATAATCTCTCATATAGGAAATTAAAAAAAAATAGAAATCACTACCCTTGAATTAAATTTTAGATAAAGAAAATACTTGTTTTGGTAGTGTGTTTGTTGAGTCATGGAGTCTTCCTAGTGCATGTTAGGTCGTCGATCTCTGAAATCAAAGTTGACACCTTTAGATCTAGAAATTGAGAGAACTTTTAGAAAAGGTGTAAGGAATTCTAGTGTTGAAAAGATCATTGAAGTCAAGATGGAGGGAGAACAGAATGAAGTGAAAGCCCTTAAGGATTATTATACTCCTGCACATATCACAAATCCTTCTTGTATTGTCTTGCCTGCTACACAACATGCCCATTTGGAGATACGGGCAGCAGTAATCAATTTACTGCCGACTTTTAGAGGTTCGAACTTTGAAGACCCATACCTTCATGTTAAGGAATTTTTAGAGATTTGTTCCACCTTGAATTTTCAGAATATTCCCGAAGAGTCAATTAAGATGTGGTTATTCCCGTTCTCTTTGAAAGAGAAAGCCAAGTCTTGGTTATATTCGTTGGAACCAGAATCAATCAAATCTTGGGATGAACTCTGTAAAAAATTCCTCACCAAATTCTTCCCTAGACATAGAACTAATTCCCTTCGCCGAAATATCATGGAATTTGCTCAAAAAGAAGGTGAACAGTTTTACATGTGTTGGGAAACATTCAATGATTTGCTACTTAAGTGTCCCCACCATGGTTTTGAAAAGTGGCGCTTAGTTGAATTCTTTTATGATGGATTATCAGCTCAAAATCGTCAACTAATTGAGTCACGAGGTGGGGTAGATTTCATGTCTAAGAATGAGAATGAGGCTTGGAAATTTCTAGATGCGTTAGCTGAGAGTTCCCAACATTGGGAATACTCAGGGAGGGTTGAGAGAAGAAGTTTACCAATGTCTATGGATCCCAAAAAGGGAGGAGTCTATGAGGTGAGTAAGGGAACTGATTTGAGTGCAAGGATAGCTAGTCTCACCCGAAAAGTGGAGGCTATAGAGATGAAAAATGGAAAAAGTTCTTTAATCCATGTTATTAGTGAGACATGTCAACTTTGTGAGAGTCCATCTCATACTGCTCAGACGTGTCCCTCTATATCATCATTCCATGAGTGTATAAATGAACAAGCTAATGCACTAAACGGTTATAAGAAACCATTTGGCAGTCCCTATTCTGACACATACAACCCCAATTGGAGAAATCATCCTAATTTCTCATGGAGTCAAAATCAGTCTCAAAACAACTCGGGTATGCAACATATGCAATCCCAAAGGCAACCACCAGCATCATATCCTTCCATGTCCCAAGATTCTCATCCATATGTCCCCCAACAACCAAGGAAACCAACACTGGAAGATACATTACAACAGTTCATGCAACAAACTAGTCAATCGATTTCTAAATTAGAAACACAGATTGGCCAGTTAGCCACTGTTGTAGGAGAGAGGGAAAAAGGAAAATTTCCAAGTCATCCCATTCCCAACCCAAAGGGTCAATATCATGTGAGTGAACAGTCGACCTCTGGTCTAACTGATCAAGTCCAGTCAATCATAACCCTAAGGTCAGGTAAACAAGTTGACAACCAAGTCAAAATTCCAAGAAGGGAAACTGTGAAAGGTAACCATGAACCAGAAAAGGAAAACAAAATGGAATCTCAAGTTGACCAAAAAGTCCAAATTCCCGATCTTGTCCCCAATCCTCTAGTAGAACCTTCAGTTAGGAACTTTGTTCCTACTGCACCATTTCCTCAAAGACTCCAAAAGCCTAAGAAGGGGCATCATTACAAAGAGATTATGGAAATATTCAAACAAGTCAAAATCAATATTCCATTTCTCGATGCAATTCAATAGGTCCCCTCTTATGCTAAGTTTTTGAAAGATTTGTGTACGGTTAAACGTGGATTGAATGTGTATAAAAAAGCCTTCCTTACAGAGCAAGTAAGCTCAATTATCCAGCACCGCACACCACCTAAATTCAAGGATCCCGGTTGTCCTACAATCTCATGTACAATAGGTAACCAGATAATTGAGCAAGCTTTGCTTGATTTGGGTGCGAGTGTAAATCTGTTGCCATACTCTGTGTATGAGCAACTCGGTCTTGGTGATTTGAAACCCACAAAGGTAGTGCTACAGTTGGCAGATCGTTCAGTCAAAGTACCTCGCGGTATCATTGAGGATGTGTTAATTCAAGTTGACAAATTCTTCTTTCCAGTAGACTTCATAGTCTTAGACACTCAACCTGTGGCTAATCCCAATAGCCAAATTCCTGTTATCCTTGGTCGACCATTCCTAGCCACTTCAAATGCTTTAATCAATTGTAGGAATGGTGTCCTGAAACTTTCATTTGGAAACATGTCTGTTGAGCTTAATGTTTTTAATGTGAGCCGACAACCATCAGACTCTGAGGATATAAGTGATGTGAATCTAATAGAGAGCTTAGTACAAGAGACTTTTGAACATTCAAGTTTTGATGATCCTTTAGAGGCATGTCTAAATCACTTTGGGTGTGATTTTAATCTGGATAGTGCTTGTGAAGAAGTGAATACCTTGTTAGATTATGTCCCTTTAATGGACATTGATAATTGGAAAGCCAAGGTAGAACTCCTTTCACCAATTGAATCTAAACATGTCTCATCTGTTGAGTCACCTCCAAAATTGGATCTGAAAGTTTTACCTTCTGAACTGAAGTATGCCTACTTAGGTCCAGATAAGAGTCTTCCAGTCATCATTGCTTCTGAGTTAAATAAAGAACATGAGGAAAAACTCTTAAATGTCCTTAGGGAGCATAAATCGGCTATTGGGTGGACTATAGCAGACATTAAGGGTATATCTCCATCCGTGTGCATGCATCGTATCCATCTTGAGGAAAATGCTAAAACTTCGCGAGAAATGCAAAGACGGCTTAACCCCAACATGAAAGAGGTCGTTAGGGCAGAAGTCTTGAAGTTGTTAGATGTGGGGATCATATATCCTATTTCCGATAGTTCTTGGGTAAGTCCTGTTCAGGTCGTGCCTAAGAAATCAGGTATCACGGTAGTCACAAATGATGCCAATGAGTTAGTACCGACCCGAATGACCACTGGATGGCGAGTGTGCATTGATTATAGGAAGTTGAACTCTGTCACTAGGAAAGATCATTTTCCACTTCCTTTTATCGATCAGATGCTTGAGAGATTAGCCGGTCATGAGTACTACTGTTTCCTAGATGGTTATTCTGGATATAACCAAATTCCTATTGCACCTGAGGATCAGGAGAAAACCACATTCACTTGTCCTTTTGGAACATTTGCCTATAGACGTATGCCATTTGGATTATGCAATGCACCTGCTACTTTTCAGCGGTGTATGCTCAGCATATTTTCTGATATGGTATAACGTTTTCTTGAGGTGTTTATGGATGACTTCTCCGTGTTTGGCTCATCCTTTGATGAATGTCTCATTCATTTGAAACTCGTGCTTACACGTTGTGAGGAGAAAAATTTGGTCTTAAATTGGGAGAAATGCCATTTTATGGTGAAAAAGGGAATTGTCTTGGGGCATGTTATTGCATGTTATTTCAAAGAAGGGTATAGAGGTTGACAAAGCTAAGGTTGATCTAATTTCCAATCTTCCACCACCACGTACGGTCAAAGAGATTAGGTCATTCTTAGGTCATGCAGGATTTTATCGTCGATTCATTAAAAACTTTAGCAGCATTTCCAGACCCCTTTGCAATTTACTTGCTAAAGATGTTGCTTTTGTCTTTGATGACGAATGCCTGAAAGCCTTTGAGAAGCTCAAAACATTGTTGACCACAGCACCTATCATGAAGCCACCGAGTTGGGATGCGTCTTTTGAGATTATGTGCGATGCATCTGATTATGCAGTTGGAGCTGTGTTAGGGCAACGTTTGAATAGGCTACCCCATGTGATCTATTATGCAAGTAAGACATTAAATGAGGCACAACTGAATTACTCTACCACTGAAAAAGAATTGTTAGCAGTTGTGTTTGCATTAGACAAGTTTAGGTCCTATCTGTTAGGGTCTAAAGTCCTCATTTTCTCAGATCATGCTGCACTTAGGTATCTCTTCTCTAAAAAAGATGCTAAGCCGCGCTTAATTCGATGGATCCTATTGCTACAAGAGTTTGATCTAGAAATTCGAGATAAGAAAGGGTCTGAAAATGTAGTAGCTGATCACTTGTCTAGGCTCATTCTTGAGACATCCCTAGACTCCATGCCTATTCTTGAGTCTTTCCCTGATGAACAACTCTTTGTTGTATCTGAGTCACCTTGGTTTGCCGACATTGTGAACTATCTTGTCACAGGTCAAATGCCTTCACATTGGACTAAGCAAGATAAATCCAAATTCTTATCTGAGGTCCGTCACTTCTTTTGGGATGATCCGTACTTATTCAAGTATTGTCCTGATTAGATTATTCGAAGATGTGTCCCCAATTGTGACCAAACTAGTGTAATCTCTTTTTGTCATGATCATGCATGTGGAGGTCATTTTAGTTCAAAGAGAACCACTGCAAAGATATTGCAATCTGGATTTTACTGGCCCTCAATCTTTAAAGATTGTCATTCTTATTGCTTAGCATGTGAGCGATGTCAAAAGTTAGGGAGTATTTCACGTCGAAATATGATGCCTTTAAACCCAATTCTGATTATTGAAGTTTTCGATGTTTGGGGCATTGATTTCATGGGACCATTTCCTAATTCATTTGGCAATTTGTACATCTTTGTCGCAGTTGATTATGTGTCTAAATGGATTGAGGCAATTGCATGTAAAACTAATGATCACAAGGTAGTAGTCAAGTTTTTGAAAGATAATATCTTTTCACGTTTTGGTACACCCCGTGCTATTATTAGTGATGGGGGGAAACATTTTTGCAATAGGGTTTTCGAAGCATTAATGAGAAAATATTGTGTAACCCACAAAATTGCACTTGCTTATCATCCCCAGACTAGTGGTCAAGTTGAGTTATCCAATAGAGAAATTAAACACATTTTGGAGAAAACGGTTAACCCAAATAGGAAAGACTGGTCCTTGAGACTTAGTGATGCACTGTGGGCATACCGTACTGCATTTAAGAACCCTATTGGAATGTATCCTTACCGAATGGTGTATGGCAAAGCTTGTCATCTCCCAGTTGAGTTAGAGCATAGAGCCTTTTGGGCTATTAAACAACTCAACTTTAACCTTGACAAAGCAGGAGTCCATAGGAAGCTTCAGTTGAATGAGTTGGAGGAAATTAGGAATGATGCTTACCAGAGTACAAAAATCTATAAAGAGCAAATGAAAATAAGGCATGACAAAAGTATTCTTAGGAAAACTTTCACACCTGGTCAAAAAGTCTTGCTTTATAATTCTCGATTGCATTTGTTTCCAGGAAAGTTGAAATCTCGATGGTCTGGTCCGTTCATTGTTCGAATTGTTCATCCATATGGAGCCATTGAGATTGAAAATCCAAAAAATGGTGATGTGTTCAAAGTTAACGGTCAGCGTTTGAAACCATTTTTAGAGTTACTTTCTCAAGAAGGGGATGAGATCTCCCTGAGTGATCCTGTTTATCAGGATTGACCTATGTGGTCTTGTTGTACATATCTATTTTAGGATTTTTTTTACTTTATTTTTAATTTTTGTTTTGAATTCTAACAACTTATTGTTGTTTGATAGCAAGTTTGACCAGATCAACCTACCATGAGTCAGGTGATACCTTTTCACTCTTGTCTTTTTGTTTACAAAGTGTGAGTTTGTCCAACATTAGGGACAATGTTGAGTTTAGGTTTGGGGGTATGGTGTCTAATTTTTGTTGTGTAATTCATTAATTTAAAAAAAAAAAAATAAATAAATTTGTTTTTACGCATGAATGTTTTGCATTACAAGTTGATTGAGTTTGTGTTTATGATGTGTGAGTAGTATGTGATGCAATATTCCCGTTCATGAGAGTAATGATTAGATCGAGCTAAGTGAGGTGATGTGGTTTTACATGGGTGAATAGATTAGTGAAATTGAAACCGAAAAGGACGACTTTGACCTATAAGCACAAGCACACATTCACTATGGGAAAAACAATTGATCTTTGACTATATAGTTGAGAAATTAATTTTGCCAGAATAAAATGGGAGATGGGGAGTTGATATAGATGAAATGGAGAAAATTTTAAAAAATTTCTTTGAAAAATAAAATGCAAAAAGTAGTTCTTCGATCTGAGTAACCGGACCTTGGTATCACCAATATCATTGTTCGCGTAAAAAGGGGAGAAAACTAATGAGCATAAATCCCAATAAAGAAGTTAGGGCCCAGTTGGTTGGGATTAAAAATCCTCGCTGGAAAGTCCGGAGCTTAGAAAGATAAAAAGGGATGAAAAGTGGAATGATGGAAGGAATAATTTTTTGGCAAAATTTGATCAATGAAGTAGAAAAAGAAAGATTGAAATACCATAGTAGAATGTTCATAAAAACACGGAGAGTAGTCTGGATTGGGAGTAGAAAGTAACGAAATCTTTTACTTTTGTGGGAACTATTCATGACACGAATCTTGAGATTAGTTATTGTTCGGTAGTGAATGGGAGTATTTGCATCCATAATATCTTGTGCATTATATCATGACTTGGTTGATGAGTATGTGAATGCATGAATGCGTGATTATAAATAAAAAATTGAGAAGTTGTGGGTAGTATATCCAACCCTCACGAGAATCGATGTTTGTGGGTATCATCACTGGAAACCCTCACGAGACTATAACTCGTCCACTAGGGGAAACCTAGGGGTTCAAAGGCTTATTGCATATGCTAAATGTAATCGAGATAACCAGCGAAAATGGTGTAGTTAGAATTTTATTTCTTTTTGTTTTGCTCGAGGACTAGCAAAATATAGGTTTGGGGGTATTTGATAAGTCCATTTTACATACATATTTTATCCCCAAATGTATATTTGTTAGTATGTAAAACTATTTATTTTAATTAATTTAGAAGTGTAATAATGATAAATGCAT
Organism: Cornus suecica; assembly: GCA_963922005.1. Classification (NCBI taxonomy): domain Eukaryota; kingdom Viridiplantae; phylum Streptophyta; class Magnoliopsida; order Cornales; family Cornaceae; genus Cornus; species Cornus suecica. The sequence goes on along the minus strand of OY998246.1, from coordinate 7,115,160 downwards.
AAAACTTAATTTATATAATAAAATTGTTGAATAAATCATTTTCAATGTCATTAAATTACATCTACATTTATGTCTTTCATTTATAGGTGTAAAGTGAGAAATGAATCAAATGCACATGGATGAATCAAATGCACATGGATGAAAGTTGGATGATTCAAATGCACATGGAAAAAGAACAAAATGTGATGGAAAGTGATGAAAAAGAAAAGAAAAGAATATTTCATTTCTCTTTACAAGTTGTAATTTGATTCCAATATTTCTCTATAAATATGGATACATCTTGAAGAGGAAAGAAAATAAAAGAGGAAGAAGAAGAAGGAGGAGAGCAAGAAGGACACCAAAGAGGAGAAGAATTCATCTTCAATTCCGGGTTTTATTGTTCTTACTTTGTTATTTTCTTTTTAAGCATGTGTAACTAAATCATCAACTAAGGTTGAGGATGAAACCACCATTTATGAAATAAATTCCTTTTAGTCTTTTATCAACTTCCATGTGTATGGTTTAAATGCTTATGATTTTCGTTTCATAGTATTAATTGTTTTAAATTCCTTTCACTATAAATATCATGTATTTATAGTAGTTAAGAATTCTTATCACAATTAATCAAGCTTGGATTTGATGAGTTTATAAGTAAAAATCTTTGATCTTATGTGATCCATTAAATTGCATACATAGGATGCTTAGAATTTTATACTTTAAAGCGAAGGAAAATCTATTTCTTGAAAATATATTTCATTAGTGCGTTATTGTTAAATATTGAGAAAGTAATAAGATTGATTTCTAAATTATTACTCTAAAATTGGAATTGATAAAGGAATAATTAGAAGTTTATGGATTAGTGGTGGTGGATTCCGATACCTTAGTATTTTCTCCCTATTATTCTCACTTTAATTATTTGTATTTCTATATTGCATGTTTAGTATAAAAATCGCTTCAACAAACAAAATTTGAGAAACTAGGTTAGTTTTAGATTAATTTGAGTTTAATTAAGTTTTCTTTAAAGCATTCCCTTGGGTTCGACATCGTTCTTGCATAACTTAAATTACAATTGATTCATGCACTTGCGAGTAATATTTTAAAACACACCACGTGGTACTTATACTTATTAGCATAATAAAAGTGAACATCCACGTACCCGACAATTCAACCATGTTGTGACAACTCAACCATGTCCCGTGGTACTCATGCTTATTAGCATAATAAAAATGAACATCTCATGCATCATTGCGCATCCCATGTTTCACATATGTACATTTATAATAATATATTAAACCATTATAACCAAAAATCAACAAATACCAACTTTCATAATATAATCATTGATACATCATTCTAATGAATATATTTAACATCATTATAACATTTACATATTTTATGATAGGTTAATAATGGGATCCGAAATCACAGTATTATTTCATTAAAGTTTAGGGATCCAAAATATCTTTTTAAGAAAGATTTGGGGTCAAACTATAATTCAAGTGAAGTCCAGGGGTCAAACTATAATCACAGTGACGTACAGTGGTCATATTATAATTTCCATAAAGTTCAGGGGTCATACCATAATATAATCAGGGGTCAAAATGTAATTACATAACGGTGAGGGGTAAATCCATTATAGCAATATAATTTCAGTAAATTACACATGGGGTACGCATCACTACACCGATTATTTCTCATATAGATGGATGATTCTGATTGGTCAAAGTTATGCTAACTGTGTACACATACACCAGATTATACCCAATAACTATATTCTATTTCAAGGGTTAGGATTAAAGGTTAATCTCATCCTATGGTTACAAAAGTGTGTGCACCATAGAAATTATACAATCGTCCACACTTGATTCTCGTACACATATATAAATAAATAAAGGGTTAGGATTAAAAGTTCTAATAATCCTACGGTTAAACAAGATGAGAGCACCGTAGCAACATACAACCATCCACACCAGATTTCAGCATACACAGAGAATTAAATCAAATAGTAGGATTAAAGATCTATCAAATCCTATGATTAATAAAAAAAAGTGTTCCATAACAACATACAAACACCCACACTAGATTTCCAGAATTATATAATTTTTGAAAAATGCCATTAAAATTCCCTAAAATTTTTTAGAAAATTCAAGAAACTTACTTAAATACTTATAAATATTATTAAAGCTTCATAACTAGTAACATAATCATAGATATATTTTATAATTAAAATACAATTTAATGATAATATGAAATATATGATAATAATCATTAAACATTCATCTATCCATATATATGCATTTATATACATGATAACATTTCTATATTTATTTTTATAGAAATTTAACTATGTATAAATAATATATATCTATTTATACATATTATTTCACAAAGGTCTTGAATTTATAAATCCAAATGAGTACAATAGAGTTGTAACTTGCCTTAAATTATCCAGCTTGGATTTAATATCTTCGAGCCCAAAATCCATCAAAGATCATCATCCTCTCCAAGAATTCTCTCCATTTTCTCTCAAAATCTTGAAAAAAAATGTCATTTTTGTATGAATGGCAAGATAACATTTGGAAGACTTACCTTTAATTAACGCAATAATTAATTTAGACATTAGGTCCACCCATTAGTCTATATCCCCCATTAATTTCCATTTTCCTATCTTTCCACCTCATTCCATCATTACCTCTTTTCTTTTATATTTTATATACCATTCATTATTTTTTTATATACTAATTAAATTCTTACATTACATGAATATATACAGCCGATATATACATTTACACACATAATAATTACTAAATGACACACTAAAATTACTAAATTACACATCATAATTCTAAAATGCGTACATACCCATATCATAAATATCAAATCAATTAAATGCATAAATTAGTGTTATTACTGGCAATTTGATGTAAGAACTTGGTAATTAGTTATTTGTGATCGTGAGCATAGAGGACTTTGGAGTTGTATCCTAGAGTCTTTCACAATTCGTTGGAAACTGCACATAAGGAGGTTGTAAAGGTTTTATGACAGCGCAATGCGTGCCTCTCCTAAAACATGCCAGAAGTTTCTAATTCCTTTTTATTATTTATATTATTATTTATTCATTTATTTTAATTAATTTATAAATATATTTTATTCATTTATTATTTATTCATTTATTTATTTTTTATTATTATTTTTATGCATTATTTTATTCATTTCGCTTATTATTTATTTATTTACTATTATTTTTATGTATTATTTAATTCAATTTTCTTATTATTTATTTATTTATTCTTATTTTTATATATTATTTAATTCATTTTTTATTATTTATTACTATTTATTCAATTTTTTTATTTGTCTCTAAATATATTTTATTAATTTATTATTTATTTATTATTATTTTTATGTATTATTTAATTCATTTTATTTTGTTTATTATTTAATTCATTTAATTTATTAATTATTATTATGTATTATTTAATTCATTTTGTTTATTATTTTTTTATAAATATAATTCATTTAATTTATTATTTATATTATTATTTATTCGTTTATTTTAATTAATTTATAAATATATTTTATTCATTTATTATTATTTTTTTGTATTATTTAATTCATTTTGCTTATTATTTATTTATTTATTATTATTTTATGTATTATTTAATTCATTTTGTTTATTATTCATTATTTTTATTTTATTTATAAATATGCTTTATTTAATTTATTAATTTATCATTTATTATTATTATTTATTTGTTTAATTAATTTATAAATATATTTTATTAATTTATTATTTATATTATTATTTATTATTATAAAATATATTTTATTATTCATTATTTTGTTTATTTTTTATTCATTTATTTATATTAATTTTTAAATATATTTTATTTATATTATTATTTTATTCATAAATTTATTTTATTTTATTTTTATTAATTTATTATTTATTCATTTATTTATTATATTATTATATTTTTTATTTTTATTTTTATGTATTATTTAATTCATTTTATTTATTATTCATTATTTTATTTTTGTGTTTTGGTTTATATATTGGTTAGATGTGGTTCAATTATTGGAGGACATTTTGGTTAGATTTTGGATAGATTTTGTAAACAGACCAAATAGAACCACCACAAATTGTGGTCCTAAAAAATGTCATTTTGGTTCAATTTGGTCCAACTTGGTCTGGTTATATTTTTTAAGACCAATGCAAAACAAACATGGTCTGGTCTCAAAAAACCATGACCAGACCAGAAAAATGGAACCATAACCAGTAAACAAACAAGGCCTAAATGATTCTCTTTACTCTTTAAAAGAATATCCTTTTACCCTCTCCGTAAATACATTTTTGTCAACTATTTGAAATTATAAAAACTTTATATTAGTCCTTAAAAATGAGTTTACATATGTATGGAGGTATGTGTATTTATATATACATGTATATGTATTTATATATATAGGTTTTTATGTATATATATATATATGTATGTTTGTACTTGTGACAAATTAGTTATTTGAGAAAAATAGTATTTATTGGATTAAAAATTTAAGATTTGGTATTTAAAAATCATGACTGATTCTGTAAGATTCAATTTGTTGATTTGGGTGCGATTTCTCAATGTTATTGCCCCTTATAACTTTCCATACAAGCTACCACAAACTAATTGGAAAATGAGTTTATTGTCAACAAACTAAATTGATTTAAGACATTTTTTAGTGTCAATAAATGGAATTAATTTGCATCTAGCCAAGAATTACAAAGGGATGAAAATAAATAATGTAGGAAAGAAAATAATTTATTTTATGACAATTTTTCATTTTTTATTACATAATTATTGGTCTAGGCATTCTTGTTATCATAGCTACCTTCATTTTTATGTTCTCAAAATTTATTCATGAAGATAATCATATTGTTTTAGTATTTTATTAGTAAATAGCGTCTTAATAAATTATCCAAGAAGAATATTCTATTATATTCTATTATATAATATGAACATTATTCAACCTTACTGAGAAGTCGAACTTAAAATTCAGCAGTTGGTGTGTGTATGTTTATATGTTTATAAACGACAGAGTTTCAGGCCAAAAAATATTAAAACACTATTATTTGGAATTGAAAAGGGGGTCTATAAAAGGTTTTCATAATGGAAGGGATAATATGACTCATGGGTATTCGTTAAAAATCTGAAATCAAAGAAAATTTTATGTTAATAGCCCTTAATTCTAATAGTAAACTTCCTTCTTTGTTTATTTATTTATATATTTATTGGGTTTTTCTTTTGGCCCTTTCCAAAAGGGCTCCTTTATGTATAATTCCTGACTAAATGCACAAATTTGGACAGTGCATTAACAATACCATTAAAGAAAGTCAAGTTGTTGCAATTTCTGCATCCTTTTGAAGGTACCATTGTAAACCCTAATGAAGAGAACAAGGGGCACACACATCTATATATGAGTGTATATTATATACAGCCAGAGAGGATGTGTGTGTGTGACAGAGAGAGAGAGAGAGAGAGAGAGTACTTTCTAAAAAGTATACAAGATGTGAAGAAAAGATAGAAGAATTATTCTGGACAAGGAAGCAAAGAGACAAACAACCACATGGCAATGAGAAAAAAAAGAAGCCCCAAAACTCACTACCACTTTCCCATTCCTTTCACCATTCCAAAATGACAAACATTCATATTCCTGAAATTAAATCAAATTCATTCTTACTTTCATGTCCCCATTTTCTTATCTGCCAAACAAATCTTTCCCACCAACAACAAAAATACCCCATAATTACCTCCCTCATTTGCCCCACCACAAAAACCATTTCTCCACTTTGATAACAAAATAATATAAGGAAAAAATACACCTGAAAAAGAACTTTGATTCTTTCTAATCCTTTCCTCCTCTCAAAAATCTGCAGAAAAATATACAACATGAAAACATAAGTATACAAAACATGAATAATTAAATAAAAATCACAAAATCCTCAAATCCCATTGTCCATATATATATATATATATATATATGTATATTTATATATATGTATATAGAATATATACACTTACCATCATGTTTCTTCATTAAATTTCTAGCAAACATCATAAAAATGACTAGAAACCCTACTCCTGCTGCCCCTCCTAATATAATTGCTACTGTCTTCGCTGTATTTTGCCCTGTCCCTACATCAATCAACCACAAATCACATTAACATAACAATAATAAGTGCACTTTCAGACACTAAAAACAATTCTAAAGAAACCACCAATCAAACCTTTGACAAAGACTTTCCACCAATAAAAACGAAGTCTAAAAAAGAAAGCAATAAACCAAGTTACACAAAGAAAAACATAAACTAATTCATAGTGCTTTGAAATGAAAAGCAATTTTCAGTGGCCTCTTGCAAATTTTCTTTCAATCTCACCTGATGAAGAAGATTCAGATTCAGATGATGCTGATGATGAAGAAGATCTTCTGGGGACCCCATTGGGATAGTAACTATAGCTAATAAAGCACTTGTGAAGATAGACTTGGCCTGAAATAGAGCTTCCACACTCAGCCTGAGCTCTCTGAACAGCACTGGTCACACAATTACCACAATCAGAGGACCCCAAATCACCCTCACATTGCCCCAACACATACACAGCCTCATAGCTAGTTGTATAGAAGCCATTGCCACTCACCACACCGCTCTCCAGCGTCGAAAAGGCGGTGTCTCTTAGCTCCTCATACCCACTCCCATCAACATTGGTGCCACTACAGGTCTTGAACAGCATCTCCAAACCAGAGATTTGGGCAAACCCTTGAACCTCATACAGCATATAGCAACCAGAAAGTTGGATTCTTGCAGCAACTTGCTTGCCACAGAGCTTGTCAATGAGGATTGGGAGCCTACTCACACAGTTGTAGCAATCAACATTGCTCAAATCACCTCTGCACTGGAAGAGGCCAGTGACAGAGGTTTGGGAAGTACCAGAGGTTGTCTTGAAGAACTTGGCTTTGGAGGACTGTTGAATCAAGGTACCAAAAATGGTTGAGAGGGCTTGTGAGTAAAGCCCAGTTGGATCTGAGAGAGCCTCCTTTGCACAACCCTTGTAGACCAAGGTGGTGTAATCAGAGGCAGGTTCAGACAAGGGGATGAGGACCAGAAACAGAGAGAGGAGGTAAAAGGGTTCTGTGGGCAAACCCATTGGGAGGGGTTGGTGTTGGATCAGATCATTGCTGGGTTTTGAGATTTTTGGGGGTTTTGAGAGATGGGTTTTGGATAAAAATGAGGAAAGATTGATGGGTTTTGTTTGGTTCCTTTGATTTTTGGTTCTTTTAGCTCAGAATCACTTTGGGGTTTTGAGATTTTTGGGGGTTTTGAGAGATGGGTTTTGCACAAAAATGAGGATAGATTGATGGGTTGTGTTTGGTTCCTTTGATTCTAGCTTTTTCTAGCTCAGAATATATTTGGGTTTTTGAAATTTTTGGGGGTTTTGGATGAAAAAGAGAAAAGGATTGGAGGGTTTGTGTTTGGTACCCTTTGAGTTTTGCTACTCAAGAAAAAGTATAGGTTTTGGTAATGTTTGGGGGGTTTTGAGAAAAGGGTTTTGGATGAAAATGAGAAAAGATTGACGGGTTGTGTTTGGCAACTGATTTTTTGCTTCTTTTAACTCAGAAAAAGTTTAGGTTTTTGGTGTCTGGGATTTAGTATCATTTTGGAAGTGGCGGTGTGAAGGTAGGAGGAAGGCATCTTTTTCTCTCTCACAAGTCTTGACAGGATGTGTATAATGTACGTATGGCAATGGAGCAATAAAATAATATATCTATACAATGGTTATCTTGTGATTTTATTTAAAAACAATGATTTTTTTTCAGTATTTGAAGAGAATGAGAACAAAATGGTGTAAATAAAATAACTGAAATAAAGTAGAAGGCAATATTCTCTAGGCGGGTGGGTGAGTGTGTGTTTGTAGAAAAAGAGGGGAGGGGGGGACTGGGGAGTTATTTGGAATCTGATTTTGGGGAAAGGTAAGTATGAAATTTGAACATGGCTTACATTATATTTGAGTTAGAGTTTGAATTTGAATGAAGGGAGGTGAGTTTTGTTTTTATGTTTGACCGTCATATTTTATCTGTGAATGAGATATGCAGAGATGCAGAAAACAGGTGATGCTCTTTATTATGGAGCCTTATTTGGCTATAAATTTTGAAATTTGAGGTGAAAATGAAATGAACTTGTTTTCGTATCTTAAAACTTGCATTATCAACTTATTTCAAGCTTCAGCAGAGTCCTATGGGTGGTTCAACTGTCTTTATATCAATAGTGAGATTGCCACTTTAATTCTCTCTCTTTTCTTTTTTTTAAGTATGCCCTGTCTCATCTATTTAACTTTTTTTATGAGTATTTTTTAGTGATTTCATTGTGTGTTTCTACCATTTCTTTGACCTTCTTTCCAACTAGGCTGACAATTCGTGTCGGTAGGTCGTGTTTGTGTCGGGTTAAAATAATTTTGTGTCAAAAAAAAATTGATTAATATACGTGTCAAATATATTCAACTCTAATCCAACTCATTTATTAAACAGATTATCCATGTTAACACATGTAATTCATTTAACCTATTTATTATAATATATTAAATTAAATTTGACATCATTCAACACGACATGAACTATTTAATTTATTATCAGTAAAATTAAATTAAATTTGACATGATCCAATAATAGTGTAGTAATATATTTCAACTCTGACCAATTAAAGAAGAGAAAAAATATATATAAATATAAATATAATCGTGTCAAACGTCTTGTGTTTGGATTACTCGAGTTTGACCATAATCCGACACTAATATTCTCATATCGTGTTCAGATCAATACGCCTTAACTCTTTTATGTTCAATTCTACCCCTTTAAAATGGAGTCATATTACCATCTCCATGTCGTATTCAATTTTGTCATCTATTTGCAACTATTTGGTTGTATATCATTTTCTTATTTTATTACTCATTGACACCCCTCTTAATTCTATCATGCTTATATAGTAACTTGATTGACACCCATAGTATTTATTTCATTCTCTTTCATAATAGCTCATCACTTTTAGTCACACTTCCATCAGCCATTTTCATATCCTGTTCTAAAATTGCTTTACATAAAGCAGGAATATATATTGGGTAAATTACACAAACCACCCCTCAATTTTGACATAATAACAGGCACTATCCCTAATATTTTATTAATATCAATTACCCCCTGAACAGAATCGAAACAGTGATTCAGTTGTTAGTAATAGGGAAATGACTAATATACCCTCACATATATGGAAATATTTCAAGAGTTTCTAGAGCCATGTGAATTTACATAATTACCCTCAAATTAAAAAACAAAAATAATGTATAAATATATATAAAATTATATATTTATAATTCGGAAAAAAATACTTTTTATATACTTTTTATAAAAATATATAATTTCGGAAAAAAATATTCAGAATATTTCCGAATATTTTTTTTCCAAATATATAAATTCCGGAAATTTCCGAATATATAAAAATATATAATTTCGGAAAAAATATAAAAATATATATAAATTCGGGAAAAAATATAAAATTATAAAAAGTATTTAAAATTCCGAAAATATATAATTTTGGAAAAAAAAAATATAAATTCGAAAAAAAATATATAAAATTATAAAAAGTATATAAAATTCGGAAAAATATATAAATTCAAAAAATACTTTTATATTTTTATATTTTTTTACGAATTTATATATATTTTTATAATTTTATATTTTTTTTCCGGAATTTATATGTTTTTCCGAAATTATATATTTTTATATATTCGGAAAAAAAAAATCGGAAATTTCCGGAATTTATATATTCCGAAAAAAAAAATCGGAAATATTCCGAATATATAAAAATACTTTTATATTTTTACATTTTTTTCCGAAATTATATATTTTTATAAAAAGTATATACAAAATATTTTTTCAGAATTATAAATATATAATTTTGTATATTTTTATACATTATTTTTGTTTTATCAAATTAACAAATTAAGTAGGGGTATTCTAGTAATTATCATTACAAAAGTAATGGTTAAAATGTAAATGTATGGGTAGTAAGGGTAAAATAGGGTTTTCAGTTCCAAAAAATTCAACTTTGACCAATATTTGAATTTTCTGGCGTTGACTTCTACCGGAGGGGGGAAATGTTACAACGGAGCAAAAGTTAAGAGTGGTAACTGATATTAATGAAACATTAGAGGTAGTGTCTGTTATTAGGTCAAAATTGAGAGATGGTTTGTGTAATTTACCCAATATATATATATATATAAGCTTAGCTGATTAAATAGGTCAACTTCCCAAATCAAATAAGTAAAAGTTTTCCATTGGATGTATTAACGTGGATTATGTGAAGATGCATTTAATGGACATGTTTGATTGATTTGGAAAGTCATCACATCCAGTGGTCTTTTACATGATATCATTAAAAAAGTAAACTCTTTTAATGATCTTTAAGTAGAATGAAAGAAAATGAAATAAAAATAAGAAAAGAAAGCGTTCCATAATCTGTATGACAAGAAGGAAAAGGATATAGAGACCAAGGAGGGAATCTCCCATCACTCTTACACCTATACCTATAAACCAACTCCTTTCCAGGAAAGAGAACCAAGGGGATGTATATATATATATTCATATATACATATATTTATATATATAATGGAAAGATCAAGGACAAATATAATACATGTTCTCGAAGTTTGTCTTCACGTGAAACAGTATGGTGCTGGGTAGTTGTTGCTATATGCGTAAATATCACTTGGACCATGGTTTGACACAGACGCTTATTTTTGAAACAGATGATATCTTATAGGGTAAATTGCTTAAATAATCCCTCAAATTTACTCTCTTTCTCTATTATACTCAACTAATTATATCCCCCTTAACTTTTATTTTTTTGCACCATGGGTTTGCCCTCAAATTTTTTTACCCTTTTACCCTCCAAACTTTTCCAATATAACTTAATTTTTTTTTGGCAAAAAACTTTTTTGCCAGTTTATTTTTGGAAAATAAATTGTGATTTATTTATGAATATATTAATTAGGATTGAGTTTTATGATTTAAATCAAACTAAAATTTAATAACAAGTTAATTGATTTACAAATAAAATAATTAAAACTTACAAAAAAAAAAAAATTAACATTTGAGAGTATATTTAGTCTAATACATTAAAGGTAAATGACATAATTAATATTTTAACTAAAAGAAATAATATTTTTGTAATTTAAAAGTAAGGTGGAAATACAAAAAGTGGAGGGTAAAAGGGTAAAATAATTTGAGGGCAAGCCCATGGTGCAACATTAGGGGGTTCTAAGCTCATTTCATAATTAAGAAAGTATAATAGGGAAAGAGAGTAAAATTGAGAGGGGTTTTAAGCAATTTATCCTATCTTATACTTATGTTTTTAAACTGATATTATTTCAATATTTATTTTTAAAACTGATATTATTTCAATATTTATTTTTAAAACTGATATTATCCAAATCCTCCCACGTTATAGGCATGTCATATGGAGCCTAAGGCCCTGTTTAGTTAGCGATCCGGTTTCATAATGACTTTTTTGGAATCAGACACTGTTTGGCAACACGATTCCAAAAATACAAGGATCACTTGGGACCAAAAGGGGTAATTTGAGAGATGATATTAAATGGTCTTATATACAATTGTCTTAACATATAGGACCATAAAATTTGAAATATATATATATATATATATATATATATATATATAATTAAAATATATATATAATTTGAAAATAATATATAAAATTAAAAAAATAATATAAAAAATTTGAAATAATGTATAAAATTTGAAATATATATATATAATTCAAAATTAATATATAAAATGCAAAAAATATATTTAAAATTTGGGAAAATAAAAAAATTCGAAAATAATAGAAAAATTCGAAAATAATGTATAAAATTTGAAATATAATATAATTTTTTTAAAATAATGTATTAAATTTGAAAAACATATATAAAAATGAATATTAATATATAAAATTTTAAATATATATATAATTTAAAAAATAATATATAAGTTTTGAAAAATAATATTAAAAATTTGAAATAATGTATAAAATTTGAAAAAAGTATAAAATTCAAAAATAATATACAAAATTAGATATATATATATTTGAGAAAATATAAAAAATTTGAAAATAATATAAAAAATAAAAAATAATATATAAAATTCAAAATATATATTATTTTTGAATTTCTTATATATTTTTTTCAAATTTTATATATTTTTCATACTTAATATATTTTTTGAATTTTATATATTATTTTTTTATTTTTTGTATTATTTTTCAAACATAAGACCAAACAATTTTACCAAACAGACTTTCAGAACACCACCCAGATAAGACTAGACCAGACCGGACCAGAGCAGATAAAACCAGACCAGACCGCCTACCAAACGGGCCCTAAATATCTCAAATGAAAACCAATAATGATCTCAAAAGAAGTAAACACAAGAGGCTCACAAATTCCCCATCATTAACCGTCAGCGAATTCTCCATATCTATTAGAGTCTCGAATTCTCCATATGTAATATTCGAACTGATAAATTTATTTTGAGATCCATAAAAACTTAAATAGTCGTTTAGTACATCTCTGAATCCCATCTTTAGATAACGAGAACTCGGTATGACCAAACAGGCATTTACCAGGTATGAAAAAAATTCACAGAAAGCATACGAGTACACTCACATTAATATATCAACTTCATACGTTAACATCATGTTTAAACCAGTAACAAATTTTAATATAGAACAAGTCACCATGTCATTACCAGATGCTACTGTCAACAGAACTCTTCTCAGGCAAAATCAAAGTACGTAGTTACTTTTTCTCATTTTTCCTTTTTCTTTTTCTAAACAAAAAATGAAAAATGACGAGAATCGAGACAACTTTAATAATATTAGCAATACACATTGAGTTGCACTACAGGGTAGAATCTACTCCCTCCAGCTTGATTCAACTGTTGACGCCTAAGGATGCTGCTGTGAATTCCTAAATGGTTACACTCACTCGGTTGCCCTTTCATTATCTTGGAATGGAAGAATTATGCCTAAGCAAACAAGTACATATGATAAACGGGACTCCGAAAAAACACTCTCTTCAGCACATAAAATGTACTTGATGCTGCAGTATTTGAATACAGGAAATATCACAAGTTCCGCTGTCTAGGGTTCCTGGGTAGGCACTAAGACTCTAAAGGACCATCTTCCCCTGGAAGGCCAAATATGCGTAGATTGCGATCCATCGATCCAACTGCAATATATTTTGCATCTGGACCAAATTTAGCACAAGTTGCTTTGCCTACATAAACATGAAGTATACATACATCAACAGACTTATAAAAGATTAGCACAAAACAACACGGATGTATAGAATTCAGACAAAGGAGAGTGATAACATGTGTGTGTGCGTGTGGGCGGGTGTGTGTGAGAGAGAGAGAGAGGGGACCTGTGCCAGACAAATCAGGGAAGGTTTTGATACAGTTCCATTCAGACTTGACATTGGCAACTTGATAAACCCTGCAGGGTAGAGAAAAGGCAGTTCTTGTAATCAGAGAATTTACAGATAAAAAAAAATTAACAAAATAAAATGCAGGGTTAAAGGAAATAATGGAAAATAGGGTTGTAAATGTAAAACTAATTCCATCTTTAACAGAAAAGAGGAAGAATAAAATCCGAGAGTCTAGTACTAAAACCAAGAGTATGAAGTCTATTCAAAAGCACACCTTATATCTGCGCCAGCAACGGCTAGGTAACTTCCGCTATGGTCAAATTCCACTGCAAAAGCAACAGCAATAGAACTAGCAATCGGCTTTGTTTTCATTTATACCACAAGTAAAACTGAAGCAATAACTTTCCCTTAAATCACTGATAAATAATCAACAATTCAAGATTTCCCAACTTTGATAAAATAAAAATAAAAAAAGCGTATTATTTGTGACTATAGTTTTCAAGAAAGGGTTTGGGTAGGCCTTGGCACAAGGTAAGCTGACTCCACTGTTACTAGGAGATCAAAATTCAAATCACAAACACAGTCTACCAGCATGTGGGAGTATGGTTGCATACATCTGACCCTCCCCGGACTCCACAATGGCCGGAGCCTCGTGCAATGGGCTAGCCCTACTAGTTTTCAACAAAGGACCACAAGATATTTAGTTGGGCATGGAGATATCATACCAGATTGTGTTGGTGTATTTTCATCATATGGCGTAAAGGTCCTGAAGTTCCTCAGTTTGCGGAGATCCCAGAGCTTAACACCATCATGAGCTGCAGTCTGATCAGTTGAGACTAAATTCAGAATTTGGCATGTTTGGGTATCTCTATATTATTGCAATTTTTGTTAAAGAAACACGTACTGCTAGGAAGTAACCATTTTCTGAGAATGATATGGCAGTTACGGCACCGACATGCCCATCAAATGTTGCAACATTTGCCTGCAAATCAATAAAGAAAATGTGGAATGGCAAAATAAAATGGAAAACATCAAGGATAGACGTACCAAAAGTAAAATTTTACCTGACTTTTGACATCCCAAATTCTAGCAAGTGATCCTGAGGTACCTGTTCCCAGGATGAGACCATCAGGATGAAAAGCCGCAGATGTATAACCCTCAGAACTCGAAGCATCAGGAACCTACAGAAAATCAAACAAATGACCCAGTCTAGAAGTAAAGAACAAAAGCACATGAGCGAGCATACACAGAGAGACAGAGACAGAGGTAAAACCTGGGAGAGGCATAAACCAGATGAAAGATCATAGAAGCACCATGTGCTGTCAAGAGAAGCGGTCACAAAGTAGTTGTTGGTGGCATGGATGGTGACAGCTTGCACCTGTCAAGAGATGATGTGGGTGTCATTCTGAAGCAACCATCCATAAAGCTAAATTATATGAGGAGCAAAGATATTCAGATAACTGCAGAAATTTTGGGAATAACGAAAAAAGTGAAAAGGCGCACAAAAACACCTCACTTTCCAGACATAAAACTGAAACATTCAACAAATAGATGACATTTTTTTTCTTTCTAAAAACTTCTTTCAAATAACAATAAATTAACTGTTAATTTTGAGAGATTCTACAACCAATTGCATAAATGATTACCCTTGAAGTCTTTCCAAGGGTTCCATGTTAATTGGATCCAATGGCCCATTGCAAACATAAGCCAAGCAGAAGAAACAAGGGAACTAGGTGATCCAAGTCAAGGGTGACAAAGAAGAAATCCCCTTGAGCCTCCACCTTATAACATCTGCACAAGTGCCTCATGCTCAAATACAAGTCTTAGGTGGATATTTTCTTTTTCTATTATGTTATTTTTTGTTAAGGATCGGGCTGAAATTATAGCAGCGTGTGTGGAAGCGTGAATTTACAGCAATGAACATGAATGTAAAAGGTTTTAGAAATATCTACCAATTTGATGACAAGAACTAAAAGCATAATTTCAAGAATAAAATAAAATAAAATAAACATTTAACAATCTATATAATGGTTAGAACAATCATTCATTATTAGATCGATTTTTTTCTTCTTTTTTTTTTTTACCTCTGCAGTATGATCCTTCAAGATATGCCTACAATCGTAGTTCCCATTTTCAGATCCTTGCCATAGACGAACAGTCTGCAATGATGAAATAAAGACTTGAATATGGGAATCAAAGTACTACTACATAGAATCTAAGGGGGGAAATTTCTAGTTGTGTACAAATTCGAAAGCTAGAATTCAAATGAAACACAAATTTTATGGATCAATAACAAAAAATCTTAAACAACACTTCTCTTATACACCATTAAGTTGATCACAAAAATAAAATAAAATTCTTACAGAGAAATAAAAGCAAGTGGAACTGATCTATTGTGTCTTGACCAAGAGTAAAGCGACAATTTTTTAAATCAATTAAAAATTCACTAAATCCAAGATATTCAATCTTCCCAGAGAGTTTGCACAACAGCCATATTAGGAGGCCACTGTAGGATCCATCATTACCTTCCTTTATGCATCTGTACAAGTGAGTGCGCTTACCAGTAAAAAAAGCATATCAAAAGGTTACATTCACAATATATCCACCACAAACTGTAGAACGTGATGAGCAGAAAATGCTTACAACCCTCCAAATAAGTTGTTATTTCATTCCATAAGCTTATTGATTAAACATTATTACCTTTCAAGAAGAAAGAACTTTTATCATCAGACTCTAAGAACAAAAACACCTCCACCTTCCAGATATAAAATAATTGAATTAGAAAATAAAAAGTAAGGAAACTCCATTTCAACGGCCAACATGTAAATCATTCAATTCCAAATTCCACTGCTGCCAATGCACACAAAAAATGCAACAGCAATAACAACAAACAAAGCTTTTACACAATTACTTGAGATCGGGCGCACAAATCCTAGTTCTCCATTCCGCTCAATTTAAGACCCTAGCCTTAGTCAAACCACATTATAGACCTCTATCCAGAATGTGATGCAACAATGCAAAATATAAGGATAAAACTGACAATGATGATTAAAGTTATATTCTTCTTCCTTCCTGGTAGGAAACCGTTTACCACTGCAACATAATTCAAAGCTAAAAAACTTGAGATCAAGCTTTCAACTATCCAGCTAATTCAGCGACCAGGTAATAGATAAAGGACGCAGCAGTCCTCTGTTTTATAATGGGGTGAAGAAACATAAAGTGACATCTGGATATAGGCTCTATAATTTGTAGTAAAAATACTCTATGCATACCGAAAGGTCATGGACCCAGCATGCATTTCCAATTAAACGTAACAAAATCAAAGATGACAGTAAAAAAGGAGGCTGAAGGAGACAGCAAATAAACAAACAGAACACAAATGCAGCAGAAGAAAGCAAATCTAAAACATGAATTTTACGCAACATGAAGGTGACTTTGGCTTACCTTATCTGCTGAACCAGTAACAACCAAATCACCCTGAGTTACAAATTTGACGCTGGTAACCTATCAAAGTAAAATGGAAGTGATCGGCCAAGAGATTCTACATAGGAGACAAAAACCACCATTTAAGTAAAGAACAATACCTTTTTTGAATGACCACTGAGAGTAGATAATATCTCTCCTGAAGGTCGATCAAAGAGGACGGCATTTGTATCAAACCCGCCGGTTGCAATTGTATCCTGACAAAGCAAAGAAAATGCTTTACTATAATTCGTGAAATTTGTGATTTCATCAAAAATTAAAATAAGAATCTACCATAAAATGTTATTCGGAACTCCCACATACTCTAATGAAAATCTCAAACAAGTGAAATATAGGCTTGACCAACATGAACCGGAAAAATTAATGAACACAGTTTTCTTTTATTTCCTTCTGACAACTCCAATTATCTTACGAGACATGTGCAGTGTGCTCTTCTACAAGCAGTGACTGACCCAGAAAATATTGTTCGGAACTCCCACATATTATAATGAGAATCTCAAACAACAATAGGAATATTGGCTTGACCAACATGAACAAGAAAAATTAAAAACACGGAGTTTTTTATTTTCTTTTCATAACTCCAATTATCTTTCAGACATCTGTATGTCTTCTACGAGCAATGACAGATTCAGAAAATAGTACAAGTAGGGGTGGCCTTGGACAACTAAAGCCCTAATGCGGTGTACTAAAAAAATCCAGTGGCAGCATTTATAAGATTTTAACAGAAATTATAGGTAATTCTGTAAATTAAAAAGAAGGAAAAAAATCAGTAGAGCCCTTAACAGGTCTGTCCCAGTCTACAAGTGGCTTGCATTGCATGTCAAACATGTGACAAGATGATGATAGGGCCCTTCTAAAAATCCGGGTCAAAAAGTACAGCCAAAAAAAACAAATCATTGCCTGTTCACTCTTTTAGGATTGAATTACTTCTAGATCAAGCATACACCTAAACATGCAACCACTTAGAACATAACAAGATAATTTAAAATGGTTAAACCTGCATCTCTCTCTACTTCTCAATTGTCATTTTTCATTTTATACCATACCTTCTGATTGAGTGAGTAAAATTGCACTAAAGTTTGAGAAGGTACATATAGAAATATATATTTTACACACCCCTATAATTGATGTCACTAGCAAGTTCCCCAATTTCAGTGTAGTGGATAAATTTGACTTCTTTAGAGCCTTATACGGGTATTTTATGCCTTCTGCGGTCTTCTACATCCCTGTCAATACCAGTGTGTATGTTCCCAATTGACCGGTCCAATGTAGATGATTCTCATCATCTTTCACACGTTCTCTTACCAATTTTCTGAGAGATTCCCGGAACTCCTCGGGATCCGATTTGTATGATGTTCAATCAAAATCATTAGTGTGGTCAACTTTCTCTCGCCAATTGATTATTTCAGGGCTTAGCTCTATTGTTTCTACAGTGTGTATAGTATACAAACGTGTCACATTTCCTTAGTCCTTTAACCAATATTACAAGGACTACCCAAATGTATCCCTACTAGTGCCAAAAAAAGTTCAAGATAGGATCATAAACGGTAATTCCATAATCTGCCGACCGGATAAGTTTAACAGTAGAAAAGACAACATCAATCTGCAATAGAAACTGCACCATAAAGGGGATTTAACTAATATTGCCAATGCATTAATGATGGTAAAAATAAAAAAATGCATGGCAACACAGTATAAAGTGTGGTTTATGCCATACCTTGGAGAAATTGATATCAACAGATAAAATGCCAGGTTTGCTGGTTTTGTGAAGTGGATAACTATTGAGTTGGGTGTACCTCTCCAAAGCATCAAGGGGAGCCAATGTTGGAGGGATCTGGAAGGAAAGGAAAAAAAGTCAGAAGGCCGAAACCACACACACATTGATAAACGAAACAACAAAATTAAAAAATAAATATATAAAAGAGAAGAAGATATCAGACAACATATATGCAAACTTTTCTCAAAAATAATGCATTCGAGAAAATATTCATTCCAAAAAAATGACAAATACTCCCAAAAAAAATATGAATAATTAGTTGTAATAAATCTTGGTAATTACAAATTTTTACAAACGATACCTGCCGCCTTTTCCGCTGCTGTGAGAGTGCCGCATTACAATCAGTTAGCTCTGTAATGATGCTAGAAGAAATTCCAGGCCGCATTCTCTTTCCACCAGCGTCCACCTCATCGTCATCAGCAGCTGCAACAAGATCAATACACCACAAATGTCCCATCATGCAATCAAAGCACAATTAAAAATAAAAAATAAAAAATCACCCTAAAAGCATTCAAAGCAGCAGACCTCCTCTTTTGCCATTGCTTAAAGCAGAAGCATTAGCAACAGGAACTGCCGATGCTGACATGGGTATCTGTCTTTCTGCCTGCGCCAGATAGGATCTTGCTTCATCCCTTTCTTTCTTTAGTCTTGCTATTACACGGCAAGCGGCATCGTGCTGTTGACACAAGACACGTAGATTTGACAACCAAATTCATTCAGTGGGAGCACAAATAAAACAAAATTCTGTTCTGGAGGCAAAAGGTAAAGGAAACAAGTGAATAAGGAGATGAGAAACTGAACTGGCATTAATAACAAGACACGTAGATTTGACAACCAAATTCATTCAGTGGGAGCACAAATAAAACAAAATTCTGTTCTGGAGGCAAAAGGTAAAGGAAACAAGTGAATAAGGAGATGAGAAACTGAACTGGCATTAATTACGACAAAGATTAAAGCTATAACACATGCATCCGGAAACCATAACCCTCTTCATGTTTGACTTTCCCACATCACTGCATATATATATGTATATATATTTTATTATGATGTTGGTATCCAGTGGACCAGTGCCAAAACGTTGCTCCCCCTTAGAATTTCTACCAAGTATCTTACAAGGCTCAATCCATTTACGACAGACTTACAGTTCAATTATGATGTAGCTCCCTAAAAGCAAGCACTTCAATGCTCCTCTAGCTTAGTGCTTCTAGCAAATAGAAGTCAGGACTACTAATCATTACTATTACTATAATGTGAATATATAGGAAGTATGAGCACACCTATAAGGGCAAAAATCCGTGCGGGATACTTATTAGACATCAACATGCGCCAGACACACCCCAACATGTCCTGGACACCCGAAAAAGCTTGCCTTAATATACACATCTTTAAATATTCAGACACACCATGGGCACTCCTTCGACACTCCATGGCTACGTGTCCGACACGCGTATCACCTTCTAGGGAGTCTTCTTACTTTAATTTTTTGAGAAGTGCACATCTTTAAGAAAATTTTAGCAAGAAAGTTTGGTTGAAATGTAAAAATGAAGAGTTTATTGACAAAAAAAAAAAAAAAACCAATATGTCGGGACAGCATATAGACCTTCTGTCCTTGCATGAGATTATTTGAAGTCCAAGCAACAATGAATTTTTAAGCTAGTCAGTACCTGGTACAGGGCATGACTAAGTTCTTGCCTTGCTGTATGTAGTTGTTGCTCCAATGCAAAATTGGATAGCATCAGACTATCCCATTCCTGTTTTAATAAATAACAAGAGATCAGATTAGTGTTGTGAAAATAAACTTAAAAGCAATAATAAACCAGAAGAACAATTAACAGAGAAGAGGAAATTCTGGGAAAGTAGTGATAGAAGGCATTTATTAAGTCCTATTTGGTCTTATTATAAAATTAGGGGTTTTAGTAAATAAGGGTTTAAGGGAATCACTCATTCATGTTTCTGTTGCCTTGCAAATGTGTAAGTACAAATAGGATGGCATATTGTATAATAGACCAAAAGCATATGGTGTTTTGTATCATGAATATGTCATCACGGTTGCTATAATGCAAGGATGTAGTTGGAACTCTTCACTGATTTGGAATTGCACAGGTTAGTAAATGTGACATGATTTCTGTTAAGGGTATTGTTAATGCACAGATCGAGATGGTTAGGAAAGATACGAAAGCATGTGGTCTGACTGAGGCTATAGTCATAACTAGGGAGGAATGGCGAATTATTCATGTAACCTAGCCCAAATAGTAGGAATAAGGTTCTGTTAGTTCAGTTATTTGAGTAGCCAGAACTCCTAAAAGAAAATAAAATAAAAGAGAGGAAAATTTATTATCATTGTAGTCCAATTGAAAGCTTGAAGCGTGGAATTATTTTGAATACGCCCATGACTCCATCCAACGAAATAAAAACGTGCAATATGGTGACAATGAGTCATTGGGAAGTTAGGTTTTTGTATTTCCAAAAAGTATATGCAGTACTAAAAGCAAAAAGAAACACATACAATCTGGAACATTCCAAGCATCCCAGGAATGCTGGCAGCTTGTACTGGTCTCGGCTTCACTATCTGCATGAAATTTCAGTAAAAGCAAGCTTCTAAATCCCATATTTAAGAACTAAAAACACTAATAAATAAATTCAATCACCATATGAGAGTGTGTGTGCAGATATCAAAATGAAGAATACCTTGCCCGTTTTGATCGGAACAATGTCCTCCATACTTAATGGCTCCCCTGTAATGGGGCATTTTCCATAATCCTAGTTAATCAAACAAACAAAAGGCAGCTTCCTATCAATGGCATTGTTTAGATTCGCACAAAAAATGAATACAAACTATAAGAAACAGACCGGAAAATAAATAAATAAATTGCATATATGGATTTTAAACACGGAATGACCCATACAACCCAATGTCTGGTAACCAATAAACCCACTAAAACGAAGAAACAAATTCAAATCTCTTTCATTTTATGACACACGTTCAACCAATTGTTAATTGGGTTTTAACCCAAATATTTATCAAATAGGGCCTTAAGTATTGAATTTTCCAAATCTTGCTTGCCAAAATCACTATAGCCCAAAAAACAAAAACAAAATATACATACAAATAAATAAAATAAAAGGAGAAAAAATAATATTTGAGGCCTATGAGTTATAGGGTTTTCTCAGTAACCAAACAAAACAATAATGAAGAATTGATAGAGAAACCCTAGAAAAAGGAGAGAGACATACTGATATGTGTCTTTCGATTAATCGCTTCTCGTACAGTAACCCGGACTTCTTCGAAACTACGGGCTCTTCCGGCACCTCACCGGAGACTGTACGGACAAGAGTGAGAGCAAGAGATCAGATAACAACTACAATACCATGTGACATGTGAGTCTGTGTGTGTGAATGTATGGAGATATAGATAGATAGATATATATATATAAGATAGACATACTTGAACAGTTCATGGTGGTGAGAGCTAGGGTTTCTGTGGAGCTCAGCCGTTCTCCGCCGCAGTTCTGAGACACAGATTTTGCTGAAGAGAGCGAGAGAGAAAGAAATGGGACGCGAAGTAGTAAATTGGATTATATGCAATGCATTCTACCATATGCAGCGCCCTAATTCGGGTCTTTTCACGGGTGGGTCGGGTCGAATTATTTGGGGTTTGTGATTTTTATTTTTTGGGTAATTTGCACTACTACCCCTGAGTTTTGGATCAATTGCACTTGGTGATCGGTCAATATTATTTTAACAGAAACACCCCTGAGGTTTGTAAGGTGTTGCAATAACATCTCTTGAAGGCATGAAATGACTTAAGTGACATTGATTATGTTAATTTACATGTAAAATGTCTAACTTGCCCCATTATTTAAACTCATATTTTATCCACTACACCAACTTAATTTACTCTTGTTATTTATGTTTTAAGTATTTTTATATATTTATTTATTTATCTATTTAAATAAATATAATTATTCATTTACTTAACATTTACACTAAATGTTACACAAAATATATTAAATATTTTAAATTCAATTAAATTATACTTACCCCAACTAATACAAAATTCTTTCAATTTCCACAAAATATATTAATTATCACAAAATCTCACTAAACTATATACTTCTTAAAATACCAAAGGCGTATTTATTTTTTCTATAAATTTTTTTGTGTGTTTAATATTGTTACTTATTTAAATATTATAGTCAATCAACAATTTTACTAGAATTTGAAATAATAAATATAATTTAATAATTGTTACTAATTTTAGTGGGAATGACGAAAGAGTTTTGTAATATTTAAGTATAAATATAAAATAAATAAATAGAAATAACTATTTGTACATTTGAGTTTTCCCGACCCATGGAAAAGTCCATCCTGACCTGATCAAGTCAAGAAAGACCCGAGATTATGACCCGACCATTGTGCCCGCATCATAACCCGATCGATACATCACCCCCATGGTCCGGGAAGTATCACGACCCGACCATCATATCCATTGTTGCCCCGACCCGAAGAGCATTTTTGGAAGGAACTCGGGGGTTCTAGAAGATACTTGTAGCTCAAGGCAATGGCATGATATAGGATCTGCATAGCTGACGTGTAAAGAAGATATCATGTAAAGTTGAAAATGTTGCCCTAATGGGCCAAAGGCCCATTGGGAAAATGTATATAACTCAATGAAAAGTAATGAGAAAGGCATCTTTTGTGTTGTGCAAATTTTGTATCTACACAATGGCGCCGTCTGTGGGAAATTAGGTCAGATCACCGACCATCTTCCTACCTCCAAAAAAGCTGAGTGAAACCCAGATACACCTTCCATACCATCCTCACTGTCCAGATATAACGATGCCGGTAACCAGATCCCATTCGAAAGCACTGATTCCCGGCACCGGACAACCGAGCGCCCCACCATCGATTGAAAATCTCCTACAACAGCTTGTGGAAGCTGAGAAACGCAGCCAGGCCGCCGAAATAAGGAGCCTGGCGGCGGAAAGGAGGAGTGAGGAACTCCTCGCAAGATTGAATCAGGCAACTATCCCACAGATAGTTCCCGATCAATCACAGACCCATGGTGAGGCCGAACCACGAGAAGAGCATGGTGAAACATCTCACCGGCCAGGCAAGGACCCGGCTACCGGCGATACTTTAGTTACCGACGAACCTCTGACGTCGCAGAAGCTCCAAGAGATGATGGCATAATTTCAGAAGAAAGTCATGAATGATCTGAGAGCCAGATCCACCGATGACCAGGCCCTCAGAGCCTCTGCCGACTCGGTTCAGTCGCCCTTCAGTGTAGAGATCACCCGGGAACCCTTCCCAAGGAAGTTCGTCATGCCCAGATTCACTCCTTACGACGGAACGAAGGATCCCGAGGAGCATATCTACCAGATCCACCAAAAGATGACGATGTACGCCGAGAACGAAGCCCTGTTATGCAAAGTATTCCCGACCAGTCTTATCGATGCACCACTCCTCTAGTTCAGAAAGCAACCGCCAAGATCCATTGGCAGCTGGCAGCAATTGTCTAACCTCTTTGTGGCGCAGTATTTCGGGAACAAGAGGCAAAAGAAGACCATCTCGAGCCTCTTCACCATGACTCAGGAAAAGGGAGAATCCCTCAAGAGCTTTCTGTCCCGATTCAATGTCGAGTCATCCTCCATCGACAACTGTGACCAGCACTCTGCCGTGGAGGCCTTCAGGATGGCCCTCATCCCGGGGACCAAGTTTCACCAATCACTTGTGAAGCGGCCTCCCTCGGGAATAGGAGAACTCAATTCTAGGGCGCAAGGCCATTTGAGGATCGAAGAGGAAGAAGCAACCCGACAGAGGAGAACAACACTGGTCAGTGTGGAAGTCAAATCAAAGGATAAAGCGTCAGACAAATCCCGACAGGATATGAATCGCAAACGCTCGAATCCCCCGAGCCACTCTTCATCTCAGTTTCCCCCTCAACCCGACAGACGTGCAAAGCTTGAATAAAAGATTACTCCATTGAAAGTGACACTTGCCAAGCTTTTCCAGGAAAACAAAGCTCGAGGAATCTTCCAAACTCCTCCCCCAATCAAGCAACCCCTTGACCAAAGGGATAGATCCAAGCATTGCGCCCTCCATGCTGATTTTGGCCACACGACCAACGATTGCCGAAACCTGAGACGCCAGGTGGAAGGAATGATAGCCCGAGGGGAACTGAAGGATTATATCCAGAGAGATGGTCCAAGGGCCAACCCACCAGCGCAATATAACTTGCGGAATCAGGGTCCTGCTCATCCGGTCAGGATCATCAATATGATCCATGGGGGTCCCGACCCACAAAGTAGCGAAGGATCGAGGCGCACGCAGATGCGAAGAGCACATCAAATCGCCAGGATATCTGGGATAAACGAGGTCCACCACCGAACGGGGCAATCTCAGATACTCTTCTCCCAGGAGGACCTCCGTGACATCCAAGTCCCGCACGAGGACCCGCTAGTCATCACTCTGATGGTCTCGGGATGTCTTGTGAGGAGGGTCATGGTTGACCCGGGAAGCAGCGCCAACATCATGACCAAATGGGCTTTTGATAAGTTGGAGATCAATCCGAGTGACATCGTGACATCTCGAAACCCAATCGCCGGGTTCGATGGAAAACAAGTCGAGCCCCTCGGGGAGGTCAGGCTACCTGTGACGGCGGCCCAGAGAACTCTGTCCGAAACTTTCGTGGTGGTGGACGTAAAGCCCTCATACAATCTTCTTATGGGAAGAGGATGGATACACAGAATGCAGGGGGTACCGTCGACTCTCCACCAAATGATGAGGTGCGTCGGTCCAAATGGGTACGACATAATCGACATCAGAGGGGATCAAGTGGCGGCCAAGCAATGCTACGCCGTCACCATCAAAGAAATGAAGGACAAACCCGATCGAAAGAGATCCCGAGAAGACAATCAGGACCTGGAGTCCAAATAACAACTACAGGACGGGGAGTCGGGCCCCTCGATCATGGCAGAGCTTCTGCAGCCGGTGTCTGTAAGGCCCGACAAGGACACCTACGCAGGTACAAGCCTCACCACTTGTGAATTGAATGAACTGACAACATTCTTATAGGACAATCATGACGTCTTCGCGTGGGAGCATACTGATATGCCCGGCATCGACCCCTCTATAGCCCGACACACATTACATGTCGATCCAAATATTCGACCCGTTCGACAAAAACAGAGGCGAACCGGTTCATATGGAATCACATCATCTGCAGGTTCGGGGTACCTCGGACCATCATGATGGACAATGGCACCAACCTAGACTGCGAACCGGTCAGGTCGTTTCTGGCCCAGCACGAAATCAATCAAAACACCTCCTCTGTAGGGTACCCGCAAGCCAATGGACAGGCGGAAAGGACCAATCGTTCCATCTTCAACACGCTAGCGAAGAAACTCGAGAAGGCCAAAGGAGCATGGTTGGATAAGTTACCGGAGGTACTATGGTCGTATAGAACCACTCCCCGACAACCGACCGGTGAGACACCTTTCGCCATAGCATATGGGGCAGAAGTTGTAATCCCGACGGAGTATGTCGTCCCGACGCTGAGATCACTGGCCTGGGAAGAGAAAACAAATAATCAACGCTTGTCTCACGAGCTCGACCTACTGGAAGAAAAAAGAGAAATCGCCCGGATAAGGCTGGCAGCTTACCAACAACGGGTCAGGAATCACTTCAATAAAAGAGTAAAAAATAGGGGATTCCAAGTTGGCGACATGGTCGTCAGACGAAAAATTGGACACGTGGGCAAACTCCAAGAGCCATGGGAGGGACCCTACACCGTCACTGAGGTAGTTGGGCGCGGGGCTTATCGACTACTCAGGAACTTTGATAATCGAAGGGAGCCTAACACACAGAATGCATCCCGACTCAAGAGGTATTATCCCTAGGGATACTCTATTTTCAATTACTGTAAAGAAAGGCCACTAGAGCCCGAAAGATTTCAATAGAAATTCAATTTCTTCCCGATCATATCTAAGCGTACCTAAACCGTCTCCATGATTATATAAATTTAAAAACCTAAGTGTTGAATCTCTCCATGGGCCCAAAGCGCCCGAAAGATCTTCACAGACCCACCAGTGGTCGGGTTTTATCTGAAAACCTAAGTGTTGAATCTCTCCATGGGCCCAAAGCGCCCGAGAGATCTTCACAGACCCACCAGTGGTCGGGTTTTATCTGAAAACCTAAGTGTTGAATCTCTCCATGGGCCCAAAGCGCCCGAGAGATCTTCACAGACCCACCAGTGGTCGGGTTTTACAAAAATCAGTTTCAAACCCAAGTGTTGAATCTCTCCATGGGCCCAAAGCGCCCGAGAGATCTTCACAGACCCACCAGTGGTCGGGTTTTATCTGAAAACCTAAGTGTTTAATCTCTCCATGGGCCCAAAGCGCCCGAGAGATCTTCACAGGCCCACCAGTGGTCGGGTTTTATCTGAAAACCTAAGTGTTGAATCTCTCCATGGGCCCAAAGCGCCCGAGAGATCTTCACAGACCCACCAGTGGTCGGGTTTTACAAAAATTAGTTTCAAACCCAAGTGTTGAATCTCTCCATGGGCCCAAAGCGCCCGAGAGATCTTCACAGACCCACCAGTGGTCGGGTTTTATCTGAAAACCTAAGTGTTGAATCTCTCTATGGGCCCAAAGCGCCCGAGAGATCTTCACAGACCCACCAGTGGTCGGGTTTTATCTTCAAACCTAAGTGTTGAATCTCTCCATGGGCCTAAAGCGCCCGATAGATCTTCACAGACCCACCAGTGGTCGGGTTTTATCTGAAAACCTAAGTGTTGAATCTCTCCATGGGCCCAAAGCGCCCGAGAGATCTTCACAGACCCACCAGTGGTCGGGTTTTATCAATTATCAATTTAAAAACCTAAGTGTTGAATCCTCTCCATGGGCCCAAAGCGCCCGAGAGATCCTCACAGACCCACCAGAGGTCGGGTTTTACAAAAATCAGTTTCAAACCTAAGTGTCGAATCTCTCCATGGGCCCAAAGCGCCCGAGAGATCTTCACAGACCCACCAGTGGTCGGGTTTTATCTGAAAACCTAAGTGTCCGATCCCCTCAATAGGCACAAAGTGCCCGGGGGATCTCCACAGACTTACCAGCGGACCCAAGGTGCCCGACTATTATTGTCTGATGGCATCAGTAGTCCCACCAAGTTACAATTCAAAATCCCAATTTTTATTAATATTAATGAAGCATTGGATCATACATATTCCCAGCAAAATTTGAATAGGTGAATTCACTTATATTAAAAGGGCCCTAGTGGCCAAGGCTGATACAGTAAAGCTTTGATAAAGTTGTTGCAAAATAAAAAACAAAGGTCAAAGGGAAGAGCCCTATTCTTCCACCGGAGGGTCCTCATTGCCACCTGAGGCTTGGTTCTCGAGGGGTTGTCCTTGAGGCTCATCCAAGCCACAATGACAAGGCGGAGCGGGCAAGGGACCCTGAAGGAACTCACCAAATGCCAGGTCCTCAGGTTCCGCCTCGGGATCATCATACGGAGGCCCCACTCCTATGCTGAGATCAAGATCTTCTATGGTCGGGATGTATCTGTCACCCTCAGGCTTTTGAAGCTCAGTTATGCATTCCCGCCAGCCCTGCTCGTAATGGTACTTGCTTGTCAGCACAAAACGAGAGACCATCTGGTTACCTCCCTTGTGACACATCTCTACCCGAGATCTCTCCACGCCTAGTGCATTCTCAACCTCGACCTTCTCCTCAAGCAACTGCAGCCCCGAAGTCTTTAACTTCTCAATTTCTTCGGTCAGGGCTTGCACTTGAAGAGTTAGGGCTTCCCGAGCCTGGACTTCTCGATTAGCCATCTGTTCAGCCTCCCGAGCCTTACCCTCGAGGTCGGAAATCGTTGCCTTGGCGGCTGCAAGTTCTAAGGTCGCCGCCTTGGCAGATGCGAGCCCTTCCTCTGCTGCGATGGCCCGGTGTGTCAAGGACTGAATCTTCTCATTGGCCTTCTTGAGCTGTTCCAAAGCCTTGACGCACCCAGCTTTGTGGACCTGAACATCCCGATTCAAGGCGTTAATGACCCGGGCATCATCCTCAAGCTTGCAATTATACGCTTGTGTAGCGTGAAGCATCTGAAAGCAAGAATGTTAGCACAAAAGATCAGGGGTGAAATAGAAGCCAAATACACGAGTGTAGAGAAATTATTACCTTCATTGCAAGCTCGGGCCCGTCCAGAGCCAGGCTCATCCTATCGTACCGCCCCATGGCCAACCTATCAGCCGGGGTCCATACCCCCAGGGCCATCTCTCGCAGAGCTTCAGGGTTATCGATCGTCTGGTCCGCCACCGCCAGATATGGATGACCCTTTCGAGTATCCAGCTTGAATCGGGGGCCGTGGGGAATGTGTCTCCCACTCTCAGCAGCTTTCTCGATCTCTCTGTTATCCTGTTTCCTGACATTTTTAGAAATGGCAGTACGCAACTTGGAAGGTCGGGATCGATCCTGGTCCTCGTCATCAGAGCCTAAGTCCCGGGCATCCGATATTGAGGAAGGAACACCCAGTGCAACGCTTCGGCTAGAGCTGGGTCTGACTGAATGATCTGTCCGAGGAGGATCTGCCCGAGGAGGACTCAGACTCACACCTCCCAAGCTCGGAACCAGGGCACGACCATCCCCGACCTCGGCCGCGTCCGATGCCCCAATTTGCGGACCATCAGTAGGCGGAGGCGGGGGTGTGACGGGATGACGCTCTGCCGGAATAGGAGGGGGGGGCGTGCCCACAGGACCTCCGGTGGATCCTGTCGGTTGACTGCTTGCTGGATTCTCACCGACTGGCGGGACATCGGGATTTTCGGAGACTGAAGGGATATCAACCCCACAAATGAAAGATGTAGAGCCAGTATCAACCCTTCTGGCCCTCTTGATCGAAAGTTGGGGCAGGCTAACCGCCTTCCTTTTCCGTTGATCCCCAGACATTTTTCTCTTGAGCTTTTTAGTTCTTGATGACTTGGACTTTAATCTCCTTGACCCTGACGTAGTCGCAGCAGAACCCGAGGCGATCCTTGATGCTGATTTTCCCGATGCAAACTCCTGCAATACAGATCCAGTCAGGCAATTCTGGCTATCCATTAAATCCTGACTCCACACTTTAGCACGCAACAGTTCAAATCGAGTCCTTATATACCCGACACCCCTTTTCTCCCGAGGAGCCTTCAGGAAATCCATCACTTGCGTACCCAACTTATCGTTGCACATTTCGCAGTGGCAAGAGGCTCGGGTATGAAAACTCTTAAACTCAGGAAGTCGGGTTGGTTGGAAAACATGGTTGACAGGGATGTTCATAGCATCGGGATGCCTCCACTGACCACTCACTATTATCATCCTCTTTTTCCATCCCTTGTTGGATGTCGGGACGTTGTCACACAATTTCCTCTTGACATACGAAGTCAGGTTATACCGACCCCTGTTATCCTTTTGTTCTTGAAGTTTATAAGAGAAAAGAAGCTCGGCCAAACCTAATTCTAGGTTCAATTCCTTATTAATGAACAGGATCATGGCTAGGATCCTATAAAAATTGGGACCGACTTGAAGGGGGGCCAAACCCAAAGTGGCCAATGTCAGGAGGAAGAAAGGATGAATGGGAAACTTTAGTATGGCCAGGTGGAATGAGGAAAGCAATATCTCCCCGTCCTTCAGACCTTCCCCGATCCTAAAATCCTTGTCCCGAGGGTAGTGCCTAACCTCAACCCCTTCAGGGATCCGGAGACTCCTAAGTTGAGCGTCTTTCCTATATTTGGCTGGGAGAGGGTCAGTATAGAAGTTCTCCTCCTCCTCAGCATCCTGACCCGTCTCAACATCATCCTCTACAGCCCGATCCCCCGCTTCCTGATTGACTTCTGGGGGACTAGACCTAGTAACCCAAGTAATCTCTACGGAGGGGGGTGCTCACCGAGATTTCGGGATCAGTAACGGTCAGGTCAGTGTCTGCCACTTGCAAGTCGCTAACCGACCTGGTGTCATCACTCCCGGACATACTTGATGAAAGGTAGAAAATTGAAAAGAACAACTTACAAAAGGTGAAGATTCCGGCTGTCTCCCCTTGTACTCTTCTCCGACTAAACGATTCACAGAAACCGGCAACTGTACCAATGATCAGGGATGTGTGCGCCCGGTCAAACTCTTCGCAGCAAGGATCAAAACACTCCGCACAGTGCAAAACTCAACCAAGATCGTTAAAGTTCACAGGAATTGATGAGGCAATCTGGGGATTTTATAGGTTCGAAAGTGGGTTTGTGTTTG
Organism: Cornus suecica; assembly: GCA_963922005.1. Lineage (NCBI taxonomy): Eukaryota > Viridiplantae > Streptophyta > Magnoliopsida > Cornales > Cornaceae > Cornus > Cornus suecica. Next base: position 7,084,135 of record OY998246.1, on the reverse strand, counting down.
CTAATAATGCTTAAAGTATTGCAGAAGGGAGAGCAAGAGAGCAAATTCAAAAGAGAGCAAATTCAAAAGTGATGCAAGTGTGGCATATGCGGATTATATAGATAGGTGTGACTTTTCGTCTACCCGGGTCAGGGTATCGGATCGACATGACCCGGCCCATCTCACGCAAATCTATGTCGTCCTAGCCACAAATTCAAAATCGTAATGATGACGACAACTGTAGCATTTAATGCGTCTCGCGTCATCCGGCATGCTTCTCCTCATCTTCCGCCACGCGTCCCGCGCACCAACTCCGAGGACTTTTCCATGGGCCTTAAGATTCTTCCACCTAATGGGCCCATTGAATGCAGGCCCATGAGATGAAAGAGGGCCTGTGTACATGTGAGTTTTCCCGACCCATGGAAAAGTCCATCCTAACCTGATCAAGTCAAGAAAGACCCGAGATTATGACCCGACCATTGTGCCCGCATCATAACCCGATCGATACATCACCCCCATGGTCCGGGAAGTATCACGACCCGACCATCATATCCATTGTTGCCCCGACCCGAAGAACATTTTTGGAAGGAACTCGGGGGTTCTAGAAGATACTTGTAGCTCAAGGCAATGGCATGATATAGGATCTGCATAGCTGACGTGTAAAGAAGATATCATGTAAAGTTGAAAATGTTGCCCTAATGGGCCAAAGGCCCATTGGGAAAATGTATATAACTCAATGAAAAGTAATGAGAAATGCATCTTTTGTGTTGTGCAAATTTTGTATCTACACTATTTAATTAAGTAATAAGATTAAACACACAAAAATAAATTATAGAAAAAATAAATATGCCTTTGGTATTTTAAGTAGTATCTAGTTAAGTGAGATATAATAATAATTAATGCATTTTATGAGAATTTTTTTTAAAAATTGTATTAATCGGTGTAAATATATTTTAATTGAATTTAATAATTTTTGCGTGTAACATTTAGTGTGGATGTTAAGTAAATAAATAATTATAATTATTTAATAAATAAAAATGAAAAATGTATAAAAAAATAAAAATTACTTGAAACATAAATAATAAAAGTAAAATAAAGTTGGTGTAGTGGGTGAAGTGATGTTTAGGGAATGGGAGTAATTTAGACATTTTGCTTGAAAAATAATATAATAAAGGGCATTTAAGTCATTTTATGTTTCTAAGAGGTGTCATTACAACACTTTACAAACTTCAGGGGGTGTTCATGTTAAAAAAATATTGACCGACCATTAAGTACAATTGACCCAAACCTCAGGGGGTGTCACTACAAATTACCTTATTTTATTTTTTTTCTTTTCTGGAGGGTGTGTGCTTAATTATAGTCATGATTTTTTTATTTTTTTTTTGAGAGAGAGAGCTACTTAAAAAGAAGTATAAATGCAATATAAAACGTAATAATATTTCCTATTTAAAGTTGTGTTTTGACAAAACCAACGTCTCAAAAATAATAAATATTATATAATTTATTACAATCCACTCAATTACATAGTAGGATATTACTTCTCTTTAATTTGATTTTAGGGTAATTTGCAGCCACACCCCCTGAGGTTTGCATCTATTGCACTTAATGGCTGATTTTCGCAATTTTGACACCAACACCCCCTGAGGTTTCATTTTGCTTGCCATGACACCCCAAATGACGAAAATACCCTTCAAAAAATTCGAAAATATTAAGGGTTATGTGAAATGACATTTATGCCCCAACCCCAAATATATAAAATTTCGAAAAACATATATATAAATTCGAAAAAATGTATAAAATTCAAAAATAAATATTTAAATTTTGAAAAAAAAAATAAAATTAGAATAAAATATATAAATTTCGAAATATATATATAAATTTCAAAAAATATATATAAAATCAAAAAAATATATAAAATTCGAAAATATATATATACTTTGAAAAATATTTAAATTCGAATATATATATTTCAAAAAATATATATTTTCAAAAACAAAATTCAAAAAATTATATAATTTCGATAAACATATACAAATTTCAAAATATGTATAACAAATTCAAAAAAATATATAAAATTTGAAATATATATATAATTCAAAATATATATACAAAATTTGAAAAATATATAAATTCGAATAAATATATATTTCAAAAAAAATAAAAAATTCAAAATATATATATTTTCAAAAACAAAATTCAAAAAATTATATAATTTCGAAAAAAATATATAAATTTTAAAAAATATATATAAAATTCAAAAAAATATATAAAATTTGAAATATATATATATAATTAAATATTTTATATATAAAATTTGAAAAATATATAAACTCGAATATATATATATTTCAAAAAAAAATTCAAAATATATATATTTTCAAAAACAAAATTCAAAAAATTATATAATTTCGAAAAACATATATAAATTTAAAAAAATATATAAAATTTGAAATATATATATAATTCGAAAAAAAATATATATATATATATATAAAATATACATATTTTTTGAAATTTATATATTTTTTCCAAAATTATATAATTTTTTGAATTTTGTTTTTGAAAATATATATATTTTGAATTTTTTATTTTTGAAAATATATATTTTGAATTATATATATATTTCAAATTTTATATATATTTTTGAATTTTATATATATATTTTGAAATTTATATATGTTTTTCGAAATTATCTAATTTTTTGAATTTTGTTTTTGAAAATATATATATTTTGAATTTTTTATTTTTGAAAATATATATTTTGAATTATATATATGTTTCAAATTTTATATATATTTTTGAATTATATATATATATATTTTGAAATTTATATATGTTTTTCGAAATTATCTAATTTTTTGAATTTTGTTTTTGAAAATATATATATTTTGAATTTTTTATTTAATTTTGAAATATATATATAAATTTGAGTGTATATATTTTTCAAATTATATATATATATTTTCGAATTATATATATATTTCAAATTTTATATATTTTTTTGAATTTTTTATACATATTTTGAAATTTATATATGTTTATCGAAATTATATAATTTTTTGAATTTTGTTTTTGAAAAAATATATATTTTGAATTTTATATATATTTTTTGAAATATATATATTCGAATTTAAATATTTTTCAAAGTATATATATATTTTCGAATTTTATATTTGTTTTTGATTTTATATATATTTTTTGAAATTTATATATATTTTTCGAAATTTATATATTTTATTCTAATTTTATATATTTTTTTCAAATTTTAAATATTTATTTTTGAATTTTATACATTTTTTCGAATTTTATATATTTTTTCGAAATTTTATATATTTGGGGTTGGGGCATAAAGGTCATTTCACATAACCCTTAATATTTTCGATTTTTTTGAAGGGTATTTTCGTCATTTGGGGTGTCATGACAAGCAAAACGAAACCTCAGGGGGTGTTGGTGTCAAAATTGTAAAAATCAGCCGCTAGGTGCAATAGATGCAAACCTCAAGGGGTGTGGCTGCAAATTACCCTTGATTTTATATGCACTTCATACCTGTAATAAGTAAAATTCGGATCAAGTGAAGATGATCTTGAATAAGTCATGTATAAACTGAGGAGTTGGATCATTGGCCCAGCCCACGGAAGTTTCTGGAAGGAACTTGGATTGCAAGAAATTGGTAAGAATCAAACCCTATGATTAAGGGAATGTGATAAAGGCCCATCTAACTGTAAATATATACCTGGTTTAATGAATGGAAAAGCATTGATTGAGTTGTGTAATTTTCTGGATTTACAATACCATTTTGATAACTATAAATTATATATATTCACCTCTGAATTATGTGAAATTGTGCATCGCGTAACTTATCAATTTCGTAGTTTAGTATCTCAACCACAATCACCCTATAAGGGACCTAACGATCTCATTAAGCCACAATTTCGACGCGACTCTGAATTTGATACGATTTTCTAGTAACTCATTCCACAATGTGATAAGATATTACTATCTCCGTCCAAAAATACTTGTCCAAATTGGACTTGTCAACCTTTTATTAAATTTTTTTTATTTTCATTTTTACCCTTAAGATAAAGACAAGTTATTCAAGTGTTGTTTTTTTAGTGAAATCCATTACCTTTGGAATTAGGGGGTAATTTGGGAAAGTATAAAATTATATTGTGTTGGAATTCGAAACTGGACAACTAATTTGGAACGAATAAAGTTGTGAAACTGGACAATTAATATGAGACGGAGGGAGTAGTTGCTTTGAGTTTCGACCTAGATGTGTTTGTTATAAATTTATCCCAAAACCATCTAATAATTTGGATATAAAACTAATACATGTATGCCCTTTTGCCTTTCCCCAAACATAAAATTGTGCAAACTGTAATTCGTTAATGGGATAGCTTGTCTAGTTACAAATAAGTTGTCGCAGGTCTATCAATGTGTAACTCGTTTAAACCTCTTGTTATTTAACTTTTTTTATTTTAGGTTAATTGGACTATTTATATTTTTTCATTTCCCCATCGTAAATGACTTGTTATGATCATTGAATTTGAGATCAAAATTATTTATAGTGTTGAATATTTCACGGTGATTTAATAATTAATGAGGAACTCTTCTTTGTGAATACCATATCAATCATCTTATAAATATCAAATGTTCATGTCAGTAAGATATAATTATTTTGGTCTTTTCAATGCGATGTGTCATAATTTACAGTCTTACTAAAAGGGAAAAAAATAAATTATAGTATCACTTTGTTGAGTCACAATCATAAACATAACCAGAGTTTCACCCAATCTATGAGAAAAATAACCATACACAACTTCGTGAATTAGTCAAGTAAAAGTCCCAAAAATTCCAATTTTTGAAATTTTTTATATATAATACTAAAATTCACTATCTTAAGGGGTGAAGGTTTAAGGCAATATAATATATTTGCACTATGAGAATAATGTGAAAATAGTGCATTGGAGAATTTTGATCTCCCTTCTCAATCTTTTACACAAAAATGGTTATGTAATATTGAAAAAATTATTGAATGGGATTAAATTTGTAATGCATACAAGTAGGTCCTTCATGATTCCAATAATGTATATTATGTGGCATAATGTGCCATGAATAGAATATGTGGCATATGCCTAACAGTGTAATGTAGAGAAATGTCATCTACATTAATTGGATATGGTTGGGATTAAATGTGGAACTAAAACCCACTTAGGCTCATGTGTCTCCAATCATATAATTATGGTTCACCGTATTTTCTGATACGTTGCTTATTATTCGTGTTGTAAAATTTTTGAAATGTATCAATATTGTTATGCATACCAATACCAACATGTTCGATATTCATTCTTAAAATTAATATCGTCCGATTTCATTACATCATTAATACACGGTTAGGGATGAACCATGCATATAATAAGTCTATGACTATGAGTGCTACCACAGTTACAAGTGGACGAAGAGCTAATCATATCACTTCAATAATTGTATATATACCATATGGATTCCAACTGTGTTCACTCCAAGAGATGAGCCTAAGACAGACACGGTTCGGATTCTCTGAATTGTATACATACTGGCCCTAGCTCCATGATAGGACCTCCAAAGATAAAGGCACAATTCTATGTGGATATACATATAGATGGACGTGGACAATACAACATTTATATATGTTTGTTTTCAATCAATCCAACGTAAGATCACTTTGTTGAGTCATCTTTGAAGAAACGATGTGGCCTAGATTGACTATATGTATATATACAACTTAAGATATAGTACTCCTACGTAAGAAGCACTTTCCATTTGGTGTTGCAGCCCCCATCAACTTCTGCTACCTACTCAAATCCACTCATTCACTTTGTGAGAAATGAAAAAATAAAAAGAAGGAAAATAAATAAATAAATAAAAATAGTATCTGTTTCATCTTTGTCTTAACTCTATTTTTATGTTTTATGCCACTAGTGCAAGAGGATAATTATCATTTTATGGTACTCAATTCACTATAGCAATGAAGCAACAAATAAGTATTGATAAGAATTTCTACATATATATATATATATATATATATATATATATATATATATATATATACTAGCAAGAAGGTCACTTGCAGGGAATTAAAAAATCATACTATTATACACGGAATTTATAAAAATAATTAAAAAGTCATAGTTTTATAAGTTGCAGTTATAACAGTTTAAATTCAAAATTTTCAACAATATAAAACTAATTAATAAATCAATTCACTGCTTATACTAAAATTTTATATATTACCTGAAGAACAGAATAAATTTTTTTTTTAAAAAAATGAATCTAAAAATGATATGATTAAAACTCTTAATAGTGACATAGAATATATATATATATATATATATATATGAAAATGCTTTAATAATGTAAGGACATCTTGATTTTTATAAAAAAAATTAAAAGAATATAAGAACACTTTTATTACAATTATAATATGATAAGAGAATTTTTTATAAAAATAAAAAATATTAAATTAAGTTGTAAAGAAAAAAGATAGTAACAGACGAAAGTAGATATTTCAATTTGTTTGGAAAGGTCAAAAATAATATATTAATTCTATAAGATTGTTAGGCTGAAATATGGGTCAGATCGTTGATACAACAGAGATACAGTTTTTTGTTTGAGGGTATGGAAAAAAAAAATAGAGAGAGAAAATAACAATGGACAATCTATATAAATGATACCAGTTGTACGGACTGAAGATATTTCCTTATCCATTTGCAACTATAATCCTTTGCTTTACAATTGTCAGAATTCATTTGCTTCAAACTTCCATCTATTGAAAATGAATAAGCACAAATATAGTTTAAAACAATCTTCAAATATAGATATTGAGAATTTATTAGAAAGAAATAATGAAAAGAAGAGTAACTTCAAGATATTAAGAATCTCAAATCTACAAAGTTGCTATGGAAAGGGGCTATATCTGCACTGCACTGGATTAGAAAAAGAATAATTTATGAAAGAGAAGTACAATATTAGGAAAGAGAATTATAATATTTAGGAGAGAAAAATATACTATTAAGTTAAACATGTGAAAAAGATACACAACGAGCACATATATATATATACATATATAACTCTTGATATACCCTTGATGACTCATCTTATGTGCTTAACCTTTGGCTTTCCCATATACATTAATGTAACCTTTGAATTTCCCACTATATATTAAATGTAATATATTAAGTCTAATTGAATATATAATACTTTAATTTTCTAATTTGCATTTTTTTTTAATGGTAAAAAACCCATACACCACACACTCACAATGCCTCCTAGGAAGCTCGAATCCCTCACATTTCCAATTGGGAGATGATGCTCTAATTTGCATTGACTCAAACAGAATACCAAAAGTTTTATAATTCCTTAAGAAACGTCATCTAACATTAGATATTAATTAAAAAGAATGTTTTAATATTAATAAAATATACTCAATAAATTTATATGTATATATACATGCATCAAATTCAATGGATAAAGATAAACACCCATTTATCATTTAAAATTCCAATATTGTTGCATATTTACATTAAACTATTATGCCCCATTAGTAACCAACCACACCTTGAGGGATGGATTGTATAATAAAGTAAATTATTATTAGAAAGCACCATGCATTAAAATTCAAATTAACACTATTTTTATTTAAAAAAAACTCAAAAATGTATAGAAATAATAATAATAGAAAAACCCTCAGACTTTTATTAGTATAAGTTTTATTTTACCTTTTTCATCTTTGATTTAGAGTAATCTTTTAATTATTAAAAATTGTATAAAAATATTATTGGGTCTTCATAGATTTATAATAGTATATAGATATTTTATAGAAAGTTATATATCTTATTTTTTATCAAAGATTGTGAAAAAAACACATGTACATGAAAGACTTTTAGAAGTTTTCATCATTAATTTCATTCTTAAATGAAGAAATTTGAAAAGAAATTAAATTAAAGTGATTTAATTATGTGTATATTTTTTAATTACTAAAATGAGAAAACTGTTTGAAAATATTCCTAGGGCCTTACATTTTTAGAATAGTTATAGATAAATATATTTATATCAAGAGTAATTTAATTGGTCTCATGAACATCAAAATGAGCCGAACGGTTCGGATGATATATGTGGTGTACTGGTGAAAGGGTTTTTACTTTATGAATAAACCAAAAACGGAAAAAAGGAAATAGAATTCACCTGTAGTTTGTAATTATTGTTTACTTTTAATGGTGACCTGTTTTTGCAGTTCTTAAATAATTGATTGTATTTGCTATATATGAATACATGAATACAAATTTGCTTCAAATTATTATATTTGATTATACAACTATTTTGTACATCTGCTGATATATATGCAAATGGTAATTCTAAGTAACTGAGGAACAGAGTATTTCATTTGTTTGAATTTAAAGAAGGTTCATGGTGATTTATGTCAGCAGGTGTGAATAAATGTGGTGCTATTTTTTGTACCTTTAGCAGAGCATTCACATGGTTACGGGAATGGGTCTGGTTTACTAACATGAAACGTTTTCTGTTTTCGTCTTTTGAAAAAGTAGAATTATGATTTTGATTACTTTAAGAAAAACAGAAAGTAAAATCTTGTTTACTAAATTTTGATTTTTTACAGAAACAAAAATTATGTTCACTAAAAAAATTTTGTTCTTACTTATTATTTATTTATTATATGTATTTTTTTTATATATTTATTATTTATGATAAGTTTTATTTATTTATTATTTATTATTTAATTAATTTTATTTAATTTATAAATATATTTAATTTATTAATTTTATTATTATTCATTCATTATTTTTATTAATTTATAAATATATTTAATTTAATTTATTATTTATTATATTTTTATTTAATTTATAAAAATATTTAATTTATTTATTATTTGTATTTCTTATTTTTTTTTATTATTTTTATGTATTATTTAATCTATTTTATTATTGTTCATTTTGTTTATTATTATTTATTCATTTATTATTATTTAATTTATAAAAATATTTTATTTATTTATTATTTGTATTTCTTATTATTTTTATTTTTTATTTATCATAATTATAATTTATTTATTATTATTATTATTATTATTTAATCTATTTTATTATTGTTTATTATGTTTATTATTATTTATTCATTTATTTTTATTTAATTTATAAATATTTTTTATTTAATTTATAAAAATATTTAATTAATTTATTATTATTTATTATTTATATATAATATTTAAATTTATTAATGCAAAAGACATGAAAATCCCAATTTTACAATTTTAAAATTTGGTCATTTTGAAGGCGAGAGGAAACAAAAAAAGGAAGTACCATTTTTTCTTGTTTCCTCTTTTATTTACAACTAGAGGAAACGTTTCCTTAAGGGCAAAAGTAGAAATAAATTGGGAAATAAGATTTTACTTTTACTTCTTTATTTTAGAAAATAAAAATAAAAAACAAAAAACGTTTCATGTTAGTAAACAGGGTCTATGAGTCTTCTGACTTCTGCTATTATTCTGTGATCTCCATATATATATATATATATATATAGATATATATTCATAGTGGAGCCATGGTTCCCACTCGTGAGCAGTACTGTGGAACCGACTCAAACAACATTAATTTTAGGGTAATTTGTATTGAGATCCGTGAGATTTAAATCAATTGCACCTAGAAATTGGTCAAGGTAAGTGGCGTCCCAACGTCCCATATGGTTTCATTTTCCTTGCAATGACATTCCTTTGAGGCACAAAATGACTTTAGTGCCCTTCATTATTCTAACTTAAATGGAAAATGTCTAAGTTATCCATGCCTAAACCCTACACCTCACTAATTATACCAACCATCCTTTTGTCACCACACCCTTATTATTTATACACTATAATAATATAAGCAATTTTAATATTTTTCATACATTGTCAATTTTTATTTATTTAAATAATTATAATCATTCATTTATTTAATATTTATACCAAATGTTACAACATTTTTTTGATCCTCCCAAAAAATATATTAATTATTATTAAATCTCAGTAAACCATATATTATTTATAAAAATAAAAGCAATATTTATTTTTTTATAATTTTTTTTAACTTTTTCTTGTTATTTATGTATAAGAATTTCTTACACCACATGTTCGATTTTGTTGGACTTTCCACTAAATGTATCAAATATTAAGGAATTTAACTAACTATATTTACATTAAATACAAATTTTTTTTTCAACTGCCAATAAAATGTATAAATTATTTCTAAATCCCACTAAAATATATACTACTTAAAAAGTTAAAGCAATATTTTTATTATAAACTTTTTGATTTTTGTTTACTCTTGTTACTTATGTAAATAATTATACTTATTTATTTATTTTATATTTATACTTTAATGTTACCAAACTCTTTTGAAATTACCACTAAAATTAGTTTTCATTGTTAAATAATATTGAATAATAAAATTGTTACATTGGCAAATCTCACTAAAATTGTTGATTATTGTTAATATATCTATACTGTTTATAAAAAAAATGTAAGTTTTTTATTATACATTCATAAGAAATAATATATATGTTTTTAGCTATGTAATACTTATAATGAATATTAGATATAACCCTTTAGTTTTTATTTGTGAAATATTTATATAGTAATTTATTTAGAATTAAAAGCAACAATTAAATAATGTAGCTTTCTTATTATCAATTTAAATATTTTATTATTGATGAAATACTTATGATGGTAGAATTTATTTATAAAAAGATTTTTTATTTCAGATTTTTTGAATTTTGTATTTAAAATAAAATTGTATTTTATATATTGTATATTTTAATTTTTTCAATAATAAGAGTGTGACGATAAGAGTGGTTGGTGTAATGGATGATGTGTAGAGTTTATACATGAGGTAACTTAGTCATTTTGCATACAAATTATAATAATTAAGGGTACTAAAGTCATTTTATGCCTCCAGGGGTATCATTGCAACAAAATGCAATTCTCGGGGGCACTGGGACACCACTTGCCTTAACCAATTTTTAGGTATAATTGATCTAGACCTCAGGGACTCTGAGTATAAATTATCCTTAATTTTAAAAAAGTGTATAAGATGAATATTTGATATTAATGCTACTATTGTACTTTTTAAAATATTATAAACCGAACAATAACATGTAATTAGTTTCCATAAAATTTATAACATTTAGACTAGTGTTCATTTGTAAAATCAGATTTTCAATTAAATTATTCTACAGCTCCCAAATTTCAAAGCTTTTTTACTGTGATTAGCAAAATGAATATATTAATGGATAAATTACACTTTGATGCTCTGGTATTTAGATATATTATACTTTGACCTCCTTTAATATGGACAATTACACTTTAACCTCCTCAAACTCATCAGCATTTAAATTCGGTCACCGAGAAATGAAAATTACCTAATTACCCATGATATTTTATTCTAAAATAAGTAATATAATAATTATAAAGGGAGGATAAAAATGCTTTTTTATATTTTTTGGGAAGAGCAAAAAGGTCTTTACATGAACTGAGGGGTAATAGAATCATTTGACCTCTAAAAAAATGATTTGGCATCAGCATTGACAGACGTTGACTGTGCTGAAAGCTTGAAGGAAGGAGAAAGTGCAACCAAAGTATGAACTGCAAGATATTAAATTGTAATTGTCCATACTAGAGGGGTCAGTGTAATATATCCAAACAACCAGGGTCAAAGTGTAATTTACCCTATATTAATTCTAGAATTAAACTTTCAATTTCAAGTGTACACGTGTCAGTAACCTATTGGGTAACCCAGTGTTGCCACGCAGGCAGAGGGAGTCAAATGAATGGTCCAGCGACTCCCTCGGGCTGGCTCCATTACTTCCAATTGAAACGGCGACGTACTGCCATATTGCACACCCTCTATATATAGCTAACTCTTTCTTTAGACCAAATTTCAAGCTAACTTCTCCCTCTCTTCTTGCCTTAAAACAAAAAAAAAAAAAAAAAAACACTTTCTCTCTCTAAAACTTCTATTCATTTGTTCTTGAAGATTATGGGTTTTTCTCCTCCATTGGTTTCAGTCATGCTTTTGGAGCTAACTAGGAAGACAAAGTGTTGAAACACTCGCAAATTATTATTTTTATCGGATGTCGATGTGTTAGAGACAGAATTAAATTTAGAGAGCTCTTAATTAAGCTTGTTAATTGTTTTCGAAGCAAACAATGTCACCTGAACAACTGCAGATTGTAATTAATCTTTTCCCAGTCTAAAATTTCTTATATTTCATTCAATGTTCATGCATTTTCAAAATAGAAAATAATATTCTTTTTATGTTAAATATTGCATATGTATATCTCATTTTGTGTAGAAGATCAATTATGTGGTCTTCAAACTAGCTTGTTTGCATGCTCCTTTTTTAATGTTTTTCAGGGAATTTCCCAGTGAATAATTTCTGGACTTTTCTACAGCAAAATTGTCAATGAGTTCATTTTTTTTTTCCTTTCCTTTCAATGGTTTATATAATTTCTTGCCATGCATATATAATTTTTTGAGCAATTTTCCTGCTTCACATTAGTTTCTATACATTATTGCACATCTATTTCCTTTTTTATTTTATTTTATTTATGTTTTCAGAGAATTTCCAAAGTTTGGTCTTCACAACATTGTACATTTGTTCTTGTTTTGCAGCAACAAATTTTGAGCCCATTTAGTGCTCAAAATTTTGAATTTTCTTATGATCCTGAAATATTCTCAGAACCACTACAAAACTCTGAAGTTACTTCTACTTCCAATTATTGCTATGAAGAAAACACATTATATACCACACAATTTTCTTTTCCTCCAAACACAAACCAATTCACTACAAGTACTAATTCCACCACCACTCCTTCCACCACTAACAACCACCTCTCTATAATCTTCGATTCCATGGACGCAATAGAAAATGACATTTCTACCCCTATAGACTTCACTGCACAACCAGACCAGTTTGATCTCTCTTTCTTGCAATCTCAAAATTTTCCATTGTCCCATTGTCCTTCTGACCCTATTGACCCTGTCATAGTGCCACCACCATTACTTGGTGTTTACGAAGAGGAATGCTTGTTCGCGCGCTTGGACCCTTCGCCGCCTTGTTGCTCTTTTCTTGATCAAACAATAGCACCATACCTGTCAGGCAATGTAAATGCCACGTCATCGGAGATGCTTATGAGTACAGATTTGCAGCCTCAAGATATGGAATTGCAGGGAGAGATTTGTGGGAATTTCTGTCAAGGGCTTAACTCTGCTGAGCTAAAGGTACTAGCTAGACTTATTGAACATTTATGTGTATGTATATGTGTGTGTGTGTGTGTTTTATGCACTTAGTCCTCCATGGTATCAAACTATATATATTGTTCAGTTCATTATTTTTGTCTAAAAATGAACTGAATTGGTGCACATTTATTTGATATTCAAACAATTTTTTAAAATTGAATTTTGTATTTTGTATAGAATTTATTTTTTTTGTAATGGAATGCTCTGGACTATGGTGTTTTTTTTTTACATTTTTTGACTCTATTAAGTAGGATTCTAATGTAAATTATTTGTGCAATTGTGTTTTTTTTTTTCATTATATTTGTTTCAAAAGGTACTTGGTAATGAGAGTGATCCTGTGAGTGGTGGTGGGAGCTCTACTCCTTTGACATCAGAGATCTTCAAAGTTGGAAAACTCTCTGTTGAACAGAGGAAAGAGAAAATCCACAGATACATCAAGAAAAGGAATCAGAGGAATTTCAGCAAAAAAATCAAGGTGTGCGTGTGTGATGCAAGGACTAGTAGAAATAATAGGCCTAAAAAACCCTTATTTACTGAACCCCCTAATTTTATTTCTTTTTCACTCCTATACATATACATATACATATATATATATATATATATAGTAATGATCTCTTGCTCTCCCAGGAAACAAGATAAGCATTTGCATCTCATCTCACCACTCTCATGCACAGTGACGGATCCACCTAAGAATTCGTTGGGGCCATGACCTCCATTGAATTTTTTTTTTAAATATTTTTTACCCTAAAATTTAGGATATTTAACATTTAGTCCCCATTAAATTTTTTTACCTTAAATACCACATAATTTAGATTTATTTACATCTAAGCCCCAACTAAAAATTTGTTTTAAGCTCCACTGAAATAAATATATGTCATTTATACACCAAAAACCCACTATAATTTTTTTTAGCCCCCACTAAGTTGGATCTCTAGATCCGTCACTGCTCACGCATATCACAAACACAAAAGGTACATATTTATGCTTTCATTGTATTTTACAATTTATTTTTTTGAATGTTTTCTCCAAATCAGATATATGCACATTAGCAACTCTGCTTGGAGCTATGATGTTCCAATTTTCTTTCAAGTTCATACCCCCTACCACTACATGCATCTACATATATATATATATATATATATATATATGGAGATGCATATATTAAAATTTAATGACAATATGTATGCAGTATGCATGCCGAAAAACACTGGCAGAGAGCAGACTTCGAGTGAGAGGAAGGTTTGCAAAGAATGATAAACTTGGTGACATTTCTAGGACTACCTGTAGCAAACAAGAACAGGACACAGATGAAGATGTAAGACTCATTTTATATAGGTATTATGATAATTTGTATATTGTGGAACATTTTTTTTAACTTAATGTCAATAAAATACTGAAATTGGTACTATTTTAGTTGATTCTCAAATTTTTTTTTCTTTCATGCAGGTAGTTATGACAGAATACGATGATATTACATCGAATATTTTTGCTTATATTAGTGGTGTAAATTCCTTCCAATGCAACTATCCTATACAATCTTGGATTTGATCCGTCGTTGCACTACGAAGCATTTCTTCTACAATTTTGCAGGAACCCTTTTTGTGCCAATGTATATAGAACCCGAATTGATAAAATATAAATATTGGGCTGTTTGTGTTTTTGAGTAATGGAATTTTAATTAGTTTGTATGGGTGAACCGTAATGTTAATATATGTATAATGTACATAATCTTTTATCTGAACTCTGAAGGCCAGCTTAATACATAGATGGTGGGAAAAACTGTCCTTTTTACTTGCTAGAGATACAGGTTAAAATATTTCATGTTGTCTGTGTTAAAATAAAGGAAATTAAGTAATTATTTTTTGTTCATGAAAAAACAATTTGTATATGTTGTATAGGCAAAGTACGAGAAGGGAAAAAAAATTGTATGTAAATTTAAAACTTTGGAAATTAGTCCAATAACTTTCCCTTCCTCCTCTCATTTTACTTTATTAAGTTACATATAATAGAGTGCATTAGAAGTATGTGGCCACATTGAAATTAGAATTAGATTTTTACAACTTAATTATTGAACTGTTTTTTTCAGAATTTTTTTTATTGGTTCCAAAGCTAAAATTAAAGTACAAAATCAACATTATTTGGAGCAAATAATATCAAAATACTGCTTTAATTAAATACTATTCTAAAACTAAAACGAGTATGTGTAAGAGATTTTTGTTCCACATCAAAGTAAATGAATATATAATGGATAAATATTAGTCTCACTTATCAAGTTAAGTTTTTAGGTCAAATCGCGAAACATTCGACCCGGCCAATCACCCGTCCGAGTTCGGGTCCAAAAAAAATCTAAATTTTAATTATTTATCTTTATTGAGCTATAAATATCATCACAAACAAAATAAAAAATTAGCTATTATTTTCTCATAAAAGGACCATCGTACTTCATTAAGGGCCCGTTTGGTAGGCGATCCGGTCTGGTATTATTTGGTCTGGTCTGATCTTATATAGTCCGGTCTGGTCTGGTCTTATTTGGGTGGTGTTCTGAAAGTCTGTTTGGTAAAGTTGTCTGGTATTATGGTCTTATTCAAACTGTTTGGTCTTATGTTTGGAAAATAAAAAATAAAATAAAAAAATAATATATAAAATTCAAAAAATATATTAAGTATGAAAAATATATAAAATTTGAAAAAATATAAAAAAATTGAAAATAATATAAGAAATTCAAAAATAATATATATTTCAAATTTTATAAATTATTTCGAATTTTTATATTATTTTTTGAATTTTATATATTATTTTTTATTTTTATATTATTTTCAATTTTTTTATATTTTCTCAAATATATATATATCTAATTTTGTATATTATTTTTGAATTTTATATTTTTTTCAATTTTTATACATTATTTCAAATTTTTTATATTATTTTTCAAAACTTATATATTATTTTTTAAATTATATATATATATATATATATATATTTAAAATTTTATATATTAATTTTTATTTTTATATATCTTTTTCGAATTTAATACATTATTTTAAAAAAATTATATTATTTTTCAAAATTTATATATTATTTTCGAATTTTATACATTATTTTTGATTTTTTCTATTATTTTGGAATTTTTTTATTTTCCCAAATTTTCAATATATTTTTTGCATTTTATATATTAATTTCAAATTTTATATATACATTTCAAATTTTTTATATTATTTTTTTAATTTTATAAATTATTTTGAAATTATATATATATTTCAAAATTTATGGTCCCATGTGTTAAGATAATTGTATATAAGACCACTTGAGACCATCATTTTTGGTTGTCTCAAATTACCCTTTTTGGTTCTTGTTTTTTTGGAACCATGTTGCCAAATAGTGTCCGATCCCAAAAAAACCATTATGAGACCGGACCACATGAGAACAGACCGCGAACCAAACATGGCCTAAATAAGTTGTACCCCTATTCTCAAAATATTAATGCTTCAGGTATAAATTGAAACAAAACATTATTTGGTTAATTTGTGTCGGGTTGAGATCTTGTCATGTCGTGTCAAATATGCTCAACTCTAATTCAATTCATTTATTAAACATGTTATTTGTATCGATTCACGTGTCGGCCCATATAATCCATTTAACTTATTTATTACTTCATATGTCTCAATTTAAGTGTTCACATTCATTATTCAATCCATCCCAAAATAATTAAAGTCAATGACACTTTATTTGGTTAATTTATCAATTTACCTTTCAATCATTCAAGTTATAAAATATCTAAACTACAAACATCACATCACTTGGTGGGAACCAAAGGTAAAATTGATTTTTCATTCACTATCACACCAATGAAAATCATCATTTCAAAAAGTTGGATTCCCCAAAATGAAGTTATAATTTGGGACAGAGAGAGTATAATTTATTAAATTAAATTTGACACAATTCAACACGAAACGAACTATTTAACATATTATCAGCAAAATTAAATTGATTTTGACATGATCCAGTAATAGTTTATTAATATATTTCAATCCATAACTAATTAGAGAAGAGATAAAATAAAAATAAATATAATAGTGTCAAACGTGTCATGTTCAAGTCTATCCTTATATAGCTTGAACCCTAACCCTTTTAATTCATGCCGTATTCGTGTGCTAGTCTCATTTTACCAGCTACAATAATTATAATATTTTTAAAAAGCTATTCACACATGTTAAACAGGAGCTCAAATTGTCTACAATCACTCCATCAAGTGAGTTTATCAAGTGCAGGTCTCGTACCCGTTAAATGACGTTCATTCATCCATCACTTTTTATAGTGATTCACATTTTTTTTTATGGATGAATACACACCATTTTGAATGGACGTGGATCCCACCCAATTTGATTGAAGTAAGTGAGACGATTTTTGTTCCCCAAACAGAAGTACTCATAAACTCAGCGACATTTTATTTGAAATACACGAAGATCGTCAACTCAACTTTAAAACCCTAAACTACAAATGTTTCCATAGGATTTTCAGGAGGTAAGTTAACAGTTTTATATCTTGTTACAAAATCCTAGTGCACTATAGGGTTTTTGGATATTTAGCGTTTGAATTTGAAATATATATATATATATATATATATATATATATACTTATTTCGATTTTTGTTTACAATGTTACAGTACGAGGGTTTAAGTCCCTGTTTTGTTTTTTATATTTGCGACTGTTACTTTTGATTTTGTTTGTTATAGTATATAATAATGGAATTTCATTGAAATCTCTGCAACTTTACTTCCACAACAGGCATCAAATCACAGGGTTTATGTGTTTCTTCGTCTTTTTCGTACGTTTGTTCATGCGTTGGAACAAATGCCATTAAAAAATATATACATACATACATACATATATATATATATGTATGGATGTATATATTTGTTGAAATTGTTTAACATTGAGAGTAGTGGACCATTTCTATATAGCGTTGGGTTTGGAGACGTATATATATGAAAGTATTGCACTGGAGAGTAGTGGTCCATTATATTTTTATTTTATTTTATTATTTTTTTTTCCTTTTTAGACAAATGTGAAATGTTGATTGATGGAGAGTTTTAATTATCTTTGAGTTTTAGTGTTTTTGTATTGGAATTAGGTGTCCTGCTTTACTTTTTTTTTTTTGGAAGTTAATGCATAGTTTTGGTTTTTATTCTGGTACAAAAATGTTGTGTTTGAATTTTTAATCCTTTCACAATACTGTGAACTTTGTCTCCTTCTTGTAATTTTTCTTTGTTTTTTTTTTTTTGTAGAATTTTTTAATGATAGTTTTGGTTGAAATTTCTGTAAAAAAAAATCATATATTGTTCATGGGGTTTTAGATGTCTAATGAAAGTTCAATGAGTTGATTAGGTGAATAAATCTTAATAAGGTGTTTTGGTAGAATTAAAAATCTTTTTCTACTTGTACTTTTATTTTTTTGTTTGTTTGTTTGTTTGATGTTTTCCCCTCTCAATAGTTATTCTCAATAACTACTTCTGAGGCACAATTATTTACTTTAATTTTCGTGAAATACATCCGGCTGCTTACTACTTCAAACACTCAAAATCTGTATTAAACATGCTGTTAAATTTAACATAGACATTTCCACAATGTCTATCGAGTATCGAACCACTATTTGAAGTTTCTGTTAATGTTTAGTGATACTTTTGTTGGACTGTGTGTGAAATAAAATAAAAGAAAGATTGTTCTTACGCTCTTAGAAACGTATAGGACAGACCTTCAATGCACCGAAATTTTTTCTAAATAAAAAATATTAAGTACAGTGATCGTAGTATTGGACATGATATGTTCATGTAGATGATATATTGCTTCTTGAATGATAATTAACAGAACTCCAATTTTAGCGGGACGCCCAAATGACTGTTTAGTCTTATTACTTCTAGTGAGTTGAGTCTTTGTTAAACCTCGATGTTCTCTTTAAAGTATTAGGCCATTCGGAATGTTCATCCAAGTATGCTAAATGGAAACAGAGTTGAGCTTCCAATTATGCAGTTGCTGACATGAAAGTGTTGATGATTTTGTGAAGCTTCATACTTGTTTCATCTACCACACGTATGTTTGTTTGTGTGTATGTATACATGTAAATATACATTCATGTATTGTGGTACACTAGTTTCTAGAGACACGCCATGGCATCATATTAACACGACGACTTTTTTTGTTTCAATTTCATGTCCATTTCGATTTCTTGACGTTTTTATTTTCAACTGTAGTTTTTTTCTCTCTCTCTCTCTTCTGCACTGTTTACATGATTTGTAGTGAATTTTTTGCTGTGAAACCTTCAGTTCACTAGACATGTTTCATTCATTCGTGAATAGCTCTTTCCCTGAATTCTTCAATTCTCTAAAAGAACGAGTAAAGTGAATACAAGGTGCTGTAATATTCTCACACACTGATTAGTTTAAGGACTTCACATATTAGCGATGTCAACAAAGTCGAGAGCTGCAAAAGCGTTGAAGGCAACAAAGGAGCTCGGTCTTGCACAAGAAAGTGTAAAACCAGTACTGAAGAATCTTTTGGAATTGTATGACAAAAACTGGGAGCTTATTGAAGAAGAAAACTACAGAGTTCTCATAGATGCTGTTTTTGACCACGAGGAAACGAAGGTGCGTATTCTTCTTGTAATTTGCTTGTTTAATTGGTTTTAGTTACTGCAGAGTGATTAGTTACAATTTTTTATAGGTGAGTGTTCTTCTTCTTTTTTCTTTTTTTTTTTACAAAACTATATATTTGTTTCAATGGCTCTCATTCCCCAGAAGCAGTGGAAGAGATCCATAATGACCTTTAATTGTCCACTTTCTGCATTTTTTTGTAGGTTTGAACTACAGGCATGCATTATTGTGTCTCATTTCTGTTGACAAATTGTTTCTTTTTTGCTTTCGTTTTTTCTACAGAAACAACAAATGAAGCAGAAACATTGGTCTCAAGATGAGCATGAAGAATGTGAAGCACCACTAAAAAGAACTGGTTGGAGAAGCCAACCAGATCTGTCTTCCACCTCTCCTGGTGACCCCAACCGAGGTTTTAATGGAACTCCCTTAAGAAGAATGCTGAATCAGGAAGATTGTCAAATGTCTCAAATCCGTGTTAAGACGGAGCCCTCTCATCTTGGGCCTGTGGACAAAGAAACCGAAGCCAAGACCACTTCTCCTCAATCTTGTTTACTACCAGGACAAACTAAGCCATGTCAACAGTTCTCTAACAATAGAGCAGCCGAACCTAATCCCCTTTTACCTAAGACACATCTGAAACACAACGAAGAGGCACCTGTTTCACTTGAATGTTATCAAAGGCAAAAAAGATTAAATGACGAGAAAAACAATCCCAGTACTTCCTTTAAAAAGCCAAAAGTTTTGCCTAGTGGTGGTCTTGCTTCAGAAGAGAATGTGCTCGATAAAATTCATAACAATGCTATGATTCTTAAAAGCGACGCATACACTTCTGACCTGCAAGAATTCGAGGTTCCTCTTGCCATTCCCCCTCCAGGTTTGACCCAATTTTAATAGCTGACCAACGTTTGTTCTTAACTGATCATTTCTTGTCTGTCCAACTTGCATTTGTCCACAATTCATGTGAAGGTTGTCCAGATTGACATTGACACAGTACAGGATTCCATAAATATATTTTGTTATTATCTATTTTTTTGATTGAAGAACAAAATGTGACCATGATTTTCTCTTTCTGTTTTTCTCAGTATTTTATTTTTCGTTTTGAAAAAATGTCTGTCGAAGTCTGAATGAACGTTGGAATCCTTCTGATTCTCCAAATAGTTTTTATTTGATTTGCATTAGCATATCTCTGAGTGGCAACATTTATCTGACAGATTAGTCTATATTGAACATGATTGATGCATTTCTGCCTGTTAACTTTTGTATTGCTCCTTCCATTCTGTCAGGTGAAGATGGTCAGTTGATTGGAAATCGTCCCAATATTGAAGGAAATGGATTGGATCTCCTGGAATCTAAACATCTGGATACAGAGAATGAAGATAATGCTGATCCATCCAAGTTTGATATTGCTTCCTCTCTCAATGGAGAGGTCAAAATTTCTCTGATCTGTAATTCTGCCCGGCCATCCGAATATCTTACTCCAAGTCTAAATGCAGTGTTGAAGTCGGTGGAGGAAAGATATCTTAAATCATACAAAATTACTGAACCTGGTTTCTCTCTGACCAAGCTGATGAAAGATATATGTGAATGCTTCTCTGCAGAGGGCACTCATTCAACAGATGATGAGCATGCACGATCCGTAACTGTCACCCCCTCTCTAGATGTATCACAGAGATCCAATTCACCAGTTGTTCTGGATGGTAGAGGTGATCAGGAAAGCAATTTCTTCATTCCACCAGGCTTTATGAACGCATCAGTCAGATTTCCAAATCTTATTGAAGTCCCTCCCCAATTTCGGGGGCTTGTTTCTCTGAAGGGTTCAAACCCTCGTCATTGCAGCACAGGTTCGAAAACAAGTGGGAATTGTTTTGATTTAAGGGAGAAGAAGAGCAAGGAAACAAAAGGTGCGGGATCTGCAAATTCTAGTGCCATGATTGTTTTTCAGAAGCAGCACTCCTCTCTTGACCCACAAAAAGCCCGACAATATATTGAGGATATTACCAAAGGTGAAGAAAAAGTTTCAATTTCTTTGGTAAATGAAATCACCAATGAATTTCCGCCAACCTTTCACTACATTCCGAGGAACATAGCTTATCAAAGTGCATATGTTAAGTTCCTTCTTGCTCGAATTTCTGATGACAATTGTTGTTCACATTGTTTTGGGGATTGTTTGTCTTCAAAGATACCCTGCTGTTGCGCTGGTGAAACCGGGGGTGAGTTTGCTTATACATCAGAAGGGTTAGCGGAGGAGAAGTTTCTTGAAAAATGTGTCTCAATGAATCGTGATCCACAACAGAACAATCTCTATTATTGCAAAGATTGCCCGCTAGAAAGGTCAAATGATAAAAGCTTCACCGGCCCATGCAAGGGCCACGTGGTGAGGAAGTTTATAAAAGAATGTTGGTATAAATGCGGATGCAATATTAACTGTGGAAATCGAGTTGTACAGCGAGGCATAACAGTGAAGATGCAGGTCAGACTCTATTCTTTTATATGCATGACTTCTTTGTCTGTAAGTATAGAGATTTGTTTGTTTCATTGGGAGTAACTTATCTGCACCCTAAAATTTTCAGGTGTTTATGACAGCTGGAGGAAAGGGATGGGGTGTTAGGACACTTGAAGACTTACCAAAAGGTGCTTTTGTATGCGAATATGTGGGAGAAATAGTGACCAACACGGAGCTGTATGAGCGTACTGTGAATAGCAGCGGTAATGACAAGCACACGTATCCAGTGCTACTCGATGCAGACTGGGGTTCAGAGGGTATCTTGAAGGACGAAGAGGCCCCATGTTTGGATGCCACTTCATATGGAAATGTTGCAAGATTTATCAATCATAGGTACTTCTCTAATATGCCAAATTTACTAATATGAGTAAGAAATCTCCCCAAGTATGTACTAATATGCGAGTGGCCTACTACATATGTATGTTGGAAAACATTATTAAATCCTGGCCAAGTTAGGGCATTTATTGTAATAGATGTTTGACGTGCGTACTTGTACACCTACACCTGTTGCATACATCTCCCCTCCTCTCCTAACCCTGTTTCTGAAGAAGACTTCAAGCTGAAATTTCCTATTTTCAGAACTTTAATAAATTCAGTCCATGTAATTGATTGGCACTGAGAGAAAGCTCTCAAATCTTATTTATTCTATGTCCTTCAATTTATCGTTATGCCCATATATCTTGTTACTTGAAATTTTACAATTTCTTGAGAGAGGAAATATATACTATCAGCAAAATGACTCTTCTTGGCTAAGATCAAAGCCTGAAATTTGGTAGGGCTGTTCTAAAACATTATCCTTTTTTTTTTTACATCTTGGCCGTATGAATAAAAGTGTTGATCGCATCCTGTTTTATGTATTCTTACTTGTAATCTGTTCGGATTAAATAGAGATCAGTCTTCACAAATGAAAGATTTTATTATTTTCCTTTAAAAGGTTTTGACAAGAAAAACTGTTAAACTACTGTGGTTATGCATGGTTGGTGGCCAGCAAAACTTGAATGACCAAGATTGTGCTTTTGAATAATGAAAATGATCCTGCAAAGAGTTCCAAATCGTTGAAGACTTCTATGAATCTTTTGGTTGTTACTCTAATTTCTTCATATTTTTGCATTTACTGTATGCGATAGAGAAGAGAATAAGTCAGTTACATAACTGATATGTTTTGCGTTCAAAGATAATGATGACAACCACCCAATTTACTCTTACTGCTCCTTTTCAAGCATTGAGATTTCTGGTACTTTTGTCGCCGGGATAAAGTACAGTCATTATACTTTGTCTGGTTAAGTATTTCAATGGATTCCGGTATTCATACAATTTATAATCTGCTTCTTGGCAAAATCAACTGAACTCTCTCTAATTTTTTCAGTTTAAGTGTCTTGCTTTCCTTTGAACTAGTCAGACAATGTCTTATTATCTCTTGCACTTGAATGACATCCTCCAAATCTGGTTTATTACTGAAACAGAAAGTTTTATTGAAAAGAAAGTTCACCTAAATTGTATCTTCTGTGATTAGATGCTACGATGCCAACTTGGTTGAAATCCCAGTTGAAGTGGAGACACCAGATCGTCATTATTATCATGTATGGAATTTAACTAGATTCATATTCAAGCATTCCATATCTTCTCTTATTCATCTTCTTTCTCCTTTTTATTTATTTATTAATTTTTTTCTTTGTGGATTGCGTCGTTAGGGACACAATTAATTTTTTTTTTCTTTTCTTTTTTTGGTTCGTCTGCAGATTGCTTTTTTCACAAGGAGGAGGGTGGATGCTTTTGAAGAGTTAAATTGGGTAAGTTGGTGGTTCTGTTTTTATAGAATTTGCTCAGTAAGGTTTAAAATTATAAGCCACTTGACATCATTGGAAGTAACACCAGTATTGAAGTCTGTGAATACTTTTTGTTAAGGTTTACAAAACTGGTGTGTTTGGGCCTCTATGGAAAGATTTGTTTTGGTTAAGCTGTTATTAATCTTATACAATGCATTGCAGGACTACTGTATTGACTTCAATGATCATAATCATCTGGTGAAGGCATTCCAGTGTCAATGTGGAAGCTTATACTGCCGAGATATATTGCGTCAGAAGGGTTAGTATATCTTTCTTTTACCACGAGGCATAAAATTTTCCCTAGAACAAAAATTGCCCAGACTCCTTGAACTTCTGAGAAACTTGATTGGATATTCAAGTTGTATTTCACATTATGAAGGACGGCATGCGAGTGCAACACTGTAAATTCAAAAAGTTCTGCCATCATTTTTTTGCGAGATAGAAGTATAAAAATATGTAAACCAAGTCGAACATCTTTCATGTGCAGGAAACTACATTAAAGCACATTAAGTAGATTATTAGCTAAGAGCAGGAGGAGTCAACCATCTTTACAGCAGCATTATTTAATTTCAGACTATACTTCGGTACTTTTCTATAGAAACACTATAATTGCAACTATGCGGAAAGTGGGAAGAAATATTTCCATGCAATTCTAGCAGTTGCGAATTTGCGAGAAGTTACTGATTTTTAATTTTTTTTTTTTTTTTTTTGTATTTAAATGGGTGAATTTTAAGTAGAGCTGGGGCACATACATCAATATTGTTTGCAATATAGCTCGTAGCCTTTTGGTTCGATTCGGATTAAAAACACTCGCTTTTAATGAAAGGCCAAATTTTCTCAAGTGCATTGTACATGCAAGTAAGGTGCACGGCGAGCTATTTTATCTGTTGATCTTGCTGTTCAATTGGGCATATAACTGGCTTTTTGTTTTTCTTCTTTCTTCATGAAATCATATAGCTGTTTTTTTAAAGTTAAACTAATTCATATGACGTCTAACTGCGGATTTTCATTTAATTGTACAGGAACCGATTCAAGCTCATGAATTCTGATGACGGAGAACTTTTTTGTGAGGAGAACTGACTATACATAGAATTCTATTCCAGCAAATTAGATTCAGTTAAAAACCATAGAGTCTTGATTTTGGATCTCTCATACAGTGGGTAGAAATTGGATATACTATGATGGCAAAATGAGAAATGGATATAGCTGAATGATATATATCTCTGACATAGATACAAGTTTTTTCTTTTATTTTTTGTGAAATCAAAGGAATAGCTGTATAGCTCAAATCAGTGTTGAAATCTGGTTGATTATATATACTCCTTTGTTGGTGAAAGGAAAGAAGCTTTTTTGTCTTGGCTGTTTCAGGTGTATGAACTTTTTGAGGGAAATTGTTCCCTTTTTTGGTTTTATGATAAGAAAGCACATTGTTGGGATTTTTGTGTTTTTGATGTGAATGATTCTATTTCCTTGTTATCATTTAAGATTTGTTGATCAAATTGATATGCAAAATTGAAGGGCTGTTTTATTTGAAGTTAATTGACCAGGGATTGACTGGAATAATGTGCAGGTAGATTTGTAGTTTCTAGGGTTAAATCATAAAACCTCCTCAGGTTTTAAAAAATTATCAAATACCCCACTGCTCTATCAACAACCCCTTGCACTTTCCAATTTTAACAATTACCCCCTTCCACTATTCTTTCCCAAAATTTTGCCTCACATTATGCAAGTATGTTTTCTTGTAAAATTTCTTTTATCAAGTGTATGTATTTTGATTTAGGGTTTATGATTTTTTTTAAAAACAATTTAAGGTTCAATATTACTTTCTTTTTATTCCTTTATAATTATAGATTGAGCAATTTTGCGTAGAATAATTTTTTTATTTTTTGAAAGTTAAGGATACTCACACACACTGTCTCTACTGAGGCTCTAATCCTTGACCTTTCATTTGGGAATAAGGGCCAAGTATCGATTGGCCTTAATCATTTGGTCAAAATGATTTGATTTTAGAGAGTGATCAATTTTTCCTAAATAATATTAAATTTAACATTAAGTTGTAATCTTTCGTCCGACACCAAAACCTAAATTAATATGAGTTAAAGCATTCGCCATAGTTTCGACAAACTTCTTGCTAACCATGATTTGATTTTGAGGTAAATGAAGGTTATCAATTGGGCCTATAAGAAGTTTTAGGCCCAAAACTTGGAGTGTCCCATCTTGGTATTATGCAAAAAGCCCATACTCTATTTGGAATTTCACAAAAAACCCTCACTCGCACAAACCCTAGATTCAGTCGCCTCTATAAGAACCACACTAAACCCTAATCGTTCTCCACTCTGCAGACGAAAATGTCGAAGCGAGGTCAGTTCCCCTCTCCCAACCCCCTTTTCATTTTCCATCACTTTCTCACCAGGCAAACACTTCTTAAACGCAAGATTCACACATACACACAGATATATATATGTATATGTGTATTAATATGTGTTGTTATTGTTTTGACTGATTGCAGGGCGTGGAGGGTCGGCGGGTAACAAGTTCCGCATGTCGCTGGGTCTACCGGTGGCGGCGACGGTGAACTGCGCCGATAACACTGGCGCGAAGAACCTCTACATCATCTCCGTGAAGGGGATCAAGGGAAGACTCAACCGTTTGCCGTCGGCGTGCGTCGGAGACATGGTTATGGCGACGGTGAAGAAGGGGAAGCCAGATCTGCGTAAGAAGGTCATGCCTGCTGTCATCGTCAGGCAGCGCAAGCCTTGGCGCCGAAAGGACGGTGTCTACATGTACTTTGAAGGTCTATGTTCCTAATCATCATTCTAATATATACGTATATATCTATATATCTATTGTCCTGATTTTTTTGGTTATCTATTGTTGTTGTTGTAGTGTGTTTAATGGGTTGAAATGAACTAATATGAAGTGATTAGTGTGATATGGGCATCATTGTCTTGTTTTATTTAGCTGTTGATTGAGATTGTTCTGATTTGATTAGTAGATTGTGGGATTTATGGTTTATGTTTTCCCCATTTGGATTTACAAGTTGTGATTTAGACTTTTTTTTAGTTAGGTACTGTTCGTTGAATTTATTTGCTAATGAGAAATATTTGAAATTCGGTTCACATGTACTTTGAAGGTCCTATATTTATCATCATCATCATCATCATTCTAATATATATGTGTGTGTGTGTGTGTATAGATAATTTTCCCAGACTTAGTCAGGTATCTATCTTAATTTCCGTGGTTGATACAGTTACTAGTCTGGAAAAGTGAAACTGTCCATCGTTACAGGTGTGTTGATGATTTAAAGGCTCACCTGCTCCATGTGGGCTTGACATATTACTCTCAATTTTTTTCCAGTGAAGTTATACAAGTCTTTTAAAGGTCTGATTGTGGTATTACTCCATTGCGCCGTACAGTCCAATACTTCATGTTGTGATTTTTTAATTTTACTAATGTTGGTGTTGCTTGTAGAATACGATGTGGTTGTTTTGGGATCATCTATTATATTCAGTGGTTGTTTTGGTGATTATATCTGGAAACTTATTCTGAACTTGGTGTTTATTTTGTATTTATTTCATTATCTTATCTTTGCCTTTTGTTCTTTCATGTTGCTCATACTACAATTTTTTGTATTTTTGCAGATAATGCTGGTGTCATTGTGAACCCAAAGGGAGAAATGAAAGGTACAACGAAATTTTAAGCAGCAGATAAGAACTGCTGTTGTTCCATAACGATTGCTAGTTTGGTAGTAGTTTTTGGAAGTCTTGACCGTTATTTAATCTCCATAGTCTTGCACATTGGAATGATGTCAATATAGGCTTCAGTTGAATGCCTATTGGTTTATCTATATGGATCTATGAGATAGATGTGGGAGAGATGAAACCTCGGACATCTCCTTTAGGCTTCCCCTATTATATTTATCTACCAGTTTCCATGTTATTTTTACTTTGTTCGTCTAAATTTTTTTGTTAATCTATTTAAGCTTGATATACTAAACTGTATTCTCTCATAGTATTTATCTTATTAGTTGCTTTTATGTTGGTTTTAGGATCCGCCATTACTGGTCCAATTGGGAAGGAGTGTGCTGATTTGTGGCCAAGGATTGCAAGTGCAGCCAATGCCATTGTCTAAGTGCTTCTACTTACTGGCTGTGTTGAGAATGGAGCAATTATCATTATATATTAATTTTGGGAAATTCTGTTCGCAAATAGAGATTTAGACTGGGATGTAAAAAAATACTTCTAATGGATGTTGGTTTGATTTGTGCGCAGCAATAGCCTCTTTTTTTTTTTATGTTTTGGACAAATATCTCTCTTCTTTAATGGGCTCTGATGCTCTTTTTGGCTGCTTTTATCGTGGTTTCGACATTCGTGATTTCTGTATAATGTCTGTCCATGATTTTGATGGTGTTTTGTGTGATGGTTGAAGAGCTTCTGTCAAGTTTTAGCTTTATTCTTTACAGAAATTTTCAATTGTTTTATATTTCCATGTATGTATTGTGAAAAAGGCAATAGTTGCCTCATGTCATGTGAGAGGACTTCCTACTTACATGTGTGCTGTGTTCCTATAATAAAATTTACACTTATTTTAAAATTTTGAAATATTTTCATAAATCATAAAAAAAATTCATAATCATTGATTGATTGATTTTTAAAATTTTAAAAAATAATTTATTTGTGATAATGTTTTAAAGTTTTAGGACAAAGGTATATTTTTTCATTTGAATCACGACCTTTTAGATGCCTAAAGCCAATAGAAATTTGAAGTTGAAAGTTAATCAGTGTGGTTGACAAAATTTGTCTATCGATAATTAATTTCCTAGTTTGAAAGTTATTTCTTAATTAATCTTTGAAATTGACATAGATGGTTGTGGTTTGATTGCCGTGAAAATTATGAGTAGTTCTAATTCTATATGGTTGTACCAAGGAGCCATTGGGAATATTCAATTGGGTTAGTAATAGTATGACTGATCTCATAAACAAATTTCTTAAAAATATATATGATCTCAAAATAGGGATTGTCTGCAAAATCTTTTCTAGTTTAATTATTTTTTTTAGTTTTACCTTGAAACACTCCTTTGTGTTCTCGTTTAACAACTTCTTTAAAACGTTCTTCCAAGGTCCAAAAGTTCTTTTAAATTTTTTGTCAAACATCGTTCAAAATAATTTTTTCCACCTGAAAGTCAAAAACAACGTTTGAAAAACCAATCCAAATATGACCTTACTCATATAAATATCAGACATTTTCTAACCGAAATAATTATATTTTAGTTAGGGTGACTTTCATGTATTTTCTTTCGGTCATGGTCTAGAAGGTGATCTACTTTAAAGCAATATATGTATACATATGTATATTAATTTTGTATAACCATGATAATATTATTTTTTTCAAACCCATAAAAGCATGATCTAATTGGAGTCAACTATGTTATGGGCTATTTATGCTAAGGTGGTGCTTGATATTCACTATTTTATTACTTAAATTTAAACAAATTTAACACTTATTTAAGTTAATTATATTTGGTAAAAAATTTGAACATCACTACAAATATTAGATTCCACTTGAAATGAAATAAAATTTTAATTGACAAAGTCAGCACCTTAATAATGAAGTCTGATGACTAAAATTTCACAAAAAATTATTAATTTTTTTTTTTTAAAATATCACTAAAAACCTTCAATACTTAAAATTTAAATCCTTTAATACTTAAAACTCATTTTTTGTACTTAAATTTTAGTAAATTTTTTTACAGTAAACATATAGTACTATGGGTCCGTTTGGATACGAGAAAACAGTTTTTGTTTTTTTACTGTTCACCCAGTTAAAAAAAAAACACGTTTGGCAAACGCGTTTACTGTTCACTATTTTT
Source organism: Cornus suecica (assembly GCA_963922005.1). Taxonomy (NCBI): domain Eukaryota; kingdom Viridiplantae; phylum Streptophyta; class Magnoliopsida; order Cornales; family Cornaceae; genus Cornus; species Cornus suecica. Next base: position 7,053,987 of record OY998246.1, on the reverse strand, counting down.
TTCTCAAGAAAACCGTTTTCTGTGAATAGTGTGTAAAAGTGGTGAAAATACCAAATACAAATTTTAGTTGTTTTTTGAGTTTTTTCACTGTTTAGGGTACCGCCACCAATCACCACCACCCCCCTGCCACCGGTCGCCGCCTCCGCCTTCGCCAGTCACCCACCACCACCGCCCCCCGCCGCCCACCAATATTATTTTATTTTTCAATACAAATTTTCATCCAAACGCTTTTTTATTTTTAATTTTTTGCTGAAAAAAACAAAGACAAAGACAAATACAAAAATAATTTTTATATTTAAAAATAAAAAACAAATATAAAAAACAGATTTTCCAAACCGCCCTATATAAAAGAAAGTCTCTAACTAAAAATGTTACTATTGCTGTTCGGGTATATTCACTTTAAATCTTGTAATCTTTTATGACTGATAACGTTTTCTTTTGAGAAAACAAAAAAAAATAATAGGGTAAATCCCACTTACACCCCTTCTTATTTGACCATATCCCAACAATATCCCTTTTACTATGGAATATTTCAGGTACACCTCTTGTCAATGGCGGCCGTCAGGCCAACTAACGGATTTGTGTGAAATATCTATTTTGTCCTTCAATATTTTATTACTTTAATATTTTTAAAAGGATAAATCCCACTTACACCCTCTCTGATTTGCTTATATCCTAGTTACACCCTCTCTACTATGGAATATCCCAATTTAAATTAAAAATTAGAAAAATATAAAGTTCTCTAATTTTAAAATGTTAATAATATAAACATTAATTATACAGTTCATCTTTAAAAATTACAAAAAAAAATTATTTAATTTTAAATCTAAGTTAAGAGAATATATAGATATATTATTTAGTTGAAATAAAAATTCAAAACAAATTATAATTTTTTTTTTAATTTTAAAGTGTCAAGAATGTATAAATTTATTATTCAGTTCAAATTTAAAATTAAAAAAATTTGACATTTTGTAATTTTAAAATTAAATTAAGAGTATGTTGGAATTTTCAAGAAGACAAGTGGGTAAAATAAGTCATTTGACTACAAGGGGCAAAATAGACCATTTATCACCTTTTTACTGATGACATCATCACATAACGGTCAACAACTAACGGTTGACTAACGGAGGGGGGTGTTCGATACACGGAACCAAAACTGAAGGGTGTAACTGGGATATACCATAGTAGAGGGGGTGTAAGTGGGATATGGTCAAATAAGAGGGGATGTAATTGGGATTTACCGAAAATAATAATAATAATAAAATTAATTGGGCTGAGTTTATTCAAAAGCCCAACAGGGCCCATCAGCAACACTCTCCCCTTTCCTTTTATAGCTCAAAAGTTGTTGCTTCGGAATTTCTTGCTCAAAACTTGATTCACATCAATCAAGTTTAGAGAGAGAAATATTTTAGAGATAGATAGAGAAAGAATGGCGAGCGACGCAGCGGTGGTGGACGCAACCGTAACAGCGACGGAGGCGGCGGCGGAGACGACGACGGAGGTGGCGAAGCAACCCCATCGTCTTGAGAGGAAGTGGACTTTCTGGTTCGACAACCAGTCCAAGCCCAAACAAGGCGCCGCTTGGGGCTCCTCCCTCCGCAAGGCCTACACCTTCGACACCGTCGAAGAATTTTGGTGGTAAGTTTCAATTCAATTCACCCCCCCTCTCTCTCTATATATATATTTGTATATATGTATGTATATACACTCACATAGTTGTATTTCCTTTTGATAGATACTCTTTGATCTGGTCATTTTTTAGGTTTAGCTGTGGATTGATTTTGTTTTGATTATAATGATTGTGATATCAGTATGCATGTGTGTATGTGCTTAATCATCAATTTCTTGATTTTTGAAAGAAGTGACGAGAAACAATTTCAATGTTAGGTTTTTATTTTTGTTGTTTTGAAGAAATTGAGTTATGTGCTGGTTAGTTTGGTGTGTTAGTGTGGGCATTATGTGTGTCTAATTTAATTTTTAATATAAATAAATAGTGCAAGGGATAGGGATTTGAAGCTGTGAATCTTGTGGTAGTTTGTATGATCAGGTATTTAGGCCAAGCAAGTTGCCTGCAAATGCTGATTTTCATCTATTTAGAGCTGGGGTTGAGCCCAAATGGGAAGATCCCGAATGCGCGAATGGAGGCAAGTGGTCTATTACCAGCAGCAGGAAGGCTAGTCTTGACACCATGTGGCTTGAAACTGTAAATTTCTGTTTCTTTTGGTGTTCATGTTTGTGTGGATAATTTAGTGTGTGTTAAGATTTGATCTTGGTATATATGAGGAGCTGGTTTTGTTCACCTTAATTGGTACTTTTGGTAAGCAATGGGTTGTATTTTGTAGTTGATGGCTTTGATTGGAGAGCAGTTTGATGACGCTGATGAGATTTGTGGTGTGGTTGCAAGTGTGCGTCAAAGGCAGGACAAACTTGCACTATGGACTAAGACAGCATCCAATGAGGCTGTTCAGGTTTTGCTCATATTTAAATCTGTTCACAATACTAATTTCTTTCTTAAATAGCTAATTGCTTCTGTACCCTTTAATATCGGTGCCATCTGTTAGTAGCTCTACTTTGTGCCCTTATTGAAATCTATATAAAACATTTAGATAGTATTTTTAATTTTCTTGGGCTAACTGTTTACAAGGTTCAAAATGCAAATTTCTATTTATAAGTTTAAGCCCTACATGTAAATCAGCAAATGGTGTGATATTAGCCGTGTAGGAGCTTATGACTTATGAGAGAACTTGTGGAAAAACTTGTGTCAAGAGTTTTGCTTAATAGGTGAAAAGATCGTATCTTTAACCTAATAATGGGGAGAATAAGGCAAATAGAGAAGATTTTGAAGAGGGCTTCTTGGATTTGGTTTGGAAAATTAAAAAAGAAACTGAAGTCCAAAACAGGGATTTATGGGGATAAAGTTGCTCTCAGGTTCTTATGAGGTTTACACCTTCTCTTGACTAGGAATTTGGTTTTGAAGGTGGATGAGGATCTTTTATCTCATTTTTGGGAAGATCTCACTGAGGCTGCAGTCAATTATATTTTTGTCCTCTTTTTGATCCTTAATGACCCTGATTGATGTGATTACTGCAGAATTTGGTGGTACCTTAGGTATAGGTCATCATATCACGAAACCTGAAAGAGAAAGTAGTAAAGTGATTCAGAATGCAGTGGTGTTTGTCAGTTTCGGTGAGATAGCAAACTAAGATAGAGTTGAAACTTGAGGAAGGGAAAATAATAAAAAGGAACAGGCACACTGTATTGATTTGCACCTCCCTTCCCCCCCCACCCCCACATTTGTTTTGGGTTGGAGGGGAAAAACAACTCATCTTTTATATGCTCATTTGCTACCAAATAGACGAATGGGAAAAAAGGATGTTGAAGTTCAGTTGTAACAGTTAAAAGGATAGAGCAGGAAGTTATTTACGACATATTGAAAGACCAGGACTGATGATCACTAAATAGAATAAAGCAAGAAATCATTTAACATCTGAGAAAGTGCAGAATTCAACATGACCAAATTTTCTTTTCCGAATGCTTCTGCTTTTGGAGGAAAAAGTAGGCTTGGAGCAATAACGTATCTCGCCTTGTCCTTTCGAATCAATTTACTTTTTGACTTCTTGCATTTGTTTGAGGGTATCAACCATCTCCGCCTTTTCCTTTTCCTCTCCTTTCAAATGCCCTTTGGCCTTGCCCATTTTGATGATTGGATAGCCTCTGAAATGCATTTGCTTAAACGGACTGCATACTAAATTGCTTTCTGCTGATTATCATTACAACTGCAGTTGTTACCCAGCTTATGTCTTTAAGATGGAACTTTAATTTTCAGTTAATGATTGCCAAGTTGCCAACTAATTAGATGTTTTCGCAAATACGACATTTTGTATTGATATGCAAAAGATGTGGAGTTGCAATCTTTGTGCTAGACCTGGTTCCTCTAGTATTTTAACTTTTGTTTTTGTTTGCCCTTGCTAAAGCTTTTTAGTATGATTTAGGGGAAGAGATAATACCATAGAATAGTAGTTTTTTGTTTTTTTGAAAGGCCATAGAATAGTAGTTGTACTCTTGCTTTTTGGCACGATATATAGTTCTTTAGTTGCTTGATCACATTCATGATGTTACCAGTTCCATGCAACCGCATATAGCCTTGGATGTTTTCGTATTTACTGAAAACCATGCCATGCCGGCTTTTTCTGTACAGTATTAGACGAGTGATATTTGGGTTGTAGACCAGCCACTGTTATATTGCACCAATACTCTCTCTTTTTCCTCTTGACTCTTGTCATGTAGATGGGCATTGGGAGGAAGTGGAAGGAAATAATCGACTCCGCTGATAAGATCACTTACAGCTTTCATGTAAGTCTCATATACGTAACATGTAATTTTATGCACACATCATCTCCCTGGATCTCTCACCGCTTTGCTGAATACAGGATGATTCGAAAAGGGAAAGATCTGCACCGAAAGGTGGCCGATACAGCGTGTGAATGCCTCATCAACGTTGCATTGAGCACCTCTCTCTGAATTCTTGATTCTACCGAGCTACTGCAAATTACTAGCTATAGTATTTTGTATGTGAGAGATTCTTTTTTGTATGTTGTTCAACCCATATCTTGTTTGAAACCTTTTTGACATACCAGACCCTATTTGTCAACATGCTTATGCACACAAGAGAGATTATTAATTTTGTCTACTTGATTGGCTTTTGCATTTCTGCTATACAGAATACTTCATTTTTGCTGATCTTTATATCACTTGTAGGAAAAACAGAATATTACTGCTAGCTGAAAGATTTCTGAGTACACATCACAAAAGGTTATATGGTAGTTTACATTCCAGATCCCAAAGAAATTCAAGCGAACACATTTTCTACCCTGTAAGTCCACTATGAACTTTTGTGGTACACACAAAGCAGAAACACACAAACTCTCATTACGCCAGAAACCCTAGTTTCTCCCCATTCTTTTTCGCTAACCGAATCAGCCCTTGTCTCTGTTTTGCATCTGCCCCTATTGACTTGCAGAATTCATTAATTACCTGGAAATAAATTGATGCAGATTTTAGGAAAAAGAAAAGGTATATGACCTGCGAGATATATATATATACAAGTACTCTCCTTATACAGATTAGGAGTGATTCAGAAATGTTAGGTATAGTACCTGAGAGTGTAAAGCAATGGCTTTGCCTCGAAACTGATTGAATCGTTTCTTTCCAATAATGTTCCGAGTTACAATCACCACCGGAGCAAAGAGACCCTTCCCTTCATTGACGTTCTTCATCATGGGTTGCGATCGGACTGGCTTTGCGACGCGAACCGTGTTCGGAACCGACTTGGCCAGCATGGTGTGATCTTCACCAGCCATGGATGTTCCCCAACTTCCATGGAATGAGGAACACAAACCCCCTTTAAACCCAGTTGCTGAAATTGATGTAGCCATTGATGAACAACACAAAGTGCTAGTTTTTCACTTGTTATCACCCTTGAGAGAATATTCACAGGCTCTTATTTTTTCTGCCTCATAAAACTTTGTGATAGATGTGTGTGATTGCTTTTATTTTGTGAAGATATGATGTTAGGTGTGAATTTGAGAGCCTTTGGTTTCTAGGTTTCAAGAGAGAATTAGAGCCACACATACTCGTGGGTTGGGTTTTTTTGTTTGAATTCAATCATAAATTTGTATTTTTATTGAAAATTTTCTGCCACCTATGGTAGAGAAAATCTGTATCCTCTTTCCTAGTGGCTTTGTCTATGGTTTGTGGGGGACCCTTACCATTCTTTTATAACCATTTGATCAATCAGACGGTGGAAAATTTGAGATTGAATTTCTAATACCAAAAAAGATTTGGCCAAACGTGTCGAAATTTCCCACTTTCTACTGAGAGGACTTGAATTTGAGCCGTTGATGTCTATATTGGAGGAAACAGCTGTATTCGTTCATCAATGTTATTCAAGCAGCAGTGTTCGTTTGTTTGTTTAATCGGTGTTGTGGAAATACTTTAGCATCTGTTTTGCTTCTGTTTTCAGCTTTGAACAAGAAAATTGAACAAAAAAAGAATTCACAAGTGGAGCAATGTTCAATTTTCTGTAAACGGAAGACTCCACCCCACCATTAAGGGCGGGAGACTCAGTCCGATGTACCGGCTTCGTTTCACATCCGACCGAAATGCATCACCAGCCTCCAATTTCAACCATTATTTGACTCTCTTTTCAAAGTTCTTTTCATCTTTCCCTGGCGAAACTTGTTTGCTATTAGTCTCTCTCACTCGTATTTTGTCTTTGATGGAATTTATCGCCCGATTTAAGCTTCATTTCCAAAGAATCCGACTCATTGACAACGCCTCATGATACTATATGGCCAGGACACAACGGAACTTTCACAATCTGTGACCTAAATACTTTCAAGTGAGCATTTGACGTGACACTAAATTTAAAATTAGGCCGATACCATCTGTCAAGGGTTACTCAGTCAATAACACTAATGTCATGTTTGGTATGAAGAAATGAAACGATCATTCTATCTATTATTTTGTCTTTGATGGAATTTATCGCCCGATTTGAGCTTCATTTCCAAAGAATCCGACTCATTGACAACGCCTCATGATACTATATGGCCCGACTCATTGACAACGCCTCATGATACTATATGGCCAGGACACAACGGAACTTTCACAATCTGTGACCTAAATACTTTCAAGTGAGCATTTGACGTGACACTAAATTTAAAATTAGGCCGATACCATCTGTCAAGGGTTACTCAGTCAATAACACTAATGTCATGTTTGGTATGAAGAAATGAAACGATCATTATATCTATTATTTTGTTTGATATATCTTATTGAATGAGAATATCCATTCCCAACTCCCAAGGCTTGGAATGAAAATCCATTATATTAGTAAACGATCATTTCATTCCTTAAGGAATGCTCTTAAAACATAAAATTATTAAAATCACTCTTTCATATTTCAAGTAAACAAACCATTTTCACCATCATGTCACCAACTTCTACCACCGCCATCACCTTCCGCCGCCTCCACCACCTCTTCCATTGTTCGCCATTACTATTTCTGTTACCTTTAACCATCTCTTTGTAAAAAAATTACAAAATCATATTTGTACATGTGAGTTTTCACGACCCATATAAAAGCCTCATCCCTACCGGATCGATCCATGAAAGACCCAAGACGATGATCCGGCCACTTCTCCAACATCACAACCCGACCAACACGTTAGTTTTGTGGTCAGTCCCGAAATTCGATCGCCGGGCCTATCTTGTGGCCCGACCCAAAGAGCATTCTAGAAGAAACTCGAAGATTCTAGAATAGACTTGCAACTCAAGATAATGTTATAGAATAGTGACAAAATAGCTGACGTGTAAAGTAAGGACAAAGTATAGAATGTTGTCCTAATGGGCCAAAAACCCATATGGAAAATGTATATAATCCAATGAATAGGAATGAGAAAACCATCTTTTTGTGTTGTGCAAATATTGTATCTACAATATTATTTGATTAAAATTATATATTTATCACTAAAAGGTGTATTTTTGAGAAATATTCTTTTAAGTTAATTTTATTCCTAAGATGCTTTATATTTACAACCAAATAATAGAATAATTGTTCCATTCTCATTCTCATTCTCATTTGCATTTAATACCAAACATAACACAAGTCTTATAATTGAAAAGGATTAAGAAACTTAACATGTTGATTGTGACACTAAAAAAAGTTCAATTCAAGTTTAGATTTAATATTTTGAGAAGTTCAGATTCAATTTATTTAGTAACAACTTTTTTCTAGACTGTTGAGATCATGTTCAACAATATATATATATATTTTTGCTTGTTCACTTAAATTCCAATAAAAAATAATCTAAATATATATGAGTAAAGTGTTAATCCCATTGTGGGTTTGATCTTTCAAGATACATTGGCTTGTTTATTGACGAGAAATATTTTTTACTTTCTTCACATATAGGGAGGGGAACAAATAGTATAACAAATGTATATTCTTTATTTTTGACATGGGTACTTTTAGGATGGCAACGGGTGCGGTTTTGGGCGGGTGTACCCTCCTCCGTCCCCACAACCGTTAAGAAACTCCCACTCTATTCGTGCCCAAAATCGACTAAACGAGATAGGAGATCACTTGTTGGATTTTTTAAAACCGTTGAGTACCTGCGGGTACCCATTAATAGTTGAAATTTTCAAATATATCATTTTAAAATTAAACAACTCTACAAAATCAGATACTTAAAACATGAAATTCAACATTGTAAAAACTAAATAAATCATCAAATTATCCAACAATCCACATTACAATACATTCTACCGAAAAAAAATAACAAAAAAGAAGATTATCCAATATTAGGTTCACTTCAATCCAGATAACAACATAAATAGAGTTTAGGATTGGTAGGTTAAATTATTTATTTATTATATATATATTAATATTCTAAACGGGGCAGAACGAGGGCACCTAAAACCATCCACATCCCGTTTATGTGTGGGTTTTTTCCCCAACCCCATATAGTATAAACGGGTCATCCAAAACCGTTATAAACGGGTTGGGGCGGGGCAAATTGGCATCCCTAGGTACTTTTGTTTACTTAGCGCAATTTGTTTAATTTCTTTAAATATAAATCTTATTAAATACATATTATGTGTTATATTTTTAATTCGTTAAAAATAATTTATAGGGTAAAATGCAAAAAAAACCCTTCAACTATTACCCAATGAACAAGAAACCCCCCTCAAGTACAAAAGAAGCAAAAAAAACCCTCAACTATCAATTTAAGGGCAATGTACCCCCTCCACAAGATTTTCCACTACAAAAATACAATTTTACCCTTACAAAAATAATATATATATATAAAATTCGAAAACAATATATAAAATTAAAAAATATATATATATAATTCAAATATATATATAAATATTGAAACAAATATATAAATTTTGATTTTTTTTATAAAATTCTAAAACATCATATAAAATTCAAAAATATCATATAAATTTCGAAAAACATATATATATTTTGGAAATATATATATAAAATAAGACCACTAATTGATGTTGGTGGTAAGTAGTTGATTCAATTCATTAGAAAATATATGACATTTTACCAATATATATATTTTTTCAAAATTTATATATCTTTTGAAATTTATATATATTTTTTGAAATTTATATATTTTTTTCGAAATATATATATTTCAAATTTATATATTTTTTTCTCCGAAGTTTTTACATTTGTTTCGAATTTTATATATTTTTTCAAAATTTATATATTTTTGAATTTTATATATTTTTTTTCGAATTTTATATATTTGTTTCAAATTTTAATTTTTTTTTGAATTTTATATATATTTTTGAAATTTAATATATTGTTTTCGAAATTTATATATTTGGTTCAAAATTTATATATTTGTTTTTGAATTTTAAATATATTTTTAGAATTTTATATATTTTTCCAAAATTTAATATATATTTTTTCAAATTATTGATTTTGTGATATTTTAAATTTAATTTAGGGGTAAATGTGTTTTTACGAATTGAGGAGGGTTAATTGCACCAAATTGATAGTTAATGGGGTTTTTTTATAGTTGAGTGGGGGGTTTTAATTTAATTTAGGGATAAATATATCTTTTACTAAACATACTTTTGCTTTCTATTTTCCACTTAAAAAACAAGTGAAACACCCCCTCTACCTTTTTCTACCATTTGTTCTCATTTTATTTTTATTTTCCCATCAATTTGAATCAGTCAGACGGTTATATACATATACATATACAACTATATACACAAAGATGAACCAAATGGAAGAAGTCAAGGTATACACATATGGAGTCTTCTTCAATCTAAAAACACTAACCCTCTCCCCTCTCCCCTCTCAATGCTTTCTCATTAGCCATCAATCACAATCCACATATATAAATATTCATATATATATATTTCATATATATACCAAATCACAGAAACACTTCAAACTCAGTAAAATGGCATCAATGGCGACCCACATCGCCACATTCCTCTTCCTCTGCCCGCTGGGCATCCGCCGCCTCCTCTTCTCTTCCTCTCTCTACCTCAAGAACCCATCTCTCTACAGATCACGAACATGGTACTTCTCAGACCCCAAATGGAAGAACTTCGATTTCTACATCCTCCTCATCGCTCTACCCATCGCCGCATTCTCCGATTTCTTCTTCTTCCTCACCTTCTCCGGCCACCCCACCTTCCGATTCGCCTTCCTGCAGCACTCCGAAGTCGTTTCCCTCTTCTGGGCACTCGCCATTCTCATCGCCGTCCGCGAATACTACGACCCACTTGCCATTCCCGAGCAATTCATATTCATTTTCGCGGGAATTGCATTTCTGGTGGAGTTTCTGATGATCGGCAGAGGAATAACTGGTCTTGGAGGTGTTGTCTACCACCTGTTCGGCGAATTGACCCTTGTTTGTGCTGCTTGCTGTTTTTATCTGTCGATTAGGCCATCGGCGTTTTTCGCCGAGTTTTTGCTGTCCTCTGGGCTGGTGTTCAAGGGCACTTGGGCATTGCAAACTGGGTTGTCTTTGTATACTGATACATTTGCATTGTTGAGGTGTGAGAAGATGACAATGTCGGTAGCTCCGGGCGAGAGTACTACTGATGTCAAGTGTGAGCTCGAGGCAGATAAGTTGAGGGGTATTGCCTTGATGAATCTGTTGTTTGTTGGGCATGCAATTGGGATTTTGATTGTGGGATTTGTGCTGTTCGGGTTGTTGCATCGCAATAAGTTGAGGTTTGGAGAGACCAACGGGCCATTGCTGGCGCGGATTGAATCCGAGACTGTGCTGGCTGTTGTTCCTACATTTGAGTTAGAGTGAAAGTTTCTTACTTTTTTTCTTGTGTTTTAAGTTGCAAAATGTCAGAGTTGATGGAAGCAATCAGTTTTGAGTTGTGAGAGATTTGTTCACTCTCTAGTCTCTTCAGGTCCGTAGTGTTAACCTTTTTCCTTTTTTCATTTTTTTTTCATATACTTCTTTATTGTCACTCAGAATTTTGTTTCTGACACTAAGCTTTAATGAAAATTGGTGTTTATCAAATGTGAGTTGCAGTTGATTAAATTTATAGTTACTGCATGTTAATGATTGCATTGCTGAGACTGCATCCTGGTACTTGATGGAAATTGTACTGGTCATATTTAGGTCATTCCAAAATAACTCTTATGTTGATATTGCACAAGAAGTTCGTAATTAGGTCCCAAAGTCTGGATGGTATCCGCAAATGTTGTTTATATACTCACTATCCAGACGGGACAGCTTATGTCCCTGAAAAAATTAAAACCGCATTTAAGTTTGAAGAATAAATAGTAGGCATCTTATAACCTCGCAATGGAATGAATTTAGAGGAAGGCACAGTTTAGGACAGCAGTGACAGCTTGTTGGAAGGTCTGTTGCTGTGTGTTGCTGTTGTCTTTTCAAGTGAAGTTTTCTTTACTTGAACTTAACCTTGATCGTTAAGATTTGAGACATTGCTTCCAACTAGTGCAATCTTCCAAAAATTAGTTGCTGCTCAGGAGTGACTGAAGAGTACCGGAAGTCATAACTTAAACCTTTTTTTACCACTATTGTCAACCCTTTGCTTTATGGATTGGCAAGAGCTCTTTGAGTTTTATAGATGTATCCACTTTTTCTGTCTGTTATCTATTATACATGAACACTGAAAGAATCCAGTTAGAAACGGAAAGAGATTGTATGAATATAAATGTCAGGGAAACCTACAATAAGAAAGGATAAACGTGAAATATTTGCTAGATGTTTCTTCTATTTTCTTTTCCGGTTAGCCATTCACTAAAGGGTTGAGGGTCCATGAATGCTATCTCGGTTTTTTCCTCTTATACTTGGACTAAACAAAATGAGAGTAGTTCAACATTTTAGTTATTATCTTATGGAAGAGAAATATTTCATCCAAGAGTGTAAAAGGAAGAAATTTAAGTAAAATTATTGACAGTTAACTGTGTACATCAGTTTTCAGGAGATTGCAGAGCCATATGAACCGATACCTTGATCCATACCCACACCTGAGCATGAGCTTTGAGGTACTTCAGTTTCTTGCCTATTGGTTCCATCAATTAAGTACTTAACAATTTCTTCTATTGGTGATAAGAATTGAAACAAACGGCTATGGTTGTTTCACAAGAATGTAAAACTAACAGTTTAACTTGATCTTTTTCCTCATTTACCGATTAAGATACAATTCCTTCCTTGTATTAATCATAGGTTTGCGCGTAATATGTAAGGGAACAAGGTTTGTAATGGTAAAAGGTCATTGCATAATTTCTCTTTTTGTGCTGGTATGAACTACTAATGAGAGAGTTTCAAACACGAAGTGTCTAGTTCCTGCCTTGTTTCATACAGAAGTGCATGAATCATCAGGGGAAAAAGTGGTTCTGAAACTAGACCTGTCAATGGATTGGATTCGGATCGGATCAGTTAAATCCAAATCCAATTTGTTAAGAAATCGGATTATCGGATTCGGATCCTAATCGGGTTATCGGATTTTATTTTCAATCCATATCCGGTTAATATCGGATTCTGATCATAATCGGATTATTGACAGGTCTATTGATAAGGATGACAAAAACTCCCGATCCGTGATCCGAACCCGATAATTCGACGGATTTTTACTTAGTTAAGTCATATTCGAATTTCTTCATTATAGAATATCTTATCCGAATATCTAATTAAAAAAATACAAAAATACAAAAATTAATAAATACTGAAACACTAAAATTATTCATACTTTTAATAATTGTATTTATGATCAATCATTATTAATAAATAATAAAATAATTAACAACTAACATTTATATATATGTACAGTATTAAATATATACACATAAAATATCAAATATATATATATATATATATATATAAATATATTTTATATCGGATCGGGTTATTATCGGATCGGATTGACATAAATCCAAATTCAATTTGTTAAGAAATCGGATTATCAGATTCGGATCATAATCGGGTTATCGGATTTTATTTTCAATCCATATCCGGCTAATCGGATCGGATTCGGATCAAAATCCGATCCATTGACAGGTTTATCTGAAACGGTATCTTAAGAAGTTAAAGCAACTAGACATGCATACCAGCCTACCAGGATATTAACCCTGGCGGGAAGATAGAGATTAAGAACATTGTAAGCATCCAGTCTTTCATGTTTGATGACCCGCTGTTTAGTAAAGTCATGTTTCCGCAAAATTTTCCCAATTCTGTGTGTGTTCACTCAAAGAAGTAAGAGAATTTCCTTACAATGCTTTTTGTGAAATTATGACAGTGATAGAACATGTAGATTGTAGTATATGTTGATACTGAAATTTAAGTTAGTCTAGTTTGTCTAGTTTCCTATATCTTGTCATAGAAGAAAACTTGGGGATATTCAACCATCGTCTGCGGAAATAACTAAAACCATGGATTTTAATTCTGGATCGTATTTTCTTGATCTGCCTGATGAAATTGCATCTTCGTTTAGGGAGTCTGGGTTTGGAGAAACGGACCATGTTTCTCATACATCTACTACCTGCATCATAACATTTGATAACAATTTAACAAAATGATGTAATTAGGACCGACAGGGTAATCAAAATTTGTTTGGTCACGTGTTGGTTATATCGTGTTACTCAGGCCAGCTAGAAATAAGTAAAACAAGTGTATCATCAAAAATTTCCACCCTGGTAAAATATCTAATTCCTTCAATTTCATAAAGATGGGTGGTTGTTTTTGGTGACTTTATTTATCATAACCTGTCACTTCCCTTTTCCCTTCACTTAGATGTTGTATGTATAGATAATTTTATTTGACATACATATGCCGTAGGCATACCTTGGACTTTCTTCATATATTGATGATCTTCATCAATGCTTGCCTTCTGCAGGACCTGCAAGTTACGAATAAATAAATAAATACATTGATGTATGTCTGTGTGTGTGTCTTTATTCACATATACATATATACGTATATAATTCACTTAATGAAATCTTGCAGTAGCTTAACCAACTATTTCAACACTCAGCTGTTGGTTTAACTTAAAAATGAAATATATAAGAGGGCAGAAAGAGGTGGAAAGATCGTATTGTTTTTTTGTTATACCATAATTACTGTTTTATAGATTGATTTTCTTACCTCAACTAAACTCTCTGAACGCTTCCTCATACTTCTCTGTATAAAACCTCTGGTACACTGTTTGACAGTCTTGTCAGCTTGAAGACTTTAAGTATCCAGTGCTCAATTATAATTACAAGAATATCTTACCTTCACATGATACTTTAGGAAGGCATAGAAATTCAGTAGACTCCATACAGTCTTGTCCAGTCTTTTGTCTTCAACATGACGTGAATAAATGTCTGTATATATAGCCCAGAAACATGTTTAGGAAAGCAACACAATATTTTCCTGGTAGATATAGGGGTAAAATAGGCTGTTGATATGAATTATGCTTTGTTTTTTAATATAACCAGAGACAAATATATGACTTATTTGTAAAATGTTTGACTACTTTTGCCTCTTCTAAAACCATAAGTGTTCTGTTTTTTGGTTTTTCTCCCTCGATAACTACAAAATGGTCAGAAGTGCATGTCATAGTGCTAATACCAAAGGACACAAATCCTCCATTGGTGCTCAAATCTTCGAAGGGCTCTCCTCTTAACTCAGGAGGTGGAATGGGCGACCAGGTACAAAGAGGTGATTTAGCCCATTTTTCTGAACTTCCCACATCCATTAGTTCCTGTCAGAAATAATCAGTTATTACATTAATATCTGGAAAAATCTGTTTTCCATGTAATTCTTGATGGCAAATTTTACTCTGTAGTACTGTCAACTTACCTGAAAGAAGGTTGTTGCAATAATCACGTCTGAATTTTCTTTAAGTCGTATTGGAAATACTGCCATAATTTTTGCTTGCTGTCAAAGACAGTTTCACACCATTTAGATTGTAACAGTGCCTCAGAAAATGCTTATTATTGTTTGTGAAGGTTGAATCTAGGATAGGATTGCTTCTGGATGGAAATACTTGGGAGAGAAAAAATGGATTTCATTGCCGAATGCAAGTCAGATATGTTAATAGGCTGACACTGGGGGGTCATACACTCAAATTAGTATTACAAGGATTCATATACCAACCATAATTTGTTGTTTTGGTTAGTTTTAAATTTTAGAAAGATTGGAATTTGTTATCAAGGCTGAATTTGGTTGAACTTTCAACTTGTCTAAGGGTTTTACGTGGCCTGAAACTGAGACAGAATGAAAGAAAGAAAAAAGGGTTCCCCATTGGCAAAAGTTATAGTAATGATTATACTACTTAACCTCGCATAAATGTAGAGCAACAAATACTAGAGATTATCCTTGACTATTCAACTCATGCGCCTTCCTACCATTTCACATGGAATCTCGCTATTTTAATTGGCTAGTCCTATTATAAATTTCTTTTTCAGTTGTGTTTTAACTTTCTTGTTTGGTTTCTATTTACACATTTTTTCTAATTTCAAAAGTAAATGACAGCAAAAGTACCTGTTTAATGACAAAGAAAGGCTCTCTTGGGTGGTAAACAAGTTTGATTGGTTTGTACATCCCTTGAGATATATCCTGGGAACCGACATTTCTCAACATTTCTTTCAGCTGAGAGCTCAATATTACCGCTTGCACAGTGGAAACCTTTGTGATCATCTTCACAGAATCTGAAAGAAAAGACATGCATGATGAATTTAACATTTTCCTACCAGTCATTCAGCAAAACTAATTACTTGTAGAAGGAGAATGACTCATTAACCATAATACTGTTATATCAGCTCAATGTTGTTTCTTCCAACAAACACAAGATCGCCAAGAAACATATATAATTGTTTCGCAAAGCAGGTATATTATATTTTTTCTATTACTTCTGCCACTGTGTTCTTATTTCTACATTTTTGTTACAACTGATTAGAAGTTTCCCCATAAATTTTGATACCCACAGACTTGCAGAGTCCTATAGTGGCTTATTTTGACAATAGAGCGTTTGCATTTGCGTTAATCTCTTTAAATGTGGTGGCATGATGTTTCCACTCAAGATCCATGATGGCTATGCTGATTTTCTTTGTGCCAAAATGGGCAACTTTCAAAAGCAGACACTTTCTTTTCATGTTTCAAATCTCTTCTCTACAGGGTTTATTTGTCTTTTGATGGAAGCCCTAGGTTGAAAAATGGGCAAACATGTGCATCCTTATGTTTATTAAGTGGCACTTGTCACCCTCAGTTTTTACCTTTTACTTTTTTTCATCCTACTTCATAACAGTTATAACATTTCATATTCACATTACATCTTTTTTCTTCTGCTCCACTTAAAAAGTATCAAACTTTGAAATCTTGTAGTCTCTTCTAACCTCAAATAGTTGCATATTCCCAGATTTTGTCTACTTGCCCGTTTCTTGATAATCAGGCATAGTATTGAAGCCTTTTAGAATGATATTTTCAAGAAAAATTGGTAAATTAACTATATATATATATGACAGGTTATTACTCATGAATTACACAAAGAACTGTATAAAAGTGAATTTCAACCCTTTCTTCACATATATAGGCTCGAGAAGGAAGAAAAAAAAAAAAGCTCCTTACCCCCAAAATGATGAAAAAGTGATATAAAGTAAATATCATATTATGCCTCAAAGAAATGAAATTACTGGAAGATTACTAAAGTCATCTGAAGGATTATTAACCTTTGTGATGGGGAATCTTAGTGAAGTCAAGTCTTAGAGTAAGCTGATATCCTTCTCTTGCAGGTTCGACAATCTCCACAGCATCAGGACAAAATCCCTTTACCATCTCTATGGTGTAACTTGGAAGCCCCTGTGAGAGCAAGATTCCTTGGGAGAGTAGTGGGGTTGATATTGACAAGTAGGCATGATGTGGATCCGATGCTGAAGACTGCTGGCATTAGTAGACAACTGTAAGCCGAAATTTTTGCCAAATATCTTTAAAATTTTAGGAATACAACACATGCTTTTTGTTTTACCTCCTTAATAATAACCTTTTAATACTTTTTTTTTCCCCGCAAATTAATATGCACATTTCTTTCATTCAGTTTAGTTCTTCAAATTTTAATTCTTAATAAACTTGGTATTTACCACTGCTTTCTCACTTCATTGATACTGAATTATCCTGAGTCTCGAAATCTAAGTAGTAATAGGCTTATAGCGCTCCATACTTACTTGAATCCGTTCTCTACATTAACTTTATCTATGGTACAAGATAGGATTTTCCATGTTATGG
Organism: Cornus suecica; assembly: GCA_963922005.1. Classification (NCBI taxonomy): domain Eukaryota; kingdom Viridiplantae; phylum Streptophyta; class Magnoliopsida; order Cornales; family Cornaceae; genus Cornus; species Cornus suecica. The sequence goes on along the minus strand of OY998246.1, from coordinate 7,036,699 downwards.
TATGAGTACTGGAGCTAATTCGTACAATGTAAATGTAAAAGCAGAAGATTCCATTTTGGAATCTATAGCATTATCATGGTATTTTAAACTTCCAGCATGCTAGGATTGCCAAGTTTTTACCTGAATGTGGTAATCCACAGACCCAAATTCATGCAAGTGATGATCAAGCTCCATTGGCCTTTCAGCACTGTCATCGATGAAGCAAAAGTTACAAAAAGGTTATTTTTTGTTGTTGAAGATTCAGGCCTCTACCTTACACCCCTTTGGTACTTCAAAAAAGAGAGAATAGAAAAGAAACAATAGTAATAAAACAAGAAGCTATTCTTTATTTTATACAACCCGTTTTATTACTCTATTAAGATCATTTTTTATACAATCCATTTTATTATTCTATTAAGATCAAATTTTCTTCCCTCGTCTTCTCATTAACCAAACGCCCAGAATTGAAGCATGATCATAAGTATAACGTTCAACTGAAATGATGAATATATATCGAATATGAAATACACCCATTGGATTAATCCCTTAAGTGATAGCTTATTTAGTAATGCTCCTAGCCTCGTTAGTCCCTGAAAGTTCTTATAGCGGATTTTAGACAGCTTCTCTGATAGCCCTGTCATAGATTGCTTGGTCAGGCTTAGCTGGTCTTTTTGGAGTAGCTAGTGCCAGTTTTGAGAAACTTGCTTGCGCAGCCCTGTATGGCCCTCGGGTTAGTATTATCTCTCTATCCCCGTATAAAGTTTGATTTTGATGCCATTGTTGTTTGACAGTGACATAATGAATTTGCCCATTGGGAATGGGCAACTCAAAACAGGTTTTTTAGGATCTCTCGGTGCTTGCAAGCTTCCCTCAAATTTAGGATGCTGTGAAGCTCAACGTGACCAGGCTGCATGGAGATTCAATTAGCCATCCGTGGTTGTATATTACGTTACATTGATTCAACAGTTCTTTGGCTTTGCGATTAATTGATTTGGTTCATAAGTTGATCGAGTCAGAAGTGCTGAATTATATGGTTTTGAAATTTTTCTGATTATTATCATTAACATCTTTCTAGTCTAAGTTCACCAAAATGACAGAAAAACTAACATTTTATTGTTTTTCTTCTTTATCTTTTCGAGGGAATGAATTGTACCACTGTCACGAGCCGCCCCATCCGTGTAGGTATTGTCCCCTTAACACACTCTCCGTACTCACGGTTTTCAAAATAGATTTACAAAATTACAGGTTGTCCATATATCCAAGCATTGTCAAACCTCTTTCCCCGGTGATGTGGAATGTCACGATCTCTCCACACATTGTGAGATATAACCGAATCCGAGCTGCAGTCCTCTGCTGTGGTTGCGGTCCAGCACGACAGCGCCACATCAGAGGATCCCCACTCCTTGGGGGAAGCCTGGCAGAATCATACTTCACAATGTTTTTTTTATTTGGGATCCAATATTTGAAGACAGATGTGACAGCTCTTCCTCCCCCACTTGGTAGCATAATGTTGTTAGTAGCAGCCAGAGTGATTGAAGATAAAACCTTCGAACCACCACTAACTATTGGATATCTACGTGTAGGACACTTCTGAAATTTCCAAAAATAGCCATAGGGCTCAAGTTCCCTATCATGGTTAATCGGGATGGTATCGGTTTTTGTTGCAGCCATGGTAACAGTGCAATGGACTCGGACAGTATCGGTCTCAACAGTGAGAAAATCAGTCGAGTATCGATATTGTTCCAAAAACGTTACAAACATAGCGATATGTAATGTATCCGACGCTATGGCATGTATTGTTACAATTATTTGTTTTGCATTTGTATTTAGAATATCAAATTTTTTCTTCTAGCTTAATTACCATTGTAAATTGGCAACAGGTACATTTTCAGTTGGATATAATGATTTGAATGGTGTTATTGATGCTTTATATTTTAATGAACTTCCTTTGGATGATTAAAAACTTTAGATACTTTATTCGAGTGTAGACATGGTAAAGCTATAGAAGGCTATTTTATTGGGTAAGTTTCATAACCCACAATAATAGAAAAAAAAAAATGCAGGTTTATTGGAAGTCATAATTTTGTTGTTTAAATGAAAATACAGGTGAGAAATATATTTTGAGCACACTAATAAGGCCCTGTTTGGTTGTGTTTGTGTTTGTTGCTGTGCAATTTAGAAAAACACAAAAACATGTTTGTGTTTGTGAAGTGTTGTAGTATAAAACAGAAGTATGTTTGATATTGATGTTTTTGCTGGTGTTTTGGGGCAAAGGGAAGTGGTGGTAGCGGCAACGGCGGTGGTTGGAGGTGGCGTGGCGGAGGTGGTGGTGGTGGCCGTAATCGTGGTGTAAATATATACATATATATATCTTGAGTGAATAGTAAAAAAATAAAAATAAAATAAATGCAAACGGGTCAAAAAACAGAAACGATTTTTCCTATTGAAAACAAAATACAAGAGCCAAACATGTTTTTGTTCGAAAAATAACTACAGTAATAAACAAAAAACATTAAACAAAAACAAAAACCAAACGGGGCGTAAGTAGACATAGAAGTTCTTACCTATACAATTTCAGCAGAACTTCCTTCAGTGCTGGTGAGGCCCTCTCAAAGCATGCCATTCCTGCCATCTTTCTCTCTTTCTCTCACACACACGTGTACATATATATGTATATATATAGGAAGTGGGAGGTGAACTGAGACATGCACTACTTAGCTCTCAGATGTAAGCAGTTTGAGTGCAATTTACGTCCTGTGTTGCAATCATGTTTGGGAAACTTTGAAGCAATCCAGTGATTCACCTACCTCAAATCACACTCTTCTATATATATATGTAATTAGATATTCCTATAGAAACATTTAAGTGGTTTGATTGAGTTGGCTTTAGTCTGCTATGACTTCATATAGAGATTACCCGTTTGAGTACCTACCATCAGACAAAATTTATTAATGCAATTTTTGCATCCCACTAAAGTCACTTTATTCAAATTATGCATGGTAAAGATCAATTTTTTATCAATGAAAGCAACAACATAGAATTAGACATGAAATAAAATCAACATGCTTATTAAAGGTTTGTTCTATCCCATTTATATAAGATCAACTAAGAGAATGATTAACTAGAGTACTCAATTTCCAAATGGCCATTAACTACTAATTAATCTGCATTAGAGAAGGCATTAATTGTAATATAAATTTTAGGGTAATTTGCATTAACACCCCCTGAGGTTAGGGTCAATGGCAATGAGATTACGGTCAACGTTTTTTTGGCACTCACACCCCCTGAGGTTCCTCCTTCGTTGCAATGACACTCCCTGAGTTGGTGAAATGACTAGAATGCCCCTTTAATTGTTTCACTTATTACATTAGGGTAATATATAAAGTATGAAATTACCCATATGCCCAAACACTTTACCCTCTGAAATTACTAATTACACTTCCACCCCTTATTACAAAATATATATATATATATATATTACGAAAATTACAATTTAATTTTTATTTATTTATAATATAATTTGTATATATAATTACGAAAATTAAAATTACGAAAATATATATATATAATTTGTAAAAAATATATAAAATTTGAAAAAACATATAAAATTCGAAAAAATATATAAAATTTGAAACAATATATAAAATTAAAAAAAAAACATATAAAATTCGAAACAAATATATAAAATTCGTAAACAATATATAAAATTCGAAAAACATATAAAATTCTAAAAAATATATAAAATTCAAATATATATATATATATATAAAGTGTGACTGAAGTTTAAGTGGACAAGCCTCAGAGTCATTAGTCAATGTAATGGATCCTCTCCAACACTCTGCAGAGCTATTTCAATGGCCACGATGGCGATACATGCCCCACGATAGTGACCGAAATCGGAATCGAACCTATACTTTATTAAAATATTTTAATCAAAATTAAATATATTAATATTTGGATCAAAATTAACGGTTCAGTTCAGGTTCTCATTTTTAAAGAACCGAAAGTATCGGTTCGATTCCGGTTTCGGTCGGAATCAAAAGCGAACCGCATCGTGAATATATTAATATTTGAATCAAAATTAACGGTTCGGTTCCGGTGCTCATTTTTAAAGAACAAAAAGTATCGGAACTGAACCGTTAATTTTGATCCAAATAAAAATTTACTTTCGGTTATTTAAAAATGAGAACCGGAACCGAACCGTTAATTTTGATCCAAATATTAATATATTTAATTTTGATTAAAATATTTTAATAAAGTATCGGTTCTATTCCGATTTCGGTCACTATCGTGGGGCATGTGTCGCCATCGTGGCCATTGAAATAACTCTGTAGAGAGTTGGAGATGATCTGTTACCATGGCTAATGACTCTGAAGCTTGTCCACTTAAACTTCAGTCACACTTTATATATATATATATATTTGAAATTTATATATTTTTTAGAATTTTATATGTTTTTCGAATTTTATATATTGTTTACGAATTTTATATATTTGTTTCGAATTTTATATGTTTTTTTTTTTTAATTTTATATATTGTTTCAAATTTTATATATTTTTCGAATTTTATATGTTTTTTCAAATTTTATATATTTTTTACAAATTATATATATATATTTTCGTAATTTTAATTTTCGTAATTATATATACAAATTATATTATAAAGAAAAAAAATTAAATTGTAATTTTCGTAATATATATATATATATATATATATTGTAATAAGGGGTGGAAGTGTAATTAGTAATTTCAGAGGGTGAAGTATTTGGGCATATGAGTAATTTCATACTTTATATATTACCCTAATGTAATAAGTGAAACAATTAAATGGGCATTTTAGTCATTTCACCAGCCCAGGGGGGTGTCATTGCAACGAAGGAAGAACCTCAGGGGATGTGAGAGCCAAAAAAATGTTGACCGTAATCTTATTGCCATTGACCCTAACCTCACGGGGTGTCAATACAAATTATCCTAAATTTTATCTGCCTTCTAAAATAATGCATTTACCTATGGCCTTTTGATTTAATGATATTTCTATACCTTCCCAAAATTGGGAGTGGTCATTAAAATGAACGAAATTGACCTAGAAATTGTCGAATTGTGATATCGTATTTTATTAAAATTTTGAGTTGGAGATTAAAAAATGTCCAACTATTATTATCATTTTAATAATCACGTTCGGTACGACCGTAACTAAAGCATAACACAATTTGTAAAATATTTTATGGCCCACATAATTTTATTTTATTTATTTGGTGTTAGTGTAAATAGAATCAGTGATGTAGGATAGTTCATTAGGATTTTATTTATTTCATATTTATCTTTTTTATCATGATAATTTTTTAGATAAAATTTATTTTAGATGGCTCTCTTATGTAATTAGGATTCCTAGGTTTTATGAGCTTCTTTTAGTGTTAGGATTCTTCTATTATAAATAGAGAAAAGTTTTTAAAATTCTTCTGACAATTAAATTACATAACCGTTACACTATTTAAAATAATAATAAAATGCGATAAATTAATTAATGGTTATAATTATAGTATTTAATATTATATTATAACCTAATAATAATTATTACCTAATTATAATGTTTATATATAAAGAGACTCTAGAATATACTAAATACATCAAAACATAGACAGGTTCTTCTCTTCCTCTCAATCCCTATCACATCATATATACCATTTCCTATATACTTATAGTTGGGCAACTTGAGATAAGAATTTGGTAATTAGTTCTATGTGAACTTCCGAGTAGGAATGACAATTTAATCCGATCCGGCTGGCTTCTGACCCACTCCAATTCAAATGGGGCAGGTTTGGTAAACTCTTAAACAGATTTGGGGTGGGTTTGGTATTAAAATTCAAAATCCGAAGCGGGTTCGGGTCGGATTAGGGTTTTCTGTAAAACCCGTCGGTAACCCGACCCGTTTGTAACCCGGCGGCAACTCGCCCCGCCCCATTTATGATTTTTATTTTTATTTTTTATTTTTAGAGTCCATGTAACTAAAAAATTATATATGGCTAGGTAAGACACAAAAAAATATAATCACACTTTTTATAAAAAAAAATCAAAGTGTGATATAAGATCATATATATTGATAAATTTGTTTAAATTTTAAAATAATTATTCTAAAATCATCTTATAAGAATAAATATTCACTAAAAAAATATTATGGTATAATATTGTATTAATAATCAAAAGAAGTACTAATATAATTTAACTATTGGATTTCAATTACTAATAATGAATTTTATTGTTTAACCCTTTTCAGAAAAAAAGAAAAGAAAATATATATACTCAAAAATATTCAATTAATTAATTCAATCAATTAACTATGTTAATTAAGTAGGTCGTTTCATGAATTTATCTCAATCTCATTCACTCACTCATCCTACGCTCAAGACACAAGTCAATCTCATATTATCGATTCACCTATCACAGTCTTTGATCACAATCACATCATTGACCATAGAAACGTAGATCTTTGTTTTTATCTCACCAATCAATTTTACCCATCTATGAAATTAAGTTCAATTGAGTAAATTCTCAATTCAAAGTAGTGAAATTGACTTAAATTGAGTAAATCCCCATTTCAAAGTAGTGAAATTGAGTTTAATTGATAAAATTATCAATTCAAGGTAGTAAAATTATGCTCAGTTGAGTAAATTCCCATTTCAATGTAGTGAAATTGAGTTCAATTGATAAAATTCCCAATTCAAAGTAGTAAAATTGGGTAAAATTAAATTCAGTTAAGTAAATCCTAAATTCAAAGTAGTGAAATTGAGTAAATCCCCATTTCAAAGCAGTGAAATTGACTTCAATTGAGTGAAATTAAGTAAATCTCCCAATTCAAAGTAATTTAATTGAGTAAAATTGATAAAATTCTCAATTCAAAGTAGTGAAATTGACATTAGTGAAGATCATGAGAAAGGCAAACACTTAAAAATATATATTTTATTTCTTCATAATAAATTTACAAATAGCCTAATAGGGGGATATTGATACAATAGAGGTGTAGACTACAAACTTTTATCGATCATTTTAATCATTAACTATAAAAAATTAAAAAATTGAAAGTTACTAAGGTATTTACTTAATATGTTGATTAATAAAATTATAATTAAATATAACAATAATTATAAATAAAATATTAAATTGGAGGTAATGTAATTAGTATTTATTTTTTTAATTAAATAAAATAAAACAAGTATAGATATATATTTATAAAGTCTTTACATACACGGTTCACTTATTGTCCACCATCAAACCCTAACAGAAACTCAAGGGTCAGAGACTATTGAGACTAACAAACATAAATATAATCGTTATTTTCTTATACTAAGAGACTGAGAGAAAGAGAGTGAAACTCTGGACAACGCGGATCTTTATTAGTATATTTGTCCCTCTTTTTTCTGCTTAAGACATGCAAATGCGAATGGATAAACATGTCTATTTATTTCCCTATCTAAGAAAATTTGATATTATAACTTTTTTTGAGAATTATGTTGTTTGGGATAATTTTTTATGGTATTTATTTCATTATTTAATGAACAAAAATAGATTAATGCTTTAATGAGTGGATATTTATTTGTTATGTTGTCCAATTAAAAAAAATTAAGTTCAAAATTTAGTAAAACCGATGGTAACCCAGTTAACCCGACGGGGTGGTAATGGTATTGCCGATTAAAACCCGTTGCGGATTTGTGATGGATTTGATATTAGTAATTTTTAAATGAGATGGTAATAGTATTAGCCAAATCCGACTCGTTGTCATCCCTACTTGCGAGGACGTTGGAGTTGTATCTTAGAGCCTTCACAATTTGTTGAACCTCACGTAGGGAGGCTGTAAAGATCTGCATGCCTCTCCAATAACAAGCATGCATAGAGGACATTGGAGTTGTATCTTGGAGCATTCATAGTCCGTTGAACCTGCACGTAGGGAGGTTGTAAAGATCCGGATACCTCTCCAATTTTCTTACTTATTTTATTATTATATTTTTATTGATATTTATACTGACCTTCTATTTCCTTATTTTTATGATATATTTGGATTTATAACATGATCTCCCGTTACTTTGTTTATATGATATTATGAGTAGGTTTCTATGTGAATAATTAAACACCCCTAACAGTTAGTCTAAAATCTAAAGCCTTTAATCTAAATTCCATAACAATTTAAAACCTTTATTCTTCTCAACATATATAAGGTGTTTGTCATTTCGTATGTATACATGTGTGATCACTGTCATCTGTTAAAACATATACGTATATGTGTTTTGCAGTATAATGTATCTTTTATCTTCTTTCATGACAGTTTGAATATTGTGGGGCAGATAGGAAGTTTATCGATATTGATATTGTAGTTACGTGTGGAGATTTGTCCTGTTACCAATAGACTATAATTTTCTTTAGTTTGTTCTAGTGATTTGGTGAAATTTAAACCGGTTTTGATTTTAAAATTTATAAATAAATAAATTAGATGTTTATTTTCATTAGATAAATTACTCTTCCAGAATTGTATTGATTATCTTTAATTTTGACTGTAGAACAAGTACTGAAGCAACATTTTTTACATTTGTATATATATATATATATATATATGCATGTTTTAAAAAAATATATATGAGTTTTAGTACCATTAAGGAAAATATTCCAAAGTTGTGTTTTGAATTGTTGTAACGTTTCAACTGAAATTACAATAATCAACAAGATTGTTAGTACGTGTAATTGGGGTATAATAGAAATGTTGTGGTAGAAATGAAATTTGTTTTTGTAGATGTAGAAAAATATATAACGGATTAGGTAAAAATGGAATGCCTTTATTCATCATTTGGCCATATATTTATACACAATTCGGTAGATGGATGACCCATCTACCCAAGTTTATCAATTCCTTAAATCATGAGATTTGATAAACTCATTTCTTTCTTGGGCTCTATCTTCCATATATGAGACTAATCCCTAACTTATGGACCACTCATTTTCTAGATACTACCATGAGCCAAGCCCATCGGTCATTGTTTATGACTTAATAAAGATGGGCCATAAAATTTGACTATTACACAGGCCCCTGAGGTCATGGGCCAAGAATTGGCCCATGACCGAATTATAAATACACATATACATTCAATGTATTCATGGGAAATGATGGTGGTGATGTGGCAAGTCATTTGTTGGCATTTATTTGAATTCAAAACGTGAGGCCATAATTGCCTTATTCTTCGCACCATGACGGCTTGTCGTGTAACGTGCGACCTTCGGGCTTCGTGTGGTTTATTGACTTGCCCCTATGTCATTATAAAACCACACTCAAATCATTTGATTTCCTCATTCTTAGCATATCATTATCCAAACCTCTACCTTTCAATTCTCTTGCTTGGAGCTCCTTCCTCTTTGACACCTGCAACTCTCAGCTGGCATTTTCTAGGACCTCCACCGGAGCAATCTCTTAACCCTTTCTGAAGTTCTTCCTGCTTCTATTCTCTAAACTGTGTAAGTCAAATAGTGCTTTTTTTTTTTTTTCAATTTTCATTTCTACCCCCCATCTGTCTCTTCTACCTTTTTGAAACCATGTCTGATAATGATGATACTAGGTCAGTAGAGGAGGTCATTCTGTCCTCTGGAACCGACCCTGATTCAACCAGTAGCGATAGTCCTTCCACTGTCCATCAAGAGGCCCCTGTTCCCAAAATAGTTCCTCCGAATACTAACCTTCTGGGTTCATCAACGAATCCAGAAACACCCGTTGAAGGGGGTTCTCATGATAATGATGAGCCTGTAAACCCCAACCCTCCTGAACCTTTCTCGGTTGCTCCTCTTAAGAAAACAAGGCCTGAGGTGGATGTAAAACACCTTCGGGTTGGAACTAATGTACCCGGTGATGTTCGTTTGGCCCCTTACCCATGCTATTTAGACTTCTCTAAGAGTGAGGGTCTTCAACCAGGTAGCATTCTGCTATCGACGGTTCATCTCAAAGTATTAAGATTCCCTCTTCACCCTTTTTTTCATTACATCTTTTTTATGCTAGGGTTACACCTTCTCCAGTTTAACCCGAACAACTTCAAGATTTTGGCTATGTTTCTTCTATACAATAGGGATCTGGACCTTAATCTAGGTTTAGCCAACCTGCTTCTCTGTTATTTCTTCCAAAATGCCAGAGAAAACAAGGGTGGGTACAACCTCTTTCCCTTCCAAGGTCAGGACATATGCTCTGATACGAATTTTTTTGATAAAGGATGGAAGGAAAAAATGGTAATTGTTAGTGGCAACTAGTTTTACCCATTATCTTTGACATTCCCGATCCCTAGAATCTTTGGCCCTATGTGATTGTCTATCTACTGTCCCCTCCATAAAGCTACGTGTTTTTGTGATTTCTGTGACTTGCATCAGGGAGAGTATGCGTATAGATTTCTCGGCTATGAGGATAGAGAAATACCCTTATCATTTATAAAAGAACGTTTTGCACTTCTGAAGGCCAAGATCTAGAGCAATATTCGATCTACCACTACTCTTCTGACTAAAACCAATCTGGAGATGATTTCTAATTTGGGCGATACTGTTAACAGGATGGATTTGCCCCTCAGGCCCCTTTCTGCCAGACGTATTCAGGTTTCTGAAGGATTTAATCTAGTTGATGTCATACCACTCTTGACAGTACCCCCGACACCTCCAGTACCTCCACCTGCACAAAGTCCTTCAAATCCACCTCAGCCTTCTCCTACAAATGTTGCAACCACCAGGTCTCGATCTGGTATGGGTGGTGGAGCGGCCAATAAAAGACCCAGGACCCAGACTACTGATGCCTCAACGAGTGATACTCCTCAGGCTCAGAACACTCCCCGCACCGCAATTCCCTGGGAGCCAAAGTTTCTCCTTCCGGATGGCTCTCCTGTCTGTGCAGACCATCTTACTATCTGTCAGCCAGATGCCCTTCAGGCTATGGCAAAAGGAGTTTGGACTCCTGTTGACAGGGCTGCTCAGTCAAAGATTTCCAGGACTGAGCTTTTTCAGAAAGGCTCATCGATGGCCATGGAAGTTGGTGCTTCAATTTTTATTTTGTACCTTAGCTTATTCTTTTACTTCATTCTTCCCTATTTTCCCCATTTTCCCTATCTGTGTAGCTTCTTTATGGGATCCAGGCCTACAATTATGCCCTGGAGTCTGATGTCCAGGAAATGGCCAAGATGCAGGCTCAACTATAGCAGAATAATGAGCATCGTATCACTCTGGACAAAGAGGCGGATGGTTTTCGTCAGAGTGTATCTGAGCACAAAAGCCTTCTGGAGAACGGAAAGGCTGAGAAGAGGGCCTTAGCTGCTGAAATAGCAAAGGCAAAGGAAGCCTACCTAAAGATAGCTGCCGAAAATGTAGAGTCAGATAATCTTCTGGCTCTTGAGCGATCTAAGGTAGAGATGTGCCGTTTGGGTGGTCTGGACATGCACAGACGGTACGTCACTATCTGTGATGTTCGATAGGTCAGGGCATGGCGGGATAGGCACGAGATAAAGCATATTCCCCTGGTTGATCGAGAGTTTAAGACTGTTGAGGAGTTTGATGCTTTCATGGGGGTACCTCTTTTTTATCAAGACCCACCGGCCTCTGAGAATGAGAAGCGGTTTGCTGCCTTTCTGAAGGGAGAAGACTAGTTTTGCCCCTGAGTTGAAATATAACTTAGGTTTTCTGTACTTCATTATGTATTACCCTTTAGAAGGGTTATTTTTGTATTTTCTATTTATATTAATGAAAATATTTTTCCAATTTCTTGTGGAATTTTGCTCTTGTTACTTCGGTTAGCTATTGACTAACCCGAGATAAACATTTTTTAACTTAACACTTAGGAAATTTTTTATTTTAGTATGGAGTCTTCGGGCATCTGGCCCCTGAGACTTGTTTATGTCCTCTAGTTAGTTCAAATCAGATTTGAACTCAATACTTAGGAAAATTTTCTATTAATATGGTGTCTTCGAGCATCTAGCCCCTAAGACTTGTTTATGTCATCTGGTTAGTTCAAATCAGGTTTGAACTCAACACTTAGAAAAAGTTTTATATTAATATGCAGTCTTCGGGCATCTGGCCCCTAAGACTTGTTTATGTTCTTTGGTTAGTTTAAATCAGGTTTGAACTCAACACTTAGAAAAAATTTCTATTAATATGGATTCTTCCAGCATCTGGCCCCTAAGACTTGTTTTAGTTCTCTGGTTAGTTCAAATCAGGTTTGAACTCAACACTTAGGAAAAGTTTTTATATCAATATGGCATCTTCATAAAGTATGATCACTCATATAGAATGTGATATTTTATTCAAAAACTTGAGAAACATGTAACAGAGGTGCCGAACATCGGGCATAGATGCTTTATTATAATCAACAGAAGTGTCATGTACAAGACATAGTGTGATTTTACTGTTTAAGGGAAAACTACCTAAGGATAATACCTCTTCAGACGGTAAGCGTTCTGAGAGTTGGGTTCAATGCGGCTTGTCTTATTCTTCCGTACCCGATAGGCACCGCGACCGATGACCTCAATTATTGTATAAGGTCATTCCCATGTCTCTCGTAACTTGCCAATAATCCTAATTTTTCTTCTGAGCACCATATCGTGTACCTAGAACTCTTTTCTTTTGACCTTTTGATTAAATCGGGCCCTGACTTATTGCTGGTAGGCAGCCAGCCTTATCCCCGCGACTTTCCTTTTTTCTTCCAGTAGGTTCAAATCATGGGTCAGGTGCTGATTGTTTGGACCTTCTTCCCGGGTCTAACTTCTTAGCGTAGGCACTTTCAATTCAGTCGAGATAACGGCTTCGGCCCTGTAGGCCATGGCGAATGGGGTCTCTCCCATTGGTTTCCTTGGAGTGGTCCGATAGAATCATAAGACCTCGGGTAATTTTTCCAACCAAACTCATTTTGCGACTTCGAGCTTTTTTCTAAGTGTATCAAAAATTGTTCTATTTTTCCTTTTAGCCTGTCCATTTCCCTATGGGTAACCAACGGAAGAAGTGTACTGATTGATCCCATGTTTTGCCAGGAACGCTTGAACTTTCCTATTATCCAGGTTGGTGTTATTATCCATCATTATAGTTTGGGGTAGACCGAATCTACAAATGATGTGACTTCAAATGAACTTGATAACATGGCTACTTTTGATAGTTGAGTATGTCTCGGCTTCGACCCATTTGGTAAAGTAATCTGTAGCCAGAAGGATATGTGTAGTAGATCGTATGGCTTGCGGGAGGGGACCCACAATATCCATTCCCCACCGAGCAAAGGGGTGAGGGATAATTGTTGGATTCAATAGTTCGAGAGGTGGATTAATGGCATCACTATGAAATTGGCACTTTTTACAGGGTCGGGTGTATACCTCAGTGTCTCTTGACAAATAAAACCAGAAGTACCCCTGGGTGAGGACTTTGTGGGCTAAAGACCTTCCCCCAGAATGATTGTCACACGATCCAGCATGTATCTCTTCCATGACTGCAAAAGCTTCGGAGGGTGTGAGACATCTCAAGTATGGCCCGGAGAATGACTTGCGGTAAAGTTGGCCGTTGTATAAGCGTATCTTGCGGCTTTCATTCTTATCTTCCGGGCCTCTGGTTTTGACCCAGGTAATGCACCCGTCCTCAAATAGTCTACTATGGGGTCCATCCAGCTTGGCTCCCATGAAATGACCATCACATCCTCGGAGGGCTCTAAGCTTGATCGAACGATGAAGTCCACTGGTGTTGTTCGAGTCATACTTTCCCCTGCCGCGGAGTCCTGATTAGCCGAACGATCTGCCATGACATTGTCCCCTATGGGGATCTGTTCAAAGGTTAACTGCTGGAATTCCTCGGCTTCTTTTAGTACCAAATCCCTGTATGCTTCCATTTTAGGCTCTCGGGTTTCATACTCCCCATTCAACTGTCGTACGACCAATTGGGAATCACTTCGTATCTCTGCTTTTTGTACTTGCAGGTTTCGGGCCAACAGAATTCCTGTCAGAAGGGCCTCATACTCGGCTTCATTGTTAGAGGTTGGAATCTCCAATCAAACGGACTACTAAATTTTAGTTCTATTGGGTGTTACGAGCTCTACACCGATCCCTTCTCCGTTAATATTTGACGATCCGTCCACGAATACTACCCATAAGCCTAGTTCATTTTCTTCTGGAGAGTCTGTAGTTTCTGTTTCTAACAGAAAGTCAGCTACCGCTTTTCCTTTGATGGCAGTTCGGGGGACATAGGTTATGTCATATATTCTCAGTTCTATTGCCCATTTGGATACTCTCCCTAATAATTCAGGTTTCGCCATTATAGATCTGATCGAGGTTACAGTTGGTACCACAATAGGGTGTGCTTCAAAGTAATGCCAAAAACGTCATTTTGCATTGATCAGTGATAATACCAGTTTTTCATGTTTGGAATAACGGGTTTATGCATCAGCAAAGGCTTTGCTGATGTAGAATATCGGCATCTGGTACCCTTTACCCTCCTTGACCAGAGCGACGTTGATAGATGTTGCAGATATGGCTAAATATAAGTGCAATGGCTCGTCTGCTTCTGGGGTTGCCAATATGGGAGGCTTTGTCATGTAGCTCTTGAGCTTTTTTAAAGCTTCTGATTGCTCCAGCCCCTAGACCTCTCCTTTTGCAGCCTTTATAGAATGAAAAAAAGGTCGGCACCGATCAGTTAAGTGAGAGATGAAATTGTTAAGGGTTGCTACTCTCTCGGTTAGTACTTGGATCTCCTTCCAGGACTTTGGCTCTCCTAATTCCATGAGAGCTCTGACTTGTGCTGGGCTCGCTTGTATTCTCGTATGATCAACTATGTGTCCCAAAAACTGGCTCGAGGACACTCCGAAGGAACATTTGGATGGGTTGAGCTTCATCTTGTACTTTCTGAGGGTGTCAAACACCTGTTGTAGATCAGTCATGTGGTCACTTTTCACCTTGCTTTTGACCACCGTGTCATCAATGTAGGCTTCTATGGTAGATCCCATCATGCCCTGGAAAACTTTACTAACCAACCTCTGAAAGGTTGCACCTGCATTTTTTAGTCCGAAAGGCATAACTGTATAATAATATGTTCCTGATTCAGTGATGAATGCGATCTTTTCCTCGTCATCTGAGTTCATTCATAGCTGGTTATACCCAGAGTAAGCGTCAAGGAAACTCAAGCGCTCGAATCCCGCAGTGGCATCCACCATTTGATCGATCTTTGGTATGGGGAAACAATGTTTCGGGCATGTTCTGTTCAGATCAATGAAGTCCACGCATACCCTCCATTTCCCGTTCTTCTTCTGGACCACAACCACGTTTGCCATCCAGGAAGGGTATTGTACCTCATTAATGAATCCTGCTTGGAGAAGTCGATCAACCTCTTCAACTATAATCTGGTTTCGGTGGGCCCCCATACATCTCTGTTTCTGCCTGATGAGTTTCATGTCGGGGTCCACGTTGAGGGAATGCTGGGCCACTGAAAGATCGATGCCGGGCATATCCATGTGGCCCCAAGCGAATACGTCATCATTAGAGCGTAGGAGGGCCTCCAATTTTTCCTTTTCTTATGTGTTGAGGCCACAACCAATGTAAGTCATCCTTTCAGGGTGGTCGCGATAAATCTAAATTTCTAGCAAAGGTTTAGCTGCTATAGATGACCCCGCACCCTCATCCTGTAATTGCTATTGATCATCGGGTACTGCCTTGGATCGTGAATCTCGTTTCGGTTATGCTATTTTCCTCAGACCTTTTAGGGTGATGGCGTAATATTCTTTGGTTGCCACCTGATCTCCCCTGATGTCAATCACATCAATTCCGTTTGGATCGACGCATCGCATGACTTGATATCGGGTGGAAGGAACTCCGTGCATCTGATGGAAACAACCCCTGCCCATGAGGAGATTATATGAGGGTTTGACATCTACCACCACAAACGTTTCTCTGAGCGTGCACCTTGCTGCCGTTACTGGCAGTTAGATCTCTCGCACTAGTTCCACTTTTCTACTATTGAATCCGGCTATCGGGCTTTTGGAAATGACTATCTCCTGGGGGTTTCTCCAGCTTCTCAAAAACCCACTTAGTGATTATGTTGGCGTTGCTCCCTAGGTCGATCATTACTCTTTCGATCAAGCAGTTATCTGGGGATCGTCATGCGGTGATTGAATGTTCCGCAAATCTGCAAAAGAGAAAGTTATCTGGGCATCCTCCTTCGGGTTTCGAAACTCGCTGATCTCCCAACCCTTCGCAATCTCTAGGCTTGACGCATCTGGGATCTACAGGCTTCATCCACTTCTGATCGGCTTGGTCCTCCGTGAACCATGTGAATGACTTTTACGGGCTGACCCGTTGTCCCATTGATTAGCGTATGTGAGGTTTGATCTGATCAGGTGCCCTCTTTGGCAACATATTCGGTCAATTCTCCCTTTGTTATCATGGCTTTTACTTGCCTCCTGAGGCTTATGCACTCGTTGGCGTGGTGCCAATACTCGCCATGGCTGTCACAGGGGTTATCTTTCAACACGAAATTTTACCCTATGATGGCACATGACAACAACCAAGTCAGCCAATTCTTACACTTAGTGCCCTTGAATTACACTAAGTCTTGCACAAACACACACACACAGTATATGAAATGCAATATAATAACAACACCCACAAATTTACAAAAAACCACAACAATGGTTTTCCAACCTTTTACTATAAACACAAATTGTACAAATGATTCCTCTCACTCAGGCATACTACAGCACTCACAAACACTATATCTCTCTGAAGTTTGCTCCCATACAAATGCTATACATATGTGCCTATATAGGCAAATACACAAAACTGACTATCTGTGTGGATGACATCCCCATCCATTTAGGTTGTGTTGGCACCAATCAGAGGCTGCCAACACTTGTCAATCAGAGGCTGTCAACACTGCCCAACTGCATGTTTGAGCCACACTTAGCCTTGACCATCCTTCCATATGTCTGAGTCATGTTGCACCATCATGAGCCATATGTGCTAAACATATGCCAACACTGCATAATGTTTGCCTTTACTGAGCCAAAAGCCTTGTCCCAACTCCTCTCAAGCCTACGTGCACTTGAGAGCATTGCCAAGACTGAACCAATGCCTTCACCATCGAGCCAGCACCTAGCCACGCCCATGTCTTGGTTATGTCAATGCCTTGGCACCATAGGCATGCCTCTCCATGCCCATGTCTTGAACCAACTTGCACCAACCATTGTTTGTCTTAGTGTCACAGCCTTGCCCCAAGGGCAAGTTAGCCTAGCTAAAGCTTGGTGTACACATGGTTTGCCGAGCCAAGTGCATTGCATGCACACCAATACATGCCAAGCTAAGACATCACCTTGCTAAAGGCAAGTTGGCACACTCGTGGGCATGCACACATAGCTTGCCAAGCCATGCGTGCTCCAGCACAACCCACAGTGTCTAACTGAGCCGTATTTGCCAATCGTGCCACCGAACCATGTCAAACCATATCTTTACAAACCAATAAGCTTCCTAATACATGCCTTAGACAAGGCTTGCCCATGGCCTTGCTAATTGAATGCCTACTTGGGTCAAAGATCCACCCCTTCCTATATATGCAGAATTCACAACTACAGCTCTGACCAGAACAGATATTAACCCAGCTTGAGGAGTCGTAATGGCCTTTTTCGAAGCTCCCGAATTCCAAATCCGGATTTTCTTCGACAGGCCATCTTCTTATGATATAGAGCATCTCCAATTAAATTCTCATAATTTTCCAATGCTCATAAGCCCGACTTCCAAAGTTGGACTTATTTACCAAAATTGCCACTGTGCCATCCTCCCATGTCACACTGGCATGCCACAACCTACTTCAAGACTTCACTGGGTAACAAAAGGCACATTGCCTCGACATGTCCCTTTGTTCCATTGGTTGTCTGATAGGTGGTGGCGATCGGAAGATACTTTTACCTTTAGTCTCCTGATACAGCTTGGCCAGGCTAACCTTCAACGGAGTGATCTTGTCTTCGAACCTCTGGCATTTCTCTAAGACTTGGGAGGGTGTAACAGAAAAGTTTGGCCGCTTCCGTTCTAGCGCTCAATCTTTAGCTTTAGGTTCGGATGCTCTTGCCTCAATGCTTGCAAAGGCTACCCTTCTTTGGCGTATGACCAGTTCTTCTTAAATCTGGAGATGCCCTTGTGCCCTGGAATTGAGTTCCCCGATGTCTGCTAGTGGCCTCTTAACCGAAGACTGGTGGAACTTGGTTCCAGGAATCAAGGCCATCCAAAAGGCCTCGACGGTTGAGTGCTGATCACAATTGTCAATCAAGGACATCTCGACATTGAATCGGGAGACAAAGCTTTTCAGGGATTCACCTTTTTCCTGGATCATGGTAAATAGATTGGAGATGGTATTTTTCTTTCTTTTATTACCAAAGTACTGGGCAATGAATAACTCACAGAGTCTGAGCCAGCTTCCAATGGATCGGGATGGTTGTTTCCTGAACCATAGCAGGGCTGCTTCGGTTAGGCTGTTAGGAAAGACTTTGCAGAGTAAGGCTTCATTTTTGTTGTAGACGTTCATCTTTGTATGAACATGGTAGATGTGTTCCGTCAGATCTTTTGTGCCATTAAACAGGATAAACTTTGGTAGCCTGAACCTCTCCGGGTAGGGCACGTTGGTGATCACCAGTGTGAATGGTGTCTGCACGGCATCGATGGATGCCTCAGAGGCCAGATCATTGGGGGTCTGAATCTTCAGATCCTTGAGTACCTCCCTTTGGAACCTGATCATAATCTCCTCTAATTTTTTCATGGTTAGGGTTTCTTCTAGGTTGTGCATCCCAAGCACCTGTAGGGATGACTCTGCGTGCTCCTCCCGATCATTGTTAGATTTTGCGTAGTGGTAGTCCCCTTCCGATTAGTAGCCCGCGGATCGCTCCTGTCGGTTGGATTGTTTGCCATTTTGGGCTTCTTGAGGGTTTTGCAGTAGGGCTAATTTTGCCACCAACTCGGCGTTCTACCTCTCCAACTCAGTGGTCCTATCTTCCAAGGCCCGCCTGATCGGATCTTCGATTTGAGAAGGTTGACCTCCGTTCGGACTGTTGTGACCGGGTGATAACCGTCATGGATGATGTCAATCTAAGCTCCTAGTAGAGAGTGGGAAGCTGTTGAAAAAAATTTCAATGACTGAGTTCCCACAGACAGTGCCAATTGTGTAAATGCAAAAAAATACACAACGTATTAGGTAAAAATGGAATGTCTTTATTCATCATTTGGCCATGTATTTATACACAATTCGGTAGATGGGTCAGGCCCATCTACATAAGTTTATCAATCCCTTAAATCATGGGATTTGATAAACTCCTTTCTTTCTTGGGCTCTATCTTCCATATATGAGACTAATCCCTAACTTATGGACCACTCATTTTCTAAAGACTACCATGGGCCAAGCTCATCGGTCCTTGTTTATGACCCAATAAAGATAGGCCACAAATTTTGACTATTACAGTTTTGTTTGTATGTATGTTTATTTTGTATGTGTAAAAAAAATTATATAGATCAAGGTATGTCTTAGAAGCGATTTGCCTAATCTATTTGATAGTGGTAACCTTTTTCTTTTGGTTATACTAGTATGTATTATGCGGGGAAAAAAATCATGTGATATAATTCTGTTGGTTATTCTATAACCCGAAATTGTGGGGATAATTTACTGTTATATAATTTTGAAATGTGGAGGTAAATTTAAGATATAATTATACAAAAAAAAAAAAAAAAACTTTGAGAATGTATTTTGTAAGACATGAAATATAACTTTGGTACTTTAATGTGTTTATTATTATGTGAAAAAGTGGCACATTTAAGGTTGTTCAGCATCTTGAACTAGCCATACCTTAGAAGGTATTGTTAAAGATCATCAATTCCTAATGAAATGGATGTAGCGATGGCTTGCTGACAAACAATTGATATTTCACAATCAATGGTGTAATACTCTTTGTAGTAGCGTGATTATTCATATGATTTTTATTATGTTTAAAAATGCCACTTGGAAAATAGTATAAGATTACTTGATGTTTTGCAAACATGGGATGTTTATTTTTCAACAAAAGAAAAAATATATATATTATATGAGTTAATATCTACATTTTTATATTATGACAATTAAAAGTTTAAATCACTGTTGTTTTGAAGTCCGTGATTGTTGAAAGCAGTTGATATTCGCGCGTGCATAAAATATTGTGGATAGTGTTAGACCTGCAAGGGAGTCACCTTCGGAAGTAACACATCCTTTGTAATTGGAGATCCCATGAATTAGGCTCAACGAGTACCAACAATGACTCATTATAACACTAAAATTTGGAGATTTCTCATGAAAAATTTCTCCTACCTATCCCTATGGCACAAGTGTTGTTTAATATAATGTTAGGAAAGGCATTGCCCTGAATGAGCCCGAGGCAGACATTCTCCTGCAAGGTATGGTCATATATACCTTTGGAGGACTCGCCTAAGTGAAAGTTGTCGTGAGGCAACGACTATGAGAATTGGGTTGTTCTCTAGTAACTCTAATGAGAATCAAGATACCAGTGTATGGCCCACCATAAACCAAGTTTGTTATCAATATTATGTGTGTGACATGTTAAAGTTTGGTTCAAGGACCGAGTTCAAGACCTAGTCTCTCAGGAAACTCAAATGAAAACTAAGTACAAGTTCCAGAAGACTCTTGCAACTATTGCATGCTAAATTATCTATTTTTTATATATGTATTATATATATAATTTTACTTTGAAGTTTTAAAAACTTGTGGGGAATTGTTAGAGAAAAGTTTTTAAAACAATTAAATTACATAACCGTTACACTACTTAAAATGATTATAAAATGTGATAAATTAGTTAATGGTTACAATTATAGTATTTAATATTATATTATAACCTAATAAGGATTATTAACTAATGATAATGTCTAAGAGTCTATATATAAGAGACTCTAGAATATACAAAATACATCAAAACATAGACAGATTCTCTAATTCCTCTAAATCTCTATCATATCATATATACCATTTCCTATATACTTGTGTTTTATAATTGAACAACTTGAGATAAGAATTTAGTAATTAGTTCTGTGTAATTGTGCGCATAGAGGATATTGGAGTTGTATCTTGGAACCTTCACAGTCCACTGGAACCTGCACGTATGGAGGCTGTAAAGACTTTAGGACCGTGCATCCGCGTGCCTCTCCAATAACAGGCCAAAAGTTTTCTTACTCATTTTATTATTATATTTTTTTTTATGTTTATACTGGCTTTATATTTCTTTATTTTTTAATTTTTTTTTATATATGTCATGATCTCACATTACACATTGCTTTGTTTATATGATATTATGACTATGAGTAAATTTCTATGTAAAAAACTAACATTCCTAATAGTCTAAAGTCTTTCTAAATTTCTTTACGATCTAAATTTCATAACCCTTTCATCATTTGTTTTTGTAGGTTGTTTGTTGAACTCTTATTTGCTTTCGCTACCAAGTGAAATCTTAAATTTCGATCGCACCTCCACATCAAAAAAAAAAAAAAAAAAATCGATCAAAGGAGAATATTTTACCATCTCAATATGTACGCGTTATTGAGTTGTCCAACATGGATGGAGGTAAGGTTCACTTTTTATGAGTTACAATTATTAAAACTTCATGTTTATTATGAAGTGTGTGTATATATATATATATATATACATGAACACTTATAAATTGAATTTACAATAATTATGTAAAGCACATTAAAACAAAAAGGTATGCTTAAACCACACATCAAAAATATTTATTAATGAAAGGGACATGTCGGCCCCGTTTGGTAACCGGTCTGGTTCGGTTATCTCTGGTCCGGTCTGGTTTGGTCTGGTCTGGTCTGGTCCGGTCCGGTCTGGTCTGGGTGATGTTTTGAAATTCTGTTTGGTAAGCGGTCTGATCTAATGGTCTTGGTCTGAGAAAACTGGAACCAGACCATGTTTGATAAACTGTTTGGTTCCAAACTTCTTTGAACCAGACCTTGTTTGACAAACTGGTCTGATCTTAAATTTTGTTTATTTATTCATTTTTTTATAAATATAATTCATTTAATTTATTATTTATTCATTTATTTTAATTAATTTATAAAATATATTTTATTCATTTATATTTATATTATTATTTATTCATTTATTTATTTTTTATTATTATATTTATTCATTTATTATTATTTGTATGTATTATTTAATTCATTTTGCTTATTATTTATTTATTTATTATTATTTTTATGTATTATTTAATTCATTTTTCTTATTATTTATTTATTTATTCTTATTTTTATATATTATTTAATTCATTTTGTTTATAATTTATTACTATTTATTCATTTATTTTTATTTGTCTCTAAAATTATTTTTATTAATTTATTATTTATATTATTATTTATTATTATTTATTTATTATTATTATTATGTATTATTTAATTTATTGTATTTAATTTATTTTGTTCATTATTTAATTCATTTAATTTATTAATTATTATTATGTATTATTTATTTCATTTTGTTTATTATTCATTTTTTTTTATAAATATAATTCATTATTTATATTATTATTTATTCATTTATTTTAATTAATTTATAAATATATTTTATTCATTTATTATTTATATTATTATTTATTATTATTTTTTTATTATATTTAATCATTTATTATTAATGTTTTATTTTTTAATTCATTTTGCTTATTATTTATTTATTTATTATTTTTTATGTATTATTTAATTCATTTTATTTATTATTAATTATTTTTATTTTATTTATAAATATGCTTTATTTAATTTATTATTTATATTATTAATTTATCACTTATTATTATTTATTTATTTGTTTAATTAATTTATAAATATATTTTATTAATTTATTATTTATATTATTATTTATTATTATATATATTTATTATAAATATATTTTATTATTCATTATTTAATGTATTTTTTATTAATTTATTTATATTAATTTTTAAATATATTTTATTTAATTTATCATTTAATTTATTATTTTATTCATAAATATATTTTATTTTTATTTATTAATTTATTTTTATTAATTTATAAATATATTTTATTAATTTATTATTTATTTATTTATTTTTATTTTTATTTATTTTTATGTATTGTTTAATTCATTTTATTTATTATTTATTATTTTATTTTTGTGTTTTGGTTATATATTGGTTAGATGTGGTTCAATTATTAGAGGACATTTTGGTTAGATTTTGGATAGATTTTATAACCAGACCAGATAGAACCACCAAAAATTGTGGTCCTAAAAAAGGTCATTTTGGTTCAATTTGGTCTTACGTGGTCTGGTTATATTTTTTGAGACCAAGGCAAAACAAACATGGTCTGGTCTCAAAAAACCATGACAAGACCAGAAATATGGAACCATAACCGGTAAACAAACAGGACCGTCACGTAACATACATGGTTGGTCCAAAAGCAACCATCATTTAGCTGTCTTTTGGAACAATGTTGACAATAAAACAAAGGCTGGCGTATGTTAAATCTATATTAAGAATATAGTGCGTATAACACTCTTTTGGTTTGATTTTATCTTAATTTTTTTATTTGTGTACGAATTAATTTCATTTTATATTAAATAACATATATGTCCTTAGTATAATTCAAAAAATATATATAAATTTGAAATATTATATAAAATTCATAAAAGTATATATATAATTTGAAAAAATATCTAAAATTCAAAAAATATATATTAAATTTTGAAAATATATAAAATTCAAAAATATATAAATTTTGAAAATAAAAATATAAATTTTAAAAAATTATATAAAATTGGGAAAAACATATATAAATTCAAAAAATATATATAAATTTCGAAAACATATATAAATTTTGAAAAATATATATAAAATTCAGGAAAAATATAAAATTCAAAAAATATATATTAAATTTCGAAAATAAAATATAAAATTCGAAAACATATATAAATTTCGGAAAAAAATATATAAAATTCGGGGAAAATATACTTTTATTTTCTACTTTCTTTGACTTTAAATGTTGTTTTGGTATATTATACTTTGGTCACTTGTGTTTTTTATACTTCTATTTGCACAACTATTTGAATTTTATATTTTGTTTTTGAATTTTATATATTTTTTACGAGTTTTATATATTTGTTTCAAATTTTATATATATTTTTTGAATTATATATATATATTTTCAAATTATATATATTTGTTTCGAATTATATATATATTTTTTGAAATTTAATATTTATTTTTTGAAATTTATATATATTTTTTTAAATTTATATATTTTTTTACGAAATTTATATATTGGTTTCGAATTTTATATATATAAATTTCGAAAATTTTATTATATATATATATTGATTTTGAATTATATATATATAAATTTCGAAATTGAATTTTATGTATTGGCTTCGAATTTTTTTTTCAAAATTTATATATATTTTTTGAAGAAAAAGGGTAAAATGAATATTTAAGAGAGTATAAAAGTCATGTGAGCTGCACATGACCGGAAATAAGGGGGGTATTCGCACGTTTTCGAAACTTGTAGGGGGATATTCGCACGTTTTTGAAATTTGCATGGGGTGTTCACACGTTTTTCAAAAATATTAATGTCAATACACATATTTTCAAAGTACAGAATAAATAATATAGGTACCATATTTTCAAACTTGCATGGGGTGTACAATATTACATTATTTAATATAGTCTTCTTTAACAAATATATATACACTCATCAAATTCATAATCAAGCATTTACTATTGACCAGTATCATAAATTTCAAATAATTTAGTCGTTAAAATTAAAAAAATTCTAATTTATTGAAATTACATAAAAATATAGAAAAAAATTCCCAAAACTACAAAACTATTCAAGATAACGAAATTAACTAACTTACCCAAAGGAGATCATAGGATTTCACTCCCGCAAGATCTAAGCCGTCCGATCATACTTTATTTAACTCGCCCCCACATTGTCCCCTCCTCTAACTACTACATTTACCCATATATATATATGTAGGTATATGTATATTTATGTACATATACAGATAGATACTACATATATCAATCAATAAGACACCACTATCTCTGCTCTTTCCGATTTGATCCTGTCCTTCTCCCCCTTCGTTCCCACCATTTCTAGGGTTTGTAATTTCTCCAGCTCCAACCATTTCAGTCCACACACTTGCGAATTCGGGTTCTTCTTGATATTCGTATATTATATACACATATATGTATATATATTGTATGTCGCGGTAAAATTGTTGCTCAGTTTCAGCCAAGGATCAGCCGAAATCTGATGAATTTCATGCTTTTGGGTGATGCTTCAATCCTCAATTATTGTTTTTCTTGATCCTTTTTTGGTCCAGAAACTGCAATTCAACGCTTGAATGCGTTCGAATTGGCGTTGACTTTGTTGGTTGTTTGGGCCATTTCGTGTTGAATTATCAAAATTTGCTAGCAAAATTGAAATTTTAGGGGCTAGGGTTTCTTTACATTGAATTTACTGAATTCGGCTGAGATGGGATTTGAAAGGGATATAATATATATAGGATATTTTACATCTGAATCATTTTTGTTGTTAGGGATGGGTTTGATATATTAGGGTTTGATTATTGTTGTGGTGTAGTTATAGATGGATATAAATGATGCAGATGAAAAAGATAGTGGTAAAACTAAGCTTGTGAGCTGTCTAAAGCCTCAAAATGTTGAATTTGATGGGGAGGGAGAAGGGGATGATGATTCAAAAGCATTGCTGTGTCACAAGGGAGGTGGGAATTTGAGAACGACGGAAAAACCGCAGCGGAAAGTGCAGTGGAATGATAAGAATGGGAATCAATTGACTGAGGTACTGGAGTTCCAACCAAGGTAATATACAAATTCATAATTCTGCTCTTTTTTTGGGATTTTGTTTTATTTTATTTAAAGCTGTTCTTTTGGAAAATTTTGAAATGGTTAAGTAGTTTTGGTTTGTGGATTCTTCCTTTCATGACTAATTTTACTGTATTTATATAAATTGAATGGATGATTTTAGGCCGGAATGGAAAGGACTAAAATGGGTCTTATGTATAGCTCTGAAAGCAACAAATTTTATTTAAAATGACATTGTGGTGAAATGGTGTTTCATCTGGTGGCTCGTTGGGGAGGACGATGGTAAAAAGGTGTAATAGTTTTTGGACTATGATAATTCCTTTCGAGGAGAGAAGCCTTTCGGATGATGTCAAAATCTTGTTTCTCTGTATCAAAATATTTTTTTTGGATCTGAATTTCCCCAATTTGAGCTGTTCGTGATCCCAGCCAAGCTTTACTGATGTTGTGTATCTATCTTAATAGGAGTAGGGTCTTCATGTATTGGGATAATAGTATGCTTTTTTATTTGGAATTTATGTAGTATTAAAGTAGGATGGTATTGGATTATATAAGATATGTATCAGTTGGTTACTGTAGTTTTTTAGCAGTGCCTTCTGTTTTTCAATTCTATACTTTTAGATGGCCTATGACCTTCTAAAGGAAGATTTACTCGTCGGAAGAGGACTGCTGCTCTTATAAGGTTCTCATTCCTCTCCGAGTGGGCTTCTACCATTTCCTTTTTGTCTTTTTCAAAATCTATATATATATATATATATAGGTATGAGACCCAGTCGACTCTGGGCCATTGCTGCAGCACTTGAGATCGTTAGCTCTGTGCATGATGAATCAAAAAAATTCACCACGATAGGAAGGACAAACAAACTGATTGAAGGAAATCGATGCATCTAACGAGGCTCCATCAAAACTGGAAAATTTTGCAGCACTGGCAATTTGATCTCCTTGGCCTTTATTACAGTTACCTTCGGTATTAGCTGTTAAATCTAGAACTAGAAATTTTTTATGTTTTAGATTTTTTTTCATATTATTCTAAGGATTAATGTTTCCAAGCTCTCTCAATATAGAAGGAACAATTGTTGGGGCTGTAAACTTTAATGGAAACAAGTTCTAACCATCTTTGGATATCCCAGTGGTGATGGAAGTCATCCATTGCCGTGGTGCTAGATAGTAATACATTGCTATTGAGGATAATTTGTTCTATTACTACTCTTATAAATGGACTGAAATGAAAATGTTACTGCTGATCAAAGAGAATTAAGACAATCTGAAGACGCTGCTTGTGCTATGACTAGAATCTTTGCAGGCAGGCCATTGGCAGGGTTTGTTGGGAACTCGCGGACCAGATTTGAGACTATTTTTTACCGCAAATTGCAATAATTAGGAGATTGTCATAGCCATGTTCTCCATAGATTTGATCCTTAGGAGGACCACTGGACCATCATTTTCTTTTTAATGAAAGTGCGGTTAATAGGAATTATAAGTTACTTTAATTCAGTTACCGAGGCCTAGTGTTTATCTTGGATTACAGAAAATATGCCAATGTAGTCTTAGTATCCATACATTCTTTGAGAGGTTAGCATCCATTAAAAAGCTTCCTGACAGTATACTTGTTTCATCTCCATTAATAAACTGAGCTTCTTGCCATCATTGAGAATCTCAAATGCTGATCTTTGAAACACTGAGTTTGGAATTACTCGAGCCTTTGGTGGTGTTTTGACTGTACCAAAGTTTTTTTTTTGCTGCTTATATAGATAAGAAAAGATAAAGCACATAATGTGAAATGACAAGCGGCGTCTATATAACAGCCTTTTGACTGGTTGACTTGACGAAATAGTTAAGTCCCGCGTTCCTTTTGAATTTCCATGTCAAGGATTCTTTTGCAGTGAATTTGTCCAACACTATTGAAGCGAGGTTTAGTAACCTCGTGATCAATTTTACGACGTTGCCCTCTATTTTTGTTATACTCAGCTTACTTTGTGAAAAATAAAAGATAAAAGATACAGCTTAACGCTAACATTATGGATATTTCGTCATGTATATACATATTTTGGTATGAGAATCTCAGTTCTCCCTGTTTAAATTGCAAATACGAAAATTTTCCTTTTCGAGAATATTTTTTTAATTAATCATATGATCTACCATGAATAGAAATAATCAACTTTGTTATCTTTGTCATGCCTACCTCACCTGCAGTTTCCTGTCTGTTCCTGCAGTGATGTGAGCGACTCTGATGACGAGGATTCAGATACTTGCATGTGTACCATAATGTAGAGTTCATTCAACATGCCAATTTATTAGACAATATCTGCTGAATATATTGAAGTGTTCATCTCCTCAAGTTCCACTATTATCGATTCAGTAAAGAAGGTGGCAAGATATCAAATGTCTGCTTTGAGGATGGACTGAAGGTCTCAATAACTGGAACAGTAGTCTCATGCTGTGGCATCAATTCATCGAAGTAAAAGTTAGCACCGTTGCATTATGAGATCAAGTTTATCTGATGACCTGAGCCAAATGAAATCAATTGTCAACATGGTGCGAAGAAAGAAAACTTTGCTTCCATGGTATGTAATAATATTCAGTAAGATCTATATTTTTTCAGATTCATCTCTACGTCTTTTAATAATATTTATTCCACCATGGCATCATTTATGTGAAGAGATATGTGCTTGTATTCTTTCTTTTGCTTTTTGTTGCTGGGTATTACTATTTGATGAGAAAAAGTCAGCTTTGCAATTTGTCATTCTTGACTTTTGTCCAAATTAAATTAGATTTAATTAGAAACTTCTCTTAAAATGCTTGCCACCCCCGATAAATCCATAGTTTTGGATTGTCACTCATTTCTAAAGAATGAGAATGCTTATAGTAACATCTGAAATTAGATATTTCCTGAAGTGCTGGTTAGTCTAGTACTTGATAAAGTTTCTTGGCAGTCATACTAGAGACATGGCCAGTCCCACCTCCTTGACAGTTATGAATATGTTGTTTAGGCTTCCGGGAGTTGCTGGCTAGTCGCACCTCTTGTCTCACGCAATACTTTTGTCATGATTAAGCCATGGTTTTGGTTATCGACTCCCATCTTTCATTTCATTTGAATCAGAATTAGAATGAAATTTTTGATATGCGAGATTAGTTACTGTTGAAATTATTGAAATCAGAACTAGAAGCCAAGTAGCTGGAAAAAATGCTTGTTATTATTATAGTAGATGAATTCCTTTTGAAGGTGCTTTTAGGCTAGTCATTCTCTGGCCAGGGAGGACTATCCCTGGTTATGATAGCTCATTCCTTTAAAACCAGAAAAAAATGGAAAAGGATGGGAAGAAAAAAAAATCCAGTATTTCCATTTAGTGAGAATTTCAATAAGAAGAACAATCAAATATTATTGCCAGCAGGAACACTTCACCATTTCAGAAACATTGGGTAAAACTCAAACAAACCTTAGAGCCACACAAACCAAATGACACCACTATCGGACATTATTTCACGCTTCAACTAAACATCTCTTTGATTTCAGTTTTCGACTTCTCAATCACAATGAGTCTGTTCTTGCCTGCATTTTGCATACCAGAGGAGCAATTCTTGAATCTAGCACCTGTTCTTTGTGCTTGCAGTAACTCCCACGAGAACGCGTAACCCTAGTTCATCAGCCGAGCAACTTCAAACATTTCTAGAAAACTGAACCAAACAGACTCTTTGTATAGTTTTCTGATTTTCAATTTTCAGAAAACAGAGTTCCAAACCAAGCAAGCCCTATCTTACTCTCTGTGAACGGGATGTTTCAAATGAGTTTTTATTCGATGACCCAGCCACAACCGGAACGCTGCAAGTGTCGGTGATTGATCCTGTTCCTGATGAAACCAGCCAGTTTGAGAGGCTGGCATCAACTGCAATGCCTTGCACTAGAGGCTTGGACTGACTAAAATCTGGTTTATAATTGAAAGGAGCTGATGAATTGACAATTGACTTCAAAGTTCTAGGTATTTGTTGTTGTTGTTGCTCTACTGTTAGATTCTCCTTGCTCTGGTTCTTCTTCAATGGTAGTCTTGTTCTAGCCTTTACTGCTTTCCATTGACTCAGATTTTCAACTGGATTCAGCACTGAGTGCACATATTGACTCCTATCTCGAGCCATTCGATATCTTTCAACTTTCTTCAGTTCTTGATCCAACAAAGCAGCTTTTTCATCAGCCAATTGTTTAAAAACAACCCTTTCTTGCGATTTCATAGGAAAATCTTGTGTTACTTTTTTATCATCACCATAATCGCTGCCACTGTCATCACGATCCTCATCCTCATCCTCATCCTCGTCTTCCTCATCCATATCATCTTCCTCGAGTTCTATGCTGTCGTCTTCTTCGTAGCTCTCTCTGATATTATGGTACCGATGATTCAAGGGGAAATATCCCATTTTCGATGCCATTGAATCCCTTTTAGATAGAGCAAGGGGTTCGCTCTCTTTCGTTGTTTCCCCTTTATTCTTATCACACTCTTCTTCCTCGTCCGAAAAATAAATACTTGTTTCATAATTTGGTATTGGCTCATAGGATTTAACATTCAAGTTAAAGCTCACTTTCTTTTTGATTCCTATGCTCAATCCCTCCTTACCCTTGTTACTGCAAACAAATAAAATAAAAAAATGAAAATTTTAAATTATTAAATACAACAACAAACAGCCTTTTTCGGTTACATGAATCTCGTGTTTCCCTTCCACTAAGACTTAAAATTATCAAATGCAAAAAAATAAAAAATCAAATAAAAACAAAAACAAGAACATGTAATTTATGATCTGACCTGAGCTCAGGTGGTGTAGTGACAAGTGAGTCTAGGGGCTGATATCTTACATGTCTCTGCAGCAAATACAATTATACAAGTAACAAATATTTATATATATATATGGAAAGTATGTATGGAGAAGAAGAAAAACTGCGAATGAAGAAGGGCTCACTTGGGGTCCAGATGAAATTCTGTTGGAGGGTTTTGGAGGCTTTCGCTTCTTGGAATAACCAAAGCAGGCAAGAAAGCAGCCCATGAGAGTTCTCTGCTGGATTGGATTTACAGAGAAGTGCTTTATTTAAAGATATATACATATATATATATATGTGTGTGTGTTTGAATTTATTGGGCTCCAAGGGGGTTTTGAAAATAGGAACGTTGGAGGAGTAATGATGATGGGATGAGTTTCTTTTATTAAAGGGTAAAATGCATTAAACCCTTGAATTAATTTCTCTCTCTCAAGTAATCACCTACATTTTTTACACAAAACTTCCTAAATTATCCAAATTTTTATAATTCACTTCATTCCGTTATAACACCGTTAGTTAAATTAGGATAATTTGCACTCAAATTCTCTAAAATTTCGATCAATTGCATTTGTCCCCTAAGATTTTATTTTTCTTGCAATAACACATCCTGAATTGGTAAAGATCCCATGAAATGACTTTTGTGCCCTTGCTTTAGTGTAAAAGACATGTTGGCTAAATTAATGGACCAAACAACCCTTGTGTCTTAAACTCAATTTAAAAAAAAAATTCAAGTACTTTGGATACAATGATTTTTGAAATATTATCACATTTTTTTAAATTATATTTTTAAAATTGTCATTTTTGTAATATAGGCCCCAAAAGTTATCATTTTTTTATTTTTTTCCTAAAACTAATATTGTGACATTTTACATTAAATAATAATAATACACTTTATTTATGATTATATTTTTTTTTTGTATTTTAGAAGATGATACATGTATAAAATATTTGTGAACTCATATAATTTAATTTATTTTGTAAATAAATAATATACAACTCCTACAATTTAAACAACTAGTAATACATTTTAATTATAGTTTTTGTTGTATTATAAGAGGTGATAAATGTATAAAAATATTACAAATGGTTTATAATTTATTATTCTTTGTGTAAAATTAATTTAAGCATTTACACTGTAAAATAATAACAAACTTTACTTATTGTAATTTTTTATATTTTTTTAAAAATATGACAATGGTTTATTATTTATTAATTTTTTTGTAAAGTTAATTTAAGCCTTTACACTTTAAATAATGTCAAACTTTACTTATTATAATTTTTTATATTGTAAAAGGTGATAATGAATTGAAATATTAGACAGTCCTTGTGTTTTTATTAGTAGTATATAGATAGATAAATAAATATACAGATTTCTGTATTTTAAGTTATATTATTTTTCCTTGCCCAAATATATTTGTCTTATATCTTTATTCTATATCTTATGAAATATCCATTATAGTTACATTTCAATTAATGTATATTAATTAATTAATTCTTTTTTAAAATATGAAAATATTTATAACCCCTGTTGTATATCTTTACTCTATATCTTTTGAAATATTCATTAGAGTTACACTTCAAGTAATGTATATTAATTAATTTTTTTTTTTTAAAAGTATGAAAATATTTCCAACCCCTTTTCTACTCCTTAGAGTTGCACTTCAACTAATACATATTAATTTTTATTTTGAAGAAAATGTTTGGAAATATTCTCAACCCCTCATATTTTAGAATAATTGTTATAAATATATATATATATATATATTATATGGTTTTCATATTGGGTCATGAAGGTAATTTCACCACCTAGATATTTGTCTTATGAAGTAAAGGAGATAACACAAGGGCATTTTGGTCATTTCTCCCCTTCAGGGGGTGTCATTGCAAGAAAAATAAAATCTCAGGGGGTGAGTGCAATTGACCAAAATCTCAAGGAATTTGAGTGCAAATTATCCTAATTTAACTAACGATATTATAACAAAATGGAGTGAATTGTAAGTTTTTTATAGTTCAAGGGATCATCAGTTAGTTCAAAGAGGTTTAATTAAGAGAGAAAAAATAGTCTAGAAGGTTTTAATGCATTTACCCTTTATTAAAAGACATAGGACAAAACCCGTTTCTTTCTGGTCTGGATCTTAAATGTGGCGGCTCCACTCTGCTCTTTCTTTAATTAATCACAAATATACTGTGAGTGGGGTACACCAGTTTTATGAAAAAGGATTGTTGTTAATTCATCGAGAAGGAAAATAATTTGTTTGTCGAGTATAGGGTTGCAATTAGGTCATGTTTGGTCGACGGTTTTTTTGGTCTGGTCTGGTCTGATTTGGTCCGATTTGATTTGATCTAATTTAATTTTTAAAAGTCTGTTTGGTAAGCGGTCTGATCTTACTATTTATTTATTATAATATTTATTTATGTATTATTTCTTTATTTATTTATTATTTCTTCACTTTATAATATATTTTATTATTTATATTATTAAATTATTATTTATTGATTTATATATTAATTTATAAATATATTATATTTATTTATTATTATTTCATTATTTAATTAATTTAATTAATTTAATTAATTTAATTTATAAATTATTTATTCATTTTTAATTATTTAAAAAATATTTTATTAATTTAATATTAATTTATTATTATTATACTCATTTTTTATTATTATTATGAAGTATTTATTCATTATTATATTTACTTATTATTTATTATTATATTTATTTATTATTATATCTATTTATTATTTTTTATTATATTTATTTATTATTATTATTTATTTCATTTTGTTTATTATTTATTTATTTTATTATATTTTTAAATATGTTTTATGTAATTTATTATTTAGTCCATTTTTTATTATTATTGTATTCATTTTTTATTATTATTATGTTTTATTTAATTTATTATTTATATTATTAATTATTTATAAATATATTTTACTATTTATTCATTTATTTATTATTATTATATTCATTTTTTACTATTATTAGGTATTATTTATTATTTATTATTTATATTCTATTTTTAAAATATGTTTTATTTAATTTATTATTATTATTTATTCATTTTTAATTATTTATAAATATATTTTATTAATAAGACCATACCAGACCACCAGGAACCACCTTTTTTTTTTTGTCTGAAATGAGGCCATTGTGGTCTGATTTGGTCTAACCAAAAATTTGGGACCAATGTTACCAAACATGGTCTGGTTCCATAAAACGCAAGACCAGACCAGACTACCTGGGACCAGACCACCAACCAAACAGGGCCTTAGTATCCGTGGGTGATGTTCGTGTCAGGTTGAGATCATGTCGTGTCGAAAAAAATCTGGTTAATATATGTGTTAAATATGTTCAACCCTAACCCAACCCACATGTTATCTGTGTCGACCTATGTAATTTATTTAACTTATTTATTATAATATATTAAATTAAATTTGGCATAATCCAACACGAAATGAAATAATTAATCTATTATCAGCAAAATTAAATTGAATTTGACACGATCCAATAATAGTTTATTAATATATTTCAACCCATGACCAATTAGAGAAGAGAAAAAAAATATAAATATAATGGTGTCAAACGTGTCGTGTTCAGGTCGACCATTATATTCTCGTGTCGTGTTTGGGTCGATCTTTATACAGCTTCAACTTTTTTATGGTCAACCATAACCCTTTTAATTCATGTCGTGTTCGTGTCATGTTACCGTGTTGTGTCTCATTTTGCCAGCTCTAGTCGAGTATGACCACATAACCAACTATATTATGCTTAATTAAAATATTTGTTGGTGTTTTTATTTGTAATCGTTGTTGAATTCCGAGTATGTAAAGTGGTCTGATCGCAACGAGAGCGTCGCGCGAATTCAGACGAGAAAGAATGTTAAAGGTCCTACCCTCCATCGAATCCAAATTTGAAAGTGATCAAGTGTTTAAATAGGTGGATATTAATATCACTTATGAGCAAGAAGGGTCGACATATTACAAAAGCAACATTTTATAGTGATATAGGCTTATACAAATCACGAGCTTACAGTTAGGACGTGTTTGGGATGTTATTATGGTGTATATATTATACAATGAAGGGGGTTGGAGGATTTAAAAAGCAGTTTACAATGGAAACATGTTATCTAATACGTAATTATAAAAATACTTTATTGCTTCAATATGTGATATGTAGGAAATGTTCATACACAAATTCTAGCATATACCATACCATGCCATGCCAGCATATCTTTGGCCATATTAAACAGCGACATTACTGAATCACCAAGTATTAGTATTATTTTTAGAATATGCAATTAATTATCACCCATATAGGTCCACCACACACCTTGACCTATTTACTATGCTAATATATATATATATATATTTTTTTTCTTTCTTTTTCTTTTGGCATTTTCTACTTATTGTTTATTAGTTGTGGGATTTTGTTAGGGTTAATTACAGGGACCTCCCTTGAGGTTTTCCAAAAGGCTAAGGACCTTCTTTACTGTTTGAAAATTGTCAACCACCTCCCTAGTAGTTTGTAACCGTTTGCACATACTTCCCCTGCCGTTAAATTCCCTAACGGAAGTGATGAAATTACTTAGTTGTCCTTGTGTATTGAAGTGAAAGTATGAAAATACCCCCAAATATATTTTTTATATTTCGAACTTAATTTTTTATACATTTTTTATTATAAATGATTTTTATATATATATGCCGAAATAAAAAATTAATGCCGAAATATTTTTTTTTTCGAACTACCAATAAAGGTATTATTTTCCCACTTTTAACATTATTATCTAGTTATATAAATGTTATATATATATATATTAGTATGAACATTTTTTTATATATATGCCGAAATAAAAAATTACCATTTCAAAAAAAATTTAATGCTGAAATATATTTTTTTCAAACTACCAATTAGGGTATACTATTTTTTAAATAAATATATATTTTTCGAACTACCAATTATGGTAAAATTTTAAAACATTTAAGTCCGAAATATAAAAAAATATTTTGAACTACAAATTAGACTTTTTTTAAACATTTTTTTTATCTATTTTACTATAAACGATTATTTTTTTTTATGCCAAAATAAAAAATTAATGCCAAATTATTTGTTTTGAACTACCTTTTATTATAAAATATTAAAAAAATTAGGTTTGAAATATATTAAAAATATGTTTTTTCAAATTTTATATATTTTTTTACAAATTATATGTATTTTTTTTAATTTTATATGTTTGTTTCGAATTTTATGTGTTTATTTAGAATTTTATAAAGAAAAAAAATCAAATTGTAATTTTCATATATATATATATATATATATATTAATAAGGGATGGAAGTGTAATTAGTAATTTCAGAGGGGTAAAGTGTTTGGGCATATGAGTAATTTCACATTTTATATATTACCCTAATGTAATAAGTGAAACAATTAAAGGGCCATTCTAGTCATTTCACCAGTCTAGGGGGTGCCATTGCAACGAAATTGAAACCTCAGGGGGCTATGGGACCGAAAAAGTATTGACCAGTATATTAGTGGCATTGACCTAAACCTCAAGGGGTGCTAGTGCAATTTACCCTAAAATTAAAACTAAATTTTTTTAGAAAATGGCATGTTTGATTTATATATCTGAAAATTATTCTTAAAAAGTATAAGAGTAGAAAACAATATTTTGAGAACAAATAAAATGAGTTCTCTGAAAGCAGCCATATTTTTAATTGAGTTTTCAGAAAATTCGACCAAATAGCTTTTCTTACGACTTTCTAATTTTTAATTTTTAAAAAATATAAAATTATTTTCAGAAATACAAACCAAATAGGTTTGTAGATTACACTTGTTATGATTAATGTTTTACAAATTTGGGCTAAATACATTTTTAGTCTTTGTAATTTTTATTCCACCTGAGACTTGGTAGCAACTACTTAATGACACTCTTTTTAAGTATAAAATTATAAAATTTGTTGTTATAATATATAAAAAAAAATATTAACTGTTTGCACTCAAAATAAATAAATTTTAATGTCCGAATAATGAGTTTAGGGGTCAGTGTTAAGATTTCCAATTGATTTATTGGTGTGTAATTCCTCTAAACTTTAAGAAAAATGGGTCTAATTTTTTGGAATTAAAAATACCCCTGATCCAACATGGCAAGCATACGAAGGACCACTTGGCCCAACGTATATAGTATATTATTCCTATTATTTATAGATTAAGTACAACAATTAAAATCCTATGTTGTTATTTCAGTAATTAAAAATATAATAAAAGAACATAAAAAAGGCACAATTGCATAAAATGAGGAACTTTGTGACATTTCAATTATCCAAAAACTGAAAAAACAAAACATTTTAAAAAATACTTATGTGACTTTACAAGATTGTGTATACAAGAGTCATAATTAGGGCTGCAAATGAATCAAGTTGTTCATGAATAGCTCGGGCTTTGTTCGTTAAGGGCTCGGTTCGGATTCGTTCGTTAAGCAAACGAGCCGAGTTTGATCTAGATTTCTAACTTCGTTTAACAAACGAGTCGAGTTTGAGCAATGATAAGTTCAGCTTGTATATGTTTGTGAACATAAACACGTTTAAAGTTTATATTATTTCGTAATTACATATTTAAATTGAGTTCTTTGTTAGTATTGCTTTTATATTTCATTTGATTTAAAGTGATTGAGATTTTATAATAAAAATATAATGTTAGTAAACGAGTCGGATAAGTTTGAACCAAAATTATATATTAATTTTTATTTTTTGCTTAAATGAGCCCGAAATTTTCAGATTCATGATAAGCCCGAATCCGATCAAAAATTTTAAGCCTTGTCACAAGGCCGAGCCGAACCGGAACAGAACTAACAAAAGAACAAGACGAGTCAACTCTTTGACTCGGCTGGGTTGGTTTGAGCCCTATCCATAACAATAGTTGATTTGAATAACTAATAATTAGCAAATGATTGTGAAATTTTTTTTTTACCAAATGACAAGAAGTAACACATACAAAACCCCACATCAAATCACACCCGTTGACGATAACCCTCAAAACTCTCAAATCTTAACCCTCCGATCCATCAAATCTGATCCGTCCGTTTCGAATACTCTCCACTTCCCCTACTCTCCATTCACTTCTAAGTTGACCAATCATCTCTCTCTCTCTCCCTCTCTTCCCAAACCCAGTCGGCGTCTTCGCCACATACCCACACACGCACGCACGCACGCCAACCCACATCACCAAATCCCCAATCTTTCTACCCAGAGAAAGAAACACACACACACACACACATACATATATATATATATAGATATATTGAGAGAAAGTGATGGATTCAGATCAGGGGAAGCTGTTCATCGGAGGCATCTCTTGGGAGACGACTGAGGATGTGTTGAAGGACTATTTCGGCAACTATGGTGAGGTTTTGCAGACTGTGGTGATGAGAGACAAGCTCAGTGGGAAGCCCAGAGGGTTTGGGTTCGTCGTCTTCACGGATCCTGCGATTCTTGATAGGGTTCTTCTGGACAAACATGTAATTGATGGAAGAACGGTGAGAATTATCTCGATTCTGCTATTAGATTACTTGTTTCTTCATTGTCCTTTCTGGGTTTTTGCTGTTTTGCTGAAATTTTAGGCTTTTATAGGTTCAGCTTATACGTGTACATATATGTATATGTGTGTGTAATTTACACTGATTGTGGGTTTTTGTGTTCTTGTACTTGTGGGTT
This sequence comes from Cornus suecica, assembly GCA_963922005.1. NCBI lineage: Eukaryota > Viridiplantae > Streptophyta > Magnoliopsida > Cornales > Cornaceae > Cornus > Cornus suecica. Next base: position 6,998,326 of record OY998246.1, on the reverse strand, counting down.
TCTGTTGTTGTGATGTCAATTTTATTGGGTGGAATAGCAATTATTTATAGTCATATATAATTGCTATAAACTTGTACGTGTACATATATGTATATCATTTAGGTCACAAATTGTGGGTTTTTGTGTTCTTGTACGTGTACATATATGTATATCCTTCTGAACTCGATGTTGTCTTCAACAAAAACACTTTATTCATGGAAGAACAGTAGGGTTTTACTTCTGTTCTGCCATCAGATGGCTTGTTTCATCATTCTCATTTCTGGGTTTTTGTTGTTTTACTGATTTTGTTCGTTATTGATTGTTCAGCTAATATGTATACATATATGTATATGTGTGTGTATATTACACATATGAGAAACCATTCTCATGTTGTACTTGTGGGTATCTGTGTGATGTCAATTTTATTGGGTGTCCGTGTCAATAATTGAGTTCACTAGTTTATTTAAATTCATGTTTACTATTCTGAATTTGGGGGTTTTGGTTGTTCTGATGAATGTATTAATTGGAAATGGTACAATTCAGCTGTGATTTTTCGGGTCAGTTAGTTGTGACTAGTCTCTCTACAATTTTTCTTTTCCATGCTTTTGGGTTTCTGAGGTTGTTCTTTGTCTTCATTTTCTATTAGTTTGGGGGTCTAATAGGTCATTTTCTTTGAATGTCAGTCGTGTTGTTGGTCTAGAGGGGTTTTTTGTTTCTTATGTACTAGTCTTCCTTTCTTGGCTATTAAATGGTTCAGTTCTGTATTTATAACATGTTCTCACGCTTATAATGCTAAGAGTTTTGTTGGTAACATAGTATTTTCTTGTTTCTTCTTGGGGTTGTATATTTCTAATTCACTTAAATTGGTGATAGTCAGGTTTTTTCACATGTTAAGCATCTCTTCGACTTTTGTTGATAATTTCATGTTTACTTCATGTTATTGATACTTACTGTTTCTATCATATAAAATTCGGCTTTTCATCCTCTCCAAAACCTTTTATCTCCAAGTATAGCCTACATCCAACAAAAGAAAAAATCATTTCCCCTACTACCTGCTGTTTTGATTTTATACACAAATTGATCCAAACAAAGATGATGATGCGGTGTTTTTTTCATTGTCGAATGTAGGCTTGGAGACACATGGGAGATCAAATATTGGAGAGTATTTGACGTCCATAAGATCTGATTATTCAATGTGTGTGTATCTCTATATGTATATAAACTTCTGATTTGAGGGCTTTTTTTCTTAGCGTAGTTGTCACGGTTATTTTTCTTGGTTTAAGGTGGAACATTTAGTGATTCCGTAAATTTCCATCTTGTGTTTTTCCTCTCTGTTTGATATCCAGTTTTTGAGCTTGCTTGACAATATGTTTTTATAGCTTAAGGTCAGAAGGTGGAAGTGGAACCTTGGGGATGTAAAGGTGTGGTTTGGTTTTCCGCTGAATTGTGAAACAATGTCGAAGCTTCTGGATAACTAAATGGACTAAATGTGTGTCAAACTTCGTGATTCTTGTTCTTGTTTTTGAACTACGTGTGTTCTACAGGGTCATACTTACTTCTAAGAAAATTGTTTTTTTTGGCACCTTAACTTTCTTCATATTGGGCAATATTTGCTGCGTACACATTTATGTAAGAAATCAATTGATACAGTTGTCAGACGCCTAGTCTGTCTAGGTCTTGGCTGACGGCTTCCTTCCATCTCTCTACTTAAGTCCTTCGATAGTTTTGGGGTTGGTTGGGAGAACCTAGTGATATGAATATGATGTATATCTCCGTCCTTTAATTTTGTCGCATGACTCGTATGTTTCTTATCTGTTTGCGAGATTATTCCCCCACTCCCCTAATTGCATTGTTATATGTGCGTGATTTTTTTATTGCTCATGTATATGTTTCTTCTACATTATCATTACCAGCTTTTGATGTTCAGGTTGAGGCGAAGAGGGCCTTATCAAGAGAGGAACAGCAGACCACCAAAGCTGGAAACCCTAATAATGGTAGAAGTGCAGGAGGTGGTGGAAATATCAGGACCAAGAAGATATTTGTTGGAGGATTGCCTCCCACACTGACTGAGGATGGGTTTCGTCAGTATTTTGAACCGTATGGTATTGTTACTGATGTAGTAGTGATGTATGATCAGAGCACCAACCGACCTCGTGGATTTGGATTTATTTCCTTTGACTCTGAGGATGCAGTTGATAGGGTTCTTCACAAGACCTTTCACGATTTGAATGGTAAGCAAGTAGAAGTGAAGCGTGCTCTTCCTAAAGATGCCAATCCTGGTGGGGGTGGCCGTTCCATGGGTGGTGGTGCAGGAGGAGGTGCTGGTGGTGGAGGTTATCAGGGTTATAGTGCTTCTGGTGGCAATTCAAGTACTTATGATGGTCGGATGGATTCCAACAGGTACATCCAGTCCCAAACTACTGGTGGCAGGTTTCCTCCTTATGGTTCTTCTGGATATAGTGCGCCTGGATATGGATACGGTCCTGTCAGTAATGGTATGGGTTATGGCGGTTATGGTGCTTATGGTGGTGCCAATACTGGGTATGGAGGCCCCGCTGCTGCTGCTTATGGCAACCCAAATGCTCCTAATGCTGGTTATGGAAGTGGTCCATCAGGTGCACCAAGAAGTTCATGGAGCACTCAGGCTCCCTCTGGATATGGTAGTGCAGGCTATGGGAATGCTGCTCCTTGGGGCGCTGGTAGTGGTGGACCTGTTTCAGCACCAACAGGTCAATCTCCTGGTGGAGCTGCTGGGTACGGGAGTCAAGGTTATGGTTACGGTGGGTATGGTGGAAATGATGGTTCCTATTCGAATCCAGCTGCATATGGTGCTGTCGGAGGGCGTGCTGGGAGCACCCCAAATAGCAATGCTTCTGCTGGTGCTGGAGATCTACAAGGGGGTGGTGGGGGCTATATGGGAGGTGGCTATGGCGATCCCAGTGGGAATTCAGGGTATGGAAATCAAGGATGGAGATCTGACCCTTCGGTAGCTTCTGGGAATTATGGTGCTCATTCAAATGGACCTCACGGTGGACAAGTTGGATATGGTGGTGGGTATGGTGGTGCTCCAGCCCGGCAGGCTCAACAGCAGTAATTTTGGTTACTGGCCCTCCTGGGGCTTAACTTTCTGTTGACGTTCAGCCAATGCTTTGGCAATTCCGGTGGTGCGGCAGAGGGCCGGCCCTTGCAGGATGTCAGGCACACTTTGGGACCTGGTTGGATTGCTTAAATCCCATAGTTTGCAGTGTCTCTTTTACTATTCTATAATAAGTAGTAATATTGAGTACTAGAGTTGCATCTTCTTTATATCTGCTTTCGAGTGTAGTTTTTAATTCGGCGTGCTTATAAAAATGTGTCTGCTAGCTTGTCAGGAGCTTTTGTCATGGTAGTGTTTGAGCTATAGTAGCTTATATGCAACTTTACTTTATGTGTTTTATTAATGTTTAGTATTTTGTTAATGAGATTGAATTAGCGTTACTCTCTCTTTTCTTCTGCTGGAGACAGGCGGTGTAGGGAAACTTTATGATTAGGATACGTGTCCCTGTAGGAATACGTAGACATAGCAAGGCATCTCACTGGTAGGACCGCAGATATAGGCATTTTGGGTTGATCAGTTCGTAATGGTTAGCACTAGTCGTAGACTTGTAGTGCTATTCGTAGACTCGTAGTGCTAGTTGAGTTGAGCTTTGATAATGGCATAATTGTTTTCCCCCTGTATTTGCCCTTGTGTTGTACAGGAGGAGAGATGCTCCGGTTCTAAAGGGGAGTCAAGGGTCCAAACATGAGCGCCGTTGTTGTTGGTTGGGTTTAACGGTGACTTGCCTTGGTTGACACAATGCATTAGCCTGAGACTGGTGATGCTGAAGCCAGACCTTGCTCATGCGGTTGAATATCGAGACCACCTCCATTTTGATGGTTGGAATTTGCTGTCTTCAATCAGGTTTTGAAGGGCTGGTGAATACTTTAAAGCTGAACAACCTTGTGGGGGTATGTCAACCATATTAGTTTGATAAAATTTTCACTTTATAATTTCAATAAAACCCTAATAATTTAGGCAGGATACTCAAAATTTGAGTACGAGGGGTAGCAGAAAATTACAACTTTGTTAAAATTATTGAGTACATTATCAAAATGTATGGGAAAATTGACTTCCTTATGCATATACTTATTTCAGTATATTAGGATATCATTAAGCTACAGGCCCGTTCCGCAGTTACATTGTTATTGCAGGTACAATTGTGTAGGTGTTTATAGAAACCTGTTTTGTTGGTTTCGTGAGAAATTATTGCACAAGCAATATACGTAACAAGTTTCATTGGTAGTTATTCTTTTGGAAACATTCTTTTGGAAACATTAAGTAGACATACAATTGCAAAAAAATGCAACCACAGTGACAGACATATCAAGTTACACAGGCCGTAATAAATTTGTGCTTGCATGTATAAGCTTCATCTTGGCTTCCTGGAGGGAATAGCTGTTTTGAACGATATTTGACAAAAATTTAAGAAGAGCTTTTGGGTTTTAGAAGAGCGTTTTAAAGAAGTCGGGGGTACCAATTTTTCAAAACAGTTTTTGCTTTTCTTTTTCTTATGCAGAAATTCAGAAGCATAAGTAATGCCAAACAGGGCAACAATATAAGTTTCTTCAAATTTTTGTATCAACACAACTTGTGAGACAAATGGGATCTACCAAGAGAGCCATGAAGGGACATGATAAAGCTCTTTGTCTTGAATGCACAATCATAAAAGCATGGAATCCAATTCCAGCATCCCAATGTCCCCTGCAAACTAATCCTTTAAGCTAAGTGGCTTCAACTTTAAGATTGCCATCCATGATAAGACAGAGAATCATGTAAATTCATGATATGAAAGTAATTTTATCAAATCCACTATTTGAAGCATTATGATTATATATATATATAGTGATTATGGTACAATTTCATTCAATACAAGCAGCATTCGAATTGAAATGCTTGTGGTGACAAATTTCATTCCCATGGGGCCTTCTAATTCCCTGTCATAATAATATTATTTCTACTTTATCATAGTGGGATCGAACATAAACCGGATCTTGTCAAACGCAGATGAAAAGATCCATATATAAAACAAGAACTCTGTTCAAATTGTCATTTGATCAGTTTCAAACTAAAACAATATTCCAAATTCCATTCAAGATATAAAACAACAAAAGCAGTTTGGGAAAGAGCTAAATTGGATTCCCAAGAAAAAAAAAATCAGAAAAAGGTAAAGCAACCCACAAAAGAAAGAGAAGAAACCCAGAGAAGATCAACTGTTGCTAAAAGCAAAAACATAATACATTAAAAAAATGGGTAATTTACATTGACAACCCCTGAGGTATTGGTCAATTATAGGTAGATGATAGTCAACGCACTAGCTAACAGAGACGCCCCTGAGGTTTGTAAAATGTTGCAATGACACCCCTTGGAGGCATAAAATGACTTTAGTGCCCTTGATTAATTTAGTTTTCATGTGAAATCTCCAAATTATCCTATGTATACTCTACACTTTACCCATTACACCAATCACTCTTATCATCACATTCTTCTTATTAAAAAATTTACGATAAATAAATAAGATGTACAATATATACAATTTTATTTTAAAAATAAAAATTCAAAAATATCAAAAATATTTTGAAATATATACTTAAAGGTCAATTCAACCAGTAATTTTTTTTTTTATCAATAATAATACTAAGAAAATATCATTATTTAATTACTGCTCTTAATTTTTTTTTATATATTACTATATAAATATTAAAGGGTTATATCTAATAACTATTATAGGTATTACATATCTAATAATATATATATAAATTTTTATGTACGAATAGAAAAAAAATTATATATTTTTATACTATTGTCAATCAATAATTTTAATAAAATTTGATAATATAATGGAATGTCTTATTTAAAATATCTTACACTTTACCCATTGTAGGTATTACCTAAGAAATTTTGCCATTATATTATCAAATTTCATTAAAATTATTGATTGACAATAGTAAAAATATATATAAAAAAAATTCCATTCATACGTAAAAATAGTTATTATATATAACCCTTTAATGTTTTTTGAGAAATATTTATATAATAATATATTAAAAATTAATAGCAGTAATTAAATCATGGGATTTTCTTAATATTATTATTGATGAAATTTTTTTAGTGGTATAGTTAATCTTTAAATATATATTTCAAAATATTTTTGAAGTTTTTAAATTTTTATTTTAAAATAAAATTATATATATCGTATATCTTATTTATTTATTGTAATTTTTTTTAATAATAAGAATGTGATGATAAAGGTGGTTGGTTGGTATAATAAGTAAAGTGTAAGGTTTAGGCATAAGGTAACTTAAGAATTTCACATAAAAATTAAATTAATTAAGAGCACTAAAATTATTTTATGTATCTGAGGAGTGTTATTGTAATATTTTAGTGCGTTGATCATCATCTACCTGTAATTGACCAATACATCGGGAATGTCAATGTAAATTACCCACTAAAAATACATAAGAACAAAGCTTACCAGAGTAATAGATGAAACTTCAAATTGGTTGTAGAGACATGGGTGCTAATCAAATTTGATGGAACACATAACCAAGAGCCAAACGAGGGATATAGGGGGTTGCAAAGAGAGAGCACTCCATTGTAAGATTCTGGTGCGTCCTAATATAAATGGATGACGCGTGGAGAGAAGCAGGGGTACGGTGGGAAACTAACGAATAGTTAAGGGTATTTTAGTAAAAGTATGTGATGAGGTTGAGGGCAAATAGGGAAGAAAAAATTTGGACCATTTCTCGATTTGTGCGTGTCATCCTTGCGCAGGGGCCATGCTAATCTTCTCTGTATCGTTCCAATTTTATCGGATGTCCCCGAAGGGACAAGCCTCACTCTCAATTCTCTATATATTACCTATAAAATTTTTTTATATGTTACCGATGTGGGACAATAAGTATATGCCTTGAGCCACTGGAAGCCAATTTAGCTTACGTCACTTAAGGTTTGGTGACATTCTACAAGCTTCCAACACTTGGATCTCTTTGATTTCCAATTCCAGTTAATGAGATGCAACAAATTTCTCGTAGCTTTCAATCACAATTCACATATACGGTTATATATATATACTTAAATATATGCATAAAACCTCTCAAGCACACCCATTTGAGCAATAAACTTGACACTGTTTTGAAGTAAATCTCGAATGTAACCCTGTATTTTAAATTAATCGGGTATATAGTGTTATTTATTTCTTCCGAAAAAATGTCTCTTCGGCTCTCTTGATTCAAATAGAACTCAGGTTGAACTTTTAGAAGGAAAAACATTATGAATCATATAAAGTTAGAGAAAAACAACTGCAAAACTCTAAATATTCAAGTCAAGTGGAATTTTAACTTATAAGTACCGGATTAAATTCTTTTCATAATATTCCTTATATATATTCCGACTTCATAATTGTTGATTAAGAGTGAAATTGGCGATGGAGGTCAAGTTCGAGTCTGGGAGGATAGATGGATTCCGAATAAAATTAATTTAAAGGTAATTTCTCATTCGTCGATTACAACAATTTTTTCAAATAGAGGATATTCAACTTCTTAAGCAACGGTATTTTTTCGGTAAAGTCAGCTCATAAGTTGTGCTTAGATATGAATAGACGGGAAATGGTTGCTCAACTTTTAAAGAAAGCAGAAGGCGATGGTAATAAGGTTAAAATTGTTTATGGAGTGAGATCCTCGAAAATTAAAAGTCGGCCAAAAAAATCAAACATTTTTTGTGGAGATGTATTCAAGGAAAAGTTGCAGTTTCGGAATACTTATTTAGAAGAAAAATGACTGAAGACATGATTTGTAAGGTATGTGGTTTAGATCCGGAAACTCTCACACATATGTTATGTAGTTGTCCTCGTTCGGCTTGAGTTTGGAAGTTATTCGCTTCGGGTGGATTGTGCATCTGTTGGCCACAGTAGTTGGTATTCTTGGTGGGCAGAGCAACTAGAGTTTTGGGTTTCAGTTGACAATGGCATGGATATGAAAGGGTTAACCGCGTATATCTGTTGTCAAATTTGGAAGGCCCGTAATGCATGGGTATTTGAAGGTAAGTGGTGGAAGAAGTTCGACGCTTCCAATGCTACATTATTATATTGGGAGTTCCAAGATACCCAGATCTTTTCAGATATATCTTCACTTGAGGTCAAAGATAGTCTTTTTACAATGAAGAGAATGTTGTGCAGATGGACCTCATCATGAAGGTTGGGTAACAATTATATTAGATTCAGCTTATTCAAAGTCTAATAAAGAAGTAGGTGGCAGGATTATGGTTCAAGATCATCCGAGATAAAATTGTTAATGTTGCCCAATGTTATTTTTTGAATGTCTTGGGTGTTGATATGGTTGAAGCATCGGTTCTCCAAAAAGTTGTTTGTTTGGTTGCTGATTGGGGCTTTGAGATAGTGATATTTGAATCGGATGCAGAAGTTTTAGTAAAGTGGGTGTAAATAGTGAAAATTATAGGCCCAGGTCCATTTATAAGGCCCAAGACTTGTCGAGCCCATGTAAAATGTAAATAGTGAATGACCCATATATTGAACCCACCAAATATAAGTGGGACCATCAGCATTAGGCCATTCCCGTGAAAAAGGGAGTAACAACCCACTACCTAAAGGGAGTGGGTAGTTATTAAGAGAGTGGGTCATGACCCCATGGACTTAGGCCATGATCCAAGAGCACAAAAAATGTATAAATATGACCATTAATAGAGGATAAGGTATGATTTTGATGTGAGTATAATTTTGCTACTTACATTTGGCGCCGTCTGTGGGAAAGATAATATTTTCCACTTGCAATTTCATTTTTATAAAAAAATGGTGTCCACTCAATCAGCGAACAATGAAGCCAGATTCGAAGAAGTCATGAGGCGGTTGGAAGCTGTGGAGCAGAGAAACACAGCCCTCGAGCAGCAGAATGCTGAACAACTCCATCGAGTAGCTCAGGGCCCTTTCCCTCTCCAAAATTCCAGCCCGGCAGATGGTGTCAAGAACGATGAGCCAGATCCCTCCAGCTCCCATTAAGAACGGAACGTGTCAATCACTCAAATGAACAAAGTGCCGAGGGAGGAGGAAGAATCCTCTCATCCCATAACAAGGGAAGTACCAGTAATGCATGCCCCGACCCAGAATGACCTGAACGAAATGGCTGCCAAAATCCAAAGAGATGTGATGAAGGATTTAAGGATGCAGACCCCTGACGATCTGGCCATTCATGCAACCACATATATGACCCAGTCTCCATTCACAGAAGAAATTGAAGCAACAGAATTCCTGAAGAAGTTTGTACTCCCAGTTTTTACGCTCTATGATGGTACGAGGGATCCACTAGATCATATCTACCAGGTGCAAACCAAAATGACTGTTTATGGGAGGAACCAAGCCCTTCTGTGTAAAATATTTTCAACAAGTTTGACAGAGGTACCACTTATGTGGTTCAGAAAGCAATCCCCCGGGTCCATCTGTAGCTGGAATGACCTCTGCAAGCGCTTTATCGGTCAATATTTCAGCAATCGGAGGCAGAGAAAAACGATATCAAGCCTATTTACCATGACCCAGGAAAAGGGAGAGAGCCTCAAGAATTTTTTATCCAGATTCAACGTGGAGATGTCTTCTATTGATGACTGCGACCAGTTATCAGCAGTAGAAGCATTCCGTATGGCGGTCATCCCTGGCACAAAATTCCACTCTTCACTAGTAAAACGGCCCCCTGTCAACATCGGTGAGCTCAACTCCAGAGCATAAGGGTATCTCAGAATAGAAGAAGAGGAAGCAGTCAGACAGAGAAGAGCCTCACTTGTAACGGTAGAGGCAAAATCCAAGGAAAAGATGAGGGACCAGAGGCCTCAACTACCGGATCCGCCTCGGCAAATCCCATCGTCCAGAATTCTAGATAAACGTCAACGAACGGAAGAAAGAACCACTCCGCTCAAAACCAGCCTTGGAAAGCTCTTCCAAGAAAGCAAAAACAAAGGGATTTTCAGACCACCTCCACCAATCAGACAACCGATGGAGTTGAGGGACATGACCAAACACTGTGCCTTTCACAGTGAGTATGGTCATCATACGAATGGTTGCAGGAATCTTCGAAGGCAGGTCGAGGCAATGATCGCCAAAGGTGAACTTGCAGACTACATAATGAAGGATCAGCCGAGACCGGACAAACCACACAGGACACAGCCGAATAACTCCGCAGCAGGGAAACCAGTAAGGGTCATCCATATGGACACCTCTGGACACAGGACGAAGGAAGCAGAAGGTCAAAGATAAGAAAAGCACACAAGCTCAAGCGAATCGGCGAAGTTTGCCAAACAACTCTCATCCAGGGAGAATCAAGAATCATGTTTTCAAATGCCGATATGCAGAATATTCAGACGCCCCACGAAGATCCTCTGGTAATCACTCTTCTGGTAGCTAACTGTCTGATCAAATGTGTGATGATTGATCCAGGAAGCAACACCAATATCATGACAAAATGGGCCTTCGACAAAATAGGAATCGATGTATCACAGTTGTGCCCGGCTCGGACACCTCTGGCCGGTTTCGACGGACGACACGTTGAGCCAATAGGGGTAGTCCATTTGTCAGTATCAGCTGCACGCCGAACCCTGAAAGAAGCTTTTGTAGTGGTGGACGTTAAACCATCGTACAATCTACTTATGGGGCGAGGATGGATCCATCGGATGCAAGGTGTTCCTTCAACACTCCATCAGGTCATGAGGTGCCTCGATCCAAATGGGTGGACATGACAGATATCCCAGGAGACCAAGTAGCAGCGAAGGAGTGCTATTCAGTATCCATGAAGGATCTAAATCCAAAAAACAAACGAGTATTGGAAGCACCAGAAGAATCCCTGTACAACGAGAAATAACAATTACAGTCAGACCCTTCCTCAGAGGGTCAGGAGACTCAGGCAACCACGGAGCCCCTAGAAGAGGTGAAGGTCAGTCGGACAGACCATTCCAAAGTCACATGTATCGGCTCATACCTCGAGAAAGAAGAAAAGGATAAGCTGATTAACTTCCTCCAGCTAAACTCGGACGTATTCGCCTGGTCTCATCTTGATATGCCAGGCATAGATCCATCGGTCGCTCAGCATAATCTCAATGTTGATCCAGATGTAAGACCGGTGAGGCAGAAGCACAGAAGATTCGGGGTGGAAAGGAACCAGATCATATCCGAGGAAGTGGGAAAACTACTAGAAGCCGAATTCATAAGGGAAGTAAAGTATCCATCATGGTTGTCCAACGTGGTGGTAGTCAGAAAGAAGAACGACAAATGGAGGGTCTGCGTGGACTTCACCAACCTGAACAAGGCTTGCCCGAAGGATTGCTTTCCCCTACCGAAAATTGATCAGATGGTTGATGCCACCTCGGGATATGAAAGACTCTCTTTTCTTGATGCATACTCCGGCTACAACCAGATCCCGATGAATCAGGCTGATGAAGAGAAAACAACCTTCATTACCGAGGAAGGTACGTACTGCTACAGAGTGATGCCTTTCGGACTCAAAAATGCAGGTGCCACTTATCAAAGGCTTGTCAGAAGGATATTCAAAAGTCATATGGGGAAAACGGTTGAAGCATACATAGATGACACGGTGGTAAAAAGCAGAAGGAAAGACGACCATCTCAAACATCTGGAAGAAGTGTTCGATGCATTCCGAAAGTACGGGATGAAGTTCAACCCAGCCAAGTGTTCGTTCGGAGTCTCATCCGGGCAATTCCTCGGGCATATCGTCAACCGAACAGGAATTGAAGCCAGCCCATCGCAAGTCAAAGCTCTGATAAGCTGCGAAGAGCCAAAAACGCAGAAGGAGGTCCAGATTCTGACGGGGAGGGTAGCCGCACTGAGCAGGTTCGTATCCCGACTGACAGACCAATGCAGACCATTTTTTTAGGCAATTAGAGGCGGAAAAGGGAGCATATGGGGACCGGAACAGGCAGAGGCCCTCCTAAAATTGAAGCAGTATCTCCAGAATCCACCAATCCTCGCCTCACCAAATCCAGGGGAACCATTGCATCTGTACCTCGCCATATCAGCAGTCTCAACCAGCGCAACACTTGTAAAGGATGATAAAAAGTGCCAAAAGCCAATCTTTTTCAGCAGTAAGTCCCTATCATATGCAGAAACCAGATACACAATGGCGGAGCGCGTTGTTCTTTCTCTAATCAATGCAAAAAGGCGACTGAGGCACTATTTTGAAACCCATCCAATCGTAGTACCAACTACCATGCCTATAAGGGCCATCATGTCCAAGCCTGATCTGATGGGAAGAATAACCAGATGGGCGCTAGAGCTCGGGACATTTGACATCACATATGTGCCACGAACAGCTATAAAAGGTCAAGCCTTAGCCGATTTCCTTCTAGAAGCAGAGCCAGAGTCAATCCTACAGGATCCAGATGAGCCCGAGTGGACGCTCTATGTAGACGGATCAGTTGGTTCGGCAGGTTCGGGAATTGGGCTCGAAATTATAACACCAGACGGGACCCGCATCCAACAATCAGTCCGTTTGGAGTTTTCTGCCACCAATAACGAAGCAGAATACGAGGCACTACTGTCCGGACTGCGACTAGCTCAGAGCCTCTGTATTAGAAGGCTCCGTATTTTCAGTGACTCGCAACTGGTAGTGAAACAAGTTCAAGGCGAATACGACGCAGGGGAAAAACTGCAGCCCTATAAAAAGCTGGCTCAGATGGAGCTGGACAGATTGGAGCAGTACACTCTCAGCCAGATCCCCAGGGAAGAAAATGAAAATGCAGATCGGTTGGCCAACATGGCTTCAGTCAATGATCAAGATCTGACTAGAGTTGCCCCGATTGACTATCTTGATGTCCCGAGCATCTATCAGTCAGATGTTGTGTGCGCAATACCTTGGGAGCCGATCTGGATGGATCCCATAGCAGAATACCTCAGACACGGCACACTTCCTGATGATAAAGCGGAGGCTCAGAAAATTCGCATGAAGTCGGCCAGATATGCCTTGCTACACGGCCAGCTTTACAAAAAATCTTTTGGAGGTCCGTACCTTCGATGCCTCACCCCTTCGGAGGCATCAGCCATAATGAAGGAAATCCATGAAGGATCATGCGGAAATCACTCAGGAGGACGAGCATTGGCCCATAAGGTCCTAAGCCAAGGATATTTTTGGCCTTATCTTTCCCAAAATACTGAAGCTTATGTCAGAAGGTGCAGAAAGTGTCAGTTCCATGGGGACTTCATTCATCCGCCTCCAGAACTACTTAATCCCATCTTCAGCCCGCACCCATTTGCGCAATGGGGGATCGATGCAGTTGGACCACTTCCCATGGCTCTCAGATCAGTAAATCAAGCACTGATATCAACTGATTATTTCACAAAGTGGGTCGAGGCAGAATCCTACTCCACCATCACCCACAGGCACGTAATCAAATTCATATGGACCAATATCATCTGCAGGTTCGGAGTACCGAAGGTGATAATAATCGACAACGGAAAAAATCTGGATAATCAATGGACCAGACAATTCTGTAATGAGCATGGGATTCAGTTGAGAACATCATCGGTCGCATACCCTCAAGAAAATGGCCAGGCCGAAAGATCCAACAGAACCATATTGAATACTCTGAAGAAGAAGTTAGAAGACCATAAGGGGGTCTGGCCAAACAAGCTTCCAGAGGTACTTTGGTTTTACAGAACAACATCAAGAGTCCCTACAGGAGAAACTCCATTCTCAATGGCATATGGGACAGAAGTTGTCATTCCAACAGAGCAAATAGTACCAACAGCCAGAACAGCGCAGTATCAGGAGGAACTAAACGACCAACAACTGGTTGATGGACTGGATCTGCTCGAAGAAAAACGAGATCAAGCTGCCATCAGGCTGGCAGCCTACCATCAAAGGGTCAAGAATACCTTCAACAAGAAAGTCAGAAGACGAGAATTCCAGGTGGGCGATATGGTATTAAGGAAGAAGATCGGGTTAATCGGAAAATTCAGGGAGAATTGGGAAGGTCCATACACAGTCACAGAGGTCATAGGACGTGGGCCTTATCGCCTCAGGAATAGTGACGGCAATATGGAACCCAATTCTCAGAACGCCTCACGACTGAAGATGTATTATCCTTGATAATTATTTTATTTTCAGAATAATGAAGCAAATGCATTTGTGCCTAACTTTACTGATATGTTTTAAATTTCCAAAAATTGTTATTCTGACTCAGTCAGATGTTGTTATCTTTGTAATTTATTGATTATAATAATAGATGGTCATCCTTCTTACAATCAAATAGCCAGATTCATAAAATAATTCCTAAGTAATGAGATGACAAAGGCTCATAAGCCTGACTCACTCTTTCAGAGGAACGAGATTAAAAATAATTTCCTAAGTAATGAGATGACAGAGGCTCATAAGCCTGACTCACTCTTTCATAGGAATAAGATTAAAAATAATTCCCAAGTAATGAGATGACAGAGGTTTATAAGCCGACTCACTCTTTCAGAGGAATAAGATTAAAAATAATTTCCTAAGTAATGAGATGACAGAGGCTCATAAGCCTGACTCACTCTTTCAGATGAATAAGATTAAAAATAATTCCCAAGTAATGAGATGACAGAGGCTCATAAGCTTGACTCACTCTTTCAGAGGAATAAGATTAAAAATAATTTCCTAAGTAATGAGATGACAGAGGCTTATAAGCCCGACTCACTCTTTCAGAGGAATAAGATTAAAAATAATTCCCAAGTAATGAGATGACAGAGGCTCATAAGCCTGACTCACTCTTTCAGATGAATAAGATTAAAAATAATTCCCAAGTGAGATGATAGAGGCTCATAAGCCTGACTCACTCTTTCAGAGAAATGAGATAAAAATAATAATAATAATAATAGTTTCCCAAAGGGTGAAATGACAGAGACTCATAAGCCTGACTCACACTTACAAGGAAAAGAAAAGTATTGGTAAAAAAAAAAGATTGTCAGCCTGATTCACATCAGATAAAAGTGCATATTCCATTAATAAGCAAAAATTGTTGTTTTGTATTACAAAATTGCCGAAAGGGCATGTTACAAAATACAACACTACAGAAGGAATATGGAATACCCTAAGCATGGCCTGAACCACTGAAATCCTTTCCTAAGGAATCTACATGTGTGGTCGGAGGGAAGAATTCTATGGAGGGGTTGAGAGGGTCAGCAGGAAGATATCCCTTAAGGAATTCTGTGAAAAGGTTCTGAGCATGACTAGGCTCGGGGCTGGCATATGGCCTCTGTACCCCTAATGCCTTATCCATGGCATCAGGATCTTTGATCTTCCTCCTTGTTGGATCCTTCTCTCCAACAACAAAGCCCTTCCTCCAAAATTCACCAGCTACTATCCTGTTCATCTTTGAATAGTGCTGGTGCATGTCAAGCCCTCCTTTCTTGCACATCTCCAGGGCAGACTGAGAGATGCCGAATTGGTGTTGAAGAGCCTCATGGTCAGATGCCAGCTTCTCCTTCTCACTGGATAGCTTAGCATTCTGCTCTTTTGTTTGAGCTAGTTCTTCTTCCAATTGAGCAACCCTGGAAGGGAGGTCTCCTAGCTGAGCCTTCAGCTCTTTCTCCTAATCATCCTTCTCAGCTAGGTCAGCTTTCAGGCGTTCCAGCTCCTTCACACCCTCCTCGTGGGCAAGGCATAACGCATTGACACTAAAGAGAGCCTGAAAAGAAATTTTAAGGCAAAAACGGGTCAGTATTATACACAAAAACAGTTATAAAATGTTGGATCAAATAGAGACGTACCCCCAGTAACAACCCCAGAGTTTTACGCAGAATACGGTCAGGGTCAGCCCCTCTCTGCATCTCAAGCTCCTCTAGCGTCCAGAGCCCCTGTGCCCGGGTTATCATGGTGGACATTGACGTGAGGCTTGAAGTGGACTGGTTAGAAGAAGAAAAACTCTTCTCCTTACCCTTATGTTTCCTTTTCTTACTGGGTCTCTCTTCCCCCACCGGTCTGGTTCGGGCAGAGGAAGGATGAAGCATCTCAGGGATAGTGGTCTGCACAAGTGCAGACCCAGAAGCATCGCCCATCAGGGCGACGGTCACAGCCTGAGGATTAGAATCCAGAGGCATTTGTCCTTGACCAGCTGAGGGTGCAGTCAGTTCCTCCATATCATCATCGTCATCCTCAATTACTGGTCTGATCGGATCCATCACGATATTGTACTTGGCTCCTAACCTGGATATGTCCTGCAAATTGGCAGGAGTAAGCAGGTCAACGCATGACTTACGATCCGACCAGACTTTAGACTTCAATAAAGAAATACGGGCCTCTACATCCTGAGCCACAATGTCTATATCTTTATATCCTAAAGACTTATATACAAAATCCGCTCTGAGCTGATCGCACCCAGAGCAGAGGCAAGATTCCTTATGGATAAAAGAAAAGGGAAGAAGGGCCAGATGCTTAAAAACACTTGGGATCGGCCACTTCCTAGAGTACGGGTAAAACCAAGCCCCCTTCACTAAAACCATCTTCTCCTTCCAGTACTTCTCTGTTTTCTCAGTCCCATGGCAGATCGACCGACCCCTGAAACGATAGAAGTTGTACCTCCCCACACAATCTTTCAGATCCACAATTTTGTAGCTAAGCAGAAGATCTGCCAGACCCAAAGATAACTTTTTCTCTCTATTAATCAGGATCAACATTGAAATTATCCTGAGGAAGTTAGGGTTGACTTGCAAAGGAGCTATTCCTAGGGTGAATAAAATAAAGTGAAAAAGAGGATGAAGGGGAAATCGAAGCATCTTCATCTGGAGAGCCGATAATAGCACCTCATCCAGACCCACTCCATCGCCCATCCTGAAGTCATGAGAAGGATCATACTCCATTAGGATCACCTCTTTTGGGATCTTACAGTCCCTCCCCAGACTCTTGAGGTTCACAGATTTTCTTTTATGAGCCTCAAGTGGTTCAGCTACAAATTGGGCTGACTCAGTAGAGGGCCCAGCAGGAACGCCTTCGGGAGCATCAGTCCCTACCGGATTGTATACCATAGAAGTCCCAACAGGGACAGCCTCAGGGCCATCTGCCTGGTTATTCACTCCCGAAACAATTGATCCCAAGCCAGACGGATCCTGACGACTAGGTATGGGCAAAAGTGAAGGAGATGATGAAGAAGATGGGTTTGAAGAAGGGGGGCTGAGAACATTAGATCCCCATATTCTTGAGGAATCGTCCCCTCGGTAGATCTTGTGGCACTACTATTAGACATGACGAAAATGACAACTTACACATAGAACCGGCGAGAAGAAGGAAGAACCTCCGGCAACCAAAGTACAATCAGCGGTCAAAGCTCGAGCACTGCTAAAGATTGCTTACAAGATTTAAAAATGATAAAGAATGAAAATGAGGCCACACAAGGATTTATATACACACGACATACCAACAGACATCATTAAAAGGCTGAAGAGGTGCGCCGATTCCCAATGCTTCAAATACAGTGAACCGACAGCCGCCATTATAAAGTTTGAAATCACACGTCTCTTTACAATAATGATGCTGACGTCATCAAAAACGGCTGTCATCAATTGATTCGGTTGAATTCGGGCCAGGCCCACAACCCGTGTGCCAGACCCAAATGGGGCTAGTGTAAATAATAAAAATTATAGGCCCAGGTCCATTTATAAGGCCCAAGACTTGTCACGCCCATGTAAAATGTAAATAATGAATGGCCCATATATTAAACCCACCAAATATAAGTGGGACCATCAGCATTAGGCCATTCACGTGAAAAAGGGAGTAACAGCCTACTACCTAAAGGGAGTAGGTAGTTATTAAGAGAGTGGGTCATGACCCCATGGACTTAGGCCATGATCCAAGATCACAAAAAATGTATAAATATGACCATTAATAGAGGAGAATGTATGATTTTGATGTGAGTATATTTTTGCTACTTACAGTGGGTGACTGAGATTGTTTTACCTCTATTCCTTCTAATTATTGTCGTAAATGATATTAATATATTGTTGTCTTCTCATGAGGTGTTTAAGGTACAATTCATTTATAGGGGAGCTGATTTAAGGGAAAAACGCGAATATGATTTTGAAAATGGCAAACCTCATAATATTGTAACTTTAGTTGATGCTAATTATAGGGTATAATGCACTACATTCTACTTATTAATATATTTTTCTTCCCTTGAAAAAAAAAATTAAGAGTCAAATTTAAGTCTATTGACCCAGTGATATTTTGACTCTATAGTTACAGGTATTGAAAAAAAATAATGTATTGACCACTATGGACCCAACTTCTATGACCTTTTCCAAGTGTCATCCCTTATAATCATATTACATAAACAATGAAATTTCACACAACTTCGCTCACCAAAATTTCATTATCTTTTATAAGCCGGCAGCCGGCTAATATTTCCGACTGTCATCTTTTCAGTTTACAGTAAAGTCATTCAATAATTATTAAATTTTAATTTTCTTGTGAAAAATGGAAGAAAAAAAATGAGTGTCATTTTAATAAAATATAAAACATATCTTGTAAAATTGTGAAATTTGAGAAAAGAAAGATATTCTTACTTATAATGTATTGCATATAGCAAAAAATTTCATTCTCTTTTATAAGCCGGCAGCCGGCTAATATTTCCGACTGTCATTTTTTCAGTTTACAGTAAAGTCATTCAATAATTATTAATTTTTAATTTTCTTGTGAAAATGAAAAAAAAAATGAGTGTCATTTTAATAAAATATAAAATCATATCTTGTAAAATTGTGGAATTTGAGAAAAAAATATATTCTTACTTATAATGTATTGCATATACCAAATTATCGCACATAAAAGAAATTCCAATTTTAATAAATTCTAATTAAAAATTTACTTTCCATAGACAAATAACATACATTTATTCTACCAGACAAAACTCAATATTAGATGAAAAAGTGAAAGCAGAAGAAAATTAAATGAATAAAAGAAACATAACTTTTTAGCATAAATTTGAATGGCATAATTTCTAAAAAAATTTATAGATTTAAAAAATTTCTTAAGAGATAAAAATAATATAGTTGTGTAAATTCCCATATAACCATATATATAAAAATGAAATAATGTCAAAAAAGTACGAGTCGGACCACCTTTGCCTTTCTCGTTTTCTTCGCACAACAACGTTGGCCAAAACTAACATCACCTTTCTCTCTCCTCTCTCTCTCTAACGAAATCGTTGTATTTTCCCCCAAAAACCACCCAATGCTTCCCTTTTCCCTTCCGTCTCTCCCGCCAACCCCTCTCCCCTCACGTCCCCTCGCCGGGATCTGACCCACCTCTCCCCATCACTATGACCCATTTCTCCCGCCGCCACTCCCTCCCCGCCGTCACCACCACCCAACAACCTCCCCAACCCACCACCACCAACACCACGCCCTCCGACCTCTCCTCCCCCTTCGGCCACCTCGCCGGCGTCGACTCCGACGACCTCCGCCAAACCGCATACGAGATATTCTTCACGGCCTGCCGATCCTCACCGGGTTTCGGAGGGAGGAACAATTTAACATACTATTCGCCGTCGTCGGACGGCGGTGGTGGGGACGGGTGGGTTTCAGGGTTCGGGTCGGGTCAGGGATCGCCGGGGAAGTCGGGTCTGGTCGGAGTGTCCACGACGAGCAAGGTCAAGAGGTTTCTAGGGTTGAAGACGATTCGGAGGTCAATGTCGAAGAGGACGACCCTTTCCTCGAGCCCCAGGTCGAACCCATCGTCGCCTCGGGTCTCGAGTCCCGGGTCGGATCCTAGTTCGCCTGGGGGTTCGAGTCCCGGGTCGAGCCCGAGGACGAAGTGGACCACGCCGCAGGGGAGGCCGAGGAAGCCCAGGACGGCGGCGGAGATTATGAGGCAGCAGATGAGGGTGTCGGAGGAGAGCGATAACCGCCTCCGCAAAACCCTCATGAGAACTCTCGTTGGCCAAGTATGTATTATATATATATATATATGTAATTATTATGTATATATGTTTGGGAAAAAAATCATGTACGTTGACAGAGTTATAAAACTTAAAAATTGGAACTATAACATAATCCTAGATTCATGTTCATATCCTGCCTTCCTTTTTTTTTTGGAATTGGGATTTGATAGAGGTTAATTCATATTTATAGATATGACATTGAAATTCCCAATTTTGATACATTTAAAAAATCATTACAAATATGTTTGTTATTTCGCAATCATCTATGTAGCCTTCAATATGTATACCATGCTGATATACAGTATATGATCAACAACAACAACAAACAAATATATTTCCATTCAGCTCTATTTAAGGTCGTATGCAGATTAATATTTTTGACTCTTTTTTTTTTTTTTTCCCTAGTTTTACTATTAATGTGGAATAGACTGGTGTACATGTTAAATAATTGTTTACAGAAAATTGAACTCAAATGTGATCCCTCAAGTGGAAACTATATATGTATTTTTGGTTTTAATCTGAGTAGCCATCATTTTTTAATTAAAAATAATCAGATGGGCAGGCGTCCGGAGACCATAATTCTCCCACTTGAGCTCCTCCGCCACCTCAAGATAGCCGAATTCAACGATTCCCGAGAGTACCATGTATGGCAACAGCGTCAGCTCAAAATCCTCGAAGCAGGACTCATTCTATACCCGTCCGTCCCTCTAGATAAATCGAACACATCTGCTAAGCGCTTCAAGGAGGTTGTGAAGGATTGTGAGACGAAGGCAATTGACACTGGAAAGAATTCGGAGTCCATGAAAACACTCACAAACAGCGTGGTTTCATTGTCGTGGCGAAGTCCTAATGGTTCAACCACAGATGTGTGCCATTGGGCTGACGGGTTCCCATTGAACGTGCACCTCTACATGGCGCTGCTACAGTCCATTTTCGACATAAAGGAGGAGACATTAGTCCTAGACGAGATCGATGAGCTTCTTGAGCTCATGAAGAAGACATGGTCTACATTGGGGATGAATAGGTCCATACACAACTTGTGTGTTACTTGGGTGTTGTTTCAACAATATGTTGCCACGGGACAAGTGGAGACCGACCTTCTTTCTGCCACGCTCACTATGTTGTCCGAAGTAGCAAAAGATGCAAAGAAAGCTGACCGGGAGCCTATATATGTCAAGATGTTGTCATCGGCATTGCTTTCAATGAGAAAATGGTCGGAGAAGAGATTGCTCGATTATCACGGGTGCTTTCAGAGAAAGACCGTTGGCATAATGGAAAACCTTCTTCCTTTGGTTTTTTCGGGAATCAAGATGCTGGAAGAAGATGTTTCGGGGATTGGAGCAGCAGAACTTGAGAATGGAGAAGAAGTGGCCGACACAGCAGGTTGTAGGGTGGACCATTATATCCGATCCTCACTGAGGAATGCGTTCACAAAGGTCCTTATATTGATCTCTTTGTTTTTCAATTTTCATCATGTTTTACCATTCTACGCTACAAAAAAAAAAAAAAAAAAGAAAGAAAAAGTGCCTATAGTGAAAAAAAAATAGTGGCATATTAAAATTGTGACAAAAAGTTGAATTTCCTATCTAGGTTATGCTAATGTATGTCTTTATTTCCGGTTCTTGTTTAATCATTACGAACAAAAGATGCTAGAAGATGGAAATATCGATGGTATGCTTGTTGAAGTCCCGGAAGTGAGTGAAGCCCTTCTTCAGTTAGCTAAAGATACCGAAGTTTTGGCCTTGAAGGAGAAGGAAATCTTTAGTCCGGTGCTCAGGAAATGGCACCCGATAGCAGCTGGGGTTGCAGCCGCGACTCTACATACCTGCTACGGGACATTGTTGAAGCAATACCTAGCTGGGGTGACCTCCCTCACGAATGAGACCATTGTAGTGTTGCAGAGAGCTGGAAGGCTGGAAAAGATTTTGGTTCAGATGGTGGTTGAAGACACCGTTGAATGTGAAGATGGAGGCAAAACTATTGTGAGGGAGATGGTTCCGTACGAAGTTGATTTGATCATTTTTAACATCCTGAAAAAATGGATTGAAGAGAGATTGAAGAGAGCGAAAGAATGTCTTCAAAGAGAAAAAGAAACTGAAGTGAGTTGGGAATTATTTCTTTTGTTTTCTGGGCTGTGATTTATTTCAAGCATTGTCATAATGTGAGAGTAATTGATTGCGATTTGTGTTGCAGACATGGAACCCTAAGTCCAAAACTGAGCCATACGCGCACTCAGCTGTGGAGCTAATGAAAAATGTGAAGGAAGTTGTGGAGGACTTATTCGAGATTTCAAATGGCATTTCGGATGAGTTGATTTGCGAGCTTGCTGATGGCATAGATCATTTAGTCCGAGACTACACTACCTTCGTCGCATCATGTGGTAATAACCATATTTCACAACTTCATTCACCTTGTAATCTCTGAGGTGTATAATTGTTTCGGTTTCTTTAGTCTATGTTTCATTTTATATTTCTATATCATACAAAAAATGTCCACACGAATACATTGTCCAGCTTAGATGTTAGTAGCTAATCCAAGACTTATCTTTTCCCATAGCAATCATTTCCTCTATAGAATCGGGCCCAAGGTGGTTTATTTTTTTTTCACCTTCATTATTAGTATGGGAATTTTGTCTTAGATTACATTTCTTTTAATCGGCCGAAATCAATTCTTGTGAAATTTGTTCATCTTCTTCTTCTATATATTTTTTTTTTGGGTATTTTTTCAGGATCAAAACAGAGCTATCTCCCTACACTTCCGCCTCTAACACGATGCAACCGGGACTCGAAGTTTTTCAAGTTATGGAAAAAGGCTAGCCCCTGCAAAGTCAGCATGGACGATTCTCACCAAGTTGCATGTGGCGAAGGTCAGCAACGCCCATCAACTAGCAGAGGAACGCAACGCTTGTACATCCGCCTAAACACCTTATATTATCTTCTATCTCAGCTCCATAGCCTCGACAAGACTCTTTGCCTCTCCCCTCGTGTCATTCAATCATCCAACGGCCGCTTCAACAACAACAGCGGACAACTTGGAAGTTCCTATTCTTACTTTGATCGCGCTCGTCTGGCTATTCAAGAATCCTCCCAACACGTGTCAGAAGTTGCTGCCTACCGCCTCATCTTCCTTGACTCCAACCCCGTATTTTACGATGGTCTATACATTGGCGATGTAGAGAGTTCACGTATTGCACCAGCTTTACAAATCCTTAAGCAGAATCTTACACTGTTGAGTGCTATTGTAACTGACCGGGCTCAGCCATTGGCGATGAAAGAAGTTATGAAGGCTTCTTTCGAGGCCTATCTCATGGTTTTGCTAGCTGGGGGATGCTCCCGAACCTTTTGTAAATCCGATCACAAGATGATTGAGGAGGATTTCGAGAGTTTGAAGGAGGTTTTTAGCAAGTCGTGCGAAGGTTTGATCGCGGAGGAAGTAATGGAGCGAGAGGTGGACACAGTGGAAGGAGTCGTGGCATTGATGGGCCAGCCTACCGAACAACTGGTGGAAGATTTCAGCAT
Source organism: Cornus suecica (assembly GCA_963922005.1). Taxonomy (NCBI): domain Eukaryota; kingdom Viridiplantae; phylum Streptophyta; class Magnoliopsida; order Cornales; family Cornaceae; genus Cornus; species Cornus suecica. Next base: position 6,974,842 of record OY998246.1, on the reverse strand, counting down.
CGTGGTTTGTGAAGCGAGCGGAATGGGGATTGTGGGTGCAGGGCAAAAACTGCCCATGCCTCCAACGACAGGACGATGGAACAGATCGGACCCCAATACGATATTGAGGGTACTGTGCCATAGAAACGATCGAGTAGCGAATCAGTTCTTGAAGAGGACATTCCAACTGGCGAAGAGGCGACAATGAAGACGGATTTGGATTTACGTGTACAGTAGGAGGTAAAAGATTTCTGTTTTTTACGAAATCTGGTATGGGGGGTTCAAGGCCTTGGGAACGAAATGTGATGTATTTATTGTATACAGATTTTGAAGGCTTTGTGAATGGATACGTTTTGTAACATAACTCGGTTCACTAATGAATGTCATATGATGATATTGTTGAGGGGTCTGAGACTCGGAGAGATTGTTGTTATCTTGGTCTTCATTCTATGCACCAGTTTGCAGTGTTGGTACGAAATGGGGGTGAGATTTTTCTTACTCGAGCTTGCTTGGTTCAGTTTTCTGATAAAATGTTCTTCTCCTTATAAAAAATCAGTTTTTTTTAAAACAAAAAAAAATTACATGTTCTTATAGTTTTTTGAGAACTGTTTCCTGAGTGACAAACCGAGCAAACCCTTTTACTGCTGAAGTGTTTCGGCTGTGAATGTAATTCATATCTCTTTAGAAAACAGTTCCAGTATATATATATATACAGCTGCTCATGAGAATTGCTTGCAGGCCTTTACACCAACAATATTGCATTCCTTTTTCTATGCCAAGTGTATTCAATATTTCTGTTATGAAGTGTAACAAAATCCAACACACTGTATATAGTGAACCATCACAACCAAGCCACACCATCAATTGATTGCTTGAAACTTCAGAGACTGGAAATCTGTCTGTAACTTCACAAACTCTTCTGTTTTTCTCCCTTTCCATTTGCTCAATCTAGCTATGTCTACTCTACTTGGTCAGCGACCCTATGAGCCGATCCCTTTATCTCGTCTCTGAGCACTTGCATCGAATCTGAAACCTCGGCCTTGTAGACATAGAACCTGATCACGACCACGAAGAAAATGAAGTTCAAGACGTTGAGTATCGCGAAGAACGCATAGTAATAATCGAGATGGGACTCATTGAGGTTGTTGAGAATCCACCCTTTGTGACCATGCTCTTTGGTGATGTGAGAAACAGTTGACAGCAGAAAACTACTTATGAAATTCCCAACTCCTAGAGTCGTCATGGAATAGGAAGTCCCGAGGCTCTTCATGCTCTCGGGCGCTTGGTCATAGAAGAACTCGATCTTCGCCACCTCTAGGAATGCATCAGCAGTGCCCATGAGCACAAACTGAGGTAGCAAAATGAAGATTGTCACAGGCACCTGGTTTCCGTTTTCAGCGACGCCATGGCTTTTGGCGACGCTCAGTCTGTACCTCTCCGTGAACGACGCGATCAGCATGATGAAGATGTGAAGTGCCATGCCTATCCCCATTCTCTGGAGGAGGGTGATGCCTCTAGGGTTCTTTGTCCACCTTCTCATGATCTTGACAAAGTATTGGTCGTATAGGACGACGCAGACGAGCATCGACAAGGTCACAAAGGCTGTTAAACTGGCTGGGGGGATTTTGAAGCTGCCTAAATGTCTGTCAAGAGTAGTGCCTTGCTTGATGAAGAGTGTGTTGATCTGTGCTATCATTGTGCTAGGAATAAAAGTGGCTACCAAGATTGGTAACATTCTTAGTATTTGTTTGGTCTCCTCAACTTGGGTAACTGAGCATAGCATCCATGGATCAGTTGGACCTGTTTTCACACAAGCTTTATTGAGAAACCTGCATCAAATGTTTTTCATTAGAAGGAAAGATTTAGACATTAGGCAGCACTACCAAAAAAAATGTGTCTATAGTGACTAAAATTTAGTGGCAGACTAAAATTGTCTGGCATCTAAGGTATATTAACAATTTTAAATGTCAATATAGCGTAAGGTTTTGCAAAGTGACGTAATGTATTATAAGCGATGTAATGACACAGAATGTGAAACGTGATGAAATGTGCCTTGGCAACACAAGACATCGTAGTGCAACATACATAAAAATGTATTGCATAAGCGATGTAATGACACACGACGTGACACATAACGTTGAGATTAGCACGAACCTCAAGGTGGGTGTGGAATCAATCCTGAACTTTCCCTTTTTGGTGTACTCTTCCAAGTCAAGTTCATATAGCTCTTTGGGGTCACTAGGAATGCTTACATTCCACTTCCTCAGGGCAGCCACTATGACCCTAACCATTTTAGTGAAGGGACTTCCGGTGGGCACCCTGTGCCTGTAAAACCTTGTGCCAGCCAAGAAGATCACAATCGATATCGCGAGGCCCGCTGTGGGGAGCCCATAGCCCAAGGCCCAGCCCACATTGTCTTGTATGTACACAAGAACTGTGTTGGCAAAAAGGGTGCCAAAGAAGATGCTGAACATCCACCAGTTGAAGAATGAGAGCTTGTGGGCTTTTTCTTTGGGCTCAAAATCGTCGAATTGGTCCGCCCCGATTGTCGAAATATTGGGCTTTGTCCCACCAGTCCCAATAGATAGTGTGTACAGTGCAAGAAAGAACACCGCTAATTGGGAGGTTGAGGCCTTCTTGCAGTCTGAGACATTGATATCAGTACAACTTGGTGGTTTTAGTCCTGGGACTGAAACTGCTAATGTTAACAAACACATTCCCTGCAATCAATATAAGAAAATATACAATTTTATATGAGTTTGTGTACACAGATTGTGATGTATATACAGGTTTTGAAGTATATAATGGTACATGAAAGATGCAAATGGTGGTCAAGGGTTTTTCTTTTTACTGTTACTTGATTTGTGGCTATGTGGTGTTTTATTGAAAATTGATATTAAGGTACTTGTAGATTTTTGGTTTTCAAAATTGGATTTTGTATATATATATATATATATATATATGTGCGCGTGTGTATACATAAAAAAAAAAATGTAAATAAAGAATGCACTTTGCATTTCCAAATAAATGATACTATCTATGTCTCATATTAGTTGTCCACTATTGCAACTTCACTTGTTTCAAAATACTTGTTCAGTTCGAATTTTAATGTAATTTAACCTTCCACTTTCCCCAACTACCTTTCTTCCATTAACTATAAACAAATACCGGACCCCGATAAAATTAAAAATTGCACACTAGTCAACCCAAATCAATTAAATGTTAAAAGATTGATTTTGTTAGGTAGATGTTTCAATTGATTTCGTATATATTGTAAATATAGAGTGTACTTTAAGAAATGTATATATAAATTAAAAGTATAATAAAGTGCCTGCACGTGCAATGTTGGAGTAGATTCAACTTTGGTAGACGTATTAACTACATATTAAATCGGTATATGACTTTTGCACATCACTCCAATTAACTAATTAAGGTTGCATAGAGGCCCTCCTCTTTATTAAGGTTATTAAAAGGTCTCAACTTAATTTAATAATTGGAAAATAAATAAAAATTATTGTACGTAGAAAATTAATCAGTCAATTTAATAGCTCCTATACAAGATATAACTAAACATGTCCAAGATATTTTGCTTCATAAATCGTATCCTTGGACCAGACATTCGATTTTTTTTACCCACATGGCACATTACTCAAATTATTAAGTATTAATAGTGTCAATATACATACACAGGTATGCGTGTGTATACATATATAGGTAGCAGGTAGCTGTATTTATGTTGACAAGTTGTCTCATGCGGAGAAATCTTGAAGTTGTATCCATAGAAGATCCAATCCAATGAAGTTATCATCACCGATACATCCAACTATATATATATTTCAACTATTTATACATTTTTTTTTCCAAATATGATCTTCAAATATGATCTTGATTAAATTACTACCTATGTCCCACAAAAGTTATTGGGGGTGTAGTGTATGTAATTTTTATTTTTGACACTTAATAATAAAGTATTATGGTGAGATTTAGTGTTTGTTTATAATTAATGGAAGAAGAATAATTAAAAAAAATAAAATATTATATATTATTGAAATTTAAAAGTAGATAAATATTTTGAGACAAATTAATTACAAAAATGAAAGACTAATATGGAGCAGAGGGAATAACAAATTATATTCTGATTATGACATGATTAAATATTTTTCGTGTTGTAGACTTCAAGCCAGCTTGCCTTACAGGCTAGTTACAGCAATGACCATGCAATAAAATACGATAAACTAATAACGCATGCAATTGGTCCCACAATATATATATATATATACGTATGTGTGTGTTTTCTACTGCTAGAGACAATGTAGTTGGCATTTCATGTAGAAAAAACCTAAAACTACTTTCATGACTATTAAAAAATGATCAAGTTATGATTGACTTAACCTTAAAAAAAAAAAAAAAAAATTATGAACCGAAAATTAAAATAATTTAAATTTAAATTTAACACCGAGTGGTACCATCAAATAAATTGCTGATGCGATGAGGAACGTCCAATAGCGACCGAGATGGGCATCTGCCACGTAGGCACCGAGGATGGGAGTCATCCAAATGGTCCCCACCCAATTGGTGACATTGTTGGATGACTGGACTGTGCCTTGGTGGAGCTTATGGGTCAAATATATGATCAAATTTGAAGATATACCATAATATGCCATGCGTTCAAACACTTCATACACTGCAATAAAGTCAACATACAGTGGAAACCATTAGTATTTTTTTTTTGGCACCAGAAAACAGTAGTATAGGAATGGTCAAATATGACTACTCTGAATAAGCAATTGTGAGTTGATGATAAGAGACATAAATTGATCTTTTGACTCTATGTGTATATATATACATATATATATATATATATATAATATTAGGACTTAGTCCTAGTTCATTTAGTATTAATAAATAATTACTTTTTTCATAATAGTTGTTGAATTTTGATTTTTTAATATTTTATTGATTTGAGTTGACTAGTGTGCAATTTTCAATTTTGTCCTTAATAATATAGTATTATGGTAGGGTCCGATATTTGTTTAAAGTTAGTAGAAGAAATGTAGTTCAGGAAAGTGGAAGATTAAATTGCATTGGAATTCGAACTGGACAAGTATTTTGGAAAAAGTAAAGTTGCAATAATGAACAACTAATATGAGACAGAGGTAGTACTTAATTTATCTTGACTTGTCCCCCACACCAAGTTTACTTATTCTTCACACATTTTACTCTATATATAGATGTTAACCCTAATGTAAAAATAAAATTCAATATACAATGTTAACAGAGAGAGTATATAACAAAAATAATAAAGAGAATAAGGAAGAAGAATGAATATTGAGATTGTATATTGAAAGTATAAATTACAATAGAGATGACACACATATATAGGGGAGAAAGTGTGAAGAACAAGTAAATTTGATGTGAAAAATAAGTCAATATAAATTAGGTAATACTAAATGGGTTAGGATTATCTAGATGTGTCTAAACCCTAATATATTTTAATAACCTTAATGTCAATAAAAAAATTAAATACACGTTAGTATGAAGCCGACATGAATCCCATTAACATACTCAAACGACATCGTTTTGGTTCCTGTGAAAGTTTAAATGCAGAGCATGGTGTGGAATGGGGTTCACTTGATGAGTTTTGACAACAATGGTACATCAATAACTGCAATAAATTTATTGGTTACAGAGAAGGGTGTCACATATATATACATAATATGAATTGGTAGCAAAAAAAAAAAGAAAAAAAGAGGGTGCCCAATATACCATAAATAAGTTTAATTATGCAAAATTTATTAATTGGTTAAGAAGAGAGATGGTTGTGACTTGTGAACCAACTAACATCTAGTAACTACTGTACCCACAAATATATATATAATTGTGTATCCCACGCATATTATACTAGTCAATACCAGCTGCATGAACTTCAAATCCTCCCCAAGTGAGCTGGACTTGGGATCAAACTAATAAGAAAAAAATATATATATATATTTTAAAAAATAAAGTTTCAATTAATTAGTTACAAACTCACAAAAGTAGAGTAATATTAAAAGCATCAATGAGCTAGACTCATATTCACTAGCAAATGCACCGACATATACTAAAACACAGCATATTAATACATAAATTGACTCTATTTATATGAATAAATTTGAGATATAGTGTTAAAGATAACGAATGTGTGTTTATGTATATTTGGGGTGTGTGTTTATGTATATAAGATATATATTCAACCAAGAACAATGGCTTCCAAGATTCATTGACCCAATATTGTAGATACAAGTGCCAGAGAGAGAGAGAGAGAGAGAGAGAGAGTTACCAACAACAAAGGAACAAGCTCTCCATCCACCTCTATGGGATCTACGGACAGGATTGCCTTTGAGATCCACAGTTCCATCCTCTGTGTAGTCATCAATCCTCCCTTCTTCCACAGCCATATAGGTGTGTATCACTTAATTTATAATAATATTGGAACTATGTATACATATATATATATATATGTATATGTATCCAACCAACTCTTAACTTTGTTAGAGAATTGAAAAGAACTTGAATGAAAGTTCTTCTACTAGTGTGTGTGTGCAAGGCTCAACCTTTATATAGACCTCACCTTTCTTACTACAATATATTGTCTAGTCCGAGCGATAATTACCAAAATGCCGTCCTTGACTTAATTAAATATGGGACATGTATGCATTCAACTAAAATTATAAAAATAAAAAATAAAGAGAGGGTAAGAGGACCTTCGTTGTGAAATGACTATCATGCCCATACATCCATAAAATGTGTTATTAGAAGACAATATTGATTACATTGTATATGTAATGGCGTAATTGACCCTCTACTAGACTACTACTACATTTTGTATATATATGATCACTCATTTTCGTTTCACTCTTGGCGTAGAGGCTAGAACCACCGAATAATTTAATCCTCTTATCAAAAAGTTCAATAAAAATGAAAAAAAAAAAAAAATTCTTCCCAATACTTCTAGATTTGGCTAGCTAAGTAGTTGCAACAAAAATGGACCATTCTTTTCTGACAATTTCTTTGTTTTATATATGTATATATATAGAGAGAGAGATATGCAATGTAGGAGCTAGTATGTGGTACATAAATCATGTTTTACCACATATGGGAAGTGTGAGTTAGGATCCATCATGTTGTACCACATATGAATTGTAACATAGTTGTCTTAGAGGGAATGTTTGGTTGCTTAGAAAATTACCTTCCAAACACGCACTTGTGTAAACAAGTGATTTAATTTTGTCAACTTTTTCAGGCACAAGTTTTTCTGTAATTTAGTGAAACAAAATGCATGTTCCACTTTATGTAACGGCCAAAATTAGTAATAAGTAGAAATTTGATTGCATGATTTGTCATTGTGAAAGCTTTGTAGTGGTGACCTTGGAATTATTGTTTTAACATACAAATGAAGAACATTTTGTACTTAATTACCTAAAAAAAAAAAGAGCATTTTGTACTTATATTTGATCTCACCTATGCTTAACATGTGGTGTATATATATATATATATATATATATATATATATATATATATATATATATATATATATATATCATGTTCGCCGAACCGGCCGGTTCGTAAAGCTCATGGGCTGAACCGAAATCGATTCAGCCCGATATATCGCTGGGCATGCCGGTTCACATCCGAGCCGGCCGGTTTGGTTCTTAGCAAGTCGGCCGGTTCGGTTTTTAGCGAACCCGCCGATATATATAAGAACCGGTTTTGGGAGAACCGGTTTTAAAAAAAAAATTTGTTTTGTTTAAAAATTTATTAAAAATAAGAATATTATAAATAAAAATTTGCTATAAGAATGTTGAAGTAGTGTAAAATAACTCTATAGATAATAATAGAATATAATGGACAAACATGGTAGAATTAATTAGTACCCACCATTTGTAAAAAAAAAAATTTCTTTTTTGGGTTATCAATTAATTAAAAATACCCACATGATCAAGTAGTAGAACTGGAGAAGTGTAGAAGAAGGGAAACACAATGTTTAGAAGGAGGGATTTCTTATATTGCATTAATAAATTATTTTGGTTACTAAATATCTTTAAAAAATAAATAAAATTTATTCAAAATTATCAAAAAATCATCAAAGTTTAGTTATGTTGTCAAAAGTACCATATTAGTACATTTTTACCACCATGTGCGAGTTTTTAAAAAATTCACGCTTGCGATAACCGAAACCGTTACATAACTCCGATACTGACCCAGTCCGTTACACCGATACCGAAACCATTACACCAACCGAAACCGTTTTTGCTAACCATGATATATATATATATATATATATTACATTGTTTGACTGCATTTAGAACACATACGTGTAGGCAAGATATAGTAAGAGAAACATAGAAACATGTCCACCAATTATTGAACCATCGTAGACCCATGCTGCAATATAATATACTCATGTTTCCAATTTTTTATTTTATTTGTATTACTCATATGCTTAACAAACTTAATTTCTATAAACCTCCTTCATTGGACTAAGTATATTTTCCCCCTAATTATGCTAATAACCACTATTGTTGATAATCATTTAAATTTTTCTCCAATATTTACATTTGGAATTCTTTAAAAATGAGAAAAAATTTATTTTTTAAATTGAATAAAAATTGCCTTCAATGAATGTATACAATTTTTCAATGAGCTCCAACCTATATAGGCGGTAGGGAAATTCACCTAAATCCTATTTTAGTGTGAATATTAATATTGCACATTAAGTGAAAAATAAATTATAAAATGTATAATTAAAAGGAGAACCCATGCATGTTAACTGATCTTATAATCAAATTATTGAATGTATCTTAAATGTACTAATAATCTAATTATTCAAATTAATTAATAACTGTGAACTTATATATATTTAATGGTGAGTCAGTATTGCCTTTTTAATAAATCTATTTTTTGGGTGTGCTTTCATGAATAGAATTGACACTTGGTTTGACTTGCATTTTTTCTTTTTTGGTAATCGGGTGATCCGGATTAGCTTGCGCGCACCTCGACTAATACCCGAAACCCTGAAATTAACGACTGGATAAATTCTTCAATTTAACGTGCATTTATTAAAGATAACAAGCTTCTCGATATGTGTCGGAAATTCTATAGAGATCCTCCAATTTGTTTACCTTAAAAAAGTTTTAATAATATAAACATTATCCACTTGGATCATCTTTGAATGATACTAAGTTACTAACTGTCTATAATAATAAAATAAATAAATAAAGATTAATTTTGCATTTGACAATGATTTCTTTCGAGACTCACGTATATCTAATGACTCACCTAATTGATCATATTCTTATACGTCTTCTAATATAAAAATAAATTCACAAGACCAAAGACCAAGGACATACTTCGTTAAAAACAATGTAACAAACGAGTTATGATTTATTTGAAAAAATGTAACAAACCAGTCATGACTTGCTTGTTAGTAAATTATGATAAAATCAACCTCTCTTTCTATATATAACCTAACTTCAACAGTTTTTTGTGATGTAGTTCGGTTGAGAAAAAAGCAACAAACGAGTCATGACTTGCTTGCTTGTCAGTAAATGATGATAAATCAACCTATATAAAATCTAATTAATTTCAGCATTTCTGGTATCTAAAATACGTAGTTATGACATAGCAAAAAAATGTTTATGCTATGTAATTTTTTTTGTTTAACTTATTCACTAAATTATGGTTTATTTACGAGAGAGGTGTATATAATTAATAAATTGTAATTCATCCATTAAAATGACAAGAAACATACATGATAATGTATGTAGCGTGTAAAATATCACCATACCGGTGCAATTTTTGAAAATTTATAATTTTCATATGACAATTTTGAAAAAGTATGTGACGGACGAGCCAATTAATTAAAATAATTACTAGGAAAGAAGAAATATAATTTTGGTTTATAATTCCATTAACTCATTTGCAGAGAGACGAAGTTATAAAAAAATTGAAGTTATTTGAGGATCATTTTATTCTCAATGCATACCAACTTATTAAAATACGTAAAAACAAAATTCTAAAAATTGTCCGGTGGGTAATTATTTTAGTTCATTGGTTCTTTTTCTCAGGTACTTTTTAAAAAATGCCTTATATAGTTTATCATAAATACCCTAAAAATAAGTTGTTATTATTTTTAGATTATCTCAATTTTTTTAACCCTAAAACTGAATTGATCAAACTTTTGAACTAGTAATCTTATCCCAATCTTGAGCTAGTAATCTTGTAAGGTTGGCTTAGGTACCTACTACCTTCTATCTATTAATTATTGAAGGGCTTAAAGAATTGTTAGAGTCGACTCTTCATTTCTAAACTCTTCCATCTATAATCCCAAGCTTACTTACACTATTAGTTTAGCAGTCCAAAAAAAAATAAAAGAAATTTTTATATCCCCTTAAACTACAATTGTAACGAGAAAATAATGTAATAAATAAATTATAAACACATCGCTGAAATGAAATATAATTACGAATTTAAATGAAGATAAAATCGTATTTACTATAAATAAAATTGAAAAACTTACTTATAGATTAATTAATTTTTATACAAATATTTATAAAATTAACAAATATAATTATTTAAAAACCAAAATACCCATAACCTATTTTGTAGGCCCTTCAATTCTCATTAATTACACTGCATATCGTAATAAGTAGGAATGACAATTTGTACCGCCCCATTGGAGCCCCACCCCATCCCGCCCCTTTATTTAAGGGTTTGGGAGTGTTTTTAATTTCGTAGGGGCAGGTATGGTAAAAACAATCGAACCCGTCATGAGCTATGGGGCGGGTACAGATTTTAATAGATACTCATTGGAGTCCCGCCCCGCCTCACCTCATTTATATAAATTTACCTTATTGTTTGCTAATGTATATATTAATATATATTTATATAAAAGACTGTGTATTGTATATTACTTATTTGTTTGATTCAGTTTTGTTAATAAGATATTGTTAAATTGAGTGTTGTGTATTATGTATTGTTTATTTGCTTTCTCTTCTAATCAATAACAACTTTACTAACTGTATAGGCGTAGCATAAACATATTGTCAAATTGTGGTTGTGTATTATGTCTAAGACAAGGATGTATGAACAAATGTTGTCAAATAAAAATAAAGAATAGATCATCATCAAACTAAAGTTCAACATTTTGAAATATTAGTATAGTATGTGTTCAAACTACATATTGCTCATGCACCGTGTTGGCTTATATTGACACTATTTGAATTTCTAAATTTAAATATTTGGGTTGATATTATTTTATAATTCATTTTAGTTTGTATGTTCTATTACTTAGGCTAGAGAAAATTATATTTATGTTATATAATTAGTAAATTTGTTTATTGATTCGAAACAGATACTGAAAAAATTTGCGTTAATGGGGTGGGTAAGAGTTTATTAAAGTTTTAATGGGACAGGTGTGGTTTAGAAAAAAACAACCCGTGAAGGGTATGATATTTAAAAAAAATTAATGGAGCAGGTATGGATATAGGCAAATCCGTTTCGTACCCGCCCCATTGTCATCACTAGTAATAAGGGCAATTTGGGAATTGAAGATAATAAATAAACGAATTATTGAAAAGAAGGCCGGCCAACCATGTTTGAACAAGAATTTCTCAACCCTCTTCCATTTTGGAAGATTCATTTTAGACCAATAATCTTTATATTCGGTACAAGGAACTTTTTATATATTATATGTCTCATATTAGTTGTTTATTATTATAATTTTATTTGTTTAGTTTTAAATTATAATATAATTTAACATCTTATTTTATCCAACTACCCTTCTTTTACTAATTTCAAATAAATACCGGACCCCCCATAATACTTTATTATTAAGGATAAAATTGAAAATTGCACACTAGTAAATCTTATTTTATAAAATATTAAAAAATTCAAATTGAACAAGCATTGTGAACTATAACATGCGTCCGAATTAGAATATTTATATTTTTAACCTAACTTGATTATATATGATATTCTTTTTTTCAAGTCTATTTCAGTATGACGAGCATAAAGCTTGGCTGGCTCGATGAGACTTTATTTTATTTTATTTTTTGACGTTGATTATTGGTAATTTCCATTCACCTCATTTGGACTTTACAGTGACATACTTCTAGATGCATTATGTAAGAATATTGACAATTAAGCAAATTAACCTATTGTCTTTTTCGAAAGGCCAACCATAAAAATCAAGGGTCACATGTGGGTAATCAAAATCTTTATATATGCTATCGAATATGTGTGTCAAAACGGTTCAAAAAGGATACCAATTTTTTATTCTTAATTTTTAAGTTTAGTTCACATTGTTTGTAATTCTTTTTTTATTTTATTTTTCCCCAATTTTTATCTCCCTAGATAACTATTTTCAACTTCAAATTTTTTTTTTCCTTCTTTTTTTTTGAATATATGCCAATGCAACTTATGTTCAAGTATTGTAATCTTGAACCAAACAAATTCAATTGAAAAAATCTTCACTGTTAACTCAAACGGGTAGGTCCAATTGAAACGTAAGCATTATGTCTTCAGTTTTATTCCTACTCAATATAAATAATTCATTAGAACGACAATAGCGAGCATAGACCGATTTTCACTTATTCATATAGATAGTTTGTTTTGCACCCGTTTCTTGAATTAGTCAAGATGATAGTTCTAAAAACTCAAGTTATTAGAAAAAAAAATTATCGTAAAATTTTTTCTCACAATTTAAAGTTTTGAAATTGAGCATCCAACACTAGTGCACAATTTTTAATTTATGTATTTTATGTTGAAGGCTATATTATATTAGAGGGTGTACATGTATATGAAGAACTATTTCTAAACACTTTATCTTTTTAGGAAAATAAAATAAAATAAATGAAGCTTGTATTAATCTTTATCAACTTCAACATGGAAAACCTATATGAATAATATATTTCTTAACAATTCCTGTGATCACCATATACTTTTTACAATGGTTTTCAAAACCAAAGAGAATAAATCCTTTTGGAGTCGTTTATGTCGCCTCTTTTTGTTTTCACGTGTTGCTTAAAATTAGGACTCAATTCCTCCAAAGTGTGGATACAAGACTTTCTGAGTTTTGACTTGCAAAAGTGTTGTTGTGGTTGGTCCCAAATCTTAATGGTCCAATCTTATCCCATCACCTGTGGGAACATTTTAATTCCAATTGACGATTCCAAACTGTATATATATACACATATGTATTATGTGGAGTATATATATATATATATATATATACATTTTGATTCCAATAGACCATTCCAAACTATATATACACATATGTATTATGTGGAGTATATATATATATATATATATATATAGCTCAAACGAGTCAAACCCACTGTGTGCTAGAGCTGTCTATATAGTCAAACAAAATATTTGGCTCAAACTGAAATTTCTTCATTTACACTATCCACCACACAAACTAATTAAAAGGACGTTTGGTTGACTTATCTTTGCATGCTTCTATGCTTTGTCACCCTATTTGGTGTAAATTGCAATGACACCCTTTAAGGTTGGGTCAATTACACCTAAAGATTGGTCAACGCACTTTTTAATAGAGACACCCCTAAAATTTGTAAAGTGTTGCAATGACACCCATTAAAAGCATGAAATGACCTTAATTATTTTAATTTTCATGCAAAATATCTAAGTTATCCTCGTTTCTAAACCTTATACCTCATCACTCTACCAACACTCTTATAATAAAAAATCTACAATAAATAAGTAAAATATACAATATTATATATAATATTATTTTAAATATAAAAATTCATAAACATATAAAATATACTGAAAAATATATTTAAAAGTAAAATTTACCACTAAAAATATTTTATCAATAATAAATTATATAAAATAATAATAAAAAATACAGTGTTATGTAATTACTGTTTTTAATTCTAAATATATAACTCTATAAATGTTATACAAAATAATAAAGAGTTATAATTAATAATCATTATAAGTATTACATAGAATGTATAGAAAAAAAAAATTGTATTTCTATACTTTTATCAATCAACAATTTTAGTGGGATTTGAAAATAAAATAATATTTATTATTAAATATGAATTAGTAATAATTACACAATTTTAGTAAAAATAAAGTTTTGTAACATTTAAGTGTAAATGCAAAATAAATAAATAGATATAATTATTTAAATAAGTACCAAGAGTAATCAAAAAGAAAAAAAAAATTATAGAAAAATAAATAGGGGTGAAGTTTAGGATTTAGGTATGAGGATAATTTAGATATATGACTAGCAAATTAATAAAATGAAGGTCATTTATGTTATTTTATGTCTTCAAGGAGTGTGATTGCAATATATTATAAACCTTAGGAGGTGTCTCTGTCAAAAAAATATTAACCAACCACTGAGTAAAATTGATCCAAATCTCTGGGCTATCATTGCAATTTACCCTTGTTTCAAATTATTGTCATTGTCTATTATTTAAAGATATAATAAAATATTTTGTGCTAGTACAGAATGATGTTTATGATCATCGTAAAACTCTGTCAAATTTTATACGTTGTAATAGACTTTTTTTTCATAACAAAATTCAAATTATCTAGAATTCATAATAGTAAATTTTCTTTTACTTTTTTCCTTTTTCTTTGTTTGTTATTTGCATGGAGAAAACATTAATAATTAGGTAAAGAAATAAATCCAAACTAGTTGCCCCAATTAAAAAAGATTTGAGATTTAGTGTTTCAAGAAATATCAAATCTTATGTTCCATGTCTATGGTGAACATAGTCCAAATTTTATTCTATCTATATAGAGAGATCATTTTGCAATTCCGTAGATTAATCGAGACTAGGGGTATTCAGGAACCGGAGCCGAACTGAAATCGAACCGGAACCGGCGGTTCGGTTCGGTTCCATAGGGGTTCGGTTCCAGTTCCAGTTCCAAAATTCCAAGAACCGAAAATTTCGATTCAGTTCCGGTTTCGGCGAACCGGAACCGAAACCGGATTTTTTTTTTTTTAATATATATTTTTTATTATTAACCAAAAAAACTAGTAATAAACCTCCACTAATTTTAATAACAATACAAATCCAAGCTACTTTTTTTATTCCACTAATTATTTATTTGGTTTTGGATTTGCTTTAATTCAAATACTCTAGTTTATAATTATCTTATTTTATAAAATTGAGATTTTTTTAAAAAATAAATAAATATAGAAGAAACCGAACCGATTTTTCAATTCGATTCTAGTTCGATTTCTTTCCCTTTTGATTCCGATTCCGATTCCAATTTTTCAACAACCGAAAAAATCGGTAATCGAGACAAAGAAACATGAAAAGAAATCAATACTACATTCAAAGTATCTTTAGATAGGCATGTAGTACAATTCATAGAATGGGTGTTATTGAAAAAGACAACGACGTACATCTTTTTGATGAAAAAGAGAATTAAATTTGATTATTTATATCTTAATTTGTTATATTGGACTCGTAGTATTAGAGTTTATATCAAAGATATTGATTTCTTCTAGTTGAAAATTGAAATAAAATGTCAGACAGTGTTGTGGGCCCTCTCTAGGCCCAGCATTTTACCTTTGGTGGGCCCATAACTCCCTCTCAATCAGCCTTTATGTCCTTGGGCTTCTTCTTGTGGCTAATTGTTATTGATTAAGATTGAAACTTTGCTACTTGGTTTGTATTTATGAAATTATTTTTGAAAATTTTGTGAATAAAAAATATTTTTTTGAGAATAAAAAAAAAAAAAATTCTTAAAACAATCATTTTTATAACTGATTTTTTAGAACGCTGAATTAAACAGATGTTTTTAGAGTTTTCAGAAAGTTGAATTAAACTGATTTTTTTTTTTTTTTTTTAATTTTTGTTTTTAAAATACATAAAATTATTTTCATAAATACAAACCAAACATGTTATTCTACATTTTTTTTGGGATTAACTTCATTTATACTCTTTATTTTTTCAAATCCATATCATTTACACCCCAATACCGAAACTACTTTTAATGTTGAAATAGATGGTGTTTGAAAATAAGGTTTATTGAGATAAATGGTGTTTGGAAAAAAGTTTACTATCCTCATATTTTATTATCCAAACAAGACATTAATTTTTTATTTTTGCCATAAATTAAAAAACAAATTTGTTTATAGTAAAATATTTAAAATAAAAACTAATTAATAGTTCAAAATATTTTTTATATTTCAGACTTAAATTTTTTATATTTTACAGTAATTTGTAGTTCTGAAAAAAAAATCTGCATTAATTTTTTATTTTGGCATAAATAAATAAAAAATCGTTTATAGTAAATTATATATAAAAAAAAAAATTAAATCTAATTGGTAGTTAGAAGTATTTTTTATATTTTGGACTTAAATTTTGTATATTTGACCCTAATTGGTAGTTCAAAAATATATATTTCGGCATTAATTTTTTTTATGGGTAAATTATTCTGACCTCCCCTGAAGTTTCACATAATTACTCTCAGATTAAAGTTTATGTAAATTTACTCTGACCTACATTAATATTTTTGTGCATATTGTAAAGTACCCTTAACTTAAGTGTTTCAAACTGAAGTAATTTATGATTTATATGTCTAATGACCTCCTATAATTTAAACTACTAAAACACCCCTCATTTGACACCACTCAAAACATCAGTATCCATTCTTATGCAAGTTGGTTAGGTTGTTTTAACATAATTTACTCATATTAAAACACTAAAATTATGTGTACTTTAGTATATGCACAAAAATATTAGTGTAATATTAATCTTACATGGGAGGTCAAAGTAAATTTATACAAATTTTAATATGAGAGTGATAATGCAAAATCTCACGAGAGTTCAGAGTAATTTACCCTTTTTTTTTTTTTATTCCAAAATTAAAAATTAATGCAGAATATTTTTTCTGAAGTACCAATTATTGTAAAATATATAAAAAAAAATATTTCAAACAGCCAATTAGATTTTTTTTAATTTTTAAATATTTTTTTATATAGTTTACTATAAACAAATTTGTTTTTTGATTTATGCCAAAATAAAAAAATTAACGTCTTATTTGGATAATAAAATTTGAGTGTGGTAAACATTGTTTCCAAATACCATTTATCTCAATATTGAAGGTATTAATTGATATTAAGGGGTGTAAATGACCAAGTTAGAAAAAATAAGGAGTATTAATGAAAATTGTCAAATATGAGGGGGTATGATTGAAAAAATAACAAATATCAAGAGGTGTAAATGAATTAACCATTATTTCATTTGCAATCTCAATCAATAACAATAGGGTTAATTTCAAGAAACCTCATATACTATTCAGTTTAATCAACTAATCCTCACTGTGTCCACTTTGCCCCCTATACTATTCAATTTCATCATTATGTCCCCTCACATCACATTTCGAGTCAAAATATCTAAACTACCCTCAATAGTATAAGGGGGTTTAGTGAAATAAATCATTTAAAAAAATTACTTTTCGAAAATCAATTATATTTCTCGCAAAAATTATAAATTCAAAAATATATATATATTTTTCGCAAAAAAAATATTTTCCGGAAGGAGTATATTATTTTCCAAAATATGCATTATTTCGGAAAAAATAATATATATTTTTTGCAAAAAAAATATTTTTCTGAAAAAAATCATATTTTGGAACATAATAGTATATATATTTTTCGGAAAAGATCTTATTTTGGAACATAATAGTATATATTTTTCGGAAAAGATCATATTTTGGAACATAATAAATACTTTTTCGCAAAAAAAATCATATTTTGGAACATAATATATATTTTTCGGAAAAAAATCATATTTTGGAAGATAATATATATTTTTCGCAAAAAAATCATATTTTGGAAAATAATATATATTTTCGAAAATAATATATATTTTCGAAAATAAATTATATTTTTCATAAAAACTATAAATTTCAAAATATATATATATATATATTTCGGAAAATATGATTTTTTACAAAAAATAATCTTTTTCCGAAAAATATATATTATGTTCCAAAATATGATTTTTTTACGAAAAATATTTTTTTGTGAAAAATATATATTATGTTCCAATATATGAATTTTTTTTGAAAAATAATTTTTTTTGCAAAAAATATATATTATGTTCCAAAATATGATTTGTTTCCGAAAAATATATATTATATTCCAAAATATGATTTTTTTGCGAAAAATATATATTATCTTCTAAAATATGATTTTGTTTTTTGCGAAAAAATATTTATTATGTTCCAAAATATGATATTTTTCGAAAAATATTTTTTTTGCAAATAATATATACTATTATGTTCGAAAATATGATCTTTTCCGAAAAATATATACTATTATGTTTCAAAATATAATTTTTTTCCGAAAAATAATTTTTTTGCAAAAAATATATATTATTTTTTCTGAAATAATTCATATTTTGGAAAATAATATACTCCTTCCGAAAAGTAATTTTTTTGTGAAAAATATATATATATTTTTGAATTTATAATTTTTGCGAAAAACATAATTGATTTTCGAAAAATAATTTTTTAAATAATTTATTTCACTAAACCCCCTTATACTATTGAGGGAGGGTAGTTTAGGCATTTTGACTGAAAATGTGAGGCGAGGGGGCATAATGATAAAATTGAATAGTATTAGAGACACAGTGAAAGTTAGTTGATTGAACTGAATAGTATCTGGAGCTTTCTTGAAATTATCCTATAGCAATAAGTGCATGTTTGGTAGAGGGAATTGAGCAAAAATTTTGGGTTTGGTTTGAAAAAATGGCACAAAACCATGTTTGGTAAATGATGTGGAAATTTGGTACCAACATTGTAGCAACTCCATGGTGCCAACTTTGTGAAGGAATTTGGAACCATCATTTTTTATGGTTTTGATTTGGTGCGGCTACTGTAGCAACGCTGTAGCAATCCGAAATATATATTATATATATCATTTTTAATATATAATATATTTTAATATTATAATATTAATATTTATATATTAATATATTATAATATATTAATATTAATATTATAATATCAATATATTAATATATTTTAATATATTAATATTAATATTAATATTTATTAATAAATAAAATGTGAAACTCATATATTAATATATTTTAATATATATTAATAAATAAAATGTGAAACCCATATATTAATATATTTTAATATATATTAATAAATAAAATGTGAAACCCATATATTAATATATTAATATTTAGAATTTCAACTCATACCAACTCTATCAAACATGGTTTGATTTTTCAACATCACTTTTTCTCACACCAAAATCATATGCACCAAATATGATTTGGAATCAAAATAAAACAACACCAACTCCAACCAAATCAACACCACACCGTCTACCAAACAAGTACGAAGAGATAAAATGTTTGGCTTAGAGAGGGCCCACAACGTTGTCTCTAACCTTTGGTTTCAATTTTCAACTAGAAGAAATCATCAGTATCTTTGATATAGACTCTAATACTACGAGTCCAATAAAACAATGATTAAGATATAAATCATCAAATTTAATTCTCTTTTATAGTCTTTAAGCCCTGTTTGGGAAGTTCTGTTTTTGTTTTTGTTTTTGTTCTTGATTTTTAACACTGTTCATAAGAACAAAACATGTTTGACACCCTATTTACTGTTAATTATATTCTTAATTTAGAAATTGTTTTGATGTATAGTACAAAAAATAAGGGAACAAGAAAATATTATTTTTTTGTTCTTCATTTCACTATTTAAAAAAAAACAAAAAACCAAAAAAATATCAAATCAGGATACCCTTCTCCCTCCTCCATCTTCCACCATCACCACCACCCCCACACCCAAATCCACCACTCGCCGTGGCCATTACCACCTCCACGACCAACCCCCACACCCAAATCAACCCCCACCCAACCGATCTGTTGGTCTTCCCTCCACCACCCGCCGCCACTACCACAAGTGTTGGGAAATTTAGAGTAATCCAAAAGATAGATTAACCCAAATCAAATTTTACTCGTAAGTATACGAATCATAGTAGTAAAGATTATAAGTATTGCGAGGTCATTCCCACGAGGATTGATTAAGACAAATTAAATCTAAAAACTACTATCTAACTAATTCAACAAATTATTAATGATTGTGAAAAAAATAATATAAATACAATAATACAAAAGGAATACCAAGGCTTTGATTCCACCACTAATCATCACAAATCCGATTTTCAATTATAAACTCATTAAATATCCAATTAATTTCCACACATCTAAATAATAATTATTATTACGTTCATAGATGGTCTATCCGGGTCAGGGCATAGGTTCAACTCAATATTTTATTATCTTTGCCAAAAATAATAAATAAATCATTGAAGGAAAATATAAATCACAATTATCTATCCATGGTCAGGCATAAACAATTATAATTTATTATCTTCTTCTTAAATTGCCAAGTAGATTACATGTTCGTGGTCAGACACAAGTAACCTATATGCTAGGAATGAAATACGTTCAATTTTAGTCTCAGTTAAAGCACATAAAATCGAAAGCATTAACATATATATAATAAGAAGAAGAATAACTCATTAACCAAAATATTCAATAATGTCTACAATTGAAAACTATAATATTGAACATGACTAGGGTTTTCTCTCGGCCTTGGCCGAGCGAATTAACTATACAAGAAAAATAAAACAAGAACGACCAAACCCGAAATCATAAGTGGAAGACATCTTGGATTTCTTCGTTGATCGCATAGGTCTTCCCCTTCTGTTTCTTGGTCGTCCCTCCTTTGTGCATCCACATATGCCCTATTTATAGGGGTCCTCAAGGTTTTATCTAGGAAAGTAAATAAGATAATACAATATTTCCATATTTATTTTCCTAATTGGTGATATCTTGCAGCCCACTTTTGACCAATTTGGAAGATATTGGTGAGATGCTCTTTTCTTGTTAATCAAGTCATCTTCCCACAACCCTTGATTTCATTCCATTCTGGTCGTTCGTTCAAAATCTGTGATTATATTACCAAGTTGATGCTGATTTTCGCACAAAATAGTATGTCAAATTTAAAATATCTTTTTCGCCCTCTAAACTTCATAATTAGGGTTTCTATGTGAAATACCAATATTCTTTAAATTGAATCAGCTTTCTAGGAACACTGGGCTCACACAAATCCGATCAACGAGCTGAAATATATGGCCCAAATACTAAGACGTGGTCTAAACAGATTTTGGGTTTGTTTAGATGGATTTAACCCATTTGTACCAGAAATCACCAATAACCTATAAAAATATAAAAACACAAATATTAATTAAAATAAATGACTAAAAAATATATTTTTGGAGGTTAATTGTGTATGAATTATGCACTTATCAACAAGCACCAACACCCACCACGAACACCACCACCACCTCCGATACATATATATATATATATATATATATATACCCTAACCCCTAATCAAAATCACCACCCCAAACCTAATCGCCACCACCACCACCACCGTGAAAGAGAACCAACTGCGAGAGAAAGTTATGTGTGTGTGTTTGTGTGTGAGAACAAAAAAATATCCTAAACACAACTTTGTGTTTTTGTTTTTAGGGCGAGAAAATAAGGACAAGAATAAGAATTGGTTCTTATTTTTTGGTTCCCAAAACAAAAACAAGGTTCCCAAACAGGCCATTAGTATTCATTCAAAATTATTTTTATTTGAAGGGTAATTATCAGTAAATCCATGAGATTTACAAATTTAATCAAATAACCCCACTAGGTTTAAATAACACCCTCAATTTTTCGTATCAATTACCCCTCACCCTCACATTTCAATCACAATAGTTAGGATTTATTTCATTTATACCCCCATAAAGTTTGCTTTATCTTCAACCAAACTTCTTCAAGTTTGAAAAACTACATTCAGACCCCTTAAATTTGAAAAATATATTTATTTCAGAAAAAAAAAAATATATTTCAAAAATATATAGTTTTCTAATATTTTAATTAATTCATCATCATGTTAAATATAAGAAATAATAATAATTCTTATAATGACAAAATTATAATCAAGGTGCTCTATATACTAATCATATTAACAAAAATCATAATTAAAGTGTGCAACTATTTCTCTATATGAAAAGAGAAAACACAAACAAAATTTATTAAAGTTATATTATAAATTTTTATTATTCTTATGCATTCACCACCATGTCAAATTCAAGAAAAAATAAATGAAGGCTTTCTATTATGTCGATTTAAATTATTATTTTGTGAAAAAAGTTATTTTAAACTTCTTACAAAAACTTCAAATTTATTCTTCAACAAGATTAGGGTCAATTAATTTAATTTATATATATATATTTAATTTTTATTTTAAATATTTATTTTATTATTTTTTACAAACATTTCTCATCTCATGATAGGATGTGCTTCCATCGAATTATTAAATAAATCCTAAAAATTAAAGGCTAGAATTATTTTATTATTTCTTACAATATATATTTCGTAAAAAATATATATTCCAGGAAAAAATATATATATTTCACATGGTTCAAAAAACACTTAAATTTAAATTTTCTTTCTAAAGATAAAAAACACAAATTTAAATAATATATATATGTAGTTTGCGTATCAAGAATTTGCATACACTCCATATTTTTTAAGTGATGAATGTGAGTTGAGTTGGGTTGTAGTTAATCACTTGGATATTTTTAGCTTTGATCTTTTGGAAATTCAGTCTTAAACTTAAGAAAACGATAGGTACACTGGATGGAGGAAAAAAGGGTAACGGACATAATTGCAATCGTTTTCCAAAAATTTTAAATCAGAATTTTTTAAAAACAAAAAATAAAAATTGTTTAATATAAGTCCATTTTTGGGGAATTTTTCCAAAAAAAAAGTGTGCAAAATATTCACCATAAATGTTGTCTATGTGGAGTTCAAATTATCCCCACTTTTTTGAAAAGTCAAATTCATGACTATTTTAGTTAGGAGGTGTTTAAGAATAATCTTGATATTACACAATCTGGAAAAAAGTGCAATGCAGATAATTCAATATATATATATAATATTCTAAAAGTGTAAGGCCCTTGGATTATTTCTCCACCCTTTAATATAATATTTTAAAATATATATATTTGTTTTATTATTTATTAAACCTATTTCATTAAAGAAGTTTGACCCTTGAATTACATAATCTGGAAAAAAGTGCAATGTTGATAATTCAATATATATATATATATATATATACTATTCTAAAAGTGTAATGCCCTTGGATTATTTTTCCCTCCTTTAATATAATATTTTAAAAAAACACATTTGTTTTATTATTTATTAAATTTATTTCTTTAAAGAAGTGTATTAAATCTGTTTCATTAAAGAAGTATAATCCTTGGATTATTTCTCCCCACTTTAATATAATATTTTAAATAAAAAAAATATTTATTTTATAGAAATTTACATGCATGTATAGAAAGGGCAAAAAAATTTCACGCTCCATTGATTCTGAATTAAATACATTATTTTCTCTATATAAATTTTAAATCAAATTAAGATATATACACTATTTCATTATAAAGGGATTAATGCAACATGTTTAACATTTTTACAATTCTTGAGAGTTACAATTAATTGAACAATTCCATATCTATATCTATCTATAACTATTCTAAAAGTGCAAGACCCTTGGAATATTTCCAAAGCTTTTCTATTTTATTTTAAAATAATAATTTTGTTTTATTAAATGTAATTCATTTGACTATCACTAATGCATGTGTAAAGCCTTTGAAAAAGTGTAATGACACTTCATATATTTTATATATTGCTATATTTATATTTCATTCATTTCTATCTATAATCTATATATTTATCTATAATCTATATCTATATCTATAAGAAAAAGTTAAAAAATAATTAATATACATTACTTTATTATTGAAAAGTGTAACTCCAAAGTTTACTATTATTACATTATTATATTATTATATTATTACATAGAATGATGTTTACAAAATGCCCAGAAATGAAAGAGTTGTAACTCCTTCATTAATGAACCAGTATGTATATATTATATATATAATAAAATTGCAAAACATAACGGTGGGAAGATGAATGTGTGGTAACTCCTAAACTTCGGACCTATTATAATTGTTAATAAGATATATTTGTGATTTTGAAAATTACATTAATTATTCTAATCATTGACGACAAATGTTATTTGCATTGACACCCCTGAGGTTTGGGTCAATTGCACCCAGATGCAAGTCAATGTTTTTTCGGTTCCATAGCTCCCTGAGGTTTCAATTTCGTTACAATGACATCCCCTGGGCTAGTGAAATGACTAGAATGCCCCATTAATTATTTCACTTATTACATTAGGGTAATATATAAAATGTGAAATTACCCATATGCCCAAACACTTCACCCCTATGAAATTACAAATTACTCTTCCACTCCTTATTACAATATATATATATATATATTACGAAAATTACAATTTAATTTTTTTTCTTTATAAAATTCTAAATAAACACATAAAATTCGAACCAAACATATAAAATTTGAAAAAACATATAAAATTCGAAAAAATATATAAAATTTGAAACAATATATAAAATTTAAAAAAAAACATATAAAATTCGAAACAAATATATAAAATTCGAAAAACATATAAAATTCAAATATATATATATATATATATAAAGTGTGACTGAAGTTTAAGTGGACAAGTTTCAGAGTCATTAGCCAAGATAACGGATCCTCTCCAGCTCTCTGCAAAGTTATTTCAATGGCCACGATGGTGACCGAAATCGGAATCGAACCGATACTTTATTAAAATATTTTAATCAAAATTAAATATATTAATATTTGGATCAAAATTAACGGTTCGGTTCCGATACTTTCGGTTCTTTAAAAATGAGAACTGAAACTGAACCGTTAATTTTGATTCAAATATTAATATATTCACGATGTGGTTCGCTTTTGATTCCGACCGAAACCGAAATCGAACCGATACTCCTCTAGACTTCTGGATTGTAATAGTGGAAACTTACTATCTGATCTGGTGGTAGGTTTATTAAGGCTACATTATATACGGTTAGTAACCACTAAATTTTCATGAAGCGGTGTAGTTTTGGTTTTATTTTTATTTATTTATTTTCTTTTATCAAGGAAAATTTTGATCTTTCAATTTATGCCAAATTATAGGTAGGTTCAATGAAAGAGGCTAACATCAAATTAGCGAAAGACATTTCAAGAAGTAAAGTTCACTTGTTTAAGCGATAATAAATTGTAGTTTTTTTCATTTTTTTAATTTGAGGGTCCATTCAGTTGCGTGGATTTGGAATTGCATTGGAATTACATTGGAGTTACAATTCCACCAAAGTGAAAGAGTCAAAAAATCTATCGTAAGGTCCCGAATTAGACCAATGGAATTTTTTGTGCTCTATTTATAATAAATAAAAAAAGCGCTTCTGAATTGATTTCATCTTTTAATAAAAAAAAATTTGTTGTGTATGAGTAATAATAATCTTTCAATAAATATTTCAACCTATCATTTTTAATTATGAAAAATAATTATATAACATTAATTCATAAATCATGACAAAAAGTCCGGCTCTCTAAATATGTATATCTATATCTATACTATTCTAAAAGTGTAAGTCCCTTGGATTATTTCTCTTCACTTTAATATAATAGTTTAAATAAAATAAAAAACATTTATTTTATTATTTATTAAAAATGATTTTACTCCATTAAATGTATCTCATTTAATACTATCATTAAATTATGGTTCATGTATAAAGTATTTCAAAAGTGTTATGACCCTTCATATTTTTTCATTCAAGTTTAATATTACTTAATTTATGTCTATATCTATATTTGTGTCTATATTTACTATATATATATATATATATATATATATATATATATATGGAGTATATATCTTCTATACTTACTACTATAAAAGTATGCACGCCTTTTTTTTATATACATTTTTTAGGTTTTCTAAATTCTAGATATTACTCTAGGTCTAAATACAATAATTATAGTTCAAAAATTATTAATTATACATTTAATGTATTTATTGTAAATCTTTAAAATTATGAATATTCAATTGAAAGTATGAATGCATATTTATATTTTTATATATTTTATTTTTAAAAATATTACGTTATTAGTCTACATTAGAACACAATAATTATAATTCTAAAATAATTAATTTCACATTTAGAGAATTTATTATGACTTTTTTTACAATTATGAGTATTCAATTCAGACTTCAAATATCCAAGAAAAAAAAAAGATTTACTATACATATGATTTCCCGTTATGATTACTAACACTCTTGATTATTATGATTGTTTCTTTTTGCATGAAAAAACCTCAAAGGTCACACACGTTTGACAAAATAAAAGTATGATTATTAAATATATATTTTATAAGTACTCACCAAAAGATGAAGAAAGATTATGATTTTATTTTTCAATTCATCTATTTGTTGATACAAGAGACATTCATTGTAATGAATATTTCAAAAGTTTTAAATGTCAATGCAATTGCAATACAATGTATGTTTTGACACGGTAGTAAGACCCTACCGTTACAATTTACTTCTTTATAAAGTTTCTGTACTTGTTACTGATAATTTGTAGTGGCAATAGTTGGGAAGGGCTAGCTATTTTTCATAATTTCTATATTTGTTACGATTTTACTATTATGCTTTAGATTCAATACTTTACTTATACTAACCATTGAAATCATTTGATATATGAATTCTATTGTATTTTGAGAAGCTCTTTAAATAAGGAAAGAAACTAAAGAAAGAGTATAAGAGAAACTACACAAATAAGTTTTGTTTCATATATGTGTTTTAGGATTGTTTCATAAAGTGAAATATGAGTAGGATCTTTTGTTATAACTTTAGTTGTTTATACAAGTTGAAATCGTAGTCTATTATTGTATTGTATTCGTTTTTACAGGTTGTGGTCGAATGGAATTAGTTCAAATTGAATCTCAAAGTTTAAAGGATTTATTTGACTACATGTATTTTTTACAATAAAAAATACATGTAAGTATAATTAAAGTATATCCAAGAATTATAAAGGAAGATGGATGAACACCTAAATTAAAAAAAGAAAATTATCTCATGCTTAAATATATAGAATTTTAAGAGTTATAACTAGAATACATTATATTTATCCAAATTAATAATATTTGTGATACAATAATTATAATCTTAAATAATGAACATTTCAAAAGACAAAAACACTTGATCTATCATAACTACACTAAAATAATACTACGATTATTACTGAAAAATAATAATTTATATTTTTCAAAAAATAATAATAATTTAAATTTTACGTTATGTGCATATTATATATTAATATAACCACCATTTATGCCACGTGCATTCGCACGTGCTCTTGACTAGTTATTCTAAAAGTGTAAGCCCATTGGATTATTTCTCCCCATTTTAATATAATATTTTAAATAAAAAAATATTTATTTTATTATTTATTAAATCTATCTCATTAAAGAAGTGTATTAAATCTGTTTCATTAAAGAAGTGTGACCCTTGGATTATTTCTCCACACTTTAATATAATATTTTAAATAAAAAAAGATTTCTACCCATTTTAATATAATATTTTAAATAAATAAAAATTATTTGATATAAATTTACATGCATGTATAGAAATGCAAAAAGTTTTACACGCCTCATTGATTGTGGACTAAATCTATACTATTATAAATGTATGAACGCCTTATAATATTTCTATATAGTTTTAATTATTAAATAATTAAAATAAATTTATTAATGTATTTAATTTATAATTTATTGAATCAAATCTATACTACTTATAAAAGACTTAAGACTATTCATTATTTCAATACATTTTTTAATTTTTTAATAGCTTTTTAAATTCATCTAAACAAGATAACTATTCTTTATCATTCAATATTTACAAGATAACTATTTTTATATACCCACTCAATGTAATAATCATTATTAAATTTCACTAACTCTTTTTTTATATCCGTTAAATGTAATAATTGTTATTAAATTTGACCAAATGCCATGTTTAACCGTGGTCATATCATAAGTATCATTATGTACATTGTTTTGACTTTTTGACTACTTTCTTTTTTTAACTATAACCATTTTTATTTATTCAAGATTTACACTTAATCTTTGTATTTTATATTATGATTTAAAGATGTTTTAAATCTTATCTATTATCTATTCTTTCCTTTTTCCTTTTTCCTTTATGCACAATAATTTATATTTTCTTTATATCTGTGGAAGGAGGATATTTTTGACCCGAAACTTCTATCTTGGTTCGGGGCTAGCAGGTTGAGCTCCGAACTCATTATTCGGATTGGAGCTAAGTGACACGTCTCGGCGAACTTAAATGGACTGTATGGGCATCCTCGGGTGCTCCTCGGGCCTTTCGGATTTGATTCGATTGGAGCTGGGCGACACGACCTTGTGAACTTTATATGACCACCATACAAGTATCTTGGGGTGATCCTTGGGCCAACCAATAGCTTATATTTGTGGGAGCACGGCTCACCGAACCGAACAACCGACACGGAGGACAAACTCATATTTAGTTTGTAGCATCCAATGCGGTGGCGGTATCATGGGGGTGTCTCCCACCATTATGCACAATCCTTGCGGTGGGTGCACACACTGCGGGGATTATTGGGGAGTGATCTGTTGCATGTCGATCCAGCTGCAGTCACAGATACTGCGTAGCCGTGACGCATGGCCAACGCGACACATTTTCACATTATGAAGGGACTGATGGAGCATGTGGACTGGAGGTAAAGGATACAGGTTCGTTATGCCAGGAGCATACAGAAGAAAATTTCCCATGAGGCGGAGAATATTCTTTAGTAGCTGTTAGTATAATCCATAGTATGTGTAGTGGATATTTGGAGTTGTGGGAGAGGCTGAAATCAGTTGAGTGTATAAAATATAATGTGAGTGAATAATAATATACATGCATAGTAGTATACGTGAATAGTAGTATGTATGAATAGTAAAATACATGTATATTAAAATATATAAGTGAATAGTGTCAGCTTAGGTTTCTCTATAAATAGAGGCATTGCATTTCATTTTAAGTGGTTGGATTTTAGAGAGGAAATACTCTGAAAGAAGTTCTCTGGAGAGAGGATGTTTAGAGAGAGAAAAAGAGAGAAAGAGATAAGAAAAAGAAAGAAAGAGAGAAAAGAGGGTGGAGAGAAAGAGTGAAGCTCTCCTGCGGCTCCCTGCCTGGTCTCCCGCTCATACTAGCAGCTGTATCCTTTGCTCCTCACCACTTGTTTACATCTAGTCCAATACAATATTCCTGTTATAGTTCGTGATAGCTGTTTTTCGGGTCGGGTCAAACTGCGTTGTCTCTTGGAGCCTTCCGCCGGAATTCGGGTCCAGACTCGGATCTAGAAAACCCAACTTTCATCTACATTTTGGCGACCACAGTGGGACTGGAAGGTGATTCTTCTAGATGCAGAATAAATATTGGCTAGCTTCTCACCAAAAAGATATGGGTGAAAGCTCTGTGCACCCTGCTGAGAGCGGACCTCAAAAAGCAAGGCAAGAAGAGGAAACTAGGCATTTGCATGTTGTGGCTGGTGGTGGTGACATGGAAAAGGCACACGATGCAGTGTCTTGTTCTAAGTCTAAATCATCTAGTAGAACTGTTACTCGAGATGACGTCCCTCGTAGAGCCAAAACATCTCGCAACGCTCAATATCCTCTGGGTTTGTAGCCTAGAAGAATCAGGCGAATTTGTTCATGGAAACTCTCTTATCTATTCAAGATTCCCAGAAAAAGGATGTTGAAATTACATAAAAGGTCGTAGAGACAGATGTTGGAATCACAAAAAGAGTTATTTGCTTCCATCAAAGCATCAACGCAGACCAACCCAGCGTTATCTGTTATGGCACCAAATGATGCGGTATTACCTCCACCGCCATCGAATTCGACCCCTATCACAGCCATTCCCGACACTTCGACGGCAGGAGCGACACCAACTACACCGCTTTCGAATTCAGTTCCAGTCATAGCCATTCCTAACATTGGGACGTCAGAGGTAGTTCCATCTCCATTGCCACCGAAGCCATCCCCTGTTATGGCTACTTCGTTCTCTCTAAAGTCGTTGCTCCCATCACAAGGGGTTGTTTCCATCTCTCATCTACCATTGCATCAACCTATGCAGCACGGTGTTTCCCCCTATGTGACCATGGATCAATTAAAAAACACTCTTTGGGACTGGAAAGGCCTTTTCAGGCATGGAGGTCTCGGGTGATCCAAGTCCTCCTTATTTGGCCACTCTTTTACAGCAGCCCTACCCAACTGGGTATGTTTCCCCTAAATTCAAACAATTTGATGGCCGCAAAGGAAATGCGAAGGAGCACGTGGGCCACTTCATTAGTATCTTGGGAGATTTTGCTGTGTATGAGCTGGTAAAGCTGAAGGAGTTCCCTAGGTCCCTGACTGATCGCGCATATACGTGGTATCACAACTTGGAGCCAGAATCAATACCAAGCTGGGATGAGATGATTAGGCGTTTTTACGAAAAATACTACCAGGCTGATGAGAAGGTGACGATGTTGTCACTTACTAGGTTGACACAAAAGAGCAATGAAGATGTCATGACTTATGTCATGCGTTTCAAAGAGAAGGCCTTGGAGTGCTATGAGTCGACCAAGGAGGACATGCTGGTAAAGATATGCATAGAAGGGATGGATAAGGATTATGGTTTGTACCTGGTGGCGCATGACATCGGGACATTCTCTGACCTTATAGAAAAGATCCGTAGTTTGGCTGACCGGGTTGGGCAGTTTTGTGGTATGGTTGTACTTTGAAAGTTGTAAAGGCATGGGGACATAGTTCCTATCCCATCTCTCATTTCACACGCATAAATAAGAGAGACTATCATTATGATTAAATTGATGTGTCACTCTCATGAGTTATTTTTATATGAAGTCCTGGAGCCAGATTTTCATGTTGGATAACTTTTCAATAAGTTTTCTGGACTCCACCCTAAATTGCTCCACTACCAGGGCATCGTTATTCCTCAATGCTTCCTCAACCTGCTGAACCCGATGTGGAAGCCAATCAAGGTTCATACCAAGGAATCTGGCCTGAGTAAGGATCACATGCATAAGCTTAAGTTTACCAATGTAATGTCAGACAAAGGCAACGAGGTTGTTCCCTCGACATAACTGGCCAGAGTATCAAAGACGACTTGAAGAAGGTTACCCCACATCACCATGTCGGTAAGAGGATTCCTTGGGGCAGAATGTCTATCATGAAACTCAGATATCCCAATCATGACCAATGGACCAGAAGAGAAGCTGGACACATCTATAATAGGAGTGACACAACCAGAAGAAACAAACGAAGAATTTATGGCGACGGAATAGAGGTCATCCAATGATTATCCAGCCACAAATCATTATTTTTAGCAAAATATTCATTGAAGTTATCCAAGGGGGCAACACTGGATGGGGCCACATTGATCACCGGTAAGATTGACAACAATAGTGCTCAAGGAGTCTAACCTAGATCCGGATTGGTGACCCAACAGATACTGCAGTTTGATATGATGTTGAATGACGCTGATAAAGATGGACAACTCGGTTAAGGAGAGCAACCCGAGATAATAGAGCAACTCAATGATACAATCTGATGATAGGACTTATGGAAATAACATCCAGTAAAGAGCACTCAATGATGTGAAACTGGAACTGGTGGCATGAATGGTGGAAAGAGACGGCGCCAATATCTCATTAAAGATACGTATATATATATATGCATTTATATAGATATGTATATATAGATGTCCTTTATAATTATAATATATGCATATATTATTTTTGATATTATATTTATATTCTGCATAACATAATTTTATTTATTTATTTATATCTATATATTATGCTTAATTATTATCTAAATTTATTCTTGACTTATTATACTTTATATTTATATTTCTATATATACAAAATTTATATATAATTATAGATGTATGTAACATAATTTCAAACTAACTTCTACAGTTTTTAAATTACTCATCGTTATTTTTCTGTCAATATAGTTAAATTTATGGTCACAAATCTTCCATTTATTTATGGATTAAGCACTTATAACATTACATCCTACATGCAAATGCTCTATTTTCAGGCTAAGGACTAGGGCCCGTTTGAAAAGTGGTCTATTCTGGTTTTGTCTGGCTATATTGGTTTTAACTGGTTTTGTTTGGTCTTGTGTGATTTTATAAAGAATAGTGGCCAGCAGGGTCCATCATGAATTATATATATATATATATAGAAAGAGAGTAAAGAATAGTGGTCAATGGGGTCCACCATGAATTATATATATATATAAGGGTAATTTGCACTAACACCCCTGAGGTTTGGTTTTGCTTGCCATGACACCCCAAATGACCAAAATACCCTTCATAAAATTCGAAAATATTAAGGATAATGTGAAATGACCTTTATGCCCTAACCCCAAATATATAAAATTTTGAAAAACATATATATATATTCGAAAAAATATATAAAATTCAAAAAAATGTATAAAATTCGAAAACAAATATTTAAATTTTGAAAAAAATATATAAAATTCGAATAAAATATATAAATTTCGAAAAATATATATAAAATCAAAAATATATATATAAATTGAAAAATATTTAAATTCGAATATATATATATTTCAAAAAATATATATAAAATTCAAAATATATATATATTCAAAAACAAAATTCAAAACATTATATAATTTCGAAAAACATATATAAATTTAAAAATATATATAAAATTTGAAATATATACATATAATTCAAAAAAATATATATATATAATTTGAAAAATATATAAATTCGAAAATATACATATTTTTTTGAAATGATTATATGTTTTTCGAAATTATATAATTTTTTGAATTTTGTTTTTGAAAATATATATATTTTGAATTTTTTTTTTGAAATATATATATATATTTGAATTTATATATTTTTCAAATTTTATATATATATTTTTGAAATATATATATATTTCGAATTTATATGTTTTTGAAAATATATATAGATGCAAACCTCAAGGGGTGTTAGTGCAAATTATCCTATATAGAGAGTAAAGAATAGTGGTCAGCGGGGTCCACCATTCATTATATATATATATATATATAGAAAGAGAAAAAAAAGATGATGTGTAGTGGAATGCGGGGCTCATCTAGAAAAAATATTTGGTCTTAAATTGTAAAAATCAAAATCCTTTTGGTCTTTAAAAGAAAGCAAAAACAAGACAAGACCGACCTAAAAATCAAACAAGCCCAAAATGTCAAAATTTTGTTTGATAGGTGAATTTTAAGTGTTTTATTTTATTATTATTATTTTGGTTATATGTCTTGTAATGTCCCCAGGTCCGTACATCTATTAATTTTAAGTATTTTATGTTGCCAACCTTGTACTTATATAGAGGAACATTTTTTTAGTTTGCATGAGCAACTCAAATTTTTAACCCAAACTCCAGCATCCAATTGGGTTTTTTTATTGTCTCTACTATCATGTGTATATAGAATTAATAATGAATAGTTTTATTTATTTTATTTTACTTGATTTTATTGCATATGAATATTATTATTATATTTTTATTTTTACATTAATACATGTATAGATATATATATCATATATGTATATATAGCTATATATATATTATTCATTTTTGCATTAATATATTTAATATGTATAGATATATATATCGTATGTATATATATAGATATATATAAGCTGCTGTAGGAGGAGTATGAGCATGTCGGTGATGCTTGCGGATGGTGGCGCGACAGCGGACTAAGCAGCCGGCGGCGGACCTGGTGAGTGGTTGCTCGACACCACGGCGCGGTGCTTGGCAGTGGCGCAGCTGGCGGTGACAGGTGATGGTCGACGCTCGGAAGAAAGCGCGAAGTGGTGACTCGGTGCAGCTTGTTTTGAGGAGGGAATTATTTCTGATGATGTATGTTATTTGTTTATGGTGTGGATCAAGATGGTAAAGAGTGAATCATGTTTTCTTCTTCAAGAGGGATGCCTTGGATATTGGAATCTGCTAAGACTTGGGGCCAACTGTTCTTTATGTGGTATAATGTTTTGAGGTGCTTCATAAGGCAAATGATGGAAATTGATGGGTTTGTGCTGCTTCAGTTGGTTATTTTGATGGGTCTGCTCAATTATGATTATGGTAATTTGAGAGATTTGTAGTTAGCAATTTGGGAGTACATAAGACTTTAAGGCAATGCTTTGGGGTTGAAGGCGACGACCTGGTGGCGTCGTGTGGTGGCTGGTAGCGAGCTGATGACGGTGGAGGCTTGGTCGAACAAGTAGGATAGCTTGCAGTAGTTGCGAACTGGTAGCTAGCAGCAAAAGGTGGTTCACCACAGCGGTGCAAGCACTACGCTGCAGCTCCCCAATGATGGTGTTGATGCTCCGAAGCCGCGCAAGGGTGTATCAATACAAGTGGTTCGCCACAGAGCGGTGCAAGCACTACTCTGCAGCTCCCCAATGATGGTATTGATGCTCCGAAGCCGTGCAAGGATGTATCAATAAAAGTGGTTTGCCACAGCGGTGCAAGCACTACGCTGCAACTCTCCGATGGTCTTGTGGTTCGTTACGGTAGTGGCAGAGTTTGATGTTAACAAAAAGGCAAGAGGACGCAGCGGTTCGCGGTAGAGAGTTTTTGGTGTTTGATGAAGGAGTTTGAGTTTGAGTTTGCGTTTCTGCTTGGAAGGTGGCGTTTGGTAAAAATGGGGGTCTGATGATCATAATATAGGAGGAAAAGCAAGAAACAAAGACAAAAATGAGTACACAAGTTAAAAGAGTGGGTATAGAAAACTAGAGGTGAATGGCTATGTGATGGAAGTGGACTGAGCAAGCAAAGATAAGAATGAATGGGAAAAGCAAGATAAGAAGTAGATTAGTTTAAGAGAGATGATGAGGAAGAGCTATATGGGTCTAGTTTGTAGGATGACGAGGAAGAGCTATTTGGGTCTAGTTTTGGCTTGCAGTGAAAAATGATTGAACGAAAATTGCAGACAATTCATCATGCACCGACGAAAGAAAGAAGGTGATTTCTTTTTCAAATATATATCCATATTTGTATATATATATATATATATATATATATATGTGTGTGTGTGTATAGAAATATGTTCCGACAGGTTGAGGAATATATATATATAAGCATATATTGTTTTTCTATTATATATACATACGTATATATACCTATGATAAATATATGTTAGAAGGTATGTTATGTTTATTATTATTTTTGGAAAGGAGGTCTTTTAAAGTAGCACAGATTTTAATAGTTTAATATACGAATATTTTATATATAGTATTTAGCCTTCATTATTGCAACCTATTTTTATAAGTGGTGTCATTTTACTCTATTTTTATTATATTCATTACATTTCACTTATATCAGTTTACTCTTTAAGGTGATTTTGAGATAATACTAGATTATTGAAATTTTCCAGTTTTGCAAAAATATATAAATGTTTCATATAATCTCTTTATTTATTTATTATTATTATTTAAATAGTATGATTTTTATTAGTACTATTATTATAATTAGTATTGAAAGGTAAATAGTATTATAGCTACTCATATTATTCAGTTATTATTACTTTTATTATTAGTATTACCATTATTATTATTATTATTGTTATTATTAGTATTATTATATTGTACTCCATTGCATTATACATATTACCATCTACTGTGATTTATAATCAAGCCAAAAATTACTAAATTTTCCATCTCATAAAATGCAGCAGCATATTTATATGTTCCACCTTCCAAATCATCATATACATCTCACTATTATTAGACTTTTCAAAGATTTTATTTTTAAAAAATATATATATGCTCTCCATATATAAATAAATAAATAAAATGTGTTTGTGCCCGTTTGAAAGTTTCTCAAAAAACACATGCATGCATACACTTATATAAATATATATATATATATATATATGTATATAATGAAAGGAGATGTACGTCCGTAGACTCGACATTGAGGCGAGATCCCGCATGCAAGTCTTCAAAAGTTATATACATATTATCACTATTTTCTTAAATAAAAATGTGTATATTTTAAATAAAAATTAAAAGTAAACATACATGCATAGATACGCATCTATATATATATAAAGAGAGTAGGTGTGCATGCGCGACTCGACATCGAGGCGAGATCCCGCACGCAAGGGGGCAAAATGTGGAAGGAGGATATTTTTGACCCGAAAATTCTATCTTGGTTCGGGGCTAGCAGGTGGAGCTCCGAACTCACTATTCGGATTGGAGCTAAGTGACACGTCTCGGCGAACTTAAATGGACCGTATGGGCATCCTCGGGTGCTCCTCGGGCCTTTCGGATTTGATTCGATTGGAGCTGGGCGACACGACCTTGTGAACTTTATATGACCACCATACAAGTATCTCGGGGTGATCCTTGGGCCAACCAATAGCTTATATTTGTGGGAGCACAGCTCACCGAACCGAGCAACCGGCACGGAGGGCAAACTCATATTTAGTTTGTAGCATCCGATGTGGTGGCGGTATCATGGGGGTGTCTCCTACCATTATGCACAATCCTTGTGGTGGGTGCACACACTGTGGAGATTATTGGGGAGTGATCCGTTGCATGTCGATCCAGCTGCAGTCACAGATACTGCGTAGCCGTGACACATGGCCGGTGCGACACATTTTCACATTATGAAGGGACTGATGGAGCATGTGGACTGGAGGTAAGGGATACAGGTTCGTTATGCCAGGAGCATACAAAAGAAAATTTCCCATGAGGCGGAGAATATTCTTTACTAGCTGTTAGTATAATCCATAGTATGTGCAGTGGATATTTGGAGCTGTGGGAGAGGCTGGAATCAGTTGAGTGTATAAAATATAATGTGAGTGAATAGTAATATACATGTATAGTAGTATACGTGAATAGTAGTACGTATGAATAGTAAAATACGTGTATATTAAAATATATAAGTGAATAGTGTCAGCTTAGGTTTCTCTATAAATAGAGGCATTGCATTTCATTTTAAGTGGTTGGATTTTAGAGAGGAAAAACTCTGAAAGAAGTTCTCTGGAGAGAGGGTGTTTAGAGAGAGAAAATGAGAGAAAGAGATAAGAAAAAGAAAGAAAGAAAGAGAGAAAAGAGGGTGGAGAGAAATAGTGAAGCTTTCCTGCGGCTCCCTGCCTGGTCTCCCGCTCATACTAGCGGCTGTATCCTTTGCTCCTCACCACTTGTTTACATCTAGTCCAATACAATATTCCTGTTACAGTTCGTGATGGCTGCTTTTCGGATCGGGTCAAACTGCGCTGTCTCTTGGAGGCTTTCGCCGGAATTCGGGTCCAGACTCGGATCTAGAAAACCCAACTTTCATCTACAATATCACAATAATTTATATTGATGTATAATTCATGTTTGTATTATATAAATAGGCA
Source organism: Cornus suecica (assembly GCA_963922005.1). Lineage (NCBI taxonomy): Eukaryota > Viridiplantae > Streptophyta > Magnoliopsida > Cornales > Cornaceae > Cornus > Cornus suecica. The sequence goes on along the minus strand of OY998246.1, from coordinate 6,937,343 downwards.
TCTTGAGAAGGAAAAATTATTTGTTACCAGCTAACTATGATGTGATCATAATAATATATATATATAGAGAGAGTATTTGTATTCTTTTAGACTTAAGAGATAACTGTTTAGTCATTACAAAATGGATCAAAATAATATTGTATTAACTTTGAAACATTCTTGTTAATGATTAAAATTTGATTGAATAGACTTCATATAGGGTAAATATAAATATTTTTGTATGAATAATTTATTAATTATCAGAATATAGTAGAAATTATTATTATAACTTTATTAATTATTTACCTTTTATTTTATATGGAAAAATGGTTGTTAATGTTATATTTATAAAAAATATAAAAATAAATTGTATTTATGAAGGTATCATCACCATTTATCAAATCATTCCTTATCAATAATTTCCTCTATAAAAAATATATTATCAAGCATTGTCCTTACTTCAAGAGTTCTAATTTTTCCATGTACAGAGAAAAGTTAATAAATTTTACACAAATGTTTAGATTAAAGCATAATATTTTACAAAAATAAATATAATTTTTTTTTGTGTGTGATATGTTGATAAAATGAATGTTTGTTTATTCACTTTTTTTAGAATAATTTATTTTGATCATATATTAATCATTTTAAAGACTCACGTGCATCGCACGTGCTTTTATGCCAGTATCTTCTAAAAGTGTGAGGCCATAGGAATATTTCTATACATTATTTGAATATTTTAAATTAAAAATATATAATTAAATATATCTTTAACATTTACTATTATATTAATATATTTGAGAGTTACAAAACTCTTTTGAACTTCCCACTAATTGTAGTTATGAGCTCTAATCTAAATCTATATCTATCTATTTACATATACTATACTATTATAACAGTAAAAAATCTTTTTATAATTTAAAATTTTATTTTATTTTATTCTAACATTAAAGTGTAAAGCATGTTTATCACTTCTATACAGTTTCATGTACCAATATTATTTCAATATATACTTTTAAATTTGAAAAAAGTATAAAAGTTAAAGAGACACACAAGTGACACTCGTTTATTTTTATTCATTAAATAAAAATGCGATATTTTTTTAATTATCTATGTGTGTATTATTATTTTTTTTCCCTTTGAAATCAAATTTTCAGTTTCTAAAGTAAGTCTTTACAACTTTCAAGTTTCCCCTACTAATGGTTAAACTTCTTGAACCAATATTTCTCTTCTTAATTTGATTCATTTAATACCAATTATTGTGTAAGTTTTATATTTCTTGAGTTCCTCTTATTAATTAACTGGACCGTTACAATTTTTGAATTGCAATTCTTATATATTCTACATAATTCATTTTATTTTTATCATCAAGTTTTTATCTCTTCTATTAAAGTTGGAGAAACTCAATTGTTGGAATAGAGAATGTGCTTCAAACTATTCTAGGTGAAATAGGTTTCAAAATTTATACTTTGTCTATCATTTTGTGGTTTTTCTTCCCAAATGATTTTTGCTTTGTTGATTATGAGTGTTCTTAAATTTGTAATCTAATTCATTTTATTTTTATCAAGAATTTTTTATCTCTTCTATTAAAGTTGGAGAAACTCACTTGTTTGAAAAGATAATGTGCTTCAAACTATTACATGTGAAATTGGTTTCAAAGTTTATACTTTGTTTATCCTTTTGTGGTTTTTCTTCCCAAATAATTTTTGTTTTATTAATTATGAGTGTTCTTAAATTTGTAATTTTTATACATTTTTTTGGTTTAAGGTGAAAAAAACAGACTCCAAAATGTCTTAAGTTCAGAAAACTTTAATCAATAATTTTAAAATTATTTTTTGATTCTTTGAATTTAAACTTTAAATTTTATCAAAACTCTTCCTAGTATTATAGATAATCCCATACCTATATATATGCTGGAGGTATGGGATTGTCTATAATATATGTCTATATTATAACTAGTTACACAAGCGTCACAAATTCACAATGATAACGATCTCATGGTACCTGATTAATAGAGACGTGAAGGAGCGAAAAAAAAAAGTGATGAAAAATATCTCATATCCTACAATATTTTGGAGTTTGGACAAAGAAAAATATTGAGATATATATATATATATATATGCGTAAGTATACTAAGAGAGGGAGCTGACAAAATGAATCAGACAAGGAAAAGGAGGCAATATAAAGTTTCAAAACCAATTACAGGCGCGCACACACACATATATATATATATATATATATATATATATATAGGGTAAATTACTTAAACCCCCCTCAAGTTTACTCTCTTTTTCTACTATACCCCTTCAACTATGAAATGAGCTTAGAATCCCCTAAAGTTTCATAAAAGGTTGCACCATGGGCTTGCCCTCAATTGTTTTTACCCTTTTAACCTCCAAACTTTTTGTATTTCCACCTTACCTTTAATCTTATTCTTACTATTATATTTCTTAATTATTTAAATTACAAAAATATTATTTTTTTTAGTTAGAATATTAATTATGTCATTTACCTTTAATGTATTAGATTAAATATACTCTCAAATATTTTTATTTTTTTTTGTAAGTTTTAATTATTTTATTTGTAAATCAATTAACTTGTTATTAAATTTTAGTTTGATTTAAATCATAAAATTCAATCCTAATTCATATATTTTTATGAAAAGAAAGTTTCATTTGGCAAAAAAAAAGATTAATTAGGATAATGAGTTTTATGATTTAAATCAAATTAAGTTTTATTGGAAAATGATATATATTTTGGAATATATATATATATAATTTGTCAAAAATATATATTTTTCGAATTGTTTTAAAAAAATATGATTTTTTTTGAGAAAAATATATATTATTTTCCAAAATATGATTTTTTCCCTAAAATAATATAATTTTTTTCCGAAATATATATTTTTTATATTTTAGAAAATAATGTATATTTTTCAGAAAAAATTCATATTTTTTAAAACAATTCGAAAAATATATACTTTTGACGAATCATATATATATATATATTCCGAAATATATATCATTTTTCAATATATATATATATATATTCCAAAATATACATATTTTTTCAAAAAATAATTTTTTTGAAGGTTTGATTTCACTAAACTATCCTATACTATTGATGGTAGTTTAGGTATTATGACTGAAAATCATATTTTGGAGCATAATATATATTTTCTCAAAAAAAATATTTTTCAGAAAAAATTCATATTTTTGAAAATAATATATATTTTTCTCAATAAAAATTATTTTTCAGAAAAAAATCATATTTTGGAACATAATATATATTTTTCCCAAAAAAATTATTTTTCGGAAAAAATTCATATATTTTTTTTAAGAATTCGGAAAATATATATTTTTGACGAATTATATATATATTCCGAAATATATATCATTTTCCAATATATATATATATATATATATTTTCCGAAATATATATATTTTGTTCGAAATATATATATTGTTTTCATAACTTGTGATTTATTTATGAATATATTAATTAGGATGGAGTTTTATGATTTAAATCAAACTAAAATTTAATACCAAGTTATTTGATTTACAAATAAAATAATTAGAACTTATAATAATAATAAAAAAAACTAACATTTAAGAGTATATTTAGTCTAATATATTAAAAGTAAATGACATAATTAATATTCTAACTAAAAGAAATAAGATTTTTGTAATTTAATGAATTAAGAAATATAATAATAAGGATATGATTAAAGGTAATGTGGAAATACAAAAAGTTTGGAGGGTAAAAGGGTAAAAAAATTAAGAGCAAGTCCATAGTACAAGAAAATGAAAGTTTAGGGGAGTATAATTAGTTGAGGGGGTATAGTAGAGAAAAAGAATAAACTTGAGGGGGGTTTTAAGCAATTTACCCATATATATATGTAGTAAATTAATTATTCAGAACCATTTACATGCATACATGTATGTATTAGATTATTACTTTCTTGGATCTTGGTGATATGTATATTGACTAAACTATAAATGGCCTCAAATATAATCAATCATTATAATTGATCAATTTTAAATATCTGCTGTCCTAAGATTCCATGATTGGCATGTGACATCAATATTAGTCTGTCATTATTAAGCAAGTAGGAGACGCAGACAATTTCCAACTATGTGTAACATTTATCATTCTGTGTGAGAAAGCAAAATAAATGGTGACTTTGTTTAATAGTATAGCCTCCGTCCGCGTAGTTGGATCAATCGTTTTCAAGTTTGAAAGTGTGGGTCGATTTTTAGTTATTGTGTATCATAATTTAATATTATATAAATTATAAAATTGGTTTGTATAGCACCTCAAAAAATAATTTTTTTGAAATTTATGTCTCAGAAAAATCATCATTTGGATCTTTTGTTTAATAGTATAATATTACAATATGACATCAAATGACATACATTTGATTTTTTTATTGGAATCCCAATTTTGATAAAATTGTAACTATATGACTTGTGACTCTATGGTATTAGAATACTTATTGCATCAGTTCAATGGTTCGCAGTATGAATTGACTAAGTCGGATAATACTAATTTGAAAAATGAGTGTTGGATGATAACAAATCAACATCAGTTCATGTATAAATCAAAATAGTATTTGCGTATTTGCTCACCCAACCAACCAATTATGATGAGGAGAGAGTGTGTGATTTGATGATTGTTTGGTAGGGTATTGATTGGATCAACCAACCTTACTGGTTATAGTAGGAAGATTTTCTTCAATTTCTATTAATGAAGCATCAATTATAGGATCCAAAACCATTCAATGTGGTTGTCAGTGTATACTTCAATCACTTTTTACTGTTTTACCAAGAAAAAGACAATATGTGTATATACATATATATAGAGAGAGAGAGAGTAAGGGTCCATTTGGTAGGCGGTCCGATTTGGTCTTATCTGGTCTAGTCTGATCTTATCTAAGTAGTGTTCTGAAAATCTGTTTGGTAAAGCTGTCTGGTCTTATGGTCTTATTCAAGCTGTTTGGTCTTATGTTTGGAAAATAATACAAAAAATAATATATAAAATTCAAAAAATATATTAAGTATGAAAAATATATAAAATTTGAAAAAATATAAAAAAAAAATTGAAAATAATATAAGAAATTCAAAAATAATATATGTTTCAAATTTTATAATTTTTTTCGAATTTTTATATTATTTTTTGAATTTTATATATTATTTTTTATTTTTTATATTATTTTCAATTTTTTTATATTTTCTCAAATATATATATATATATATATATCTAATTTTGTATATTATTTTTGAATTTTATATTTTTTTTCAAATTTTATACATTATTTCAAATTTTTTATATTATTTTTCAAAACTTATATATTATTTTTTAAATTATATATATATATTTAAAATTTTATATATTAATTTTGATTTTAATATATTTTTTTCGAATTTAATACATTATTTTAAAATATATATATTATTTTTCAAATTTTATATATTATTTTCGAATTTTATACATTATTTTTTATTTTTTTCTATTATTTTGGAATTTTTTATTTTCTCAAATTTTAAATATATTTTTTGCATTTTATATATTAATTTTGAATTTTATATATATATTTCAAATTTTATACATTATTTCAAATTTTTTATATTATTTTCAAATTTTATGGTCCCATGTGTTAAGACAATTGTATATAAAACCACTTGAGACCATCATTTTTGGTTGTCTCAAATTACCCTTTTTTGTCCCAAGTGGTCCTTGTTTTTTTGGAACCGTGTTGCCAAACAATGTCCGGTCCCAAAAAAGTCATTATGAGACCGGACCGCAAACCAAACAGGGCCTAACATTTTGGAGTGGACTTGTTGAACGAAAAAGGTTTTATTTCAACCAAAAAAATAAAATAAAATTAAAAAGAAGAGGGTTTTAAAGTTTAAACTACTTCTGGGCCACTGAACAGCATTTCAAATTTTTTAAGAGTTCATATATTAATTGGGCTAAGTGCTAGCTATCTGGTCCTAGATTGGCAATCAGATCGCCTATTTACGAGTACATGTAATGGCCTATTTTTATTTGGGCCAATTCTCAAAATTTGGTACTTCATTCAATAATCTTTTTTTAGTCTATTATGTTTTAATTTTTTATTTTTTTTTAAATGTTAAGAAACTCACATATCATAACCCTTAATAATGTCTCTTAAAATGTTCGAACCTCTCACCTCCCCAATTAGGGGCGCTGGTCTAACCAAATTTCTTATTGTTAGTACTAATCATTAAATTATAGTATTGATTAGTCTAAAACGCTTATGCAATACTTTGTTAAGATTAGTATATCAGTGATTCATGATGGTCAATGTGCCTCTTCAAATATACCTAAACCAACAAAATTATTTCAATGAGAGCCAACTTGTCTCCAAGTAGGGACGAATCCGAAAAATAATGTGAGGAGGGCGACATTATTTCAAGAAGTTTTTGAGAACTTTGTGGGACAATATAAAAGTTTACTTATAAATTATCATTTTTTAGAAAAATAATAGAATTATAAAAAAAAATTAAGAAATACAAAATCCTCGAGGGGGCAACCCCCCTATGGGCTTTAGAATATTTTTGGGCCTATGCTTCCTCCACTACACTACAGTTCTAATTTTTGTTGTTAAAAAGTCTAAAATACTCCAAAACATCATTATGGTACTTTCATTTTTGGCCCACCCATTTTCTACACTAACCACAGTTGATTTGGCGTATCTGACAAAAACACAAAACTCAAAACAAAAGCATAAACCAAACAGGCCCTAAGGTGCAAAAAAAGAAAAGGAATAAAGAATAAAAGAAAAGAAATCTTCTCCACTTGTATATTTACCTGGAAAAAAAAAATGCATAAAAGGACAACTGTAATTACCCTAAGGCTTCGTTTGGATAACAAGAGATAACATAAAAGAAATGATAACATTAGTTATGACAGTAAAAAAAAAAAAAATGATAGTAATATTTTAAATTCATCTGTTGGAAAGATTATGAAGGAAAAAAAAAAAGAAATGATAATATTCTTGTTTGGATGAGAGAAAAGAAAATAAATGATAATAACCAAATTACAGTTATATTCTTTAATAAATTAATTAATAAAATTATTCTTTTAGTTATAAAGGGTATTTTTGACATTATAGAGATAATACTTAAGTTGTTATCTCTTATCTCCAAATCTTCTCATTTTTTGAAGGATAACAACTAATGGATTTAGAGAGATAAGCTATCCCGCCAAATTTCTCAAAAAAAAAAATTTCTTTTCAAAATGTCAATCAAAACACAAAAGTTATTATCATTTCTTTTATTTTCTTTCCAAATTCTTTCAAATCACTCCTACCTAAATCAAATAAGTTTGGTCTGCCTAAAAAAAATAAAAAAAATCATAAGTATTGTTAAAAAAACTATTCACTTTTCAAGAGGAATGATTGAGGTTTAGAGTAAGACACCTCTCTCATTCTGCTTTAGAGACTTGGAATTCCCAAACTATTTTCCTAAGATGGTAAATAATTTACTCCAATGTGCCAATTTGTGTTGTTTTTTGTGAAAATGGGAAGTAATTGTAAAATTCTTAGTTTTTTTATTTTTTTTGGGCCTTAATGAATTCAGCACTGAACTAAAATTGGCCAACAAACAAACTCCAGTTTTGTATAGATTGATCTCCAGACTCCGCCACTTTTTTAGGTTGTAGTTTTGAGAGGTCCCCAACATTTTGTGGTTCAATTCAGTCAGAATTATAAAATGAATCTACAAGATTGTCATAAGAAATTACAGAGCCATAATAAAAATTAAATTAATAACCATAATAAATACAAAAATATCTTAATTGAACTGGACCACCAAATAGAAAAAAAGAAAAAAAAAAAAGGTTTTTTTTTTTTTTTCTTGAGAATAATTTGAGGAAACATTGTAATGTAAATCAATACTTGGCATTCTTCCAACAAATACTCATTTCTATATACCTTTTTTTTGTTTTTTCTTGAGAATAATTTGAGGAAACATTGTAATGTAAATCAATACTTGGCACTTTTCCAACAAATACTCATAAGTCTCATATCTATATATATTTGTACAAATTAATGAAAATGTTACATTATATATATTTGGAGTATCCAACATTTGGCAGATGGGCGGCCTTTCCCATTTCAGCAAAGCCATCATCGTGGGCTCTCATTTGTTATGAAATCATTGTGTATTAGAAATCGCCCGAAATTATTATATAAATTTGAATAATGTAATATATATTTGTTGGGTTGTCCCATATTGGTTGTGGAATGAGCTTGGTCAGTATATAAGTGTGAGGAAAATCTCACCATTTGAGTTAACTTTTAGGATGAGAGAGACCGAAGACCACCCAACACTGATATTAGAACTCATGTTACGAACAAGTCTCGGCCCAGATTTTCGAAAGAAACGGATTGTCCTTACTCCGACCCAAGACCCGATGTGCTATGAGAGGGACATTATGTGAGTTGTCCCACATCAGTTGTGGGTTTTTGGGGTTGTGAAGGTCTAGGCTCAGTGGGAAATTGTTAGGGTTGTCTCATATCGGTTGTGAAAAAGGTTGATGGTCAATATATAAGTGTGAGTGAAAGTTTCACAATATCAATCGCAATTTGACACATAAATAACTGTATTAATTTTACAAATATAGATTTTTATATGAAAATGTGATTATTATAAATCATACTTCTTTGTGCTATGGGTTCATGATAATAGAATAATTATATAATTTAGTTTTCACATAATTATAACATTATTATAATACAAATTACATTAACATTTTCGATACAACAAAAAAAAAAACTTAAATTACGACATAGAAAGTACAATAATTTATCATAAAAAACACAACACTCCTCTATTATTGGTTCAGGGCTAATTATTTGTCCTATCTATATCACTCAACAAAAAGAGAAGCGCAGGAGCCGCCGGTGTCCCTTATGAAAGAGTGATTGTTTTTTAGGAAGAATTAAATTTTCTTTCTCTTAGCTTCAGAATATATATATATATATATATGTATATGGTAATTATTAATAAATCTAGTAAGGATTGCAAATTTAATCAAATAACCCTCTTAAGTTTAAAGAACCCCCTCAATTTTTTAATTCATATCAATTACCCCATACACCCTCACATTTCAGTCAAAATAATTATGATTAATTTCATTTATACCCTATAAAATTTACTTTATTTTCAATCAAACTTCTTCAAGTTTGAAAAATTACATTCAAATCTCTTAAGTTTGAAAAATATATATATCTATATATAAAAAATATATATATATTTTGGGAAAAATATATATATAAAAAAATATTATATTCTTAAGCATTCATTATTATGTTAAATACAACAAAAGATATTAGTTTTCTAATATTTTGATCAATTCATCATCATGTTAAATATAAGAAATAATAATAATTTTTATAATGATAAAATTATAATCAAAGTGTACCATTAATAATAACTCTATATACGAATTACTATTAACAAAAATCATAATTAAAGTGTGCAACTATTTCTCTCTAAGAAAATAGAAAACACAGACAAAGTTTATTAAAGTTTTATTAGAAATTTTTAGGGATAACTTCATTTACACCCCTTGAGGTTTGTCTTATCTTCACTTGGACTCCCTCAGGTTTGCATATCTTCATTTACTCCCCCTATTTTTCAATATTCTCATCACTTAGACCCCCTAAACGATGACATCAGCCTGATTTTTTTTTAAAATCCCTAAACTACCCTCAATGTCTTATCCTTATTCTGTTTGGAAACAAGGATAGTGTTTTTATCAATTAGACCCCCTCCCATCATTTAATAATTTAATTTGTATTAAAATTTAAATATATATATAAAATTTAAAAATATATATATTAAAATTTGAAAAATATTATAAATTCGAAAATAAATATAAAATTAAAATATATATATAAATTTTGAAATTATTTTTTTTTCAAAAAAACATATTAAATTTCAAAAATAAATATAAAAATCACAAAAAACATAAAAAATTTGAAACAAATATATAAAATTTTTAAAAAAACATTTAAAATTCAAAAAAAAATATTAAATTTCAAAAAAAATTATAAAATCGAAAATAAATATAAAATAAAATATATATATAAATTTTGAATTTTTTTTTAAAAACATATTAAATTCAAGACAAATATATAAAATTAAAAAAAATCATATAAAATTCTAATAATATATATTAAATTTCGAAAATAATTATAAATTTCAAAACAAATATAAAATTTGAAAATAAATATAAAATTCAAATATATATATATTAAATTTCAAAAAAAAAACTAAATTCGAAAATAAATATAAAATTAAAAAAAAAAAAATTCTCTCTCTCTCTTTCTCTCTCAAACGCACACACCACACACACACACACACACGCACACACATATATATATACACACATATATATATAGATCTATATATATATACACACACAGATATATATATATATAAGTCGTTGGCCGACTCCCACCGCCGCCCCCTCCCACCACCCCCTCCCCCGATGGGTATATATATATATATGTATAGATCTATATGTGTGTATATATATATATGTGCGTGTGTGTGTGTGTGTGTGCGTGTGTGAGAGTTAGAGAGAGAGAGAGAGAATCTGAGAGTTAGAGAGAGAGAGATATAGAGGAGAGAGAGAAAAAAAAAATATTGAATAGATATTAGGGTGTTTGGTTTGAGGGTTAGATTGATTCTAAAGGGTGTTTGGTTTAGGGTTTAAATTGATTTAGGGATAAAATTGATTTAAGGGTGTTTGGTATAAGGGTATTTTAGACATTTCACACCATAAGGGGTGTAAATGAAGATATGCAAACCTGAGGGGGTCAAAATGATGATAGGACAAACCTCAGGGGGTGTAAATGAAGTTATCCCAAATTTTTATTATTCTTATGCATTCATGTTAAATTTAAGAAAAAAATAAATGAAGGCTTTCTATCATGTCAATTTAAATTCTCATTTTGTGAAAAAAATTGTTTTAAACTTCTTACAAAAACATCAAATTTGTTCTTCAACAAGATTATGGTCAATTAATTTATTTATATATATATTTGATTTTTTATTATTATTTTTACAAATATTTCTTATCTCATGATAGGATGTGTTATCACCGAGTTATTAAATCAATCCTAAAAAGTAAAGGGTAGAGTTATTTTACTATTTCTTACAATATATATTTAAGAAAAATATGTATATTTTGGGAAAAAAATATTCCGGGAATATAAATTTTGAATATATATATATATATATATATATTTTTTTTTCCGAAATATATATATTTTTCAAACTTAAGGGGTCTAAATATAATTTTTTAAACTTGAAGATGTTTGATTGAAAATAAATTAAATTTTATCGGGTGTAAATAAAATTAATCATAACTATTTTGACTGAAATGTGAGGGCAAGAAAAAATTGATATGAATTGAAAAATTGAAGGGTTTTTTGAACCTGATGTTTTTTTATTTATTAAATTTGTAAATCATAGGGGATTTACTGATAATTACCCTATATATATTTATAAATTATTGTGACCTAATTTCTCATAAATCCATAGAAGTTAGACTATGGTTCGCAGTCATGGTAACTAATAAAGATGTAATATATTCGGATAATATCAGTTTGAAAATGACCTAATTGAAAAAGACTTGGTATTTGATGTGTCAACAAACATAAGTTCTCTTGTTCGATTCATGTTATGTGCAAACAATTCGTTAGAGCCACGACCGCGGACATAGTTTGAGCCTTAACCGATTCGTGTGAGAGTCGTCTTGCACGATCTCATGAATTAGTTGAGGTGCGCGTAAATTATATGCACAAAATATAATTGAAAATTTTCAAAATTTATACGAAAGCTTAGCTAAGAGAAAAACAATTTTAATTTTCCCAGGAAACAATCACTCTTCTGATAGACGGCTCCTCAATAACCGAAGGGCTGCACTTTCCATTTTTCAAAATTTATACGAAAGCTTAGTTTGAGAAAAAAATAATTTTTTCTCAAACTAAGAGAAAAACAATTTTAATTTTCCCTGGAAACAATCACTCTTCTGATGGGCGGCTCCTCAAATAACAGAAGGGCTGCACTTTCCATTTTTAGTTTTACTATAAATAGGTTTTCCCTTCCCTCCTCTCAATCATCCAAAGGAAAAAAGAAAGGAAAAGAGAAAGGAAATGGAAAATAGCAAAGCAAACACAGTGAGTTCGATACTGGCCGTGAAGCGCCGGTCAGGCAAGACCTTCGGTCAGGTAGCGGAGGAGACCGGTCTCACCAACGTCTACGTTGCCCAGCTCCTCCGACGCCAAGCCCGACTCAGCCCCGAAACTGCCCCCAAACTCCGGGCAGCCCTGCCCGACCTGCCCGAGGAGCTCCTTGAGGAGATGATGAAGCCCCCACTGAGGTCCTACGACCCCAGCTTGATTCAAGAACCCGCTATTTATAGGTGACCCTTTTTTCTCATTCTTTTAATTTTCATGGGTTGTTTTTCATTTTTTGTTTTGGGTTGTTTTTTAATTATTGATGTGTTTTTTGATTAATGGTTTTTGTGGGTTATAGTTTGGAAGGCTTGTGGATAGTGAAATGTGATTGATTTGTGTAATCCTTGTATTGGCCTACCCAGTAATTTATTTCTTGTTTTGGGTTGTCTTCGAAATCATTGATGTGTTTTCTGATAAATGATTTTAGGGGTTTTAGTTTGGCAAGACTTGTGGATTGTCAAATATGAGAACATTGTACACTCTTTAGTATTGGCCTACTAAATACTCAATTTATATGTCACAACCATATATCTATAGGTGACCCTTTTTGTGCTTCTTTGATTTGCGCGGGTGATTTTTAGCTACTGTTTACTACTTTCGCTGACATCGAAATTTATAGATTGAATGAAGCAATTATGCATTTTGGTGAGAGTATCAAGGATGTTATCAATGAAGAGTTTGGTGATGGCATGTAAGTTCCTTTCACTCTTGCTCTATCTCAATCTCTTATTAATATTTTTTATACAGTTAGTTGTAGTTGTATGCACCCTTAAATCCAACTTAAACACATGGTCCTAATGCTCTTTCAGTTAATTCCATGAATCTTTTGGAAGTACTCAATAGGAAAAAAAAATGCCATTGCCCTGTGTTTGACCCATCGATATAAGGTGTTAGAAGGAGAGGAATTTAGATAGGCTTCTTACAGCATTGCACTAGGGTGCTCCGAGACTTGAGGTTTTACCGAGGCACCAAGCAATGACTCCTTTCAAAAATTATATCGAAAATAGAGAGACGAATCAATCAGCATTATATACGCTCTCAACACATGAAGTAGATTATATTACGATTGACAACGAACTTAAGAAGTCTCTTTTTCCTTGCGAGTAATGGTGCCAAGAGGATGCTCTTGTTTTGCGAAGTATGAATGTCCTATCTAGCTTGTTTCAGAATAGACATGCCAAGCTACTAATGGATAGTCAGACTTGTTTAAAAGAACCATAATTTGAGCCCCAAACGATTGGTTTCTCCACTACAATTCAAAGTTTTAGTTGCATGTTCATCAAAATTTGGTGATAAGGTATAGCAGATAGCTCATAGCAAGCTCTCTTTGATAGCATCTTCCCTCCAAAAGTCTGATATACATTGTTAGAGATATGGATTATAATATATATATAGGCATTGTTGTTTGTAACTTTGTTGTATTATCTTCATTTTTCAGCATGTCAGCTATAGACTTCTACTGCTCAGTTGACAAAGTTAAAGGCGTGGATGGGAAGGATCGCGTAGTTCTAACATTCGATGGGAAGTATCTGCCTTACACTGAGCAGGTATTTGCCTTTCTTTCAAAAATTTAAAATCCTCCCAATGCAATAATTGGAATAAAGGGGTTTGCTTAACCAATCGGGCGTACAAAATCTCCTGTTGCTTCAGCCATCGAACCAAAAGTTTATAATTTATCAGTTTCGTGGCACTGGCTAAAGTTGGTGATCTCATTGACTTTTTCGATCGACTGAAGTCCCACTGACAAGGTCGATGTTGGTCAAAATGTTGTTCCTCTTCAGCATTTTTATTTACTTGAACCCTCGGTGTGGACATAGGTGGGTCACCATGACCATCTAACCTCAGGGAGCGTAGGGAACCGGCTCTAATGCTGAAGAGAAGCAACTCACTTCTGTTAAAGGAGAGTCGCTTCTCTATAGCAGATTTGTCATGAAACAGCTGATACAAATTGTCATCCGAAAAAATAAATATTATTTTTTACAAGCCCACTATGCGCTTAAGGTTCTGAAAATGTCCAAAAAATTCTAAAAATCGGAAATTGTCTTAATTTTTTACTAAATACTTCTTTTGGACAAATCTTGAGCAAATCGTAACAATGTATATGATCTTCATGGTTGGACTTGATATGGTGCGCTATCCTCCTACTCGGAAATTTATATCCCCTTTGCCCTAATTTCTTTCGTTTATTTATTTATTTTGATTGATGTACAGAAAGCTGAGGACATGGTATCAAGACTGAAGTTGCATGGAAATTGAAAGCATGGTTACTTTGGGGCAATGGTGTAGCTCCTGTTCTGTTCTTTCATATGAATAAGTCCATTGGTTAGTAGGCGATAGTTGTATGTTCCACCTGGGCATTTTCAAATAACCAGAATTAGCTTCATATTAGTATCTGTATTGCTATTTTGTATTGAACGAAAAATCTCAATATATATATTTCCTAGTGCTTTGTTGGCAAAAATGTAGTACCCTGCTGTCTTGACTCTTGCTTTGGCGCCATATATGATTTTGTTTACACTGAATTATGGTGCATATATATAAACTATACTCATCCATTGTACTATCTATGAAGTTGATAATGCCCATTAGCTATCTCTGATAGGTATGACTGTTTACAAACTAGAATGAAAACAAACAGCTCTTAAAATTTGGTTTATGGAGATTGGCTAAACATTCTACTGTAGCTTCTTCCCGTTTTGTCAACACCCGTATATAGAATTTATGCACATTTTATAAACACCAATACACTGGTTATGTTTGAGTGGCTATTAATTAGGCCTGCAACTTGGGCGGCTCAGCCCAGCCCGAAGTTTTCGGACTCGGGTTCATTAACTATTCAATTCGGGCTCAATTCAGGTTGGGCCCGTTAGGGTTTCACTTAAAATCAGGTTGGATTCGGGTTGGACCCGAAACCGAATGTATTAATTATATATATATCTATAGCTATTAGGAAACCCTAACCAAATGCCTTCTCTCTTCTCTCATACTTGTGCGGTTGTCCCCTTCATCCTTGTTTCGCGCAGACCACCGCCGCCACTCACTCCCTCTCTCTATACTCTGCTGTTGATATGTATATATACAGAGTTAGATCTCTCTCTCCCTTATTTTTTTCCCTCTCTTCTCTGATACTCATGTTCATATATATATATATACACACACATTTGTTATATCTATACCTCAAATATCTGAATTTTGATTTTTAATATACATATATATATATATATGCACAAATTAGTTTGAATTTTAAAATTTATATCCATAATACATATATAGAAAAATAAAATAAAATTTGATTTTCGTATATACATATATAGATATAAGAAATATATTAGATCTTAATTAGTGTTTTTCTATTATAATTTTTTTTCCCGAACTTGAAACAAATTTTTTTTTCCCAAATTTCAAACCTTACTTATCAAAATTCAGTTTTGTTTTTATATATATATATATATATATATTTGCCCAGACCCGACCCGTTAATTCCGGGTTCGGGTTGAAAATGTTTGAATGGAATAATTTTTTACCCTATTTTTAGATTATTTTCTTATGAACTTCAAACAATTTTTTTTCCCAAATTTCAAACCTTACTTATAAAAAAACGGGTTTCTTAGACCCGACCCAACCCAACCCGTTAATTCCGGGTTCGGATTGAACCCGAACCCGAGATGCAAGGTTAGTCCGACCCGACCCGACCCAATCCAGAATCAAGTTCACCGGGTTCGAGTTGGGCTGACACAAGTTGCAGCCCTACTATTAATTGTGACACTGGTTATGTTTGATCTTTCATTGAACTTTTTTTTTTTTTTCCTTTCCTTTCTAGGATTTGCAGTACTATGCAATATACAGTCTGGGCAATGCATTTTGTCTTGTAGATTTTCATGGCATTCCTCAAGTTGTATCAAATTAAACTTCGTTGATCTGTCTTTTTATTCTTTTAGAGCATCAAGTTGTTTTAATTTCAATTTTGTCAGAGGAAGGCGTCTTTTATTGTTTGCTCATTTTTGTTGCGGAACGCCAAAAGTAGTTGCACCAATGAGATAGAATTTTTTCTTTGTAAATAAAGGTAATCGTACGGAGTTTTGGGGTTTAGAGTGTAATTGAAATGAAATATTTCTATTAAAATAGAATTGAAATGAATTACGTGTATTAAATAAAATTGAACCGATACATAATTCTAAATTATTAACTTGTTATACATTTATGCAGATGTGAAATTTTATTTAGGGAAAATTACGAATTTAATGATAAAATGGGATATAATTACAAATATAATGAGAGAGAATTTTTATTTATAGCAAATAACAAAACTATAAACTTATTTATAAATTACACAAGTTGACCATAATACCTGATAGATGTTCAATATTGTCCATTTTAAGCCCTTATCTTGCATTTGTTACGTCTTTTTATTCCGTTATTTGGTATTTTTATGTTGTTTGTGTGTTTAAGCGTGTTTCATGAGTTCAATGAAGAAAAAGAGCTAACTCTGGTGAATTAACTAGAGAAATGCTCATTTCTATGCAAAAGGAGAGCTAAAGAGTTATTTTCAAGAGAAAAGTAACTCCTGGAGGGTAGAAACGTTATTTTTTCGAGCCGCAACTTTATGAATTATTCTAATAGAGTCAAGGGGGTTCAAACGGTGCAACTACCAAGGAAAGTGATTTTCATGAAAAATACTACAGACCCAGTAGCCAAAAGTGGCTAGAAAATGTTGTTTTGACGGACTACCTACGGACCTTGGAAAAGGAGCTACGCGCCACCCGTTGGAGAGGTTACGCCCCTCGCGTAGGGCCTCTATGGGCCATGCGTAGTTGTCTGGTGATTTTAAGATGCTGAAAAGTCCGTTTTGTCCCCGACTTGTTCTCCTTGTGGCCGCTACGACTTGATACTTCAATACACGTGCAAATACACACATATATATCATAATATAGGGTTTTGATCAGTTTGTACGTAAAATTATAAAAAAATGGCAACCATTAGGGTTTTCCTCGGCTTTTGCTTATAAATACCGAACTTCACATCAGTTGAAGGGAGTTTTTTTTCATACGTTGAAATTCCAAAGCAGCCTCTGAAGTTATATATCTTTTGAAGAGAAGAAGCCATAGAAGATCGAGAGTTCCGGAGCAGACAACCATGGTGGTCGATTCTACATCAACAGTGCAGTCTCTTCCAGCCATAAACGGCTAAATTGGTATCTAGGGTTTTCTAGTAAAACCTTAGCCAAGTAATGTAGCTTTTAATATTTGTTTTCAATTGTAATAAAGGGGAAGCTGATATTATACCATGATGATTATTGTAAATGAGTGAACGGTTTTATTCTTGACACAAGTTTGTATATTTATTCAGAATTCTTATCTTAAATTGAATAAGTATACTTGCTTACATAATCATGATTATTCTAAACAAATAGTGATTTTCTACTTGAGACCCTAGGTTTACACATGCCATGCCTCGGTAAGGTATCATAGACATGTTTTAGTTTAATTTCATGTTTTAGGAGTAGTTTAAAGTAACGTAGATAGCATACACTAGATACACTCTGTCCGGATATGAGTTGTAGCGAATCTAATCGACGGTATCCTTTTTGGGAATTTATTCGACTATTTGCAATACATTATGATTCATGGGAATAGATTGCCCTTCTTATAATTTAGCAAAATGAAAATTATATTACGCGGTTAGTGGTGGAGCGATGAAAACTCTAGTTTTCTCTCTCTCTTGAATCACAACTATCATTTAAATTCTGTTTTAGTTAATTTAGTTTTTAAAATCTCAAAATCAAATCAAACACTTTTTCAAACTATAATTTAATATTTTTGAACTGCTGAAGTGAATAACCAAGTCCTTATGGGTTCGACATTCCCTATCTCAAGTCGTTCTATAGTACAATTGATTCGTGTGCATAGGTAAAACATACACCGTCGTAAGAGTGTGTTTTTAACCACTATTTTTAGCCACCCCGACGAGCTATCAATACCCTTTAATTTTATTAGATTTTATTAATTACCATAACATCACCATTTTATCTAATATTTTTTGAGATTTACATACCCTTATTTAATTAATAACATATTACTAAAATATCCTCTAAATATTAGCCTTTTTAATCCCTACTTAACTTCTCTTTCTCTCTTAAGCTGCAAATTTTCGTTATTTCTATTTAAAAAATCACTTTCGAACCAAATGACTTGAGCGATGTTAATTAGGACAAATGGTTTGTTTTCAAAGTTTTCCGAATACCATTTCACCATGTCAACATTATATTTCAAGTCAAAACAATTGGCTTTTCAAAATTTTAATTCTATGTGTGAAACTTTGTCCGAGTTTCATTTTATCATGTCAAAATTAATTTTTAAAAATTACTTTTGAAGTTGTTCGAATTCTATTTCACCATGACTAAATTATTTTTTTAGGTATCCGAATTTTATTTCATCATATCAAAATTACTTTTCAAGATGTCAAATTCCATTTCACCATGTCAAAATTATTTTTCAAGGTGTCTGAATTTTATTTCATAATGTCAAAATTTCATTTCAAGATGTACGAATTTCATTTCAACGTGTTAATTTTTTTTCTAGGTTTCCAAATTTCATTTCACCTGTCAAAATTCCTTTTCATGGTGTCCGAAATTTATTTCATTATGTCAAAATTATTTTTTTAGGTGTTCAAATTTCATTTCACCACGTCAAAATTCCTTTTCAAGGTGTTTGAATTTCGTTTCAGCATGTCAAAATTAATTTTCAATGTGTCTGAAATACGTCGTTGAAATGAAGTATAATTACAGATACAATCGAAGAGAAATCATATTTATGCAAATAACAAAATCACCATTTTACCCCATATTTATAGATTACACAATTTCACCATCTCTGCATAATGATTCATTATGGAAAAATGACATTATTCAAATTTTGTTTCAAGTTGTCCAAATTCCATTTCATTTTGCAAAAACTTACTTTCAATCAAAAACTTATATTGTGAAAAAATCTTGTTTCAACATGTCAAACTTTTAATTCACCGTTTAAAAATTACCTTGTCAAAATTTTGTTTCAAGTTCTCCAAATTTTATTTGTTATGCGAAATTTTCTTTCAAGTCATATGTGTTAAATTTTTAATCCACCATGTAAAAAATACCATTCACCATGTCCAAGTAATGATTCAACCTACATAAATGACATTGTCCAAATTTTGTTTCAAATTGTCCGGATTTTGAGTCAAAAGTTATATATTGTCAAAACAAATTGATTCTAGTTGTACGAATCTTAAATTATCATGTCAGATTTTGATTTCAAGTAAAGATTTTACACTTTGAAAAAAATTTAATTGAACATGTCCAAATTTTCATCATGTCAAAAATCAATTATGAAAATTTATGAAATCATTATTTAATTCTGTTAAACTATTATTTTTTCATGGCAGCGAAATATTTATGAAAAATTCTCTCCAACATTTTTACACCTTTTCATAAATGTTTCCACGCACATTTTTATATGGTTTTATCCGAACAGAGGCACACATAAAAAATTGGGAAAATTACAGTTAGGTAATGTTAGTGTGTCAAATTACTAATTGGTAAACTTCAAATTTCATATTTCATTTTGATAAATTTAAATCAAACTAATTACATATAGGTAAACAATCATTATTGAGGTCTAAAATACCCTCCAAACACTTATAGAAAACACCTAAATACCCATCATCCTCCTCCATAACCCTCCGCCGCCCTCCTCCTCCACCTCCCCACCACACTCACCACCAAACCATCCCAAACCCACAATCATTATGAAGGTTTCATACCTCTGAATCACCACATTCATACACCCAGCTCATCACATGCATGCTTCATACCATTGTCAAAGAAAGCTGCGCCACCCACGTTCCAGCACACCACCTCCTCAAATGTCAAGTTTTGCAGCTACAAGTTGGGCAAGTTGTGTTTTTCTTCTCATCTACTCCTCCCCTATATATATGGGTGAGCTTTGGTTGTAAATCATATCAAGGAAAAACACAAATCAGTGAGAAAAGAAAACACGAAAGATCTTATAATAAGAAATTGCATAAGAGAAATAGTGAGTGATATCCAATTTGTGATAGTGAGTTTGTAGCCACAAATTGAAGGCTTGTAATCCCATTATTTTCATATAGTGAAAGTTTTGCCGGACTAACTGTCCCGTGGTTTTTCCCTTCTCCAAAAGGGTTTCCACGTAAAAATCCTTGGTGTCTCTGTGTGTGCAATTATTTGTGTGATTAAAAATCCTTGGTTTTCTAGATGGAGGGGAACTGCGGAATGCAATTATGTGTTGTTTCCCCATGATGCAGTCGACACAAGTGTATAATGGAGTACATTTCATTCCAGGTAAGAGATCTTTTCTGGCAAGGATCTTGAGTTATTTATCACTCATATGACCGAGTCTTTTATGCCATAACTCGGTGGGGACTTTTTTCTCCATCGTATTCACTTCAACTCTGCACAGTTTTGCTTACGTTGTGTAAAGAGAGCTGATCTTCTTTCCTCTGGCCACCACAAGATTGCTTTTGGTCAGCTTCCACTTACCATCACCAAAGTGACTGTATTAGCCTTCATCATCGAGCTTGTCGGTGGAGATCAGGTTGAGACGAATATCTGGGACATGTCTCACATCTTTGAGGAGTAGTTTACATCCATTGTTGTTTTCTAAAAGAATATCGCCCCTGTCAACAATTTTGGATGCTCCGTGATTCCCCACCTTCATAAGTCCGAAGTCACCACTGTTGTAGGATGTGAACATATCCTTCCTTGAAGTGACGTGATAGGAAGCACCTGAGTCAATAACCCAGGTAGAATATTCGGATGTGAGGTTGATACAATCATCATCTTGAACAATGACGATCTCTTCATCGGCTGTTATTGTTGCTTCTAAGGTATTTTTTTCACCTCTATTTCTGGTATGTTGTCTGGACTATTCGGCTTTTAGCTTCCTGCATTCTCTGATAAAATGGACTGGCTTGCCGCAGTGGTGACAAGTTTTGTCTCTTCTGAAAATAGACTTTGATCGCCCACAATGTTACGTCTGATTGCGATGATTTCTGCTTTTGCTTCTACCGCGCCATTCTTTTATTTCTTGTCTTTCAGTGACAAGAGCTTCTGACTCCAGATTATATCCTTCTTCCTTTCTTTTTGCTTCCTCGTTCAACATTCTGTATTTTGCCATTTCCATGGTAATTATACCGTCGAAGCTGAATTGCTTACAGAGACAACTAGCGTTTCCCAACTTTTAGGAAGAGAGTGTAATAGGAATACTGTTTTCATCTCATCTTCTATAATCATTTTCATAGAGTTGAATTGATCCAACAGCCCCTGGAATTCGCTCATGTGTTCTGACACACTTTTGCCGTCTTTATATTTAAGATTTACAATACGGCTCAAAAGATTTACCTTGTTTTGAAATGTCTTCCACGTGTACATCTTTTCCAATTTTTGCCAAAGAGCATAAGCATCATTGTCGTTGGCAAAATTTTGATAAATGCTTTTGTCGATCCATTGTCTGATTTGGGTGGCACACTTTCGGTTGAGTACCGTCCAGTCTCCGTCGGTCATGTCCTTCGATTTGCTGTCAGGTGCATCGTCTGTCTTTTTGATCGGCTTCCACAGATCTTTAATATACAAAAGATCCTCCATTTTTTAATTCCACAATGAATAGTTGGTTGCGGTCAATTTGATCATATTGCCGGATGTCTCCTCCATTTAACCTGCACAAAAATTTTACAAAAAAAATTCCATGAATAGTACCGTATGTGAGCAGTGTTGTATTTAGGAATAGTGCCCGTATACAGGAACAGTTCATGTATGTTACAACAGTATCCGTATATATATTTATATATATACTCTCATTTCTTCAACTCTCCAACCACTCCACCATAAAACACTAGGACCCATTCACTTTGTTTTTGTTTTTTTTCAAAAAAGTTTCCCTTTCCTTTTTTTCTCTATTATCTCACTCCTCTTTTTTTTTCTTTATTTACCAACACACTCTCACCACTCCTTAAAAAATCTAAAGCATGTCCACCACACTTCTTTAAAAAATTATTTTCTCCATCTCCACTTTATATTGTCCCCTCTGAATTTTCCTTACCCTTTGAATTTCACCAACTTTCTCTTCTACATGAGACACTTCGCTCACTCTCTCTTCTATATCTGTCATATATATATAGATATATTGTATCTATATACTCACCAGGTGCTGGAAGTTTTCAAGCAGTTCTATGCAAAGGTTGAAAGAGAAACTGAGAAAAGGCTAAAGTGCGTACGTGTAGATAATGGTGGCGAGTACAAAGGACCATTCGAGGAGTATTGCAGAAGCTTCGACATTAAACTCAAAAAATCAGTGCCGAAAATTCCTCAACATAACGGCATTGAACAGAACCATATATGAAATAATCAAGTGCATTGTATCTAATGCTAAGTTACCAACTCTTTTCTGGGGTGAAGCAATGAGAACATCGATTGACTTAATCAACCTATCTCTCTCAGTTCCATTAAACGGTGATATTCCAGAAAAAGTATGGACAGGGAAAGATGTTTCCTACAAACACTTGAAGGTGTTTGGTTAGAGAGCATTTGTGCACATCCCCAGAGATGAAAGATCCAAGCTTCACAGAAAAGCCAAACAGTGAATCTTCCTGGGATATGCCCATGAAGAGTTTGGTTACAGACTCTGGGATCCTATCAACAAAAAGGTCATCAGAAGTAGAGATGTGGTGTTTTTTAAAGATCAGACCATTGAAGATCTTTAAAAACAAAAGAAATCAGATTCACCTGAAGAGTTACCAGCCAACCTAGACCCGATTCCTCCACCGAAAACACAAAATGATGGGGTGTTATTCAAGGAGATCCAGTTGATGACAGTGCAAAATCAGAACCAGTTGCAAAAGAAAACCCTACTGACTATCAAATAAGAAGATCCACCAAAGAGCGATAACTAAATCGTAGATATTCTCCCGCAGAGTACGTGATGCTTAGTGACGGGGGAAAACCAAAGAGTTATCAGGAAGTTGTTGCAGATAATAAAAAGACGGAGTGGATGAAAACCATGCAGGAAAAGATGAAATCGATGCATGAGAACCACACATATGACTTGGTCAAGCTACCGCAGGGAAGGAAAGCTCTCAAAAATAAATGGGTATTCAAACTGAAGACTGAAGAAAATAATCCACAACTAAGGTATAAGGCAAGACTGGTTGTGAAGGGATTCAGCCAGAAGAAGGGCATCAATTTTGAAGAAATTTTTTCACCTGTGGTGAAAATGTCCTCCATCCGAGTTGTTCTTGGCTTGGCAGCCAGCTTGAACTTGGAGATTGAACAACTGGATATAAAGACCACATTTTTATATGGTGATCTAGATGAAGAAATCTACATGGAGCAACCTGAAGGATTCAGAACTAGAGGAAAAGAAAATCTTGTGTGCATATTGAGGAAAAGTCTTTATAGGCTCAAAAAAGCACCAAGATAGTGGTACAAAAAGTTCGACTCATTCATGGACCATAATGGGTACAACAGAACCACTGCAGATCATTGTGTATTTGTCAAGAAATTTTCTGACGAAGATTTTATCATCCTCTTACTATATGTCGATGATATGTTGATTGTTGGCTATGACAGAAGCAAGATTAACAAGTTGAAGAAGGAATTGAGCAAGTCATTTGCTATGAAGGACTTGGGACTGGCAAAACAAATCTTAGAAATGCAGATCTCTCAAGACAGACAAACACAAGCTCTAGTTATCTCAGGAAAGATATATTGGCAAAGTTCTTGAAAGATTCAACATGAGCAAAGCAAAACCAGTCAGTGATCCACTTGCAAGTCACTTCAAGCTTAGGATTAAGCAGTGTCCTTCAAGTGAGACAGAAAACGCAGAAATGAAAAAAGTGTCTTATGCTTCAGCGGTTGGCAACTTAATGTACGTTATGGTATGCAAGAGGCCTGATATTGCTCATGCAGTTGGAGTTGTCAGTCGGTTTCTGTCAATTCCTGGAAAGGACCATTGGGCAGTAGTAAAATGGATCCTCAAGTATCTTAAAGGAACTACCAATATTTGTTTATGCTTTGATAGTGGTAAACCTTTATTGGAAGGTTTCACAGATGCAGACATGGCGGGTGACAGTGACTCAAGAAAATCCATATCAGGATACCTAATCACTTTTGCAGGGGGAGCAGTCTCATGGCAATCCTGATTGCAAAAGTGTGTTGCTTTGTCCACCACATAAGCTGAATACATTGCAATAACAGAAGGATGCAAAGAGATCTTGTGGATGACGAAATTCCTACAAGAATTGAGTCAAGAGCAGGAAAAGTATGTCATATATTGTGACAGTCAAAGTGCTATTCATCTTAGCAAAAATTCAACCTTCCACTCAAGGTCCAAACACATTGAGGTCATGTATCACTGGATCCGTGACGTACTAGAAAAGAAACTTCTACAGCTAGAGAAGATTCACACATATGATGACCAAGAGCATACCCAGAGAAAAGCTAAAAGTTTGCAGAGAAGAAGTTGGTTTAACAACAGCCCCAAATTAGCTGTGAGGGGAAGATCAATCAGAAGACGTTCTCCTCTGATAGGTATGGAAGGGGGAGAATTGAAGGTTCCATACATTTGCATCACCACATTTATGCACCCAGCTCATCACATGCATGCTTCATATCATTGTCAAGGAAAGTTGCACCACCCACGTTCCAACACACAACCTCCTCAAATGTCAAGTTTTGCAGCTACAAGTTGGGCAAGTTGTGTTTGTCTTCTCCTCTACTCCTCCCCTATATATATGGGTGAGCTTTGGTTGTAAATCATATAAAGGAAAAACACAAATCAGTGAGAGAAACAAACATGAGAGATCCTGCAATAGCAAATTGCATAAGAGAAATAGTGAGTGATATTCAATTTGTGAGAGTGAGTTTGTAGTCACAAATTGAAGGCTTGTAATTCCATTATTTTCATATAGTGAAAGTTTTGCCGGACTAACTGTCCCGTGGTTTTTCCCTTCGCCCAAAAAATTTCCATGTAAAATTCCTTGGTGTCTCTGTGTGTGATTTATGTGTGCAATTATTTGTGTGAGTAAATAACCTAAAATCCCCAACACATTAGAAGTACCAAAATATCCTTAACAAAGGAAGAGGAAACCCTATGAAATAGGAGTTGAAGTTCCTGCAAGAACTGGTTCTGTACGCTGCCAGCGTCGCCCTGAGTTTCCTGGTGTTGTTCATCGGACTTCGCCACCTGGACCCTAACCACGAGGCTTTCAAGAGAACTATTAAACACAAAAAGGAAATTTCCAAGCGTTTGGGTCGACCGTTCATCCAAACCAATCCCTACGTGGTTGGATCATCATCAATTTCTTCAATCATTGAGGCAACTTTTGTTGAGGTGATAAAGTTCTTATGATTTCCTCTTTTTCCCTGTTGGTTATATTATTCTCGCCTGCATTTGGGGTGTCTGGGCTAACCTGTTTTCATTAGTTGATGCTATTGTCCCATATGAGCCAAAATCTTTGATAGTAATATATACTTTAGTTACCAAAAAAAAATTCTTCAATCAATCGCATCCTACTCAATCAGTGAATCAATTTTTTCTATGCTTCCTAAATCCCGTTATTTTCAGTTGTCTCTGTTATTCTCTTTCTTTCTCTCTCTCTATATATACATTTGATGTTATATTATGATCTTTGCTATTAATGTTTTGGTGGTGCAAAGGTGGAGGAGGATTATGGGTATTTAGATACTTTATAGAAGTGTTTGGAGGACATATTGAACCTCAATAATAATAATTTACGTATATGTAATTAGTTATTTTTAAATTTATCAAAATGAAATATAAACTTTACCAATTTGTAATTTTGATCACGTAACATTACCTATATATATAGTTTTTCCTAAAAAATTTACCTCGTCAATCCCTTAAATGAAAATATATAGCAGGACTATCTACTATAGCGTAGAAAGTATATAAAATAATATATATACATATATATATTATAGAGAGAGAAAGGTCATTGAAGTGAAGTGAAGTGAAGTTGCAGTTGATTTGGAGGCTTACAAGTTAAAGTAAGTGAAACAAGAGTTTCGTTGTTTTCCTCTCTATCGATTAACGAAAATTCAAACCCCAAACTCTTATATCAAAAAAATAATCGTGAATTTCGTAGTATATTATTGAAGGTGAAACACAAATTGATATTAGCATAGTTTTTGTTGTAATGAGTTATATTATAATTAATTCAGACATGTGATGAAGAGAATTTGAAACAACTTTTTTCCCACCTCTTTATATAGGTAAAGAGTCTTAAAAGGAACGGTGCGAATATATAACAATGTTATCAATCTAATGGTATAGAGAATTTTATAACATGCTTCCAAACAATTATCTATATATGCAAATCTGGACTTCCATAGAATCCTCTATTAAACACGAATACTCTATACAAGCCGCCAAGTAGACTTCTCATGCTATATGCCTTGAGTTAGCATTTGTACTAAGCTCTGTATTGTCGATTACACATTTTTTTTTATATATATATTTTATTTTAGAACTAGTATTTTCACTATTTTAGTATTTTGCGATGTCCTAAACGAAGAAGATGGATAAAAATTATGGCCCAAATCTCTAGCCCGATTTGATTAGGTTTTAATTAACTAGGCTCAGCCCATTGTTGTTCTTAAGTACACATGATTTTGGTGTGAAAATTTTGATTTTGGGTTATAAAATAGGGTTAATTTCAGTAAACCCCCCTATACTATCTAGATTAATCAACTAACCCCTTGTGTGTCCACATTGCCCCCTATACTATTCAATTTCATCAAATTGCCCCCTCATTTCTCAAAATGCCTAAACTACCCTTAATAGTATAAGGGGGTTTAGTGAATTATTTCGGAAAAAATAATATATATTTTTTGCAAAAAATCATATTTTGTTCCAAAATATGAATTTTTTTTTCGAAAAATATTTTTTTTGCGAAAAACTATATATTATGTTCCAAAATATGAATTTTGTTTTCGAAAAAATATTTTTTTTTGCGAAAAAGTATATATTATGTTCCAAAATATGAATTTTTTTTTCGAAAAATATTTTTTTTTGCAAAAAAGTATATATTATGTTCCAAACTATGAATTTTTTTTTCGAAAAATAATTTTTTTGCAAAAAATATATATTATGTTCCAAAATATGATTTTTTTTCTGAAAAATATTTTTTTGCATAAAATATATATTATGTTCCAAAATATGATTTTTTTTCCGAAATTTTTTTTTTTTTGCGAAAAAGTATATATTATGTTCCAAAATATGATTTTTTTTCCGAAAATTATTTTTCAAAAAAAAAATCATATTTTGGAACATAATATATACATTTTTGTTCCCAAATATTATTTTTCGAAAACAAAATTCATATTTTGGAACATAATATATACTTTTTCGCAAAAAAAATATTTTTCGGAAAAAAAATCATATTTTGGAACATAATATATATTTTTCGCAAAAAATTATTTTTCAGAAAAAAATCATATTTTGGAACATAATATATATTTTTTGCAAAAAAATTATTTTTCGAAAAAAAAATTCATATTTTGGAACATAATATATATTTTTTCGCAAAAAAAGTCATATTTTGGAACATAATATATATTTTTTTGT
Source organism: Cornus suecica (assembly GCA_963922005.1). Classification (NCBI taxonomy): domain Eukaryota; kingdom Viridiplantae; phylum Streptophyta; class Magnoliopsida; order Cornales; family Cornaceae; genus Cornus; species Cornus suecica. The sequence continues at coordinate 6,909,434 of OY998246.1, read as the reverse complement.
AAAAAAATTATTTTTCGAAAAAAAAAATTCATATTTTGGAACATAATATTTACTTTTTTGCAAAAAAAAAGAATTTTTTTTTTTTTGCAAAAAGTATATATTATTTTTTCGAAATAATTCACTAAACCCCCTTAGACTATTGAGGGTAGTTTAGGCATTTTGAGAAGTAAGGGGGCAATTTGATGAAATTGAATAATATAGGAGACAAAGTGGACACACAAGGGGTTAGTTGATTAATTTTGATAGTATAGGGGGGTTTACTGAAATTAACCCTCTAAAATATGACCCAAACCATGTTCGGCTAGTATGGTTTGGGCTAATAATGAGAAATCATGGTGTATCAAATGCTCCATTTTTCAAACTATCTAATAGATGGTTTTGTGTGATAGAAACCAAAACCATTCTTTAACTCAAACCAATTCAATTTGGTGTATCATTGTTTAATCCAAACCAATCAATTTTTTAATATATATATATAAATTCATAAAATGAAAATATTTTGAAAAAATAAAATATTTATGGAAAAATAAAATATTTCGAAAAAATATATTTCGGAGAAAATAAAATATTTCGAAAAAAATAAAATATTTGGGAAAACAAATATTTATGGAAAAATAAAATATTTATTATTTTTTGAAAAATATACAATATATATTTTTACTGGAATCTTTTATTTTTCCAAAAATATTTTATTTTTTTGAAATATCTTATACAAAATCTTTTATCTATGCTTCTACATTAACAAGTTGAAATTCCATTGGGTGTTGTATTATGTCTCATTTAAATTGTAAAAAAAATATTGAAATTTCAAATGAAATAAGATTATAAATTTTTAAACTACATATATGAAGCAGTTGAATATTTCTTGCAATATGGTGAAATATTATTATCCAATATTAATATTTTTTGTAAAAAAAATTCATCCTTATATGTATTTTTACTTATATATTTCATTTTTAAAACATATATATTTATAAAATATTATTATAAATAAATAAAATGTCAAACCATTTCAAGTTATTAAACATGATTTGGTTTCAGAATTTCAGACCATACCAACTCTACTAAAACTATCTGCACCAAATATAATTTCAGTTCAGAATAAAACCACACCAAACTCAATCTAACCAAAACCAAATCAATCCAAAACCACACCAGTTGCCAAACACGCACTAAATAAATCAACTTATTGGGTTCTGTTGGGCATAATTACTAAGCCCAACATGTTAGATGCTGGATTAAGGTAATCTTATGAGAGAGTTAGTGTGATTTGCAAATGAATCAAGCCATTTGTGAGTAATTTGAGACTCAACTAGTTAAAAGATCGGGCTTGTCCGTCAGGAAATAAGTTGAACTTGAACATATTTTTTAGGTTAATTTAATAAATAAATCGAGCTTGAACATTGTTATGCTCGAGTCGTCAAACTCGTGAACCGACTCGATTAAGTAAAATAATAAGATTATCTCATAATCCCCAAGAAAGGTGTCGGATTTGAAAAAAAATAAGAAAAAGAGTTATTAAAAATTATAAGATTGATACGATCACTTCATTAAATTACTTATAAAATTGTCCTAGTGAAAAAACAATATAGAATACAGGCAATAAACAAGAACCAAATAACACGATATTCGAAAAAGGAAAACATGTTGGAAACATACATACGACAATTTGATATATGAGACTATTGGAAAGAGTAGTATATGTTGCAACTACAACGAGCTGTTCGTGAGTAGGATCGGGCTTAACTCCTTAAAATTAACATTCGAATCGAACTCGTTCGTTTAACAAATGAACCGAATCAAAATACAATTCTTAGGCCCTGTTTGGTAGGTGGTTATGGTTCAACATGGTTTGGTCTAGTCTTGGTTTTTAGGGACCAAACCATGTTTATTTGGACTAGTCTCAAAATTTGGAACTAGACCAAATGAGACCAAATTGAACCAAATGTGATATTTTTGGAACAAGTTGTTTTGGTGGTTCCACATGATCTGATCTGGTATTGGTAACCAAAATAAGATTTTTGAGACCAACGATTAAGATCGCCAAAAACCAAAATTGAATAAAAATAAAAATATACAAAATAAATTAAATAATACATAAAAAATAATAATAAATGAATTAAATAATATATAATAATTAATAAATGAATAAATAATAAATTTTAAAATTTAAAATTTAAAATTTAAAAATAAAATAAAATAAAAATAATGAATAATAAACGAATATAATAATAAATAAATGAATAAATGAATAAATAATAAATTAATAATATAAATGATAAATTAAATAAAATATATTTAAAAATAAAATAAAAATAATGAATAATAAACAAAATGAATTAAATAATACATAATATTAATAAAAATGAATATAATAATAATAAATAAATATAATAATAAATAAATGAATAAATAATAAATTAATATAATATATTTATAAATAATTAAAAATGAATAAATAATAATAATAAATTAATAAATTAATAATATAAATAAGAAATTATATAAAACATATTTAAATAAATATAATAATTAATATATGAATAAATAATAAATTAATAAAATATATTTATAAATAATTTTAAATAAATAAATAATAATAATAAATTAATATAAATAAATAATGAAATAATAATAAATGAAATGAATTAAATAATGAAATAATAGTAAATAAAATGAATTAAATAATAATAAATAATAAATAAATTAATAGAATATATTTATAAATTAATATATAAATGAATAAATAATAAATTAATAAATATATATTTATAAATGAAAAAATAATAAATAATAAATAAAATGAAGTAAATAATATATAAAAATAATAAATGAATATTAGAATAAATAATAAATAATTTTATTTTTATAAAGCGAAAAGATTAGACCAGATCGATTTACCAAATATGGTCTTGTTCAATGCTTGTGAGACTGTGACCATCAAACCAGACTGCTTACCAAACAGACTTTTAAATTCAGAATCTAGACAAGCGAGACCAAACCAGACTGGACTAGACCAGACAAGACCGCATACCAAACATGGCCTTAGACTCGATTAATAAACTAACCAAATTGCAGTGATTGTTTTTCCAAACTCACCTTCAATTTTTCTAAAAAATAACCCTTCTTATTTTCCTCGAAGAAATGTGTATTTTTCATACTAGGTGTGAGGAAAAATTAAAATATAAACAAATTACCCTCCTCCTAGGGGTAGTCTGGTAATTTCGATCTTCAGATAATATGAATTGCCTTTCTAGGTCTATGAATTTTCCCAAATAGAGTTGGGGGCTTTAAGCACCATTTCAAACCTCCTTCACCGACTCTGCCCCTTCGCTCTCCGTCGTCGTTCACCAACTTCTCCGGCAACTCTGCTCCGAACATCTCCGTTCTCCGGAAACCCTCCGGCGCTGTGTCCCTTCAGGTAATCCGTATTGTTCTTTCGTTTACCGATGCCCCACTCATATACATATATATATCACACTTGTTGTACTCGCACACACACACACACACACACACACACACACACATATATATATATTCGTGTCTCTTTAATGAATTAGTTGCCAGTACACATACACCAATCAGACTTTCTCATGTCTTGATTTCAATTACTTTATACATCTATATATATATGTATATAATATGTTAATTCGTTTCTGCCGTTAAGCGTGAATACTGGTTTTTATATACATGTATAAATGTGGTTACTGACTTTGTAATAAGTACTGTGATGTATAGTTACCTTTAATCTGTTGAATTTTTATATGGGGTTTGCTTTTTATTGATTGGGTTTAGAAAATTGCCCATTTGTTTGAGTGGTACGGGACTATTTCACCTTTATCTCAGTTTATAACGTTTTGGGCTCGTGTTGATTAGTAATGGACGAATGGTCCCGTGACAATGTAATAATTTCTCCATTGGTGTAGCGGTTTTGGGATATTTCATTTCTATTATGAACTGAAAATAAGTACTATGGCCTTCTTGCCAAAAATCCAAATTGCCAGTGATTGTGTAATTTTTGATAAATTTTGTTTTACATTGGATACACGAAGTAGGGGTGGGACGGGTGTGACTAACCCAATCCGAGAATTTTACGGGGGTGGACAAGGAACTTGGACTATTAGATTGGGTACTCAAATTTGTTTTAGGCAGGATATAGGTAAAGATTTTACTAACCCAAGGAATCTGAAATACATAAAAAATATATATTTTCTGTCATACTCATATTGTTTATGTAAAATTCAGAAATAGGTAATTTAATTTTAATTATCTACTGTAAGGTGTTCAGCTAATTTTGAACACTACTTTTCAAAAAGGAAAAAAAAAAGAATGGAGACGCTGGCTTTATCATGAAAGTTTTGAATTATGTTATTGGTTTTGTAATATAGATTTATTGATATGTCTTATATCACAACTTATAGATTATTGATATAACATCATATTATACATAGTTTAATTGATTTCTATTGCATGATATCTAATTCATATATGTAATTATATACTCTTACATTTTTTTAATGTTATTTTTTTCGGTGGAATAAGTAATCTTTTTAAGTATGTTAAGATCCAATTGTTTAATGTATATACTAGTTTCTTCTGGATTATGTTAAGTTCATTACCATGCAACTTTAAAGTATTTTATTTATTTTGTGTTAAATATAATTTTCACTAATAAGTGCTCAAAGGGGGAGCATGCACCCAATGCAACCATGAAGTGATTTGTGGGTGGATAAACATATCTAATAATCAGCTTTTTCTTTTTAGTGCTAATAGTTAACCGAATTATGACTTTCCGACCCGGGACATCAAGAATCTTCTTTAAATAGGCAGTGGTACCTTTTGTGCTGGTCTAAATGGCATTCGTCTACTTGTTACTGTGGGGGATGTCTTGGTCTGTAATGTGGTAATATGAACAGCATATTGTTGAAATCTCTGCGGCTCTGTGGCTTCGACTTCTTTGAAATTGATATGTATATGATTTTTTTGTTTTGTTTTTTTGGTTGCAGTGATTGTTTTCCTTTTCATTCTCTCTCCATCCTAGGAGTGGAAGCGTAATTAAGCCTTCATTCTGCACCTATTCTCCTTTACCTGACTGGATGTGTTAGTATATGTCGAGACATCAGAATTTCCTACTTTAGGAAGTTGGTATTTAGCAGGATGAGCCGATATGGTCGTCAAAAAGAAAGGTATGGAAGGAGTGGTGAAGCTTCCTTGGATGAGTTTAATGAGGGAAGTGCTGCTCGGACAAGACCTTTTAGTTTTGATGAGATTATGCATAGAAGAGAAAAAAAGAAACAATCTGGAAGGGTTAAAGTGGATCATTTGGACAGAAGTTTGGGACACACTGACCCTTTACTTAGTGGTGTGAAGCATGCTTCAGAGCAATCTGTAAAGGTAAGTTCTAGGAAGAGAGACAATGACATGCCTCTTAAGGATGATAAATTAGTGAAAAGGAAAGATAAAGAAAGTTATGATTCTGAAACCAGATCAAAGGCTACATTGGGCAAACATATTAAGGACGAAGCTAAAGGAGGCAAGATTGACAGACAGGTCCATATCAGGAGACAAAATGATGGGGGAGCAAGTGATGATTTTAAAAAGGAATCTGAAAAGAGGCACTTAAAAGATATGGTACTGAAGGAGAGAGATGCAGATAGAAGTAGAGGAAAATCGGAGAGATATGGCAAAAGGAAACACCGTGATGAAGAGGATGAAAGAAGTAGAGAGATGCAGAAAGAAGTAGAGGAAAAGAGGCATTTAAAAGACATGGTACTGAAGGAGAGAGATGCAGATAGAAGTAGAGGAAAATCTGAGAGAGATAGCAAAAGGAAACACTGTGATGAAGAGGATGAAAGAAGTAGAGGCAGGAATGCTGCCAAAAAACCTGAGTCTGATAAAAGGAATGATTCAGCATTTTCAGAGATCAGGGAGAGGAAACAATCTTCAAAGTTTCGTCATGAAGAATCGATGTCGAATAGGAGAAGGTCGAGGAGTAGAGAGCATGATAAGGACAAAGGGAAAAGGTCTACTTCACTCTCACCAAGGGTGCACAAACAGGCATCTCATAATGTGCGGGAGCATGACGAGTTGTACTCAAATTCTTCTAAAGATAGAACGGGAAGACAGCAGTCTGAAGCTGATCGGAACATGGTATCAGGCAATGGATCGAGTAGCCAGAATAGACGACATGCAAGCGGACTTGGTGGTTATTCACCAAGGAAGAGAAGAACCGAGGCTGCTATTAAGACTCCTTCCCCAACCAATCGTTCTCCAGAGAAAAAAAGTGCTGGGTGGGATCTCCCACCTGCAGGGAAAGACTGCAATGTCACTGGTCCTACTCTTTCCAAGTTGCCGCCTTCAGACCAAATTGTATCATCCAGCATGCACGAGTTGCCTAGTGTGGTTCCTGCCGTTTTGACTACGGTGAAGCCCTCTTTCGGGGCTTTTACTAGCATCTCATTGTTGAAGCGGACTCCCTCTATTGACTCCATTCAGCTAACACAAGCAACCCGGCCTATGAGGAGGCTTTATGTTGAAAACTTACCGACTTCAGCCTCGGAGAAATCGGTTACGGACTGGCTTAACAGTTTTCTAATGTCTTCAGGTGTAAATTATATTCAAGGGACCCAACCATGTATTAGCTGTATTGTAAGTGTCCGATTAGATTTGTGAATATGCCCGTCATATATTTTGCTTGCATTGCATGTGTGACAAGCGTGTTTGACATGTTTCTATATTCAAATGGCAGATACACAAGGAGAAGGGCCAAGCTCTTGTGGAATTTCTTACCCCTGAGGATGCTTCAGCAGCCCTTTCTTTTGATGGCAGATCCTTCTGTGGCTCCATTCTTAAAATCAGACGCCCCAAGGACTTTGTTGAAGGAACTGTAAGAATGATAAGCATGCCATTCTCTTTCTGTACTGCTTATTGCTTACCGATTTTATTATTTTGTTATGTTAATTTAAAGTGATATGAAGTGAGATTTGAAAAATGATAATATTCTTCACATAACGAAAACAGTTGGTTGATTACGAATAGGTGAGCTAGTTAGGCTTTTAGTTTCCTGTTGTATTTTTCCGTCCTTTATAATTTTTTATGTACGTTGGGTCATCATCTATGGACCTGATGTCATCCTAGTTAGTATCTGTTTTACTGTGTTGTAAAAATAATAATTGTTTTGCTTTAGTATTGTTTTACAGAGATGCTAAGCTAGTGTAATTCTTTTTCTTTTGCTTCATTATATGCCTTTGAAGATCTTTTGCAGTTGGATATTGAAGTTTGTCTATCTGGGATCACAAGTTGTGACAGTTTTTTTTTGGGTCGAAATCTGTAACAATTTTAGCCATTAGAAAAGGTGTGGATCCGGTGTAAAACCCTATACATAATTTTTTACAGGTATAAGACAGTTTTGAACTTAACCTTGTTGATGAGAGTAGTATAAGAAAGTTTCTTTTACTTACTACATTATTTCCCACCAAATAAGGTGTTTTTTCCTATTATGAATTTTTAAAGAGAATTAATTTTGGTATTATACTGCAAACAAATACTGTGTGTGAACATCTTATAGAAAGGAAGGTCAAAGTTTCTTCGTGAGTCGTAAATCTATGAGAGGGTCTCCTAACTGTGAGAATTACCTGGCGCAAGTGAAAACTTGGAGTTCCTTTTCTTCTGCTGCACCTCAGAAGAAATTGTAGATTGCATATGAGACCTCTTATTCCGAATTGTCAGTGTGTTCTCACTAGCTTTCTTTTGCACAAGACACAATCTATTTTTCTTCTTGTGCGAGGTGTTGGGTTTATCTTAAATAGGGTGTTTATGTTGGGTGTATCGTAACCCACATACAGGATGCTGCTGAAGCTGATTCCTAATAAGAAGATTTCAGGTGTAGTGGCAATTTTGTTGTGTTTTTCTTTTTCTCTCCTTGAATCCTACTTAGAATTGGTTTGGGACATTGAGTCATTGATGTGCAGCTTTGGTCCTTTCGTATAACAATGGTTAATTTGCTTTAATACGGCATTCAACTTGCAAAATGGTATGGGATATTGTTTGATCAAGATTGCTGGTGTCTCTCTCAGTGCTGCTATTTGCATTTTAACTGTTGTATCCATAGCATCAAAAAGTGCTTGATTTTAACAGCTGGTGACTATTCTTTAATAATATAGTTTAATGTTATTACATTCAGCACAAGTAGCCCCCATTTATGATGGTGACGATTAACCACCCTTTTGTCCTTCCATATTTGCTTCTTTTACTCGAAAACTTTATCCAGTTTCTGAAGAGATTATTCGACATATAACAAAGATAATCGAGCGGGTCGATGAGCTTCCAAAAGTAATTGTATTGTATCTATACTTCAATGTGGATGATTATTAATAGTTGACTGTTTTTCAGAACACATGATAAATGATGGTTCATGTAAAACTATATGGAAGACATTTGAATTTATACTCAACTCTGTAAAACTTATTTCAAATATTAAAGGATGGATTTTCTTGCCACATGCCTTAGAATTTTCCTTCGGTTTAGGGGCCATTGTGGCTTCTTTCACTGATCTTCTTTTACTGATCTTCCTTGCCCGAATGAAAAAATGGAAATAATCCTTGTTGAGGGCAGATTAGCTCTTTAGAATGTAAACTTGTCCATGTATGCAGAGCATTCAGGCATTTTTGGGTGATCTTTGACATGTCTGGGGCCTTTTTCTGGGATCTAGTAAGGCTTTAAGAACCATGTAAATACAGTTGTTAGATCTTTCCTTTCCTTTTCTACTAATTAGCAAGTGTAACAAATGGAAGTGTTTTCATGATTTGTCTTTGTGATATCGGCTATATTATTTGCTCTTATTACTTCGTGTCTTTTCTTGGATTTGCTTGAATAGTCAATCTCAAAGTTCAGAACTCCAAAATTTACGGCTTATTAGTTGATGGAGCTTTTAATATCAAATTTCTTCTTAGATATAGGTATTAGAGTGTTTCTTCCAATATTCACCTGGTGGCTTTATTTCTTATTGCAAAGTTTGGTGCAAGGGACTAAGCAATCCTTCCAAAGTCTCCAGCCTACTAGCACACCCTAGACATCACCATTTCTTCTTTTTCCAGCTTTTGAACTTCAGATATTATTTTTAGTTGAAAGACCCAGAATTTCTAACCCATTCAGTGTGCCAAGTCACCCAGTCTTAAATTTTCTGCATCGTATTTGTTGTTTTTACAGAGAGTGACATTTTGGTCTTTTTTAAAAGTTTTCTTCTGCATTGAAACTCCGTAACCCTTGTACACAGAAATTTCATATAAAAAAATTAAAGAACGAAAGATGGAGCAAATAATCACTTTTTCAGTTTTATAAAATTGTGTACAATCCACCTCTTTTATTGTTTGGTAGAAGGGCTTCAAAGGTTAATTTTGAAGTGATTGGGGCGAACTTCTTACAAACCTTCAAACAATAAGAAAGCTTGAACTGATCTCTGGTTGAGGGCTGTGGAGGCTTGATCTCATTCAACATTCAAGCTCTGGCGAACAAAAGAACAAGCAGTACATCGAACTCATGTCATTCCTCTCTAAGATTCATCAATTATGGAGACGAAGAACAGTCGGGATTTGAGTGTTGAGAGAAAAGTTTGACAAAGTCACAAAGCTGTATTTTCTCTCGTTGAGTCTTGATCTCCGCAACCTATCACCGCTTTACCTCTGTTTATAGACTTCGTAGAGAAATAAATTTGTAACTTGCTCACTTTGAGAATCATCCCAATAAATCTTGATGTCTACAACCTCTTGATAAGTCATGATGTCTCTGTATTTCTTTTTCTTTTCTGACCTAGCTTCATTCATTTCATCCTGTCTGAAATTAGTTCAGAACACTCTTGATCTTTGTCCTTTTATATCTCTCTGAATGTTGCAATTCTTTCATCATAGCTGTTTTGTTAGCTTGCTATCTCCCACTAGCAGACGACTGTAGATGACAAGCCTTTTTGTTTTTCACGTAGTTTCTTTGTTGCTATTAACATTAACATTTAGTCCTGAAAAATGTTACCTTGTATTGGAGAATGGTGAGCATGATGATGTTGTGTTGCCATCTTTATGATTAAGAGTCATAGACCCCCAAAATAGTAAAACACAGCGTAAAAAGTACTTGCCTAATGTTGATCTTTAGTGAATAGTAATTTTCTTACAAGCATATGTAGGGTACGGGATCTTTTAGTTTGAGATCAATTGAGATGAGAAGTTTGTTAAATATTATTCATTATTACCTTTCGTTTTTCTTCTGTCGTCAACTGTCTTGGACTCGGCATATTTTTCATTTTAGTTCGAGTTTTTTTTTTTACCTTAGCATAAGCTATTATGGTTGAAATTATTTTTTCTATTACTATACTTTACTTTTTCTGAGGTATACTGTGGTTACCATTCATGTAGCAGGTTTTCAGACAGTTGCTATTTTCATGCAGACTGGTCTGCCTGAGAAATCAGTGGCTGCAGTTGATTCTGTAAGTGATGTTGTGAAGGATTCACCTCACAAGGTATGTATTCATAATAACAGATGGCAATAAGTATGTACTTACCTTTATTTTGATCTTTTTTGGAAGAGTTGAATGTTGTACGTTTTGCTGTAGCTCATATTTGAGAATCTGTGTTAATCTTACTCTATGGTAAATTGAATCTCATCTGATCAGGCTAAGCCATCATTCCTTCCTTTTTCTATCATTATCATCACCATCATTGCCCTAATAACATTATATTTGGATTGGTCGCATGGATTTTCTTCTCCCGTTATTGTTTATTGCAAGCTAATCTCATATGTCACGCCCCCAAATTCGGACATAGGGGCCCCTCGTCTGATACGTAAATCGGGTGCGATGTATATATAGCATCCATACCTTGCAGAAATACATAATTAAAGTTAACATTTAATTCAACTCTTTCAATAGTTCACATGAGTGCACAACATTTACAATATCTATATACAAAATTTTGCCACCCTGTCATTCTCCTTGCATGACATGATTACGTTGTTAGGACCATCTATACGAATATTCCATCAAAAGGATCTTCTCCATAAAATCTTATCAAACATTAACACATAAATAATTTTACCCAAAACCTAAGAAAATAAATAGCTCGCCGCTATGTATCCATCAAATGGGTACTTGGAAAAAAATGATGGAGTGAGCTCGCAAGCTCTGCAAGAGTCTTCCAACTAGGATTGCAGCCACCCCGCTTATGTTACTTGTTATTTGTCTCATTTTAAGTTGTCTAATTTTCTTAACTCAAACTTTCTCTTAGCTAATCATCTTAATTAAATTATTCTTGAATCTCCACTTACCTCACCTTAGCCCTGGGGTCCCCTCAAACTGTTGGCTTGCTCGCAAAGCCATGCGTATAGGATCAGGCATGCCCGAACTCCAACAAGGTGTGTATTACACGGTCCCAAACGGAGGAAAACAACATGGGTGGGTCTATACATCTACTTACCCATATGGTGACCAATTCCACATATTCAAGGCATGCTCAGCCCAATGGCCATGTAACAAGATGGGTAGTGCACTCCCCAAGAGGCAGGGCCCAAATCATACTTGAAAAGGTCATAGAGTTGTTCCCTAACTACTCTCCAACCAACCAAATAAAATCCATTACGATAGAAACACCAGTTTGTGAAATGTCAGAAATCATTCATAGCACCTCCTTTAAGTATAAACTATAGCAATCATACCCTTGCAACAAACAAACAAACATTATACAACATTTTGGGTGGAACTAAGAGATCATAGGGTTATCACATTGCATCCACAGTTCTTTCTTGCACCAGAGGATTAGTAATTTATAGTATGCTATGTGCTTATGATTGCAATAAACTCATTATTCATCGGGCCTCAATCTATGCCAGTATAATCTGCATAAACTTTACCACTAATTTACACAGAAGTGAAACACTACTCAACTGTTCCTTGCAACTGTGTACGCGCGTGTGTACTAGTCATTTACTATTTCGATTTAACCCCCCCTCCTTTTTCTACCTTAGTTTATTGAAAATTAAGGATATGAAATTCAATGTTTAATTTTTGAGGTCTTTAATTACTTCTTTGTTTCTTACCTTCTATACAAACTGGTCATCCTTTTCTGTTGGTTCATCTACCAGACTACATTGTGTATAACAATAACACCTACCTCTGCGTTTTCTAATTTATTATATTAAGTCGCAGATGCCACACTTAAAATATTCTTAACATGTTGATTATTAAGCTTGTTTGTTCTAGTGGCTTCAGTCAGTAAGGTCAAATTTATATATTTCTCACTTCTGTTGTATCTATTGTCATTCGTTTTTTCTTAAGTTATCTGGGATATTAATCATCCTATAGTGTTACTAAAATAGAATCACTGATTTATGAGTTCAAAATTTCACTCTGATGCCGGGATCTGGGTGATTAAATGAATAGTCCACCATGGATCTTATGTCTAGTTTTATGGAAATGTAAGAGATGCTTTTTCGGGCTTTTATGAAGTCCCTAATTTAGAAGAGTCAATGGGATCTTGAAGACGGGGGCTTTATTCATGGGGTTGACATGTTGGTTTATCAGTATTTCATTTTTCAGACTTGATCATATCGCTTTTATCTCTCCCAAAGTCCAAGCTTAGCAATTAGTGCCTGACTATTACATAACAAAGTGCACATCTACATCTTTGTGTTTTATTGGGAGGGTGAGTGAGTTGCAGCTTGATAAAAATATTTATTGTGAATGCCTTGTTTGCTTGAGTTAGTTGCAGTGGAATGATGAACGTTGGTGTACTGTTAAATATTTTCCTCTCAATCATTTGTTTGATGTAGTGCAGTTGGCACTATACTCCTGTTTCCTTTAAGAAGGAGGTTGGACATGGTCGATCTTCGTTTTCTGTTCATTCTAGTGCACAAAATATTGCTCGCTATCTCTTTTGTGTGTGATAAACTTCATTAAATTACCTGAAGGCTTTCAACAAAAAAATATAGAAAAAGGAAGGCGTTTAGCATCCATCTTTAGTATGTTTTGTCATGCTATTGATGCTGTTTTATTTATCTTGGTATTGCTTTCTTAGTTTGTAGTTCTTAAATGTTTATAAATGGTTAATCTATGGAAATTTCTCCAGTTTCTGACAAGCATTTAACTTATGTAATCTTGCTGTGTGGTCAGGACCGGTGGTTTCCAGGAGTGTTTTGTTCTTGTTCTGGTTTATATATATTAATAATATCTTCTCCTCCTGAAAAGCTGCTTTATTTATCATTGCTGCAGATTTTTATAGGCGGGATTTCAAAGGTTATTTCATCAAAAATGGTAAGATCCTGTAAAGTTTGGGCAGTAATGATAAATTACCTGCAATTCTACCTTTTATTTTTTCCCCAATTTTTAGTGAGTAAAGTTTATAATTCTTTCTCAGCTTATGGAGATTGCTGGTGCTTTTGGATCTTTAAAGGCGTACCGTTTTGTGGTCAACATGGATCTTAATGAATCATGTGCTTTTCTTGAGGTATCCACTAAATGTTTTTTCAGGAAGTACCTCTGTTTAGTTCTGTTATCAGCCAATTTTTCGCAACCACTAATATACCAATTACATAATACCAATCACGGGTCCGAGGCAGTTTATCTTCAATTAATCCTATTTTTGCCCCTGTAAAATTCTCTCATATTTTTTCTTTTACTTAGAAGAGTATTTAAGCATATGTTAGACTGCTGGGGAAACAAAATTCCCGAGTCCGTCCCCTTGCAGAGCCAGGATTTCCAATTCAGGAGGGCGTGGTAGGCGAAAAAAGGAAATGAAGAGAAAGAAAATAAATAATTTTAAGAAGTAGAAGGGGGAAAAAGAATTTCAAAGCTTAAGATAGAAAAGAACAGTAAGCGGTTTTAGGGGGCCCATACAAAATCTTCATATATACAAGTAGTAGACTTTTCAGCATATGTTTAAGCGCTCTTAATTTTCATATCTAAAGCATTTAAAGATGGGTGTGATGACCTTTTAACTTCAGAAGTGTTTTTAGTACCAGTACCTATGTTATTATGGTTCATTTTGTTTTCAGATACTTGACAGGATCCTTGTGAAGCAGTGACCCTTGTTTGTTTGTTTGTATTTTCAGTTTTTTAATTATTTTCTTGGAATAATGGAGGGCAATTCCACCCGTTTGTTGGGGGGTGGGGGAATGAAACTGATCCCTTTGGGGGTAGGATAATGACAGGAGGGAGGCTTAAGGCCATAGGAGTTGAACATGTTTTTTGAGCAAGGCCCAGACCCATGATTATCGAGCGATCCTTCTTTAGTATAAGCCGCATTGTTTCGTGCTGTCATGGTAGATTCTTCTAGAGGATGGGACAACCACTGTATTCCCAGTTCATTAGGGACAGCAATGTGAATTATTTTTGATGTCCTCTTTTATATATTTATATCTAACTATATATATATATATATTATACTTGTTATTTGACCTCTTCATTGTCAAAGGGGATGTATGCCCTGTATTTTCTGGCAGAGGAATGGGAATTATTATTGTTGTTCTCTTTTATATATTTATCTATTTTAATATATATATGTATGCTTGTTTTTTGACCTCTCCATTGTCAGAAGTTTTCACTTTTTTCATCAATTCTCTTTTAGATTTTGGTCTGTTGACTAATCTCTCTGTTTCAGTATGCGGACCAGTCAGTTACTCTCAAAGCTTGTGCGGGTCTGAATGGTATGATGTTGGGAGGACAGGTGATAACTGTTGTTCAAGCTATTCCGGGTGCATCATCACTGGTACTTATTTTCTGCTTTTCTTCTTCCATCTAATTGCGGAAACACATTCCTGTTATTATAGTATCATCCTCCTTCTTTGAAATGCACACTTGACCAAAATTGGCACTTACGGTAGGAATATTTTGAAGACCAACCTTTCTATGGGATCCCTGAGCATGCGAAGCCACTTCTTGATAAACCTACACAAGTTCTGAAGCTTAGAAATATGGTATGGTACTTGTAATTATATGTTGGTGGCATGATAATTATCGGCATCATTTATGTTTTATATGAAGCCAGTTTATTGGGCTGCTGATGTTACTCTGTTTTTTCCCTCCCCACCCTGACCTCAATATTCAATATGATTCAGTTGAATCCGGAGGGTCTCTCATCACTGTCTGAACCAGAGTTGGAAGAAATATTGGAAGATATACGTGTAGAGTGTACCAGGTCAGAATGGATTCTGCCCTTCTGAATTTTACTTACTTTTGGTTTTACCTCTCTCTCACTCTCGATTATCAACTTAAAGAGTCCTCTGTCAACCCAATATTTGCAGGTTTGGCACTGTTAAATCTGTTAACGTTGTCAAGAGCAGTAATTATGGTACCACCCAAGAATCAATTGGTGTCACGGACAACAGATATCCTACTACAGCTAAGCAGGACTTGGAGTTTGATGATGGAGACACACCCAGAGAAACTGTTGGAGAAGGTATGGATTGTGACTCGGGAAATTTTGGCAGATCAGAGCCTTCAGTCAGTGCCAAATCTGGAGAAGTTGATAAAGCTGAAGAAGATAACGATAAACATGCACAGAATCTTATAAAAGAAGAAATATGTGAACCAGCTCCAGTTGATAGTGAGGTGGTTGCTGAAAAGGAAAATTCTAATGTCATATCTCCGGAAGTCCCCAATCTCTCAAAAACATCGTTAGATCCATTAGAATGCCATGATGACAAGGTTGATATTATTCAAGCAGGGGATTTGGAGATGGTGGACAAAGCGATAGTCGAGGAAGAGTTGAAATCAGATGTCGTCAATGGAAAACTGGAGGCGGCTTTTTCTGAACTGGAGTGTAGTGAGAGAAAAGAACAGGATACTCTTGATAAAGGTGAACATATCGAACAGGTTTACAATCTTGGGGATGCTTTTGAGCCTGGTTGTGTTCTGGTGGAGTATCGAAGAACTGAATCTACATGTATGGCAGCTCATTGTTTACATGGACGGATTTTCGATGATCGGCTTGTGACAGTGGAATATGTTGCTTATGATATTTACCGGGAAAAGTTTCCGAAATGAGTTCGTTTGTATGCTCATAACAGGTGATGTTGAATGTATCAAGGTCCAGTGTTTTTAACCACGAGCCAGAGCTCTAATAATCTGTACTATGGTGTTCAGGACAAGCCTGACAATCACACACTAGTTCAGCAGAGCTAGTTCTATATATTTTCAGTTTTTGAAATTTTCAATTTTTCAATTCATTTTGAATTCAAGCCACATTGAGCTGTCTCAGTTTTACCCATACAAATGTATAAGGATTCTTTCAGTTGGGACCAATGCCTAACTTCCAAATTTTGTACAATGGATGTTATAGTTTGGTCTTTTTATTTTTGATGCTTGTGACTAATGGTACTTTTCATGAAATGGGCATTGTACTTTATTTTCTTTTAGAAGGGTAACTTATGTTCACTTCATGTCTTCAATTTGGGGCTCCTAAAAATGAGCAATTTGATGGTGATTTGTCGTTCCAACACAGTGTTCTCTTCAATATGTATAATATATATGTTTGTGTGTATACCTATTTCAATGTATTTGCTCTGATAGAAATAAATTCGAACTTTTTTGAACTGTTTGTTTATTTTAATCAGACTAATAGAGCGCTTGAAAGATGGTTAATGAAAATAAGAAAATGCTTGTTAGTGAAAATAAGAAAATAGAATTATCTTAAAACAGATATTTTTATAAGTGAATTTTTTATCCGCCCTAAACAAAAATACGCATACCAAACATACCCTAATATTTCTTCTTTCTTTTTTTTCCCTCAATAATGTCATTTCCAATGAATAATGTGCATTTTTCACTTATCTTATTTTGTTTTTTCACCCATGACTAACTAATTATCTTATTTCCGTAACATATGTAATTTTGGTGCAAACTTATTAGCCCATTCTCACAAACAGACCTATCCCATTTTGCGCCTTCCTTCAAAAACTGTTCACTTACCCCACACATACATATACACATATATATATATATATATATATGTTCCCCATATATATTTATGCAGATAAGAGAAGGAGTGGAGGAAAGAGAGTAGCAAGAGAAAGCATGGCAGCACTTACAGCATCAACAGTAGGAGTGGTGGTGGGTCAAACCCTATGCTCCTTTCAGCCATTGTTGTTGTCCAACAGACCCTCCTTCAAGTCCAAGGTGCTTCCAGACCTAGGGTTTCTTACATCTCAATTGAGTGGCATCCAAATTTCCCAAAACAACTACTTGATCAAACCCACTATCTCTACTCCTTTCAGGCCAGCTCTTCAGCCCGTGGCTCGTAATCTCTCTCTCTCTCTCTCTGTATATGTGTGTGTGTGTATGTATATATCTTATTTGCTGCTGTTTTTGCTTTCAATTTGTCAAAACCATTCGTTGAATAGCCGAATTGTTTTCGAAATGGGTTATGTTCTGTGGTGTTCTGCTTTCAGTTTAATTTTATTATGTTAGAATGTTGGTGTAATTTTGGTGGGTCATGTGAATCAAGTGAATTTTTGGTGTATATATATATATTACTATATAGGCAGGCATTTTGTATTAGAAGGGAAATGGTGTAGCAATTGGATATTGCTAAAGAAGTAAGGGTTTGGAATTGGGGATAAAATTCATAATCTATATGGGAGTGGATATATATTTGTCTATATATGTTTATAATTATAAGTACGGTGTCCTTGCAGAATTTTCATTTTGGAGAATTAGCTCCCAGTAGTAGTTGTTGAGGATTAGGAGCTCCCAACCACAACATCATAGAGTGAAGATTAATTATCTTGGAAAGATTTAAGAATTGTATATTTTTTTGAATATTAAGGAAAGTACAATATTGGAGTGTGTGAGAAATTTGCATTACACTTTTGTTTCAACCCATTGGAATCTAGAGGGCAGACAATTGGAAAACCGTCGCAAATTTGAGAACCCAATAATGTACATTTGGGGGAAGTGAAAGGGCAGTTTGAATCGAGTGATGGCTTGCAAAGCTTAAGTCAGAAGTGCAATACTAATTTCAATAATGTTCTGTGGTTTTCCAATTTGCGACTTTATGAGAATTGTAAAATATTTTAATTGAAGGTCCTTTTGGGTTCTTGGTATTCAATTTTCTCCTAGCATGTTAGCATTCGTTTCCTTGAACATGGCAAAATTCAAATTTTTAGGAACATTTGTGACAAGGAAATTTCTCTACTGCCTTAAATTAAAATATTTTACAATTCTGATAACATAATTATGCCCCATAACTGAGGCTGGGAAGTTTATTGCCTCACTTCAAGCTCCTGCAAGGACGTAAGTTTGAACTTCAGTTCTTGGGGCGGCTCCAATGGTGTCTAACAGGTTTACAATTGTCACCAACAGTCTTACCGATTTCTCATGAGATAGAAGTCAGTCATGAGTTAAAGAGACGCCATTATTATTTTGGTAAAAGGGAATTGAAAGAGCCGATATACATTTATCTTTTGACAAATCTGCACATGAAAAAGGGTGCATTATCCCTTCTATAGTGAGGTGCAGCCTTATCATATATATTTTTTCATGCATATACATTAGAACCGACATATACCCTCTGGATGATGCAGTTCCTGGTTAATTTATAAATTAAGGTGTGACAGTTGAGTTTTAGCTTTGAAGCTGTACTGCCTTGGAATTTTGCATTTATGCGGAGGGATTTCATGTTTTAGGAAAATTACGTTTGCGACTCTTTTCACCTTAGAAGTAGCTTTGAATCTCTGACGCTCTTTCTGGTTCGAAATTGAAGAGATCTGTAGATGCATTTGGGGTTCCCTTAGTCTTGTATTTGTTTTTACCTGATGCTTGATGGATGTGTCAGCTAAGAAGTTTTGATTGACTCATGGTCTTTCCCTCTCCTCGATTGCTTTCCGATTGCCGGGCGAGAGGGAATGAGAGAAAATGATAGAGGGAGGGAGTAATTTGGCTGTTGTATGCCGATGCTGACTGACCATGTACATGTGGGTTTTAGGCGTGGTTAGTGATGAAGTTCATAGAGTTAAAAATATGTCATGTGCATTTTCATGTTTCAATCTTTTATATATTTAGTGTCATTTTATTGGGTGGGAACAGGATAAGGGATTTCCTCTTAGGATAATTAGCTCCCTAAAGCTCTGTGGTTCAGAATAGAAGAGATTTAGAGATGCATTTGGGGAATCCAGTGTCTTGCATTTGTTTATATCTGATTTTTGATGGATATAGTTGAGAAGATTCGAGTCCTTCTCCTCGTGTGTTTTCCGATTGCAGATGAGGGAGGGTAATTTTTGTCTTTTATATGCAAATGTTGACTGGAGATGTAAATATGGTTTTAGATGTGTTTATTCATGAAGGTCATAGCCCTCTCAAATAATTCATCGGTGGGTTTTCATCTTTTTATGTTGTTTTATCAGATGAAAAGGGGATTAGGGACATGTTGATTAGCATGAATATTTCTAGCTTTTGTGGAATTGGTTTTAATTTTGGTATCTTGATGGCCTTATACTTTTATACTGACCAATATAAGTATTTTAGTTGGTTAAAAATACATAAAAGTACTCCGTTGTTGTCTAAACATAACAGGTTCATGATTCTATATATCATTTAATTTTGTTTTCGATAATTTGCCCTCAAACATGTCAAATATGGAGAGAACTCATTAGTTCCATCAATGGATATGTTATCAGGTAGAGTGTGTCCTTTCACTGGAAAAAAGACGAACAGAGCGAACAAGGTCTCCCATTCGAACCACAAGACAAAGAAATTGCAGTTTGTGAATCTACAGTACAAGAGAATCTGGTGGGAGGCGGGGAAGCGCTATGTCAAATTGCGGTTATCGACCAAGGCAATCAAAACCATAGAGAAGAATGGACTGGATGCAGTTGCTAAGAAGGCCGGGATCGATCTTCGCAAGGAATAGCGGATCGTCTATTCGTTTTTGGCTTTTGCTAATCCTGTTGTTAAAGCAGTAATAGGTGTGTTAATGCCTTTGCCTCATCTTTTCTGTGATACTTGTGTGTTCTGCCATATGTCTCTTCTTTTTGGTTGATATGAAAAGTTCCATTGTTATATATGTCTCTACATTTCTATTTTGTGTTATACACAGATAGAGTTTCATTTCTCAAAGCAACAAGTTCAAGCCAGATTGGTAAGTCTTATGCTGTCTTTTGTTTGGTAAAGTAGTGCTAGTATATTTTTGTATCAAGTCTAAATCAGTACAAGTATAGTATATAGTACCACCTCTATATTTTGCTAATTGTCTCCTAAGATGGGGTGACTAAGAGTGTAGTGATATTTTGATAAACTCATTTTTGAACTCTATATAGAAGTGATATAGAGTTTTGATCACAATCATTTTCACTAGTTTGTTGAACTGATATATAGTGAAAACTGAAAAGGATTTGAGAGAAAAAAGTTGTTCTAGAATAGAAGATTAATTTCGCTGAGTTTTGAAGACAATCAAATAGGTGTAATATAACATAATGTATTGTTATTTGTTAATTAATAATATAGGTCTGACAAAAATCATACATGGATGTGAATATAGAGAAACTTGCTGATTACATAATTTTAAAATGAAGGCTGTTCCATGCGACGTTCAACTCAGGGATGTCCTTTGCCGCCACCTCCGCCTCCGCCGCCACCACCTCCGCCGCCGCCATCTCCTTTACCGGAACCAAATCCGCCTCCAAAGCCACCTCCAAAGCCACCATTAGATGAATCTCCTCCTCCCCCTCCTCCACCGCCTCCGCCTCCTCCTCCGCCTTTATCACCTTTTCCAAATCCTACACCTAAACCAAAACCACCACCGGCTCCGCCACCTGCAGGTACACTACCGGCACCACCTTTAACAATCCCTGGGGAGGCAGGTACACCACCGGTACTGTTATTACCGGCACCACCAACAGCAGGTGCACCACCGGGACTACCTTGACCAACAGGTACACAAACGGCACCACCACCCGCTTGACCACTTGTATTTCCACCAGAACAACCACCAGGAGGTACTCCACCGGGACCACCAACAGGTACACCACCAGCTCCAACAACGGGACCGCCGCCGCCGCCTACTCCACCCCCACCACCTCCTCCACCACCGCCACCGACTCCACCCCCACTGCCTACTCCAAAACCAACCCCTCCACCAGCTCCGCCACCACTGCCTACTCCACCACCACCACCCGCACCACCGCCACCTCCAAGTCCACCAAACTTACCAAGAGCATTCCAAAATTCGTCAGCCGCATTCTCCTCCTTCACACCCCCTAGATCTCTCCCAGACACCACAAAAACATGAAAGCAAAGCAATGCCAACACACAAACCCTCACTGCACCACCACCTCTCATTTTTCAGACAATATGTATATATATCTCACCACCTTTGTGTACTCGTATCTGATGAGCTCCTACTAACACCACGAAGGGCTATATATACACAAAATTTGGTGACTTTCTAACAAATAAAATCTTACATTAAATAGTCTCAACAACCAACCATTTTCCACTAATACATTCTATGTCCTCATTTAATTAAAGATTACGCGTATGCTAATACATCTATCTATATATTCATGTCTTTAATGATCTTTTTAATTTGCCAACAAATTAACACCCCTTTAATTATATTCTCTGACACACCAAACTACCTCTTCAATTAATTATTGGCAGATTTGGTACCCACCCCCAATTCCTCTCCACAGATTGGTCATCTTCTTACCTCTAGTCTCAAAACAGATTTGAATTAATAACGTTTGTTTGGTTTTTGTTTTTGTTTGATGTTTTATTTTTATTTTTTCGCTACTGTAGCAGTTTTTCAAACAAAAATATGTTTGACTCTCATGTTTTGTTTTGAATAGTAAAAAATGTTTGTATTTTTTTGACCCATTTTTGCAAAATAAAAGTGTTTTTTTTTATTTTTTACTATTCACTCAAAATATATATGTATATATTTACACTACGACGACCGCCGCAGCCGCCACCACCACCTCCAACCACCAACACCACTTCCCTTTGCCCCAAAACATCACATATACATATGTATTTATTTACAAAAAAAAACATCAATATCAAACATGCTTTTATATTAAATTTCAATACTTCACAAACATAAACATGTATTTATGTTTTTCTAAATTCCACAACAACAAACACAAACAAAAACCAAAAGGGGCCTAATCTTTCTTAATTTCTGAAAAACTGTTTATGCTTCGAAAAATCACAAAGTATTGATTCAGAGTTAAACAGAGAGTAGAGAATGACATTATGATGATATCATTTTCACGTAACTCGATGTATTTAAATGATTTAATTTGACTGTTTGAGGGCTAATGCAAAGTCGCCTCAGAAATCATTTTGACTGTTTGAGGGCTAATGCAAAGTCGCCTCAGATTTTTAGAGGTCTAAGCGAGGTCAAGTCCTTTTTTTTTTTTTGCAACAAATTAGCTTTTCTTTTTCTTTTCCTCTTGGGCCTATAGTAGTATTAAAAAAAATGGGCTCCACTAGGCCGAAAGGGCCTAGGCGACCATCTGGGGCTGCTTAGGAGGGCCGACCCTGGGCTAATGCGAAATTGGAGTGATACCGTGATAAAACTTCTCTAAGGGTTTGTTTGGAAGTATGAAATTGAAGCATTGAAATTGGAATTTGGGGCTCCAATTCCAAATCTATTGTTTGAATATGACAAAATACTTTGAAATTGAAATTGAAATGCAATTTCAAGTACATCAATTTCACAACTTGAATTCCATCAGAAGAATTTGTGATTTCCAATTTCACATCTTTTCCAAACCTTGACTTACTAAATAATCTATCTCTAACAACAAACTTTTCACAATCACAAACCACAAATGTATATATATATATATACACAAATATCAATATATATACATACGCCTATATATATACACCTATATATACGCATTTATATACACACACGCTTATATATAAAAATATATATACAATTATACACATATATTTACATATGCATATATATGTACAAATATGAATACATATACACACAAATATATAGTCACACACATATATATACATTCACATACATACATGTATATACACACATACATACACATGTATATATATTCATACCTATACTTGTATACTTATACATATAAAAATATTTAGCTATATTAATTTTAAAATTATGATCTTTTACATTCGAATTGGGTTAAGTTTTGAATTGAATTTCAATTACACTTGAATTCTAAAACACATCCAAATAATGTATTTGGAATCGCATTTGTGAAATTGAAATATCATGACATTTCAATTCCAAATCCTCACAATCACCCTAAACAATTTTAAATGAATTAAACTTAGTAGCATCACAGATATCATATTCCCTAGGTGTATGTTCATAACCAAATCTAGGGTTTTAGATGGACCACCACTTTAGTCACACCATGCAGGATATAGAAAGCTAGGAGAAAGAAGATTAATAACTATTCCATGGATGTGCAAGCTGGTAGATGAAGAATTTATTGTTTTGTTGACTAAGAGTTCTCTAAATCTCTATAATCACATGTATACATTTATACATATATATATATATGTATATCTCTTAACAAACCACAGGTAAAGGATTTCTAGCTGTACAATCTGAGTAATTTCTATATAAGAAGCCATGTTGGATTATAGAAACATCTCACATCCAAATCTTTTACTTGAATTGTCTATCTACAGTTGTAAAAGCACTACCATAATTGTTTTGAAGGGTGCACGCTAACCATTTATGAAACCCTAGAAATAATTTGTGTCATCAAATTTAGAACATTTTTTTGGGAGTTTGAAACAGACTCTAAGCAATGTCTAAATGTGATCAGAAGATGATCAATGGGTTAATTTCAGGTGGGCCTTATTTTCTTTTCTTTTTAGTAAGACTTCACCTAACAGGACCACCAGTGCAAAACGATCCCACAAATTAGATAAACTAATTCGTTGATATTTTTTATTTAAGTTTTGATGTGAAGTCCCTTAAAAAAATCAAAATATACATGTAAAATTGAAGTCAATCATAATAATTGTAGTACAATGGTCCATGTTCATGATTGGGCTTTTCAGATAAAACTTACACAAAAATGCTAGTTCTGAGTGTTGTAGGGAAAAATCTTTTTAAAGATATAGGCCGAACCCAAACCTATCCGGTGGGTTCAGTCCATAGGCCTAATATAGATTCAATCCAAAAGTGTAAAACATAATCCCAAATCTTTGTCACTATTTGTTTACTCCGGATCGTTCGGCTACGCTGAATTGGAGCTTTGGATTTGGTCCAATGAATTCCAAAAACACGCAACCCAACGGACTAAAGTAATACCAATACAAAGTTTACATATATATATATATATATCAATACAAGGAGATGCTAAGGTAATGAATTTTGACTATATGTTTTAGAAGTGTAGCTGGGTCAAGTTAACCTGGGTCTTGAATCATTTGAGAAGCCCACTCAAACTCTTAAAGTTGTAACTTTTATTCACATTTTCTAACATTATTGTAGATGATGAGAGCCATCTCTCACCTATTTATTTATTTATTCAGTTGGGTTCATAGTAGGTGTAGTCAGGTTGGCCAATTGATCAACAACAAATGGGTTGCGAGAAGAAAATGTCTGACTTTCATTGGTCCATTTGGCCCTCTCGATTTTTTGCAGTTTTAGAGACCCTTCTATGTCCTATGTTATGTAATTTTATTGCAAGTCAGGTTTTTCTTTTTTTAAAAAGACAGTAATATAAAATACACCAACTGCTTATACCATTTAGACTAGAATTCATTAATTATATGTTACTATTAAAATTGGAAGAATTATATTTTATTTTTATATTAACAATGCCGCACTTTCTTTCCCACTGTGACTTTTATACCTCGTAACAATAACAATATTCCTTACTTTTTCTCACAAATAAAGAAATATTCCTTACTTTTCTATGTTATCTTAGCCACAAAATCCATGATGTTGATTTTAGTTAGATGATCTATTTTTTAAAATTACTTTTATTTTTCCTTTTTAGGTGCTGAAGACTCGTAGTTGATCTGGATTTTAAATCTCTCTCATTCCATCCACAAATAAAGAAAAGAAAAGTTGTAGTATTCTTGATTAGGGATGGCAAAAATGTTGTCTAGGTCGGAACCGTCTTGCCCTGCCCTGATCTAAACGATTTTAGAGAATTGATTAAATAAATGAGAGTGAGAAAAAAAAATCAGCTCATATCCAATATGGGTATAGAGGAGGGTCACCCCGTCCCATACCCGATTATTTATTTGTTACTATACCGTTAATATTATTAATATATAAAATATTTTTTTACATCTTCACTCTTCTTGCATGAATCTAATCTCAACTACATAAAAAATTGCATTGTATTATTTTGATGCAAGTATAATAATAGTAAGCTGAAAGTTCTAATCGAAAAGTTAATAAATATTATTTTCATTTGCATCAAAGAACAATTTTTTTATGGTGAAAATTGTCCTGCCCCCGTCAAACTTACCCCATCTTGCCTCGATTAATATATAGTTTTGAGACGGGTATGAATATAACAAAATTAAATGTATGGAGATGGGGAATACGATTCATGTCCCCACCCATTACCATCCCAATTCTTGATATCTTCCTCTTAAGTATTCAATTCGAAAATGTATCAGATACACGTACGTATATGTAAGCAGGGGCGGAGCCAGCTTAGGCTCAGGTGAGGCAGCTGCCCCACCTCAATTTTTCAAATTTTTTTTTAATATTAAAAAAAATCAAATAATTAGTGGGCTTTGTTTTGTTGGCCCAAATTAGAAACATAGTTTTGTTGCCCCAAATTAAAAACATAGTTATGGTTCAATTGTTTTGTTGGCCCAATTTGGTTATTTGTCACAACTTACAAGCCCACAAGGCCCACAAACATAACTTATATTAGACTATTAGGTTTGTTTCAATTAAAGCGGCAGTCTCCTTAGGGCTCTTCGGCATCTTCTTCGTTTGCGGCAGTGACTCTTCAGCATCTTCTTAGGGCTCGTTTGCGGCAGTCTTTTCAGCAAGGTATGCGTGCCAAATCTCCCACTATTATCAAGAATGAATGTAGTTCTTGTGTACCTTAATTCTCTTTTTGTGTTTAATTAATAATTTTTCTTGTACATGTAAATTGGGTTTTGATAGTTTATATTACCTGAAATTGAAAATTTTGGAGGAGTTTATGATTTCATAATTCGTTGTGAACTATCTAATTTATTACTTAATTGAATGAATGGGTATTTTGGAGGAGTTTATGATTTCATAGTTCTTGTGTACCTTAATTCTCTCATTTTAAGGAAACCAAAAGATCATTTTAATTCACAGATATAATGAATATTGGCTATCAATTAGAATATGACATTTATATAATAAACAACAAATCGATCTAAAGTGCTTAACCCATTTTAATCTCTTGTTCGAATACCTAATGCAGTCAACTAATTATATATATAGAATTATAGATACAAAAAAAAAAAAGAAAAAAATCATTAATGTAAAAAATCAACTAAAGGCATTAATTCTTCAGCTTGTGCCTCTCTTAATTTGTTATGTTAATTTCACATGGGTATTTTTTCTAGGAAGACTAATTTTACAATTTTGTGTATCAAATGTCTAAAAAAAATTTCTTTTTTTTTTTGGAGAAAATAGTTATGAAGAGAATCGATAATTATTTCAAAAGAAAATCAGAGTTGACTACCCCAATAGAGAAAAGGGATTATCCTGTAAAGCAAACTCGGTTAGATGTCAATTTTGAGGGTCTTCAAGCTGATCCGGGACTAAGAAGTAAAATCTAAGACTACGATCCTAATATTCGGGATGAAATTCGTAGGGCATATTGGTTAAATGGTCATTGTCAGCCTAAGAAACATCAATTTCCCCATAACAATTTTGGACAAACATTACGTCACTTCAACCCTCTACTTGGATTGAATATAGCATAATCAAAGATGTAACGCTTTGTTTATGTTGCTACCTTTTCAAGCCAGATATTGGAGAACAATCAGGAAGCGACTGCTTTGTGACTAAAGGGTTCAGAAATTTATCATTTACCGAAGTATTATCCAAAAACTTTTTCTGCAGTTAAGCTCGTTGAACTAGATATTCAACTTGAGACTTATATTCTTGATATGCGATCTAATTATAGATTTGAAGGATTGAAAGGGATTTCCACTCTTGCAATAAAATTGGTTGAGGCGAAAAAAGATAAGGTGTATCCATTGGTTTATTTGCTTGTCTCGTTAGCATTGATCTTACCAGTTGCGACTGCTACAGTGGAGAGGGCTTTTTCTGCTATGAATATTGTGAAAACTGATTTGCATAATCGGATGGGAGATCAATTTCTTAATGATAGCTTGGTTGTATACATTGAAAGAGAGATATTTCGGGGCATTGATAATAAGGTTATCATTCAACGCTTTCAAAAGATGAAAAACCGTCGAGGGCAACTGTAATTGTCATAAATGATGTATTTTTATTTATTTTCTATTTTTAAAACATCAATGGTGTACTGAAATGTTTAACTATAATATTTATTTGTTCAAGTTTGAAATTGTATTTTATTGTTGCATTCTTGCCCCACGTGAAAGAAAATCCTGGCTCCGCCACTGTATGTAAGGTTGTACATATAAACGAAAAAATCGAAGAACCACACTGAACCGGAACTGGTGGTTTGGTTCAGTTCCAAGGTGATTCAGTTCGGTTCCAGTTTTCAAAATTGAAGAACCGTTTTTTTAGGTTCGGTTTCAGTTCAGGACCCCAAGAACCTAACCGGACGGGAACCGAATCAATTTTTTTTTGTTAGTATTTATACTTATATTATATATAATTTAAAAGGTTATAACTTATATAAGTTGTATGTATATATCAATCTTTTGCTGAAGTGCAGATTTTTTTAGCATTATGAGTGAATTCTCATATGTTTTTTTAGCATTTCAACGTTATATTAATCACATAGACAAGATTTAAATTTTGAATTGGTGGTAAATCATAACACTTTTTTTGTATCAAATAAGAATTTAAATCTAATAATGGGGCACATCTAAGTCAATAATTCCGACCACGTGGCGTGATATGGTTGGTGGGTGATGAAGAATTGTGTCAAATGAGATATCATTAGATTTGGTACTAATGACCAGCTTTAGGTATATTTGGTCCATATATGTAAACCGTTGGATGAGTCGAAGACGATTGTGACACGTGCACTTAAAATGCCGAGGCATCGCGATTAGGTACATCATCACCGTCCAAATTGTCTCGCTCTTTTTAGGCACAGTTCCACATATGTTTGTCTGTTAAAAGACCATAATATCCCTTGGATGCCTCGATTCGGGTCCCGGTGGCCCATCGTCGCGGCCCAATTACAAGATTTCAAATTCTCCCATTATTTGAATACAACTTTGAGGCAATGTTTGGTAGGCGGTCTTATTTGGTCTGTCTGCTCTGATCTGGCTAGTCTAAATTCTGAACTTAAAAGTCCATTTAGTAAGTGGTCTGGTCTTATTATTATTTTTATTTATTATAATATTTATTTATTTTATTTATTATTTCTTCACTTTATAATATATTTTATTAATTTATTATTTATATTATTATTTATTCATTTATATATTAATTTCTAAATATATTCTATTTATTTATTATTATTTCATTATTTAATTAATTTTATTTATAAATTATTTATTCATTTTTAATTATTTAAAAATATATTTTATTAATTTAATATTAATTTATTAATATACTCATTTTTTGTTATTATTATGAAGTATTTATTTATTATGTATTATTTATTTCATTTTGTTTATTATTTATTATTTTTATTATATTTTTAAATATGTTTTATGTAATTTATTATTATTATTTATTCATTTTTAATTATTTATGATTATATTTTATTAATTTATTATTTAGTCCATTTTTATTATTATTGTATTCATTTTTTATTATTATTATGTATTATTTAATTCTATTTGTTTATTATTTATTATTTATTTATAAATATGTTTTATTTAATTTATTATTTATATTATTAATTATTCATTTTTAATTATTTATAAATATATTTTATTATTTATTCATTTATTTATTATTATATTTATTTATTATTATATTCATTTTTTATTATTATTAGGTATTATTTAATTCATTTTGTTTATTATTTATTATTTTTATTAATTTATTATTATTATTTATTCATTTTTAATTATTTATAAATATATTTTATTAATAAGACCAGACCGGACCAAGTTGAACCATAAAAAAATCTGGTTCCAAAAACACCTCATTTGGTTCAATTTGGTTTTATTTGGTCTGGTTCCAAATTTTGAGACCAAATTCAAACAAACATGGTTTGGTCCCTGAAAATAAATACCAGACCAAATAAGACAGCCTACCAAACATGCCTTACTAAGGCCATGTTTGGTTGACGGTCTTTCTGGTCTGGTCTGGTCTGGTCCGGTCTTATCTGGTGTAATCTGATCTGGAAAAGTCTGTTTGGTAAGCGGTCTGGTCTTACTATTTATTTATTATTTATTATAATATTTATTTATGTATTATTTATTTATTTATTTATTATTTCTTCACTTTATAATATATTTTATTAGTTTATTATTTATATTATTAAATTATTATTTATTAATTTATATATTAATTTATAAATATATTCTATTTATTTATTATTATTTTATTATTTAATTCATTTAATTTATAAATTATTTATTCATTTTTAATTATTTAAAAATATATTTTATTAATTTAATATTAATTTATTATTATTATACTCATTTTTTTATTATTATGAAGTATTTATTCATTATTATATTTACTTATTATTTATTATTATATTTATTTATTATTATATCTATTTATTATTTATTATTATATTTATTTATTTCATTTGTTTATTATTTATAATTTTTATTCTATTTTTAAATATGTTTTATGTAATTTATTATTATTATTTATTATTTAGTCCATTTTTTATTATTATTATATTTATTTATTATTATGTTTTATTTAATTTATTATTTGTATTATTAATTATTCATTTTTAATTATTTATAAATATAGTTTATTATCTATTCATTTATTTATTACTATTATATTCATTGTTTATTATTATTAGGTATTATTTATTTCATTTTTTTATTATTTATTATTTATATTTTATTTTTAAAATATGTTTTATTTTATTTATTATTATTATTATTGATTTTTTATTATTATTTATTCATTTTTAATTATTTATAAATATATTTTATTAATAAGACCAGACCGGACCACCAGGAACCACCTTTTTTTTTTTGTCTGAAATGAGGCAATTTTGGTCTGATTTGGTCTTACTTGGTCTAACCAAAAATTTGGGACCAATGCTACTAAACACGGTCTGGTCCCATAAAACGCAAGACCAAACCAGACCACCTGGGACCAGACCACCTACCAAACAGGGCCTAAGTCTTTATCGTCAAACAATGTCTCTTCTTTGTATGAAATTAAAGATGGAAAATATAATCAAAATTCGTGGAATGAATTATTTTTAAATTTTTTTACTTGAGTGAATGCTAAATTATTCAACATTGTTCGAGATTCAATGAAAGTATTCATTTTACCCCCTTCTCTTTCAATACCATAATATAAATATTTTTCTTACACAAATCATTGATATCATTACGTGACATGTCTAACTAAATTAGAAAGCACAAAATAATAACAAAAATATTGCACTGGTTGAATTGCCCTGATCTGACTTTTTATTTTTATTTTTTATGAAGGGCTTGTTTGGTTGAGGGGTTGGTCTGGTCTGGTCTGGTTTTTAGTTTGAAGACCAAATCATGTTTGCTTACTTCATTTTGATTTTTTAAAATCAGCCCATCTAAAACCAATTTAGCCCATCTCTCACTCAAAATTAAAAAAAATCAAAAAATCAAAAATTCGTAATAAATATATAAATTTCAAAAAAATATATAAAATTCAATATATATATATATATATAATTCAAAATATATATAATATAATTGGTTAAAAAATATATAAAATTAAAAAAAACATATAAAAATAAAAAATATATAAAATTCTTAAAAAATATATAAAAATATATAAAATATATATAAAATTCGAATAAAATATATATATAAAATTCGAAAAAAATATATAAAATTCAAAAAATATATAAAAAATTCGAAAAAAACATATAACATTCGTAAAAAATATATATAAAATTTGAAAAAAAAACATATAAAATTCGAAACAAATATATAAAATTCGTAAAAAATATATAAAATTAAAAAATATATGAATATATATAATCCTTTGTCACACCACAATAGTATATTCATACAAGATTATCCAAAAGAAAAAAAGGGGTAGAAAAATCATAATCAAGAGAACCAATGAGAGTTACGCAATACAATCGAAGAAAGTGTTTTTCCACTATATTTGATTTATGTGTTCCTGATATATTATTTGATTGGTAATATGGTTTTTTTGAATTTTATATATATATTTTTTTGACTTTTATATATTTTTTATGAATTTTAAATGTTTTTCTAATTTTATATATATTTTTATGAATTTTATATATTTGTTTCAAATTTTATATATTTTTTACAAATTTTATATGTTTGTTTTTAATTTTATATTTTTTTTTTCGAATTATATATATATTTTTATGAATTTTATATATTTTTTCTAATTATATATAATTTTTAAATTTTATATATTTTTTTACGAATTTTATATGTTTTTTTTTATTTTATATATTTTTTTCAAATTTTAAATATTTTTTGAATTTTATATGTTTTTTAATTATATATATTTTTTGAATTTTATATTTTTTTTTACGAATTATATATATATATTAATTTTTATATGTTTGTTTTTAATTTTTGTTTTTTGAATTTTTATGAATTTTATATATTTTTTCGAATTTTATATATATTATTGGAAATTTACATAATATTTTCGAATTTTATATGTTTTTTTTTTAATTTTATATGTTATTTTAATTTTATATATATTTTTTGAATTTTAAATATTTTTTTTATGAATTTTATATATCTTTCAAATTTTATATATTTTTTACGAATTATATATATATTTTTAATTTTCTATATATTTTTTGAATTTAATTAAACTTTAAGGGTATTTTGATCCAAAATTAAAGAGAATGGGGTAAGCTGATGAAAAATGAAACCATAGGGGGGGGGATTTTGATTTTTTTTTAAGTGTATATATATATATTTAATAAATTTTCGAACCAGACCAAATCGTTACAAAACAGACAAGACCAAAATAACAAGACCAGACCAATTTCCAAACAGGTCCGAAATTCACTACAAAATATTTTCTTTCAGAGTAATTTGTGTCTACTCTCTCGTATCATATTATTGATTACATATTTATTTTTACTGCAGGTCATTTACGTTAATACATATTCTCTCAATTATGACTACTTCAAAAAATAATCTGAGATGGGTTTATAAAAATTTTGAAGTTTAAATTGGCAAGTGCCCTTTCCTCCCACTATCACAATATATGGCCCCGCGGGCGTAGCATGGTTAATATGTCCGAATTTTTTAAAAAATTCGGACATATTTATAATTTATGTACTTAAATTTCATTCATCTTTCTTGTATTTAATGAACGAAAATGCCACGTGCTTGCTCAACCGGACTTAAAAATAGGACTAGAAATGAGGTCCACCTCGTGACACAAATTATTTGGATGTGCATGTGTTATGACTTATGTTATGAGTAGTCATATTTATGATAATAATACTTTCACTATCTGGTGTTAACACCTTGTTGTTCTCATGTAATTGGTGTAATGCCATTCCAAAATTAAAGTTTACGTTTAACAATTTTACACGAAACTGAAAATCATTATGGCCTCAACTTTCCATCATCACAAGTTTAACCACAATGTTTTGGTAAATGTATTTCAAATTGATTATCAAATTTTGATTATTGGTGATTTGAATTTAATGAATTGTGATTTCACTTAATTCTACAAAAACTTTAATTTTTTTTCGTTAACTGGGGTGTTCGTGGTTTTTGCCTCGACTAATCCACGAAATTTGTGCAAAATGACCCTTTCACACGAATCGGGTAAAACTCGGATTATGTTCGCGGTCATGATCCCAACAAATTATTTGCATCCATTAAA
The DNA here is from genome assembly GCA_963922005.1 of Cornus suecica. NCBI lineage: Eukaryota > Viridiplantae > Streptophyta > Magnoliopsida > Cornales > Cornaceae > Cornus > Cornus suecica. The sequence continues at coordinate 6,876,303 of OY998246.1, read as the reverse complement.
AATTCAACACATGACTTAATACTTCTTGATGCACTAAGTTCTAAGTCCTATCCAAATAAATCAACCCCGTTCGGGTTGATTTCACTTTTATTTTTTATTTGAGTAACGTGCAAAACCTTTCACATTTTCTCTTAAAAAATGTGACTTTATATGGATGGTGCAATGAGATTATATATTGACTCAATAAATTACTTATGTTATAGGTTTCATTTAATTATACTCACTTTGCGATTTGACTAAAAAAATTATGGTAATGGTGGGATTAACATCTTACTCATATATGTTCAATTACCCTTTTTGACGGTATTTAATACGGGATAAGAAATATGTAGCATTTTTCCTTCCCAAACTCGTAGATTGGATCATTTTGCCAACTTAACTTGAACTTGTGCAACTCCTTAGCAATAAAATCCGATTATTAATTGAGATTGACTTGAATAATAATGGCAACGAATTGAGTACATCCAAAATTCATATTACCACGTGACATTAACACCCTCTATTCATAAGTATATAATCCAACGGCTGGCATAGTTAGGCAGGCTGTCTCATAAGACTATGTTTCGTAAGCATAAATGAAATGAAAAATAAATAGGAATGAAATGAGAATGAAAATGAAAATGGAATGGAATAATCATTCTCATTCTATTGTTTGATTGTAAATACGAAATATTTTAGGAATGAAATGAACTTAAAATAAAATTTCTCAAAAATACCCCTTTTAGTGATAAATATATAATTCTAATCAAATAATATTACTTTGAATTTTTTTTACAAAAAATTCTGAAAGGTAACATAAATAGAAGTGGCGAACAATGCAGGTGGTCGTGGTGGCGGCGGCGGTGGAAAGTGATAGTGGTGAGAGTGGTTTGTTTACTTGAAATGTGAAAGGGTTGTTTTAGTCATTTTATATTTTAAAAACATTCCTTAAGGAATGGAATGGTTATTCCATAGGTTTACTAATGGAATGGTTTTTCATTCCTTGGGAATGACCATTCTCATTCAACAAGACATACCGAACAAAAGAATGGAATGAATGGTCATTTCATTTCTACATACCAAACATGACATAAGGTTATTGGCTTTTTACAGGCATGTAAAATCACAGTAAAATATAATAGGAGAATAATAAATCAAAAAGAAAAAGGCTACGTATAACATAAGAGTATGGATGACAATGAATCGGGTATGAAATGGGTTTGCCTATATTCATCTCTGCCCTATTTAATTTTTTAAAATACCATACCATTTATGGGTTCATCAAGGGTTGTTTCTTTATAAACCATACCCGCCTCGTTAACACTTCACTATACCTGTGACCGCCTATCTAACACTTGATTGTCGATGTCATCTTTATCATCGACAAAAGATTTTAGTGGATACAAAATAATAATAAAAAATCCTAAATACACATAAAAAAATACATTAACCTATAAACGTTTTTTTAATTACCCAACAATCGAACTCACCCCCTATTTTTCTTTTTTCTTTGGATATATTCGGTTACTCATTTCTCATTGGTTTGAAATGTCTAGTCCCATAAGAAAAAGAATAAGTAATAACTAAAACGTATTTAGATTATTATTTTTGTATATATATATATATAAGAAGCAATAGGATAAAGTTAATGTAAATGAGGCGGGGCCCGGCAGAGTGGGTTTTTACCAATACCCCACTCTGCCCCATAACCCGTGACGGATTCAATTTCTTTTATTAAACTCGTCCCTACGAAATAAAAAGTGCTCCCAAACCCTTAGGCCATGTTTGGCAGGCGGTCTTTCTGGTCTGGTCTGGTTTGATCTGGTCTGGTCTGGTCTGGTCTAATCTGATCTGGAAAAGTCTGTTTGGTAAGCGGTCTGGTCTTACTATTTATTTATTATTTATTATAATATTTATTTATGTATTATTTATTTCTTTATTTATTATTTCTTCACTTTATAATATATTTTATTATTTATATTATTAAATTATTATTTATTAATTTATATATTAATTTATAAATATATTCTATTTATTTATTATTATTTCATTATTTAATTCATTTTATTTATAAATTATTTATTCATTTTTAATTATTTAAAAATATATTTTATTAATTTAATATTAATTTATTATTATTATATTCATTTTTTATTATTATTATGAAGTATTTATTCATTATCATATTTACTTATTATTTATTATTATATTTATTTATTATTATATCTATTTATTATTTATTATTATATTTATTTATTGTTATTATTTATTTCATTTTGTTTATTATTTATTATTTTTATTATATTTTTAAATATGTTTTATGTAATTTATTATTTATTTTATTAATTATTATTTAGTCTATTTATTATTATTATTATACTTATTTATTATTATTGTATTCACTTTTTATTATTATTATGTTTTATTTAATTTATTATTTATATTATTAATTATTCGTTTTTAATTATTTATAAATATATTTTATTATTTATTCATTTTTTTTATTATTAGGGATTATTTTTTTCATTTTGTTTATTATTTATTATTTATATTTTATTTTTAAAATATGTTTTATTTAATTTATTATTATTATTATTAATTTTTTATTATTATTTATTCATTTTTAATTATTTATGAATATATTTTATTAATAAGACCAGACCGGACCACCAGGAACCACCTTTTTTTTTTGTCTGAAATGAGGCCATTTTGGTCTCATTTGGTCTTACTTGGTGTGACCAAAAATTTGGGACCAATGCTACCAAACACGGTTTGGTCCCATAAAACACAAGACCAGACCAGACCACCTGAGACCAGACCACCTGAGACCAGACCACCTACCAAACAAGGCCTTAAATAAAGGGGCGTAACATGGAAATTGTCATCTCTACACAATAATGTGGTTGTATTGTGTGAGTTAAAATAACTTTTAGCTATTTTTACTTTTTTATAAAATAGAAATAGTAATTCTCATTTAAAAGTTGAAACGTGAATAATGCGTTCAACATACGGAGTAGAGCTGGCAAAATGAGACACGACACGGTACCACGACACAAATATGACATGAATTAAAAGAGTTAGGGTTGACCATAAAAGGGTTGAAGCTATATAAGGGTCGACCCAAACACGACACGAGAATATAAGGGTCTACCCGAACACAATACGAGTAACCCGAACACGACACGTTTGACATGATTATATTTATATTTATATGTATTTTTATTTTTATTTTTATTCTCTTCTCTAATTGGTCATGTGTTGAAATATATCAATAAACTATTATTGGATTGTGTCAAATTCAATTTAATTTTGCTGATAATAGATTAAATAGTTCATTTTGTATTGGATTGTGTCAAATTTAATTTAATATATTATAATAAATAGGCTAAATGTATTACATGGGTTGACACAGATAATCTGTTTAATAAATGGGTTGGGTTAGAGTTGAGTATATTTGACACGTATATTAACCAAGTCTTTTTCGACTCGACACGATCTCTGTTAGGGTTTTTACACTCGCCCAAGAACACTTATTATGGTTTCCACACCCTCTGTTTGAAGTCGTGTGTACCTGCAAATTAGAAATCACACATAAACACATATCAAACAATCGACACAAAGATATATACGTGGTTTGGCCAAATCAGTCTACGTCCATGGAAAACACTGTTTCACTATTGATCAAAGAGAATATTTCAAGGGGATGATCCGCAGATCATACACACGCACACACACAGTGTATACTTACGCCTGTATCACCGGAATAATATAAGCTTATATTATTCCTGACTCTCTCTATTTCTATCTCTGTATTCTCTGCACACCGCATGTGCTTCACTCGTACTAAGTATTTCACTCACACTGGTACCGGCCTATTCTGGCTCTTTCTGAATTTCTCTGCCTGGTACACATAATACAATAAGCTACACCTATATTTATAGGAGAGTATGGAGTGGAGAATAAGCCAATTGGCTTTCCTAAACCAATTCCACTTAGGAGTCTACTGATTGATTTTCTACTATAACTGTGATTGTTTGGTGGTTAAGTTATATTCTCCCTTAAGAAATGAGTCACCAAATATAACAATCTCCTACTTGACGACTTTTCATTCAATAATCAACTCCATAAATGATCAGTGCATTACGGTACCCTCATTTCTGTCTTCAAGCTTGAAGACCCACTGAAGTTGCGCACAACTTCAGTTCCTCTGTTGTCACCACTTTAGTCAACATGACCATGCTGGTAGCTCCCACTGTATGAGCAATATCTAACCTTCTACAGAACCTACGACTTCTATTGCGTTTGGCCACTCTGTCTTGCAACCAATGTCGCCTATGACTTCACCTTGCAAACTGTCGCTTATGTCTTCTTTTTCCCTTTCACTGAGAAACTTTTCGATTGTTGCATATAAAACTCCTCCTCTAGGTCATCTTAGAAGAAAATAGATTTGCTATCTAATAGCTCTAGATGCAAACCCTCTACTTCAACAATTCTTAAATGAATGGTATTCAGTTTCACAACCGAAGAATGGAGAACTTTCTTCCCTACCGGTAGCTCGGTTAGCTTCAATGTCTTGATGGAGATAAGGAACTTCATCTCATCTTCCATCACAAGCTCTCTCCAGTTCCTATCTACTACACTGCATGTTTCATCATCACATTTTGGTTCATCTTCATTTGTGAGCAACAAATAATTTAGGTATCTTTGATTCAGCATATGTGGCCTTGAAGTCCTCCTAAACAAAGAATTATGAGTTGAAGTCTGCGGTGTATCATCGTGTTGAATATTGTTGTCTGCAATATGTTCTTCTGATTGAGGACTTTCACTGTCTAGAACATCTTCTATCTTAACATACACATGATCAATCTCTGTTTTACCACTCCATACCTTTTCTGGTATTCTGTAGTTCAATGGTACTGATGGACCACGATTTATAAAATACATTGTTGTACTGACTACTTCTACCCAGAACTGTTCCGACAACCTTGCCTAAATGCGCATGTTTCTAGCTATCTCAGTCACTTTCTAGTTCATATATTTTGCTACGTCATTCTACTGTAGTATACTTTGAACAATCTTCTCTAATTTGATACTGTTCTCATAGCAAAAGTTCTTGAACACAGAGTCTTCATTTTCTCCACCAAAGTCGGATCTCAGTTTCTTTACCTTCAACCCTGTCTCGTTCTCTACCATGGCTTTCCAATTCTTGAACATATCGTACACCTCATATTTATGTTTCAAAAAGTAACCCATATCCTCCTAGAATGGTCATCAATGAAAGTCATGAAGTAAGACTTTCCGCCAAGAGATGAGACAGTTGCTGGCCTGCAGACACCCATGTGAACTAGCACAAGATTCTCCACTGTGAGACTTCTGTTGTTGCTCTGGAATCTAACCCCCTTCTGCTTACACTCACAGAAGTCGATGTCAATCGATTTCACTAGTAGTTTTCCCTTCGAGAGCATAACTGCGAGCTATTTTTCACTCATGTGACCTAGCTTCTGGTGCCACAAGTTGTGATTCTCTTTGCCTTCTGCAACTGCAATCACTGTGCTAAAATTGGTGGTTGTGTAGAGCGTATCTTATCTTTTTCCTCGTGCTATAGTCATAGCCCTCCTAAAAATCTTCCACTTATCTTCACTGAAAGTGGTCACATGATCGTCATTGATCATTCTTGTATTTTATTCTCCCATAACTCCCACTGAGCCTTTCTGAGATGTTTGTAGTCGAATCACGCAAAATCAATCACACGATTACGTCCGGAGTGGTCCAAAACCTTAAGAACGCCTTTGACCGCGTAAAAAATGGGTAAAAAATGACTCCAAACGGGCCTAAAAACAAATCCACACAAAAGGACAAAATAACGTTGACAACGTCAGGAACTTCTCGGGGCACGAATGGGCATGTGCCTGCTTCGATTGGGCTAATTTTTAAGCTAAAATGTTTGCTTTTGAAAGAGATTTCTGTTGATATATTACACGCCTTGTTTGGATTAACGATGCTCCACGAAATAGGCCCGAACAGAAACTGCTGCGCGTGGGAGCCGAAATTTTGGCCGAAACTTCAGGTGGCTCGTGGGGGCGCGTGTGGCTATTTCCGGCGACGCACTTGATACCGTTGGCTTCGTCTCGTCGATACAAAGCTCCTGGTGTGGTCAGATTTTGATTTCGTGCAACTGATTCCTTCAAATCTGGACCAGAACGTATGACTTCTGGATTTGCTTCAATCTAAAGCTCTGATACCACTTGTTAGGATTTTTACACCCGCCCAAGAACACTTATTAGGGTTTCCACACTCTCTGTTTGAAGTCGTTAGTGCAAATCATAAATCACACAGAAACACACCCCAAACAATAGACACAAAGATATATACATGGTTCGGCTAAATCAACCTACGTCTACGGAGAGCGCCGTTTCACTATCGATCAAAGAGAGGATTACAAGGGGATGATCTGCATATCATACACATGCACACACAGTGTATACTCACGCCAGTATCACTGACTCTCTTTATCTCTATCTCTGTATTCTCTGCGCACCACATATGTTTCACTCGCACTAGGTGTTTCACTCACACCGGTACCGACCTATTCTGACACTCTCTAACTTTCTCTGCTTGGTACATAGAATACAATAGGCTATACCTATATTTATATGAGAAGAGTATGGAGTCGAGAAAAAGTCAATTGGTTTCCCTAAACCAATTAGGAGTCTACTAATTGATTTCCTACCATAACTGTGATTGTTTTGTGGTTAAGTTATATTCCCCCTTAAGAAATGAGTCACAAAATATAACAATCTCAACCCGACACGAATACGACCTATCGACACGAATTGCCAGCCCTAATGCGGAGTGGTGTAATTAGTTTCTAAATTTTCCTTGAATCTAGATAACTTGTGGAAGATTTTTTTAGTGTAGTTATTAATTTATGATAATTGGGCATTAGACAATGTAATCATCACCTAGATTTTTTGAGTGTGTAGTTATTAATTTTGATATACTTTCATTACCAATTATCAATTAAGATAGAAACAAATTAGTAAAAAAATTAAGAAAAATCAATAGTTGCATCTACTTGTTAGACTTGATTAATAGTCATATAAAATTTATATATATAAAAGAAAAAGTTTTATCCCCAAGACGATCTCTCTAGGACCTGGACCTAGACACCAAAGAAATCGTTATTTGAGAATGTGACACGAATTGGTCATACAATTCGTATAATGTTAAATCACGGTACGCAGCATTCGAACACACGCTCTCTAGAATTTGGATATGATTGATCCAAACTTTAGAAGGTCCGTTCATACTAACTGCGCTACGCCCGCGAGACACATATAAAATTTATAGCCATGTATTAGATAATCTGAATTATGGCGCTCCTATTCACCACATCTCTAATTAAAGATTTTGTAAATCTTATTAAGTTGTAGTTAGCATATATGTCCAAATGTCAAAGCTCCAAAATTAAATGTGGTTATAAAGTTACCTTATAAGATTATAATTGACTAAGAGGTATACCTAATGTTACTATGACAACTCTCTTACGTTACTAACATAAATGTGTATCAAATTGTTATTCCATTTAATGAGAAATTGAATAGATATACTTCACTAATGCACATGTTAAGGTGATACAAGGGCTGTAATGGGACAAACTTAATAATTTAATACTATGAATAGTGAAAAAGTCCTTAATTGATAATACTCCAATACATAATTTTTCTCGCACGTCTAAAAAAAATAGGAAAATAATGAAAAAATGGTTTTTGATCGACAACGAGAAATGAGATGGAAAAAAATTGCGAAAAATTCAACAATTATACAATATTTGCATTGGGATTATTTAGCTACTATAATCTCTTTCTCCCGAGCTTTAAATTAGAATTCAATTCTAGCTCATTCGTTTATTGAATGAGCCAAATCGGGACACAATTTTTAGCTCATTAAATAATGGAGTCAAAATTAAACAATTTTGATAGGATTAGGTCATAGGTTTATCCTCTTTCATCAAAGCTTTAAATTAGAGCTCGACTCAAGCACATTCGTTTATCTAATAAGCCAAATTGATCGGAACACATTTTTTAGCTAATTTAATAACATAGCCAAACTTAAAACAACATTGATAGGGGTAGGCCATAAGTTTATCCTCTTTCTCCAGAGCTTTAAATTAGAGTTTGAGTCCAGCAAATTCGCTTATCGAATGAGCCAAACCGGAACACATTTTTTAGGTCATTTAATAACATAGTCAAACTTAAACAAATCTTGATAGGGCTAGGTCATAGGTTTATCCTCTTTCTCCTGAGCTTTAAATTAGAGTTCGACTCAAGCTCTTTCGTTTATTGAATAAGCCAAATCGAAACATATTTAATACAAGAACCAAATTTAAACAATCTTGATAGGGTGAAGTCATAGACTCATGAGCCACACACACACATATTTTGTAGGAGTGTTCAAAACCGGTTTAATTCCGGTTCCGGCTAGAACCAAACACCCAAGGAACTGAACCTTCTATTAAAAAAAGAATATCAAAAAATAATAATTGATTTCGGTTTAGTTCCGGTTCCTTATATTTTTTAAAAAAACAAAAAAAAACACCAAATATAAAAAAATAATATAATTATAAATTAAATTAAAGAGAGTATTTCAAAAAATTTATTATTACAAACCCAAAATTAATTAACACATATCAAATTATAACTTATAATTTTAAATATAATATATATATGTATATAAAGGTAAAAATACAACACTAATAAAAATATATATATATATATATAATTGGTTCGGTTCAGTTTGGTTCCAAAAGGGTAAGAATCGGGACCGAAGCTAAAATTTTGATTATTTAATTTTTGGAACCGGAACCGGAGTGGTTTGGTTCGGTTCGGTTTCGGTTCTTGAACATCCCTAATATTTTGTATCTAAATTGTTCATAATGTTTTTTTTTTTTTTCATAATGTTAGCATACATAATAGCCACAAAAGTGTTTCGGTAATTACAGAACTGCCATTCCATTGGCAGTTCATTCGCATAATTAGCGTGAGGCGAAAAACGTCCATTTCCTTTTACAACCTGATCATCTTATATTAGTTTTATCCTCGGTGTAATAATAATAAATATATATATATGTATATTCATATATATGCGCGCACACACACATACTATATAAAATATCCGATGGCATTTCAGGTAATTTCCTACCATAGAATGGGGTTATAAACAACCTTTGCTCATCTAGTCTCTCTATAAAACTCCAATCTCCCCCTTTTCTCATTCTCTGTCGTCTCTCTTCTCCCCCCCCTCTCGCTCGCTCTCTCTCTCTCTCTTTTTCTCCTAATCTCCGGTCACCGCCACCGCTGCCGGCGACATACCCAAATCGTGACCGCCAAACCCAGATCCCCACCAATTTGTCAGATTCCGATCACCGCTCCTCTCGATCTATTTTTACCCTAACCACCTACGATAACACCTGTCCTTTTCTCTCTCTCTCTCTCTAATAAATAATTCTATATTATCTTATTTATATATTTCTCGTTTCTTTTCGAAAATATAAAAAACTATGATTTCTGTGAATTTACATTTCGACCCTTAGTACGATAACGACCCGCTTTGTTTTCTTGAACCCACTTTTTACCCGTTTTGGCCTTTTCTATTATTTGACGGTTTTACCCCTGAGTTGATGAGTGGGTGACGTGGCATGAACGGACGGTCAGGATGAGCCACCATCCACGTCGGATCTTGACTCCTGGGGCATCACGAAAGCGCAAAGAGAGGGAGGCTTTTTACGCACCGGCGCCACCACCTCCTCCGCCGTTGCCGGCGCTCAAACCACCGCCGATAGGCCCCGCCGGCATGCCCTCTAACCGGCTCCTAGCGGGCTACATGGCTCACGAGTTCCTCACCAAGGGAACCCTTTTCGGGCAAAAGTGGGACCCAGCACGAGCCGAAGCCTTGCCCGTGTCGGCTAGCTCAGCCGAGTCGAATAGAACCAAGCCAAGCCACAAAGCCGAAGCCGAGCCTAGCGGAAAGATAAAGCAACAGCAGAGCTATGCTGACGTGGCGGGCTTGCTTATGAGCGATGGGGCCCACATACCTGGAATTGTCAACCCTACACAACTCGCTAGGTGGATACAGATGTGACATGGCAAATGTGGGGGTGTACGTGGCAGCTTCTGATTGGCAGGTTCATGTTGGTCTTCGTGAGACCTCCCTTATCGCATTATTATCTCCGGAGGTGGTTAGTCCAACGCAACCATAGTGCAACATGCCGAGAATGTAGTACTCGATTTCAAGAGTCTCTCTCTCTTTTATTTTGTTGTTGTTTTAGTTGTTGTATGATTGTGTTTAATTTCTTGAAACTGACCATGGTTTTACTTGATTAGTTTTATTTTCAATCTTCATGCACTTTGAGCTCCCTCCACACACACATATATATATATATATGTATATGTATAGACAATGATTATAAGGGTGAGAGAATGTGTGTGACTTGTGATGGGTATATGGCACAAACTTAATATAGAGTAGTAGTGAATAAGGTTGGTGTTAAAATGGTACGTGTTTGTTGATGAATGTTAGGTATGCGATTCATGCATTGCATGAACCTCGCGTACTTACATATGATACATGACTCTAAAAGCTAGCTACAAGTTTTATTATTATTATTATTTTATATATATATATATATTTAGTGATTAGCCATTTTATATAGTTATATGCATGTGTTACATGTTGTTATACAAAAGTGTGTGTGTTTTGTTAGTGTGAATATAGGTAGCGAGTGTAACTAACTTGGGATTTGGAGGTAGAGAGAGAGAGGAGGGGGTAGTTTGATATTCTGTTGTGATGGGCCGTTTGTGTGATGGAGGATTTCGTTGAGCGCGCACTTCGGTGTGTGTGTGTGCATGCACTGCATTGCTCTTGAGTCTTTTTGTCCCCATTCTCTGTGTGTGTATATATATATATATATTTTGTAGAATCAACTCATATGCATTGCCTGAATCACCTATATATTCTAGGAATTTTATGGAGTTGCAGTATAGCTTAAAAACAAATAAAAAGGCGTGGCCATGGAAAATTATCATAAATTTATCATGTAGAATTTTCATACACAAATAAATCACTTTTTAATACACTGTCTGAAAATATAAGGAAATAGTAAGTACACTTCTGAAAATTGAACAGTATTCTGCATATCCACATTAGCATTTGGGTCTTAATTTTCTTTTCAGGTGTGATATTTTGACACAATGAAATTGAAAAATAATTGTGGGATTAATAGGAATCAAGCATCAGCATTTGATCTTGATTGATGTTCCTTTGCATGTCTTCCTCTTTCCTCTCTCTCGAGAATAATATTTGGGTTATCAGGAAAGGACTAAGTTCGTCTTTCCGAGTGGTGTGACCCAAATATTTTAGAGAAAGTAGATGAATATAAAATCTATGAAAAAAGAATCAGCCTCATTTTATTTTATATATAATTTTGGTCACATGTTCAAATGATATTAAGAACACACCAGTGGATAAGACGAACCACATTCTCTTGGATATGTTGAAAGTAAAGTTTAAATTGGTAAAATAAAAATTCAAGCAATTCATGTGTTATTTATGGGGTTGTCATGCATGTTTTTTTTTAATCGAATAAGGTTTGACAATTTTAGTAGGTGTGTTGTCATATTTGATAAAAATGAAACTTTACATGTGTATGTACTAATTTATAGGAGTTTTTTTACTAGTTTTTTTTTTTCTCATTTATATTTTATTTTCTTTAAATTCTAGTGTGATAATAATTTTGTGTGTTCCAGCATTATAAAAATCATGTTGTTACGAGCAAGTCGCTGTCGACGAAATGGTCTATAACGTAGGAGTTGGGCTGGGCTGAGTTTTTTTGTTTCCGTTTTTCTTAGTACTTGTGGGGTTGGTTGCTTGTGGTCCTTGACTTTGGTGAGCAAAGCCCTTTTTGTACCGTTTTCTAGTTTTTCCCTTCTTGATATATTATTGATTTACCGAAAGAGAGAGAGAGAAAATATTAAAAAATTAAATTATTTGATAAATATTTGAATATGATGAGCTTTGAATAGATGAAAATTTCTCTTGATTCGTCTTTGTATACGAAATTCACTCCCTTTGTCACGTGGTGCTAGACGGCTGGTCCCAAGTTTCCAAATGCGGGACCATTTGTATACACTATATACATACATACATACACACACATATATATATATATATTATAATGGGTGAAAGGCACATAACCCCCTATACTATCAGGAATGTGCAAATAACCCTCTATAGTTCAATTTGTGCAATTAAGTCCCTATAGTTTGGCAAAAATGTGCACAAAGACCCCCTGCGACACTGTTCAGGAAACTTTTCCGGCAAAAAAAAAGGCCATGCTGTTTAGTTTTATAAATACCTAAAATGCCCTTATATTGTTACCAAAATGCCCTTCATTTAAATCTATATTTATTTTATTTAAATATATATATAAATAAATATATGTGAATATGTAGATATATCTATATGGTATATAGATGTCGGTGGGTTGAGAAAGAGGATGATGCGATGCACGAACCACCTCTCATCTTCATCTTCTCCGATCAACCATGCTTCTCCGACCACCATTTTCATCATCGATATGTTATAGAGAGGAAAAAGAGAGAGATATGAGAAGAGAGAGAGAAAAATCGGACTGAGAGAGAGGGGGATGGGTCGTGCGACCTAGTGGGTCTGGAGGTCGCCAATCTGGTACGACACTATCGGCGATAGCGGGGCGATGGTGGTGGCATAGTGTTGGTCGCATGAGGAAAAAGGATCGCGAGGAAGAGAGGAAGAGATGACCCGGTGGTTAGGGTTTCAACATAAGGTTTGGTGCACCGGTGATAGAGACGGTGACTACCAGTAGAGACGACGGCGGTGTGGTGGTGGAGTTGCGGCTGAGTAGCCCCACAGTGTGACGACAGATCTAGGTCCAACCGGATTGTTTGGCACTAGTTTGGAATTAGGGTTTTTGAGGGGAATGAAAATTGAAATTAGGGTTTGGGAAAAAGAGAGAAGGGGGTTTATGTATATATGGCATTTTTCGTCATTTCATATTTACCTCATTCATTATATTTAATTAAAAAATAAAATAATAAAGGCATAATAGTAAAAACACAAGTTCGTCACCGAAAAATGGCTTAGAGGGGTCAAAATGCACGTTTTATAAAGTATAAGGATGTTTTAAAACCTAAAAAGGGTTATTTGCACATTCTTGATGGTGCAGGGAGTTTTGTGCCTTTCACCTATATTATAATGTATAAAATGCTCACTTTAAAGTTCAAAACCCAATAAAAACAAAAGTGTGGCCTACGGCCCAATAGATCAAGACACAATCAATTGAACAGAACATTCCAGAGCCATGGCAGTGTTGTGTTCTGTCACACTTTTGTTTACTAAGACTCAACCCATTAATAAGGAGAGAAAATATAATTAGGTCTTTTTGGCATGTCTATTTATTTTGCACTTAATAGTTCACACCATATTATTTTAGACTGCAATTTGTCATGTAGGTTGGGTTGATCTTGTGTTAGCAATCTCTCTTGAACCACCAGCCGCAAGCAGAAAGAATGCTTTAGGAAGAGGGAAAGAAATCCTCTCACCGGAAGCTATCCAATTCCGATGGAGGGACATAGATGTGAACACATCTCCTTCATTTCCAAGTCATCGCCGCATCGACAATTTACTTTTAAGTTGACTAGGTCATGTTTGGATCGGCTTTAGAAACGCTGTATTTTACTTTAAGGAGAGAAGCTGTTTTCAAATGTGTTTGGAAATTTTTTTAGGTTTAGGTGGTGGAGTCCACTGGAATGAGGCCACTTACACTGAAGTTGGTAGGTAGAGGTCTGTAATGTCACAATGAGGGGTAATAATGTTATGGATATGCCTATATAGGCCATATCCATTGTCCTGTGGTAAGTACAGAGGCCACTTTCAAGTGTTTGTTGATTGCCCAACCCTGCCTATGATTAGGGTTAGTAGTCAATATCACAACTAGTAGTTTACATGAAAGCCAATTTTAATAAGGGAATGAAGCCAATTCCTCTTTTTTATGAATTTTATATCCCATCTCTTTTTTTTTTTTTTTGAATAATTCTTAGCACGTCTAAGTTATATTGGGCCAGATCAACTGAGATGATGAACTTCTTGCTCGAGAACTCAAGTATTATCGCTTGTGTGTGTATATATATATATAATAGTTTCACTTGCTTCATAGTGGTTAGTACCCATGTATAATGAATTGGGAAACTGCATATTCCCTTTTAGAATAAAGAAGATATACATCACCATCACATATTTCTTTTCCCAACTATATGATATGGTTCTTTAGCTTCCTTATAAAATTTGGCACAATGTTCTCTTTCACTCATAGAAGTGTTTGATTCTTTTAGCTGGCATCTTTAGAATATTGGAAGTGCAAAGATGCAACTCCAAGTTTGCCGTATCTTTGAAACCGTTACGTATCGTTCGATTCCTAATGCTCTAGGAAAGTGCTGATACCGTTATTTAATACCGATACTCATTTTAGAGACTGATATTATCCGAATCCGTTACAATGATACCACAACCGATACCGAAACTACAACCGCAAACCATGACACCAACTAAACCCTCTCTGGTTATATAACCTTTCCTCGCAATCTGTTTAGTGCCAATTTGTTTAGCCAATTCTTGTGCAAATTAATAATTATTTTTCAATAACAAGAAAATTCTTGTGCAAATTATTCCTGTGCTTTTTTCAAAATTTGGAAAACATGTCAAAGTTTAAGATGTTCAACCCGCTATATAAGTCTATATATGTATGTGTATGTATATATTCATGGATTTGCCAACAGCATTTGGTATTTGACTTCTATTCATACAATCCTTACTTGATCAACTAATTGTTCCTCTGTTTTCCTTTCTCCTTCTTTTTCCTGTTTGATTGACCTTAGCAGTGATTTGAAGTAGGTTGATGTTAAGAATTGTTTGTATTGATAAAGAGAAAACAAAAACAAGACTATTATGAGTTTCTATGGCTATTTATTCTCTACTTTTCTTCTACAATCTGTTCCATACTAAACACATACACAATAATTTGGACTTGTTTTTGAACATCAAATAAGAAACATTGTATATAATGAAACAATCATTCTTGTAATTGACAGAAGCTTGAGAACTAGAAAGACCATGAATTGCTTCCACTCTGAGAGACACGCTCTTCATCCCCAACTCTACATTGTATTACAGAAATTTCTCTTTCTTCAAACACAATGC
This sequence comes from Cornus suecica, assembly GCA_963922005.1. Taxonomy (NCBI): domain Eukaryota; kingdom Viridiplantae; phylum Streptophyta; class Magnoliopsida; order Cornales; family Cornaceae; genus Cornus; species Cornus suecica. The sequence continues at coordinate 6,861,033 of OY998246.1, read as the reverse complement.
TACGTTCTTTGAGAGGCAATAAGCAGTGGACTGGATGGTGATCATGGGATTGACACCAACAGCACTCGGGAGCACGCTAGCGTCGCATACAAATAGGCTTTCGGCCTCCCAACTCTCCCCGTTCTCATCCACCGCGCCCTCCTTTTCGTCCCTCCCCATCCTACAACTCCCCATTTGATGAGCAGACGAATACGTTGTCCATTTCTCGACCAGCGATTGTGGCCCTTCGGCTGCATAAACGGTGTCCAGAAACTGCTCTAGCTCGTTTTCTTTGAACCCCGCGCATTTGATCTGTTGTCCATCGCTCTGATGAGTGCCCACCTCAACAGCTCCCGCCGCCACCAAAATCCTCAACGCCTGACGCAGCCCGGCCTTTATGTTTTCTTTGTCCAATGCAGTGAAGTCATAGCTTATCCTCCCCTCGGACTTGATTTCTCCGGACCCTTGATCGCGGATTAGCGAAAACAAATGAGCAGTTCTAGCATATTTCAGCATTCTGTTTTTCATGTCTTGTCCTGACTCCCAAGGACTCAATGCAGCAAATGAGGCTGGCCCTAAAGCAGGACACTCGACGAGGGCTCTTACGTTGGACTCCTCGGAGGACAGTACCTTATGGACCGAAGTGATTATCCCGCCCTCGTGGTTTTTCCCCTTGAGGTCCAAATTAGGCTCCGGGAAGTATCCCCACGCCATCAGAACCGGATGGAGGTGGAGGTTCCGACCGATGTTTCTGTTTCGCAAACCACTAGATTTCATTAGAGGAGGTGTCAAGAGAGCTCCACATGCTGAGATTGTCACTTTGGCCTCAATGTGCAGCCTCTTCGTTATGTTTTCGTTCGAAATTTTCGCAATCACTCCCCTGCATTTCTTTTTCCTCATCCTTCCATGCTCATTCTTCTCTAACACGAATCGCTCAGCTTTGCAGCCTGTGATTATTACTGCACCGCAATTCACAGCATCGACAAGCCAAGTTGTGTCAGTCCCTCGTTTGTCACCGGTTTTGCAGCCGTAACAGCAAGAGCCACAGTAGTGATTCTCTGACGAATTTCGTGGCACTCCCTCGACTTCAAGGCCGAGTTTTTCACACCCTTTTCGGAGGACTTGATTTTGAAACCCTTCTTCGGTACATTTCTCAGTTACGCCTATTCTTTCACACACTGTATCCATAGCAGACTGATATTGAGGGCTTGCAAAGAATGGGATGTTATGATCCTCAGCCCACTCACGAAGCACATACTTTGGTGTTTTGATAGCCGCTGACCAGTTCACAGCGGAGCCTCCTCCAACTGTTGAGCCCGCGAGGATGACTATTTTCCCATCAACGGTCGATAGGACCCCTCCTGATTCATACAGTTGATCAAGAGAGGGTCCTTCGAGAGACGAATAGTCTGTGTTAGTATAGTAGTTTCCCTTCTCGAGAACGATCACTTTCTGGCCTGCATTGGCAAGAACTGCAGCTGCAACACCTCCACCACAACCCGAACCAACAATTACAATGTCGCATTTGATCTTGTATAGGTTTTCTTTGGGATCTACTGTGATTTTAAGGCCTTTTCGGGCGAGGGAAAGAACAAGGCTTGACTCGGTTTCGTGAGTGGTTTCGACTATTCCTTTCTCAAGAGGCCTCTCTTTCCTGTCTTCTGGTGACTTTTGTTTAGTGTCGATTTGATACCCAATGGCTTCCCATGAAGGATTATCTGAATTTTCTTCCACCTACAAAAAGAGTGGTGACATTTAAAGTCAAAACTCTTGCAATTTTAGGACAAAATATGTAAGACAATATGTACTAATCACTTCCAAAATTTTGGAGCAGAAAATCTTCAAAATTTCGAAATTAAAGGTGATGGGGGACGGTGATTGCTTAGAGTTCCATGTTCACAAATCAAAGTTTACTGATATTAATATTGTTTCTATATATTTCGAAGTTATATTTATACATTAATTGCACTGTTTATGAAAAAATAAGAAAAGTAACATATAGAGGATTAAAGAGAGATGTATGTTGGAGTGTGACTCCTTTTCTTATAGGGAAAGTTAAATTTAGCCTGCAAATAATTCTTATTTGAGTAGGAAATTGATTTGAAGATTCCTGATTCTAATTGGTTTGGGAACACTGGTGGGGTGAGATACACGTGTGAGTGATACACTGTGTGAGTTGTTGATCCGCTGATCATCATATTGTAATCCTCTCATTGATAGTGATTATTGGTGTTCTCCGTGGACGTAGGCTGATTTGGCCGAACTACGTATATATCTCTGTGTCGGTGTGTGTGAGTGTGTGATTTTAATTGCAATTGTTTGTGTGTGTTTTTGGTTCGGTCTTGGGCGGGTGTAAAAACCTTAACAAGTGGTATCAGAGGAATCCAGGTTGAACCAGATCCGTATCAAAGTCTTCAGCGGAAGCATATCGGCATCAAAGTGTTCGAGGGTGAAGCAGAACCGAAAACTTCAAATCTGGTCCAAATTCAAAAATTTCAATTGCTCAAAATTAAAATCCGAACACACGGTTAGATTTGTCTCGTCGAGACGAAGTTGGGGACACAAATTGCGCCGAAATCAGAGTTTGGATGTGCACGGAATCGCCGTTCGAAGTTTCGATGGAAAAGTTTGTTCGTCGTCGCCGGGAAAACCAGTCCAGCGACCGGAGCGCCGGAGAAGACGACCGGAAAGCTCACCAGGAAAAGTCGACAGAAAATTCGCCGGAGGTTGCTGGAAAAACCAGGCGACCGGAATTTTGGGGAAGAAGGCTGTGACGTCATCAGGTGATGCTAGTAGGCCGCCACGTCATCAGGGGCTGCCACGTCAGCGTTATTTTGTTCTTTTGTGCTGAATTTTATTTTAGCTTGTTTGGAATCGTTTTTGACCCCTTTTTTACTCGGTTAGAGGCATTCCTAAGGTTTTGGACCGTTCCGGACGCAACCGTACGATCGGTTTTGTGTGATTCAACTCTGAACACCTCGAAAAGGCTCAGTGGTAGCTATGGGAGAAGAAAATACAGCAATGATTGAGAGGTTTGATGGTATAAACTTTGCCTTTTGGAAGATGCAAATTGACGACGTGTTATTTAAGAAGAATTTGTATTTACCATTGGAAAGGCAGAAGCCAGAATCGATGAAAGAAGAGGATTGGAAAATCCTGGATCGAAAGGCTCTCGGTACGGTCAGACTAACGTTGTCAAATTCCGTTGCTTTGAACATCATGAATGAGAAGACAATGAAGTCTTTCATGGACGCCCTTTCAAACATGTATGAACAACCGTCTGCAACAAACCATATACATCTCATCAAAAGATTGGTCAATTTGAAGATGTCAGATGATGGAAAGGTTAGTGAACACCTTAATATTCTTAATGAAGTTGTTGGGCAGTTAAAATCTGTTGATATGCCTATCACTGGCACAATGATAATGACTTTAGTTCTAAGCCAATTGTCAGAGAGTTGGAGCAACACAGTGACTACAATCAGTAACTTTTTAGGGAACGAAAAGTTACAGTATGATTATGTGGTCGGTATGGGACTAACAGAAGAGATCAGAATGCAGACATCAGATTCTTCTAACAGTGGCTCATCATTGAATATTGACAACAAAGGCAGATGTTCGAGTAGAGGGAAAGGCAGAAGTCAAAGGTGTGGTCGTTTCAAGTCGAGACAAGAGTCTCAAAATTCCATTAAGTGTTGGAATTATGGCAAAATTGATCATTATAAAGACCAGTGCAGATCCACGCAAAGTGTAGCGGAGAATAAGATTGAGGCAAATATTGTCTCTGAAGAAAGAAATGATGTGTTGATATGCTTTTTAGAGAGTAAGATAGAGTTTTGGGTTTTGGACTCTGGAGCATCTTTTCATGCCACCTCAAGTAAAAAACTCTTTGAGAGCTATGCACCTGGTAACCTTGGCGAGGTTCATCTAGGTGACGATAAACCCTGCATTGTCGTAGGCAAATGTGAAGTACATATTAGACTCAGTGGATCGATATGGAAGCTAAGGGATGTGAGACACATTCCAGACTTGAGGAAGAACCTGATCTCAGTAGGCCAGTTGGCGAGTGAAGGTAATGTGACCACTTTCAGTGAAGATAAGTGGAAAGTTTCCAGGGGGGCTATGACTATAGCACGAGGAAATAAAGAAGGTACGTTCTACACAACCACCAATTTTAGCACAGTGATTGCAATTGTAGAAGACAAAGAGGATCACAACTTGTGGCACCATAGACTTGGTCATATGAATGAAAAAGAACTCACGGTTATGTTTTCGAAGGGAAAACTACCAGTGAAATCGATTGACATCAATTTTTGTGAGTGTAAGCAGAAGAGGGCCAGTTTCCAAAGTAATAACAGAAGTCTCACAGTGAAGAAGTTTGAGCTAGTTCATATGGGTGTTTGGGGGTCAACAACTGTCTCATCTCTTGGCGGAAAGTCATACTTCGTGACTTTCATTAATGACCATTCCAGGAGGATATGAGATTACTTATTGAAACATAAATCTGAGGTGTATGATGTGTTCAAGAAATGGAAAGCCATGGTAGAGAATGAGACAAGGTTGAAGGTAAAGAAACTGAGATCCGACTTTGGTGGAGAAAACGAAGACTCCGGGTTCAAGAACTTTTGCTATGAGAACAATATCATATTAGAAAAGACTATTCCAAGAACACTACAACAGAATGGCGTAGCAAAATATATGAACCAGAAAGTGACTGAAATAGCCAGAAGCATGCACATTTAGGCAGAGTTACCAGAACAGTTCTGGGCAGAAGCAGTCAGTACAATAGCGTATCTTATGAATCGTGGTCCATTAGTACCACTGGAACACAAAATACCAGAAGATGTATGGAGTGGTAAAGCACGAGGTGATCCTGTTTATGTTGAGATAGAAGATGTTCTAGACAGTGAGATGCGAGCCAGTGGAAGCTTGCGATGGAAGATGAGATGAAGTCCCTTATCTCCATCAGGACATGGAAGCTAACCGAGCTACCGGTAGGGAAAAAAGCTTTTTATTCTTCGGTTGTGAAACTGAATACCATTCATTCAAGCATTGTTGAAGCAGAAGGTTTACATCTAAAGCTGTTAGATGGCAAATATGTTTTCCTCCAAGGTGACCTAGAGGGGGAGTTTTTATATACAGTAACCGAAAAGTTTCTCAGTGAAAGGGAAAAAGAAGACAAACACGACAAAGTTTGCAAGGCGACAGTGGTTGCAAGATAGAGTGGCAAGATGTAATAAAGGTCGCAGGTTTTGTACAATACTAGATATTGCTCATGCAGTGAGAGCTATCAGCATGGTCATGTTGACCAAAGTGGTGACAACAGATGAAATGAAGTCGTGCTCAACTTCAGTAGGTCTTCAAGCTTGAAGACAGAAATGAGGGCACCGTAATGCACTGATCTTTGATAGAGTTGATTGATTGGATGAAAAGTCGTCAAATGGGAGATTGTTGGAGTGTGACTTCTTTTCCTACAGGGAAAGTTAAACTTAGTCATCAAACAATTCTTATTTGAGTAGAAGATTGACTTGAAGACTCCTGATTCTAATTGGTTTGGGATACCAATTGTCTTGTTCACCAATTAAGTTCTCATATAAATACATGGTCCAACTTATTGTATTGGGTGTACCAAAATAGAGAGAAGAAGAGATACATAGTGATATTTCTTGGTGTAAGTGAAACACCGGTGGGGTGAGATACACGTGTGAGTGAAATACTGTGTGAGTTGTTGATCTGCTGATCATCATATTGTAATCTTCTTATTGATGGTGATTATTGGTGCTTTTCGTGGATATAAGCTGATTTGGCCGAACCACGTATATATATATATGTGTCGGTGTGTGTGAATGTGTGATTTTGATTGTAATTGTCTATGTATGTTTTTGGTTTGGTCTTGAATGGGTATAAAAACCGTAACAAATGTATACTATTTTCCTAGGCTACACTAGGATATAGGAAAGAGAAGTCCCAAGAACACTTGGAAATAGCTTCTTCTCTGTGTCTCTTGTGACTATTTTCCTTTCATTTATTTAGCTCTATCTGTGTTCCAAACAAAGAAAATTATTAGCATTTTCTTATTTGAATAGGTAAATATGACTCAAGAGGATTGATATGTTTCTTAAAACCTCAGATTTTTTCTGAAAACAAATCAACAAAGCAATTGCGTAATTTTTTTTATTTTTTTATCTTCATTTTGAGAATAATCTTCTTATCAGCCGATAATCAATAATTTAAACAAAAAAAAGACTTAGAAAAGGACATACATCTATCTCATTATATTTGAGACTTTAAAATCCACAGGTCACTTTTATTAAAGGGTAATTTGCACTAACACCCCATGAGGTTTGCATTAATTCCACCTTAATATATTTTTGAATTATATAATTTTTTCGAAATGAAATTCAAAATTTTTTATATATATATAATTCAAAAAAAATTTATATATATATTTTTGAATTATATATATATTTCAAATTTTATATATATTTTTTGAAATTTATATATGTTTTTCGAAATTATATAATTTTTTGAATTTTGTTTTTGAAAACATATTTTTTGAAATTTATATATGTTTTTCAAAATTATATAATTCTTTGAATTTTGTTTTTGAAAATATATATATTTTGAATTTTTTTTTGAAATATATATATATTCGAATTTATATATTTTTCAAATTATATATATATTTTCGAATTATATATATATATTTCAAATCTTATATATTTTTTTGAATTTTATATATATTTTTTGAAATTTATATATGTTTTTCGAAATTATATATATATTTTGAATTTTTTTTAAATATATATATATATTCGAATTTATATATATTTCAAATTATATATATATATATTTTCGAATTATATATATATATTTCAAATTTTACATATTTTTTTGAATTTTGTTTTTGAAAATATAAATTTTTAAATTTATATTTGTTTTTTGGAATTATATAATTTTTTGAATTTTGTTTTTTAAAATATATATATTTTGAATTTTATATATATTTTTTGAAATATATATATTCGAATTTAAATATTTTTCAAAATTTATATATATTTTCGAATTTTGTATATTGTTTTTTATTTTATATATATATTTTGAAATTTATATATATTTTTCGAAATTTATATATTTTATTCTAATTTTATATATTTTTTTCAAAATTTAAATATTTGTTTTCGAATTTTATACATTTTTTCGAATTTTATATATATTTTTGAATTTATATATATGTTTTTCAAAGTTTTATATATTTGGGGTTGGGGCATAAAGGTCATTTCACATTACCCTTAATATTTTCGAATTTTATCAAGGGTATTTTGGTCATTTTATTGGACCAAGGGGTGTCATTGCAAGCAAAAGCAAACCTCAGGGGTGTTAGTGCAAATGTTTCAAAAATCAGCATAAAGATGAAATTGATGCAAACCTTAGGAGATGTTAGTGCAAATTACCCTTTATTAAATTATGAGGATGATGGTTCAAGGAGTCTTTTGTCAATTCTCTAGGTTGAAAATGACAATGATACTGACAACAATTATAATTAAACAACCCTCAATATTAAAAATGTTATGTGGATGACTTGTGTCATTGAGTCCCCTTCAATAACTAATGAAAATGTCTTGTATGGTATGTTAGTTTACAAACTTTCTTATTTCTTTTCTTGGTAAATATCAAACTTCTATTTCATATTAACAACCTATTTTCTCAACTTTAGCTTTCCTAATTTTGAATATGAACACAATATAGTTTTTAACTTCCCCAAATTATTCTTCGAAAAATTACTTTATAATGGATCTAAGTAAAGAAAAGAAAAGATGAAATTAATGTAATGTAATGTGAGTACATAATTAAAATTAATAAAATCCAATCCCTTAAAAAGTAAAAAGGAGCAATGATGAATTTTTAATATGGGAAGGAGGAAATATTTCTAATTTTCCTTTTCAGCTTCATTGATTATGATGTTGATGAATATAACAATGAAATTAATTATATAGGTATCACAATTCTATTGGTGTCTTATTTCTTCCATGGTCCTACTTGTTAGGCGTTAGTTGGTCCTTTCATTAATTGATTCCTCTTTTTCTTCAAATTAAAATTAAGTTATAATTCATGTGTTAGGTGGTTCTCCATTATCTGGTTAATGTGATTATGGCATCTTTGACTTGATTTAAAAGTTATTATTGGTTCACAAATTATTGTTTTTTGTTAATAGTATTGTTACAATTGTCATAGCTCTCAGTATTAAGATTTTTGACCCAAAAAATTGATTCTGAACTTATTGTTTGTTGATAGAGTGTGATTTTCAGTTATATATATATATATATATATAATATTATATATAGCCATACAAGGTTAATTAACATTTTCATGTTTTAAACCTTATTAATGTTAATTGTACAAATTCAGTGAGTGACAAAATGGTTCCATCAATTTAAGAGATGATGAATCCAAATACTTTTCACTTATTAAGACATGCATATTCAGAAAGCATGACACCAAACACTGAGGGATATAAACATTTATACCTATATAAATTATATATATATATATATATATATTGAAACGGCTTAAAATTTACCCGGGAAAAGAAGACCAATAGACAGAGGAATTTGATGAACAAGAATCCAAGTCTGATGGGAGTTAGAAGCCAATGTCTGAACCATATCTGAAGAGTTTTTTCTCTCTTCTCCAGGGAGAGATGTGAGAAAGTATTGAGAAATGGCCATTTATGAGTCAAACAGAGAGAGCCACAAAGCAATAAAGTGCCCAACCTAGTGGACAAAACTTTTAAAAGCACTCTGACTAATATCTTTGCTTCAAAAAATGCCCTCTTCACCAGTTTCTCTGCAACCTTTCACAATCCAAAACAAAACATGGAGAAAGAATTTTAATAAATATATATAGATTTATGATCAATTTCGGGGTAAAAAACAAAATTAACAATTATTGAACGGTCCAGTGCACAAGAGAGAGTGAAAATTAAAAATAAATTCAACTCTTTATCCGAGGCCACATGTATTCCACATCTTCAAATGTTTATTTTTAGCGCATAACTTGATGTGTAAGTAGACCTGTCAATGAATCGGATTCGAATCGGATCAGTTAAATCCAAATCCAATTTGTTAAGAAATCGGATTATCGGATTCGGATCCTAATCGAGTTATCGGATTTTATTTTCAATCCATATTCGGTTAATATTGGATTTGGGTCGGATTCAGATCATAATCGGATTATTGACAGGTCTATTGATAAGGATGACAAAAATTCCCGATCCGCTATCCGAATCCGATAATTTGACGGATTTTCACTTAGTTAATTCATATTCGAATTTCTTCATTATAGAATATCTGATTCGAATATCTAATTAAAAAAATACAAAAATACAAAAATCAATAAATACTGAAACACTAAATTATTCACACTTTTGATAATTGTATTTATGATTAATTATTATTAATAAATAATAAAATAATTAACAACTAGCATTTATATACATGTACAGTATTAAATATATACACATAAAAATATCAAATATATATTTATATATATATAAATATATTTTATATCGGATCGGATTATTATCGGATCGGATGACATAAATCCAAATCCAATTTGTTAAGAAATCGGATTATCGGATTCTGATCCTAATCGGGTTATCGGATTTTATTTTCAATCCATATCCAACTAATCGGATCGGATTTGGATCGGATTCGGATCAAAATCCGATCCATTGACAGGTCTATGTGTAAGCCATCATCGGCGCCACAACCGCCACCACCACCACATTAATTTTAATGTGACAGTATACATGTGTGTATATATATAATTTAATTGAATATATATATTCAATAAAATTTGGAATTATACTAAACCGCTTATCAAATAGAGTTTCAAATCAGCAACCAGACCAGACCGCTTTCCAAATAGGCCCTAAGTGCCAATTAAAATGATATTCCCTCCATCCATTTTTAGTTGTCCATGTTTAAAAAGTCAATAATTTTTTTATTTTATTTTCTTTCTTATTTTGTCCTTTATAATGTAGTATAGTTGTGGTTTTTAATGAGACCCATTACTTTTTGAAGTTAATGAACATTAATAATTTGATAAAATATATGATAATATTGTATTGAGATTCGAAACTGGACAACTAATTTAATAGAAGTAAAGTAAGCAAAGTGATCGACTAAATAAGGATATAGGGAATATAAAATTTTAAGTGACGAAGTCATCACTTAATACTGAAGTCACTACTGAAGACTGAAAATTTATAAAAATATCATAAAATATATATATTTTTAAACACTACTTAAAAAATTATGTATATAAATTCGCACTTTCAAAAGAATAGAAAAATCTAATTCTTCCACACTCAACTTCTTAAATATCTTTTTATTTGTCATGTAAGTGGTTTCATTGCTAAGAGCACGTTTGGTGCAATGGTATAATCTTACATTTTTAATTGGGAGGTGAGGGATTCGAGCTTCTTAGGAAGTATTGTGGGTGTATGGTGGGTGAGTTTTTTATCATTTAAAAAAAAAAAAAAAGTGGTTTCATTGATAAAAATCATCTAAGTAATTTAATTATATTGAGTGGAAAATAAAACTAAGTAGTTTAAATTAATACTCCATGTAATAAGTAATAGCATGTAACACTCCATAATAAATAAATAATAGTAGTAAAGGAATATGAATATATATCCATTATTTTCTTATATACATATACATACATATATATATATATAGAGAGAGAGAGAGAGATTGATCACCTCGTCAGGGACTGGATATTGAGAGGCAGAAGCTTTGAAAAAGGATTGAATGGGCATGTCCTTTGGTGGAGTGAAGTCTGGGAGAGAAGGTAAGATAGCCTCACAAATGCTGGCCAGAGTTTCCATGTCAGACCTAGATAACCCATGATCATATTTTCTCACTCTTCTCTTTCCCCTCAACAATGGATGACAATCTCTCCCCATTCTCTCTCTTTCACTCTAGATTGATTGAATATTGTATTTGTGTTTTAGTAGAGTGGACAATTTATATGGGTGGAATCTTAATTAGGGAGGGTTAAATTAGTAATTTGCACCCATAAAGTAGCTAATTCCAACTTCACCTACCCTCATTTTTCCCATTTTTGTATTAAAACTGACAAGTTGATGAAAGTTGGATTTATTGGCTGCTAAAATGGTGTATATTTTACTTACACAAATATATACAATCGAAAATATCTTTTATATCATAAGTCCTTTATTTTTGCTCATAATGGTGGTGTCCTGATCTTAAAATACCTTATAAATTCATGAAATACTCAATTCCTTTGTTTTATTACATCAAATAATTAAATAGTAAATAAATAAAATTTGTCAATAACTCAAAACAAATTCAAATTTTCAACTTCGTGATTCGTAACTCTTTGCAATTTGCTATTGTTTGAAGACTAGCTCACTCTTTATAATTGGTTTCCAGGACCCTAAAGTTAATGACCGGATAAATTTTTAGGGATCCAAAAACTCTTCTATCCCACCCACCCACCCATCTGGATTGATCATTGTTTAATTTCCTAGCATTTAATTTTTTTTCCTATACAAACTCATTAAAACTTTACAGAAAGTGGTAAAAAAAATCAAGATTGAATCAGAAAAAATTACGATTTCCATGTTCTTCCAATATTATGACAAAGTTAATTAGTTAAACAAACTCCAATCACATTTAGAAAAGTTCATAACTGGATTTTTCAAAAAAAAATAAAATAATTTATGGGGTCCAATGAGGGTATGCGTGTGGCCATTTTTCAACTTTTATTTCTATCAATTTCAAGAGAGTTGGTTAGGTACATAATTTTGTTTTGGGATTGTCCTGAGCACTTCTCATATAATGTGACCCACACCTGCAGCTTCTACCATCATCATTAGGAAATAAACCTGTGAGCATGAAAGCTCAGATTAATTGGTGATACTGACAAGACTTTATTTTACCAACGACTTTTCAAATTATTGATGAACACAACAAAGAGAGATAAAATTGATTTTTTTTTTTATATTTTTGGCTGTCAACTTGTAAAGTAGATGAATATAGTAGGAAAATTGTGATATGCATATTATATATATACAACTTGGCATGTCATTCACATGAATTATATGTGCTTAGTTTATTGCATAACTCTAGAATTTTGGATTATATTAGTGTAGAAATCGATTGCTCTAGAAAGATGGATTTTGGGGGGGGGGGGGGGGGGGGGAATACAATCAGTGATATTTGTATTTTTACTTTTAAAATAGAACTTTAGTGTGGTTTATATAAAACAAAACAAAATAAATTTTCAAAATAAAATTATTAGTCTAATGCCATAACTTTGTTCGACTCTCTAATGAACAATTTGTTACCTGATTTGTGAAAGAAAAAAAAAAAGTGTCTAAAACAGTAATAAAAACCTATTAGACAAGATTGAAATACCGTAGTTATTTTTTATAAAATTTCCTAGTTGGGAAAAAAAAACGTACACGTTGTAATTATTCATTGTTTCTACAGCTGATCAATCTGTGTTAGAAATAGAGAGTAATATATATAAATCAATACAGCTAGAGGTAAGCTTGGTTTGTACATTCTTGTTATGCTTACGCCAGACTAATTCAATCAAGAGATAAAAAGTCTCAGATGTCAGTCACCCTAATTATAAAATAGCCACAATCATATAAACCACCTTATATATATATATATATATATAGACACCCACAAATAGGATACAGGGCAATAATCGGCGCCAGGGTCAATTACAGCTATAGCTTACAGTAGTTATAGAGACTTGTTTATTTTTTATCCAAAGAACAATTTATATTTAACCCAAGTCAACTAGTTTATAAGTAAACTCATGTTAATATAAATAGTAAATACTCTAAGGAGGAATGGCTGCCCTTTAGATATAGCCATAGGCAGTGGCGGAGCCAGCTCATGCCCAGGGGGGCGCATGCCCCTCGTCAAAATTTTTTTTTTTTTTTTTTTACTAATATATATATATATATATGTATATTTCATATTATGGGTCATCTGATATTTTTTAATTGGCAAAAGCCTCAAAACACGGAGCATCTGTTATGTTGTCTATACTTTACAACTTTACAGCATGTAGCATGTGCACTTTTTTTTTTTAAAATAAAATTGAAAACTAAGAAAAAACATGACTGTGGTTGTTTTCATAGACGAATGTTTGAGTTTTAAGAGTGCCAATTCTTAATCTTCTCTTCATTTTTTGTCTACAGTCAACAAAAACATTGTATTTTGAAAGAGGAGAATACAATTATACAAGCTTCGATCTGGTACGAAATCTCTTCCTGTCTTTTTATTTTGAAAATTGTTTTTTGACAAATTTTTCTTCACTTTTGTGTTTATTTCTGATTTTTGCTTTTTTAAAATCATGATTTGAAATGGTACGAAATCTCTTGATGTTGTTAATTTTGTAATTGTGAGCCCTATGATGCTAGGGAGAAAATTTGTTTCACGGTTTGTTAATTGGACTTGTTTTTCAATTTCTTTAATTAGTGTTTACTTGAAAGATTAGATGTTGACCATTTTGTTTCCCCCACTTACTCTGAGCAACAAATTCTCATTCCTTGACACTGTGTTTGATTTATTAATAGGGCAAAAGGAAATAAGTATTGAAAGATTTTTTTTGTTTCAAAAAAATCTCCTTTCTTAATTATTTTCCTATCATTTTATATGTCTAAAAGACTAAAACCCAACTGACCCTTGTGGGCAAACATGGTGTGAGCCTAGCCGCCTGCCTAGGACAGAAAATCGAAGTAATGAAGTGGGATTGCACTGAACTGCAAAAATCTATTTACTTGTGCAGGTAAGGAGTGGAGGCAAAAACAAATAAGAAAGTTATCAGACAAAGTTTTTGACCGTATCAAGAATAAATCAGGAAGGGCTAATTTATATGTTATAGAGAAAAAATGTATGTTAATTTATGTATCAAGAATGAATGGTATGATTATGTTTTTATGTGTTGCTGCTATTTGAATTTCATATATATAAATGATTTTTTTAATAAAAAAAATAGTTATGGAGAGAATCGATAGCTATTTCAAAAGAAAATCAGAATTGACTACCTCTATAGAGAAAATGGATGAAACTGTAAAGCAAAGTCGGTCAGATATTAAGTTGGTCAAATTTTCACTTTTTTTGTAGTTGTTTCCAATGTGGTGAATATAGTTGAAGCCTCATGTAAACATCCTGATATGCTTCGAGAGAAACAAATTGCTAAAGTTATTGAGGCACTTAATAATGGTGAGCTCTCAAGTGGACAAGGTCTAAATCAAAGTACTTCTCTTATACGTGCGGGAGACACTCGTTGGGGCTCACATTATGGTACTTTAGTTAATTTGCTTGTAATGTTCTCATCAGTAATTAGTGTACTTGAGTTCATTGAAATTGATGGTTCTAAATCAGAAAAAAGAGGTGAAGCAGCTATCCTACTTAGGTTGATACAATCCTTTGATTTTGTGTTCACTCTCCATTTGATGAAGACGTTGTTGGGAATGACAAATGAATTATCAAAGGCCCTACAAAGAAAAGATCAAGATATCGTGAATGCCATGTGTTTAGTCAAAGTATGTAAGCAACGACTACAAATGATGAGGGATAGTGGATGGATTTCCTTACTTGATGAAGTTTATTCTTTTTGTGAAAGACATGAGATACAAGTTCCCAACATGGATGATATGTACCTTGCTCACAGACGACGACGACGTAATATGCAAGAAATGACAAACTTGCATTATTATCGTATTGAGTTGTTTTATTCAGTCATTGATATGCAACTTCAAGAGTTAAATAATCGTTTCAGTGAGACAAATACGGAGTTACTTCTTTGTGTTGATTGTCTCTCTCCGGATGATGTCTTTTGTGCTTTTGATAAGCAAATGATCTATCATTTTGCAAATTATTATTCAAAAGAATTTTTTGCAGTTAAGCTAGTTGAACTTGATACTCAACTTGAGACTTATATTCTTAATATGCAATCTAATAATAGCTTTGAAGGATTGAAAGGAATTTCCGCTCTTGCAAAAAAATTGGTTGAGACAAGAAAAGATAAGGTTTATCCATTGGTTTATTTGCTTGTATCATTGGCGTTGATCTTACCAGTTGCGACTGCCACAGTGGAGAGGGCATTTTCTGCTATGAATATTGTGAAAATTGATTTGCGTAATCGAATGGGGGATCAATTTCTTAATGATAGCTTGGTTGTATACATTGAAAAAGATATATTTCGGGGTATTAATAATGAGGTTATCATTCAACGCTTTCAAAAGATGAAAAATCGTCGAGGGCAACTGTAATCGTCATTAATGGTATATTGAGCTAATCAAGCTTCTATCAAGCTCAAGAATACCAAGAAATCAAGGGAATTTGCTGAACAATGGGGTCTTCACATTGATGTTCCTTAATCAGTTTCCTCACTACTGATTATGTTTTGTTTAGTTAACATTGTTGTTGTTTGTTGTAACTTGTAACCCCTTCTCTTCTTTGAGAATGTTTCCCTTGTTTTGAATCTTTGACTCCCCTTTTTTATTTCCTTTAATAAATTTGATTTACCCTCCAAAAAAAATGTTGAATAAGTTTTTTGATTGATTCTTTTTGTTGAATTACGCCCCTCCTGAAACGGAATCCTGGCTCCGCCACTGGCCATAGGACCAGTATTTAAATGAAAAAAACGTCTTATTATTGTACTGATGGTTAAAATACTTGTCATTTGATAACTAAGAAACTATATAAATAGAGAGATTAATGATCTATTGCTCTCCTGGGAGCAAGATAAACATATTTACTTTTTATATTGATCGTTAAATATGATTATTAAATTTTAAATAATAATTCATTTATTTATGTCAATTACATTTAACGGTCATTATGAATTGTAAGTATGTTTATCTTGTTCCCTGTGAAGAAAGAAATCATTTTTGTATATATATTTATATATATAGATATATTTAGTAATTTGTTTCTTAATTCAATTTGATAATAAAAAATTCACTTAAAAAATATTCCCAAATCTAAAAGAGCTAAAGTCCATCTATAACAATCTCTTAGTAATTTTTTTTTTGTAGCTCTCACCCCATAAAAGGTGCTGCTTTTGATATTTGAAATATATATATACTCCTTAGCTTAAATATTTTTTCATATTTAACCACATGTGAGTGTTGATGTAACCGACTAATTCACGGAATTTGTATAAAACAACTTCTTTACACGAATGAGACCTAATACTTTTCTGATATACTAAATCCTAAGCCTTTTTCAAATGAGCCAATTTATTCGGTCCAGGTTTTATTTTTGTCCACCATACAATAAATGATAAGAAAATGAAAATGACAATATGATTAAGGACTACAGACTAAATCATAAATATACAACTAACAAGGGAGAATTCCATGTCAGATTGATTGCCCAATGGTCCATATAAACAAGGTTGTTTGGGTGCACTATTGTCGGCACAAAACGCTAAATTATGAGAATAATTACTCTAATCATTGTTTCAGTCCGTGATTTTATTTTTATTTTTTTATTTTTATCTTTCTTAGTTAATGATTTATTTATAAATTTTGGCGGGCTCCGAGTCTCCGACTCTTATTAAAAAGGGAGATCAACAGGACTAACCCGAAATCTAATACCTACCATAATGCTAAAAAAAACATGTGAACGTTGTAAACCCGTTCGCAAATGCCGAACGAATTTTAACTTTTGTAATTTAATCAGAAGCTAATAAATTGTTAAATGACAAGATACTAATAAGTATTTCCAGAATCAGCAAGAATGAGAGCAATTTCGGATTCTTTTTCTTTTCTTTTTTCTTCCCTTTATGCATGAAATTGGAATTACCCTCATAAATGAGTCTTAATATATAATAAAGACAATATCTCCACATTAAATATAAGTTTAATGTTTTGTAAAAGTGCTAAAATAAAGCCTATTTCAGTTTTGATTCTGTATATTTTAAAACGGTCATTTCCTTAATAACTTTTGTCCTGAAATGGGCTTATATCCTTGGGCTTTGTTTTCTATTTGGGCTTAGCAGATATGCTGATCCAGTATTGATTTTGTACGATGGGCCTGATGTAAAAATGGGCCTACACTTTGCCCCCAATTCCCAAGCCCATTTCATATTTTTTGAAATAGGGTGGGAATTTGAAGAGCCATGTGTAACCGTCCGTTTCCTTACTTCATTAATCTTCTTCAATATTTCCTCCCCATTTACAAAAGCAGATTCTTACTATTTGAAGACGATTTCTAGCAAGAAATTCTTGAGGTTAGTTTTTCTTTTCATCCTTCATCTTTCTTTCTGCAATCAAAGTATCATGAGTAGTGATACTAGCCGAACCCCTTCTGTGGAGGTGATTGTTGATGATGCCCCTGTTACTTCTTCTTCTGTGGTTGCCCCCGATCTTATTGAATCGAGTCCCAAAAAGCTTTCTCGAAAACAATTGCGCAAACTGTCATTAGCTGATAGATGTCGAATATAATTTGATATTCCAAAAGACGTTTCAATTTCTGAATATTCTTCTGATTTAAACTTTAAATCATATGAGGAAGTTGAACCGGGTGAAGTCTTGTTCTCTGTGCATCATTTGGTTGTACTTAGATTTCCCCTACATCCCTTCTATCACTACATTCTCTTTTCCTTAGGGCTTACACCTTTGCAGGTGAACCCTAATTTCTTCAGGGTTTTGTCTGTAATGCTCGTTCTGAATTACGAACGAGGTTTAAACTTAGGTTTGGGTGATTTTCTGCTTTGCTATAAAGTCGATCAGATTAGAAAAAACCCTGGTCGGTATCATTTGCACCCCCATTCGACTTTAAAACTTTATGAGGGGAATCCTTCTTCTGAGAAGGAATGGAAAGAAAAAATGGTGAAAATTGGGGGAAATTGGAGGGTAGATGCGTCCGGCCCATATCCTCTGCCAAGGACCTTCGGTACTTGTAAGAAATTGAAGTGTGGATTCAAAAATCCTGGCAAGTGTACTTTTTGTGTTTTACAAATTTTTCGCCTGTTTGAACTGCGAATTTGTCTGTTTTTTGATCGTATGCCTATGTTTTTTGTATGTAGCCGAAGTCTTGAATATCTGAACGAAAAAGTCTTTGCAACTCTTCCATCCAGCAAATCACTTTTGACTCCTCAAAAATTGAAGTTAATTGCTGCCAGCGCTCCAGAAGCTACTATAATGGAGATACCGGTAACAGCTTCCAAGCGTGCTGTAGCAAAAAAATCTCCTCCCCCTGTCAGTTCGTCTTCTGACAAGGGAAAGAATAAAATGATTGATCTGACTGAAGACCCAAAGAAACTGAAGGGGCATCTGAAGAGGACGAACACCGAAGATGACAGTGGCGTTCAAAAAAAGTTGTTGTTGGGTCCCTCTTCAGAGCATGCAAAAAGAAACGATGCTGAGAAACATGAGAAGCTGGTGAAGAAGGCCAAGTCCGTGAGCGGCTACACTATTCCGGATTGTTGCTTCCCTCCATCATTTGATCCCGAAGGTGATTAGATTCCAAAATTCGAAAAAAGTGATGGAAGTACTTTGAATCGCCGTTCGCTGGCCATGTCCGACCCTGATTCCCTGATGGCTCTTGCTCGGGGAATGTGGCCACCCAAAGATGAACTCTTTCAGCAGCATGTTGATCAGAACGAGCTTTTGGCTAGGGCTCCTGTTTCTATTTTGGAGGTACCATTTTTTTTTTTTTTTTTACTAACGTTTTTTCTCTTTTCAGTCTGTGTTTAATGTCTTAGCTCTCTGTAAAGCTGTTGAAATAGGAGAGTATAAGAGAAAAAACATAGATGCTGCATACATGCGAGCTGATAAATGTGCCACATTGGCTGAGAAGCAGATGAAGGTTTTGGAGCTCGAGGTGGAGAGTTTAAAGAAGCTTCATCAGAAAGAATCTGATCGGAATGCTGAGCTGAAAAAACAAGTCCACAACCTTGGGACTTCCAATGTTGTTTTGAAAACCGGTTTAGAAATTTGTCAAAGGGGAGGTATGGACTTGCACCGGATATATGTGAACATTTTTGACATAAAATTCTGCGACGGGTTCAGATTTTGTTATGATCAAATGTCTTCGGACCCATCTGCTTGTACATATGATAATCCGGCTGCTCATGATGCTGCTTGTGGAGTCGTTCACTTGTATGAAGAGCCTGAGGCTTCCCAAGATGAAAAAGACTTAGCTTAATTTATTTTGCATGGGATCATACCGGCCGAACGACCAGAACCTATCTTTGCAATCCATGCTGCTACAACTGAAGTGTCAGCTGGACCTTCCATACCTCCTTCAAAGGATCAACAATCTAATACTGATGATGTTTTGCCTCCAACTTCTTGATTTTTATTTTGAACAATTTCATTGTCTGTTTAAACAGTATTTATTTTTTATGCTTCTATGGTGAGCATCCTCGGATAAATTTTGAAGTGGCATTTAATGTGCTTTAATAGTTTTGAACAGGATGGCATTGAGGTGCATAGATGTTTTCTGAACAGATGGCACTGTTGTGCTTGATATATTTTTTTGAACAGGATGATGCGTTCTTTTGAACACAACCTTTTTGATGCGTATCTATATACGTCTTTGTGAAAACAGGAACTTAGTGCCATCTTCATGATGGTCTTTTGCCTAAATGGCTTTTGTATTTTGGCCAAGTTATTTCACTTGGGCTCTTTTTTTATATATATTTTATTTTATAGTTTGAACAGAAATATGGGAAGATATGAATAATATCTTTATTGATTTGAAATGGGTCCTTATCGTATAAAACTGTTTAAGCGAATTTAAAGATCAACATAAATTTTATTGAAAATACCTTTTAAGGTGTATTGCATTCCAAGCTCGTTCGATTTGTTTTCCATCTGGATCGGCCAATCTGTAGGCACCTTTTCCGATCACCTCTGTTACTGTGTACGGCCCATCCCATGTGGGATCTAGTTTGTTTGATATGCTGGACAACAACCTTAGTACTTGATCGCCAACTTGAAATGATCTTGGTTTCACTTTCTTGTTGTAACTCCTCATCAACCTTTGTTGATATTCTGCCAGCCTTATTGAGGTCATTTCCCTCTTTTCATCTATGAAATTACCTTCAATTTTTAGAACTTCTTCGTTTTGCTCAGGATTAAATAGATGAGTTCTTGTTGTGGGGACTTCCAATTCAATCGGGATTACGGCCTCGACTCCGTACGCCATAGCGAATGGAGTCATCCCGCTCGGTTTGCGTGAAGTCGTTCGGTAGCCCCAGAGGACCCTTGGTAATTCGTCTAACCATCATCCTTTTCCTTCGATTCCCTCTAATTTTCTTTTTATCCCGGCAAAAATTGTTCTGTTCGTTATCTCGGCTTATCCATTTGCTTGCGGATAACTGACAGATGACAAGTTCTGATTAATGCCGTACTTGTCCAACAACTCCTGAACGTACTGATTGTCCAAATTTTTGCCGTTGTCCATCATTATGTACTTTGGCACTCCGAACCTGTATATGATATGATTCAAGATAAAATCAATTACTCGAGTGTGTGTAATTCTTACATAAGCTTTGGCCTCGACCCATTTAGTAAAATAATCCGTAGCCAGAAGCACATGTTTTTTATTTGATGTTGCCCTTGTTAATGGTCCGACTGCATCCATTCCCCATCGTGCGAACGGAACTGGAGAAGCCATTACTGTGAGTAGTTCTGTTGGTTGATGGATTATATACGAATGCCTTTGACATTTATCGCATCTTTTCGCATATTCTTCCGCAACTCGGATCATGAACGACCAAAAATAACCTTGTGTTATTGCTCTGTGAGATAACGATCTCCCCCCAACATGGCTTCCACAAGTCCCATTGTGTAACTGTTTGAGTACCTCTTGTGCTTCAGATGGTGTCAAACATCGCAGGTAAGGTCCACTCAACGATCGCCGATATAAGAAGTCATCGATCACTGAGTACTTGGTAGACTTTGCTCTTATTTTCCTTGCTTCCCGTTGATCTTCTGGTATAACTCCGATCAATAAATATTCAAGGATTGGATCTATCCAACTTGGCTCGTATGGAATTACGCACACTTCCTCCTTTTTACTGATTGATGGTGTGAACAATTTATCCACGGAAATTATTCTGATCATATCATCTCTAGCTGAAGATGCCTGATTTGCTACACGATCAGCCCCATGATTTTCCGCCCTTGGAATTTGTTTAAAAGTGATTACTTGAAAGTTTCGCATTTCTTCCAGAACGGCATTTTTATACTGCAACATCCTTTCCTCACTTGTATTATAACTTCCTGTGATCTGATTTACGACTAACTGTGAGTTGCTGAACACAGTTAATTATTTGATCTAGAGCTCATTTGCTAACCTTAAACCTGCCAAAACGTCTTCGTATTCAGCCTCATTGTTTGAACTTTCAAAACACAGTTTGATCGATTGCTGCAACTTGGTGCCTTCTAGGGATATTATTTCGATCCCCACACCTTCCCCCAGGTTATTCACTGATCCATCAACATAGAGCAGCCACTTTGGATTTACATCACATACCTCATCTTCGGTTGCTTCATACTCAAGGAGAAAATCCGCCACAACTTGACCTTTTAGAGACGTTCGTGGCTCATAAGTAATGTCGAACATGCTTAGTTCTATTGACCACTGTAATAGTTAAAAAATTCATGGCCCAACAGAGATGAGCCATAGGACTGATGGGCCAGGGACTGATGGGCCGAAGTCGGATGGGCTGCAAACAAGTGGGCTAAAGACAAATGGGCCTATGGAAAGTTCTGGAAATTAAGTGATCCACAAGACAAGGAGTCGTCTAAGTATAGAATAAAGAGTCCAAAAAAGGTTAGTGTTGATCAAATCCCCTGATTTAAGGGATTGATAAATTTGGGTACATGGGCTTGACCCATCTTCCATAATTGTGTATAAATACATGACTTTGATGAATGAGAAAGGATCCAATTTTTAACCTAATTATTGTTGTGTAATTTTTCTGTATTTACACAATTGGCGCCGTCTGTGGGAAACCTCTATTATTGAAATCTTTTTCAATAAGCTTCCCACTCTCTACAAAAAGTGAAGATTCGTATCATCAATGGCGATCACACATTCACAACAGACCGAATTACCTCCAAACGGGGGCCAGAATCCAGAAGATCCGATCAGACGAGCCCTAGAGGAGAGGACTGCCGAGTTAGAAAGACATAACGCTGAACTAGTGGCAAAACTGACTCAACTACAGAACCCACAGGAGGTTCATAATGATGAACATTTCGGCTAGCATGAACGATCTATAGGCCGCCAGACGGACAAGGACGATCTCCCTGTCTGATCCCATAATGATCGTGAAGAACATGCGGAGTCATCGCTACAGGTTCTCGGGGTACGTAACCCCGAAGAGGTCCTGACCATGAAAAAGCTGGAGGAAATCATGTCCAGATTCCAGCGGGACGTGATTAAAGATCTGAAGCTACAGACCCCAATCGATCTAGCATCTGAGGCATCCATAGACGCCGTTCAGACACCATTCACCATCTTGATCACCAGTGTGCCCTATCCAGAGAGGTTCAGATTACCGAAGTTCACCCTTTTTGATGGTACGAAAGATCCAATAGAGCACATCTACCACGTTCATACCAAGATGAACGTTTATAACGAGAACGAGGCCTTACTTTGCAAAGTCTTCCCCACCAGCCTGACCGAATCAGCCCTTCTGTGGTTCAGAAAACAACCACCCCGATCGATCGGAAGTTGGCTCAGACACTGCGAGTTATTTGTTGCCCAGTATTTCGGTAACAAAAGACAAAAGAAGACTATCTCCAGTCTGTTCACCATGATTCAAGAGAAGGGCGAATCCCTGAAAAGTTTTGTATCACGATTCAACGTGGAAATGTCCTCAATTGACAATTGCGATCAACACTCAGTTGTCGAAGCCTTTAGAATGACCCTGATCCCGGGAACCAAGTTCCATCAGTCCCTGGTCAAAAGGCCACCTGCAGACATTGGATAGCTCAATTCCAGGGCACAAGGGCACCTCCGAATAGAAGAAGAGTTGGCCATACGACAGAGAAGGATCACTTTTACAATAGTAGAGGCAAGGGCATCCGAACCTTCCAGGGTAAAGGATCGAGCACCAGATCGGAAGCGACCGAGCATTCCTCCTGCTTCTTCCTCGGTCCCAGAGAAACGCCCGAGGTTTGAGGAGAAGATTACCCCCCTGAAAGTGACCCTGGCAAAGCTGTACCAGGAAACGAAGGGTAAGAGAATCTATCGTTCACTACCACCCATCAGACAGCCGATGGATCAGAGAGATACGTCAAGACATTGTGCCTTCCATGGCGAATACGGGCACCACGCCAACGAATGCAGAAGCCTCAGGAGGCAGGTGGAAGCCATGATAGCAAAATGAGAACTGACCGAGTATGTCGCCAAGGAAGGAGCCCGATCAGATCAAGCGTCTCCTATCAAGGGAGCTATGGGGCAACCCGTACGGGTCATCCACATGGTCCATGGGGGCCCCAGTCGATCAGAAGTGGAGGAAGCCCGTAGATCACAGATGCAACAAGCCCAGAAGTTGCGAAGGGTTGGGGAAGTCACCGAGTTCCGAAGCCCTAAAGAGGATGCCCGGATTATTTTCACCTCTGCAGATATGCGGAACATTCAGACACCACATGACAACCCTCTGGTTATCTCCCTCATGGTCTCCAACTGTTTGATCAAGAGGGTAATGGTTGATCCAGGAAGCAGTGCCAACATTATCACCAAGTGGGCCTTTGAGAAATTGGAAATCAGCCCCCAGGAAATAGTCCCTTCCAGAAGCCCGATAGTAGGATTCGATGGCAGAAGAGTGGAACCAGTGGGAGAAATCCAACTACCAGTAACGGCAGCAAGGCACACGCTCCGAGAGACTTTTGTGGTGGTAGATGTCAAACCTTCATATAATCTCCTCACGGGGAAGGGATGGATCCATCGTATGCACGGAGTCCCTTCTACCATGCATCAAGTCATGCGATGTATTGACCAGAACAGAGTTGACGTGATCGACATCATGGGCGATTAGGTAGCAGCAAAGGAGTGTTACGTTGTCACCATGAAAAGTCTAAAAAGAAAGGCGGAACCGGAACGAGGATTACAATCCAATACGACAACCGATGGCAAATAGCAATTACAGAAGGACGGTTCGGGGTCACCAATAGCAGTTGAACCCCTATTGAAAGTTCAAATTTGCCCCGATCGTCCCGAAAGGTTTACTTATATTAGTTCAAGCCTCAGTCCATAAGAAAAGAGGAAATGGAGTCCCTTATCCGTTCTAATGCTGACATATTTGCATGGAGCCATATGGACATGACCGGAATTGACCCATCAATACCCCAACATTCTCTCAATGTGGATCCCGGCGCAAAACCTGTCAAACAAAAACAAAGGCGAATGTGGGCCCATCGAAACCAGATCATAGCTGAAGAGGTTGATCGACTTCTTCAAGCTGGATTCATAAAAGAGGTCCAGTATCCTTCCTGGTTGGCGAACGTTGTGGTGGTCTAGAAGAAATATGGCAAATGGAGGGTATGTGTAGACTTCACGGATCTGAATAAAGCCTGCCCAAAAAACTATTTCCCTTTACCAAAAATCGATCAGATGGTAAATGCCATCGCGGGTTTCGAACGCCTGAGTTTTTTGGATGCATATTCTGGGTATAACCAGATCAAAATGAACCCGGAAGACCAGGAAAAGACTGCCTTCATCACTGAGTCAGGTACATTTTGTTACACAGTTATGCCTTTCGGACTAAAGAATGCAGGTGATACCTATCAAAGGTTGGTCAGAAGGGTGTTCCAAGGAATGATGGGATCCACCATAGAAGCCTACATCGATGACACGGTGGTAAAAAGCAAGGCGAAAGGAGACCACTTGACTGATTTGCAGCAGGTGTTCAACACCCTCAGGAAGTACAATATGAATTTCAACCCGTCCAAGTGTTCTTTCAGAGTGTCCTCAGGCTAGTTTTTGGGGCACATAGTTTATCGGACAGGAATACAAGCTAGCCCGGCGTAAGTCAAAGCTCTTGTAGAGTCAGCAGAGCCAAAATCCCGAAAGGAGATCTAGGTACTAACCGGGAGAGTAGCGGCCCTCAGTCGTTTCATCTCTCGATTAACCGATCGGTGTAAGCCATTCTTTCAAGCAATAAAGGCGGCAAAAGGATAAGCCTGGGGGCCAGAGCAAGCGGAGGCCCTGAAACGACTCAAAAGTTACTTGGCAAAGCCCCCGATATTAGCAACCCCAGAAGCCGATGAGCAGCTACACCTGTATCTGGCCATATCCTCAACGTCTACCAGTGCCGCTCTAGTCAAGGAGGGCAAAAGGTTCCAGACACCAGTCTTCTACACCAGCAAGGCCCTTGCCGATGCGGAGACCCATTACTCAAAGCAAGAAAAACTAGTATTATCACTGATCAATGCTAAACGATGCCTTCGATATTATTTTGAAGCACACCCGATCATAGTGCCTACTTTAACTCCGATCAGATCTAAAATGGCAAAGCCTGAGTTATCAGGGAGAGTATCAAAATGGGCGATTGAACTCAGGATTTTTGATATAACCTATGTCCCCCGAATGGCCATCAAAGGACAGGCAATAGATGACTTCCTGTTAGAAACCGAAGCGGGAGACTCCGTAGAAGAATGTGATCATGGATTATGGGTCGTGTTTGTGGATGGATCAACGAACATCAACAGAGCAGGGATCGGAGTAGTACTCGTAACACCGGATGGTACTAAGATCCAACAATCCGTTTGAATGGAATTTTCAGCCTCTAACAATGAAGCCGAGTACGAGGCCCTTCTTACAGGAATTCGGTTGGCCCGAAGCCTCCAAGTGCAGAAAGCAGAGGTTCGAAGTGATTCTCAGTTAGTCGTACGACAGTTAAAAGGGGAGTATGAAACCCGGGAGCCGAAGATGGAAGCATACAAGAATTTGGTTCTAAGGGAGGCTGAAGGGTTCCAGCAAATAAACTTTGAGCAGATTCCCAGAGGAGACAATTCCGTAGCAGATCATCTGGCTAACCAAGCCTCCGCGGTAGGAGAAATTATGACTCGCACTGTACCAATAAACTTTATCGCCCGATCTAGCTTGGAACCCCCCGAAGAAGTAATGGTTATCCCATGGGGAACTGAGTTGGATGGATCCGATAGTAGATTATTTAAGATTTGGTACATTGCCTGAGTCAAAATCAAAAGCCCGGAAGATAAGAATGAAGGCAGCTAGATATGCCCTCTACAACGGCCAACTATATCGGAAGTCTTTCTCCGGACCATACTTGAGATGTCTCACCCCCTCCGAAGCTTCGGCGGTCATAGAGGAGATTCATGTAGGAGTTTGTGGCAATCACTCCTGAGGAAGGTCCCTAGCTCATAAAGTTCTCACCCAGGGGTACTTCTGGCCCTACCTAGCAAGGGATGTTGAGGTCTACACCCGGCATTGCAAAAAATGTCAATTTCATGGAGATGCCATTCATCCACCGCTGGAGCTCTTGAACCCGACAATTGTTCCTCACCGCTTTG
Source organism: Cornus suecica (assembly GCA_963922005.1). Classification (NCBI taxonomy): domain Eukaryota; kingdom Viridiplantae; phylum Streptophyta; class Magnoliopsida; order Cornales; family Cornaceae; genus Cornus; species Cornus suecica. Next base: position 6,834,488 of record OY998246.1, on the reverse strand, counting down.
CCCGATGGGGTGTGGATATTGTGGGTCCTCTGCCACAGGCAGTACGATGTACCACGCATGTTCTCTTGGCTACCGATTACTTTATGAAATGGGTGGAAGCTGAAGCATATCCCACCATAACTGACACCACGTTATAAAGTTCATTTGGAGCCACATCATCTGTAGATTCGGTCTACCCCGAACCATAATGATGGACAATGGTACCAACCTGAATAACAGAAAGGTCCAAGCATTCCTGGCAAAGCATGAGATCAATCAAAACACTTCTTCCGTTGACTATCCACAGGGAATGGACAAGCCGACAGGACAAACATAACCATTTTTAACACACTAAGGAAAAAACTTGAAGACGCAAAAGGGGCATGGTTGGAAAAATTACCTAAGGTGTTGTGGTCCTATCGGACTACTCCAAGGCAGTCAACTAGAGAAACCCCTTTTGCCATGGCCTATGGGCTGAAGCAGTTATACCGACCGAGCTAAGGGTACCTACTTTAAGGAGTCAAGCATGGGAAGAAGGACCAAACAACCAGCACCTAGCCCATGATCTGGACCTCCTGGAAGAAAGAAGGGAAGCTACCGGGATAAGACTAGCTGCCCATCAGCAACAGATCCGGGCACGATTCAATCAGAAAGTCAAAAGAAGAGAGTTCCAAGTGGGCGATATGGTACTTAGAAGAAAAATTGGGATAGTGGGAAAATTGCGAGAGACATGGGAAGGACCTTATACGGTTGTTGAAGTTATCGGGCGCGGCGCTTATCGGGTTCGAAAGAATGAGACAAGTCGCCTCGAGTCCAATTCTCATAATGTTTATCGGTTGAAGAGGTATTATCCTTAGATAGTTATTTTTCCAGTTAGGAACTGTGTCTTGCTATGGCACCCCTTTTTACAAAGCATCTGTGCCCGATGTTCGGCATCTCTCCCTCATGATTTTCAAGTTTATCTCAATAAAGATAGATTCTACTTTTATACAAGTACTTCATGTTTATTAAAATTTTCCTAAGTGTTTGGGTTCAAACCTGATTTGAACAAACCAGAGGATGAAATTAAGCCTCAGGGGCCAAATGCCCGAAGGCTTCATGTTTATTAAAATTTTCCTAAGTGTTTGAGTTCAAATCTGATTTGAACAAACCAGATGATGAAATCAGGCCTTAGGGGCCAAATGCCCGAAGGCTTCATGTTTATTAAAATTTTCCTAAGTGTTTGGGTTCAAACCTGATTTGAACAAACCAGAGGATGAAATCAAGCCTTAGGGGCCAAATGCCCGAAGGCTTCATGTTTATTAAAATTTTCCTAAGTGTTTGGGTTCAAACCTGATTTGAACAAACCAGAGGATGAAATCAAGCCTCAGGGCCCGAAGGCTTCATGTTTATTAAAATTTTCCTAAGTATTTGAGTTCAAACCTGATTTGAACTAACTAGAGGATGAAATCAAGCCTCAGGGGCCAAATGCCCGAAGGCTTCATGTTTATTAAAATTTTCCTAAGTGTTTGAGTTCAAACCTGATTTGAACTAACCAGAGGATGTAATCAAGCCTCAGGGGCCAAATGCCCAAAGGTTTCATGTTTATTAAAATTTTCCTAAGTGTTTGGGTTCAAACCTGATTTGAACAAACCAGAGGATGAAATCAAGCCTCAGGGGCCGAAGGCCCGAAAGCTTCATGTTTATTAAAATTTTCCTAAGTGTTTGAGTTCAAACCTAATTTGAACTAACTAGAGGATGAAATCAAGCCTCAGGGGTCAAATGCCCGAAGGCTTCATGTTTATTAAAAATTTCCTAAGTGTTTGAGTTCAAACCTGATTTGAACTAACTAGAGGATGAAATCAAGCCTCAGGGCCCAAATGCCCGAAGGCTTCATGTTTATGAAATTTTTTCCTAAATATTGACTTCAAAACATGATTTGAATTAGCCAAGAGGGCAATGGCAGAGCCTCAGAGGCCAGATACCAGAATGCTCAAATTTTTCATAAAAAGATAGAGTACAAAACACTGCAGATATAATGAGAACAGAACGAATGCTGAAGATGTTGAAAATTCTTCTCATTAAATAAAAAAGTTGAAATACAATAGTACCCCTTTCAGAAGAGGCAAATGTAGATAAACTTAAAAAACTATTCTACTGTTCGGGAGGATGATACTCTTCTCCCTTCAAAATGGCAGCAAACTTCTTTTCGTTTTCAGAAGCAGAAAGGCTGTCGTAGGGCATCACCACTCCCATATGGGCATCAAACTCCTCTGCGGTCTTGAACTCCCGAGCCTCCAGAGGAATGTGTTCCATTTCATGCCTCTTTCGCCAAGCCCTAGCCGATCGGAGATCACAGATGACGCAGTATCGGTTGAACATATCGAGACCCCCTAAATGACACACTTCCACCTTGGCCCGTTCAAGACCTAGCAGCTATTCTGATTCTTCCAGGAGTCTATTTGATTCCGCCTTTTCGGCTGCCAACTTCCTATTAGCTGACCTTGCTTCTTCTAGCTCAGCAGCCAGGACTAGCTTTTCGGCAGTCAAGGCCCGTTTCTCCGCCTCACTAGTTTCCAAAAGAGTCTTCTGCTCGGAGACGGTCTGGCAAAGACCATCTGCCTCCTTTACTAGAGAAACCCGATGGGTATCATTCTGCTTTATTTGAGCTTTCATGTCGGCCATTTCTTTGACGTCGGCCTCTAAGAGGTTGTTGTAGGCTAGGACGCCATCGAGAAGTTGCACAGTAAGGAAACAATTATTACACGAAAAGGGCAAGCAACAAATATATTAAGAACAAAAAAAGTGAACAAAGTTCTTACCTCCATAACCATTACGGAGGTCTTCTTAGCCAAATCAGTTCTGGTGATTTTATTCTGGGCAGCCCTGTCGGCAGGAGTCCAGACCCCCTTGGCCATGGCCCGAAGAGCTTCTGGCTGATTAAAGGTGATTTGGTCGGCGCAGACCGGTGTCCCGTCTGGCAAAAGGAACTTCGGCTCCCAGGGAATCAAGGGTTGGGATGATTGAGGAGCTATAGGGGTCTTGCTTGAAGAAGCAGTCTCAACCTAAGTTCTGGCCCTTTTATTAGTCACTCCACCCGCTGTACTAGACCGGGTCCTGATAGTTGAAGGATTTTCAGGAGGCGGGGTGGGGCTGTTGTTTTCTGTGCAGGCGGCGCTATCGGATTCTGAGCAGTAGGAGGTACCGAAGCCGCCGACGGTGATGTCGAAAGGGGTACTGCATCAACCAAGATGACTCCTTCAGGAACCTGAGGGAATCTTGCAGAAAGAGGTTTGTCTGGCAAGTCCATCCTGTCAACAACAACGCCCAAATTAGAAATTGACTCTAGATTTTCCAAAGTCAGCAGATCAGTGGTTGATCTGGTTTTGCCCCAGATATGGGTTTTCAGGAGGCCTATACGTTGTTTTATGAAGGTAAGGGGGATGTCCTTATCCTCATAACCTATAAATTTGAAGGCATAGTCCCCCCGATGGAGATTACAATGTTCGCAGAGGCAAGAAACTTTATGAAGGGGGCGGAAGATGGGTAAAAGAATGGGGCCAAACTTATTAGGGATCGGTAATATACGGGAAAACGGGTATGACCAGTTGCCACTCACGACTACCATTCTCTCTTTCCATCCTTTATCAGATTTCTCAGTATCCGTGCATATGCTCCGGCCTTGGAAGGGAAAGAGATTGTATCTACCCTTACTCGCTCTGGCATTTTGGAAGAAATAACAGAGGAGAAGGTCGGCTAAACCTAGATTAAGGTCCATATCCCTATTGTACAACAGGAGCATGGACATGATCCTAAGGCTGTTCGGGTTTAGTTGAAGAGGATGTAACCCTAGCATGAAAAACACGTAGTGAAAGAAGGGGTGAAGAGGAAACCTTAAAACCCTAAGATGAGACGCCGATAGCAGAATGCTACCGGGTGCTAGTCCCTGACTCTGGGTAAAGTCTAAATAACCGGGATAGGGGGATACGTCAACATCCCCAGGAACTTGGGTTTCAACCCGAAGATGTTTAACGTCTACTTCCGGTCGGACTCTCTTAAGTGGGGTTACGAAAAACGGTTCAGAAGGCTTGGGATTCACAGGTTCGAACGTCGATGAGCCCGGGAGGTCAGTACTTAGAGGAGTTGTGCTTTTGGTTCTTTTACGGGTGGGCTTGGGACTGTCACTACTAGTAGGATTAATGCCCGAAGTAGAAGACAAAACTACTTCCTTTACTGACCGGGTATCGTCACTGTCGGATATGATGTTAAGAAAGGTAGAAGAGACAGAAAGGGGTAAAGGTGAAAATTAAATAAAGAAGAAGGGAAGAAAACCGATCGACTTACTTAGTTGGTGAATGAAGAGTCACAAGAGCTTTGGGTAACAACAGGTTTCTAATAGATCTGAAATGACCAACGGAAAGAACGGCGGCAATGGCAAAGAAATAAGTCCCAGGGATGAAGAGCTAAGGAAGAGAGAGGCGAAAGCAGAAAATCGCAAAGTATGAAATGAGGTATGAAATGAAGAAGTATGGGTTTTTATAGAGAGAAAGAAGGAAGCCAAAAGGCTGCACAAAGTCTGAAGGGCACGCCAAAGCCGTCATGGTGCGTGAATTGAGGGAGTGATGGCCTCACATTTTGACATACCATTAAAATGAATAACGATGGCATGCCAATTCATTATTTTCATTCCCCATAAAAGCTATTAATGTATATACATATGTATTTACATTTATTAGGTCATGGGCTTTAAAAAGGATATCAAGCCCATAACCTCAGGGGCCTGTGTAATAGTTAAAAAATTCATGGCCCAACAGAGATGGGCCATAAGAGTGATGGGTCGACGACTGATGGGCCGAAGTCGGATGGGCTACAAACAAGTGGGCTAAAGACAAATAGGCCTATGGAAAGTTCTGGAAATTAAGTGATCCACAAGATAAGGAGTCGTCTAAGTATAGAATAAAGAGTCCAAAAAAGGTTAGTGTTGATCAAATCCCCTGATTTAAGGGATTGATAAATTTGGGTACATGGGCTTGACCCATCTTCCATAATTGTGTATAAATACATGACTTTGATGAATGAGAAATGATCTAATTTTTAACCTAATTATTGTTGTGTAATTTTTTTGCATTTACAACCACTTTGTCGTTCGTCCAGAGAAGTCGGGTTTTGACAAAATTGCTTTAATCAGAAATGTTGTTGGTATTCTGATTGGATGGGATTCGAAGTAATGTCGCAATTTTCGCTTTGCCTGGACCAAGGCCAAGATGATTTTTTCTGTCTTCGAATATCTTCTCTCGGCATCAAGCAATGTTTTGCTCGCATAGTAAATTGGGTATTGTCTGTTCCCATCGACTCTTACCAACGCTGAGCTGACTGCGTTCGGAGAAACTGCTAGATATAGGATCAAGGACTCATGACCTTTGGGTGCGGTCAAGATCGGTGGTTTCGCCATATAACGTTTCAGCTGATCGAACGTTTCTTGTTGTTTCTCTCCCCAAGCAATTGTTTTCTTGGACTTCAGGACATCGAAGAACGACTTGCATCTATCTGACAATTTGGAGATGAATCGGCTCAAAGCTACTAATCTTCTTGTGAGTACCTTGATTTCTTTTGGGGACTCAGGTGCTTTCATCTGGATCAATGCCTGAACTTGTGCTGGACTTGCTTTGATTCCATCTTTGTTAACTATATGCCCCAAGAATTGTCCTGAAGACACACCAAAAGTGCATTTTTTCGGGTTCAGCTTCATTTTGTGCGATCGCAGGGATACGAACACATCCTCCAAGTGTTGCAGGTGATTACCCTTGTTCTTGCTTTTAACAACCATGTCATCAATGTAGGCCTCCACCGTATCTCCGATCTAGGTCTTGAAAATCTTATCAATCAGACGCTGATAAGTTGCACCTGCATTTTTTAGACCGAACGACATGACCTTGTAACAATAGGTACCTCGTTCAGTGATGAACGCCATTTTGTCTTCATCTTTTGGGTTCATTGGGATTTGATTGTATCCTGGATAAGCATCCAGGAAGGTGAGACGTTCGAACCCTGTAGTTGCGTCAATCATGAGATCAATCTTGGGTAAAGGAAAACTGTCTTTCGGACAAGCTTTATTTAGGTTGATGAAGTCCACACACATTCAGAATTTCCCGTTCTTCTTTTGCACTACGACAATGTTGGAAAGCCAAACTGGATAATGAACTTCTCTGATAAAACCAACATCTAGCAGTCGGCTAACCTCTTCAGCTACAAACTTTCCTCGTTCTGTTCCAATCCTTCTGGGTCGTTGCCGTACGGGTTGAGCGTCGGAGTAAACATTTAATGTGTGCATCATGGTTCCTGGGTCGACCTCGGGCATGTCGTTGTGCTCCCAGGCGAAAACATCAATATTTGATCTCAACATAGAAATCAGGTTGCTCCTTTCATCAGAATTCAGACCTCTTCCAATTCGGGTGGTCCTTCCCTTGCTCCCGCCGATCAGATCCACTGTAATGGTGTCCTCTTCGGTCTTCTCATCATCGTTAGTCTGATCACGGAGGTTCGGTAATTGCTACAAATTCTGTGCGGAACTTTCGCCCTTCAAACTTTTGGTGACGATGGCATAATACTCTTTCGCCACCACTTGATCGCCTTGAATATCAAAAAATCCTTTTCCTGAAGGATCAACACACCGCATCACTGATGCAGAGTAGATGGAACTCCTTGCATTCGGTGAATCCAACCTCTTCCTATGATTAGATTGTAAGAAGGTTGTACGTCCACCAACATAAAATTTTCTGATAAGGTTCGCTTTACGGCCGTCACAGGTAAATTTAGGATCCCGATCGGGCAAATCCTCTTTCCATCAAAACCTACCAGCGGACTGGCTGTCGGCTTGATCAACTCCATGCTGATGCCGATCTTCTCAAAAGCTGATTTGGTCAGGATGTTCGTGTTGCTACCTGGATCAACTAACACCCTTTTAACTAAACAATTTGAAACTATAATCGAAATTACCAGTGGATCCTCATGGGGAAGCTGCACGCGTCTTAAGTCCTCCTGGGTAAATGATATTGTAGGCATTGGGTAATTCTGAATTACGTTCACCTCTCTTACCCTTCGGATCTTGTTGGCATTGCGCATTCGTGAACGTTGAACCGAACGGCTTTCCTCATCTTCTTTTGGTTTTCCATGGATCGTGTCAATGATTTTGACCGGCTGTCCACCCACAACTTTATTGGGCTTTGGGCGATCAAAGTTTTTGACTCCATTGTCCACGTAATCCTTCAAATCTCCTTTGGCTATCAAGGTCTCAACCTGCCTCCTTAATTGTCTGCACTCATTGGTTAAATGACCAAAGTTTTTGTGGAACGCACAGTGCCTCGAACGGTCCTGTTGTTCCGGTGGCGTTTTCAGCGGAAATGGTGGGCGAAAAATACCCTTTGCCTTATTCTCGCTGTACAACTTTGCTAAGGTTGTTCGGAGTGGAGTTTCAAGTATGTCATATCTTGGCCTCCTCTCTTGTTGCCTATATGGAGCTGATCGTTGGTTGTTCGTATTATCTGCCTTCTTGATTATCCTTTCCCTTTATTTGCTTTCTACACTGACTAATGCCGAACGATGACATCTTTCTTGTTCATCTTCCTTCAGTCTTAGATATCCCTGTGCCTGTGAATTCAACTGACCCATGTTAAGGGGTGTTGATTTCACCATGGATCTATGAAAGATGGCCCCTTGCTCGATAGCCACCTTGAAGGCTTCCACTGCTGTTGGTTGATCACAACTGGGTATCATTCCCATTTCCAAATTGAATCTGGATAGGAAATTCTTCAACGTTTCGCCTTTCGCTTGTCTCATCGTGAACATATTAGAAATGGTCCTCTTCTGCTTCCGATTACCAAAATATTGGGCCAGAAACTTTTCCATTAGCGTTTAGAAAGAATCAATCGAACTGCTGGGCAGCTGCCTAAACCATAACAGAGCTGGGCCTGTTAGGCTTGTAGAAAAAGCTTTGCACATTAAAGCATCATCAGCCATGTCGAGAGTCATCATCTGCTCCACATGAAACAGATGCTCAATTGGATCCTGCGTTCCATCGAACATAATAAATTTTGGCATCCGGAACTTATCTGGCCTTCTCGCCTGTTGTATTTCGGGATTGAACGGTGATTTAATCATTTTGGCAGTCATTTCGATGGCTAGATCAGCTGGTGATTGTGTTCTAAGATCTTTTACTTGTTCGTCCACGATCTTTTGAAGCCGGGTCACCATATCGAGCGGAACTGCACGATTATTGATATTCGCCTCATCTGCGATTGGCTAGGTACGAGTAGGATCTATTGTGCGATTTGCTGAACTTGTCTCATGATGATTGTCTTCCTCTTCAACACCGGGGCCATTATGGCGTCCTGCTATAGGCAATTCTGGGTGTTCGGACTGATCTAACATTTGCCTTAGTTCTTGATTTTCTTTCTCAATAGCCTCCAGACGCTGAAGGATAGCAGTTGTATCTCCTAGCTGTGTGATGGTTTCTCCCGCCATTGATCTAATAGCTTCTGTCTAGAAATCAACATTCCCACAGACGGCGCCAAAAAGTGTAAACCCGTTCGCAAATGCCGAACGAATTTCAACTTTTGTAATTTAATCAGAAGCTAATAAATTGTTAAATGGCAAGATACTAATAAGTATTTCGAGAGTCAGCAAGAATGAGAGCAATTTCGGATCATTTTCCTTTTCTTTTTTCTTCCCTTTATACATGAAATTGGAGTTACCCTCATAAATGGATCTTAATATATAATAAAGACAATATCTCCACATTAAATATAAGTTTAATGTTTTGTAAAACTGCTAAAATAAAGCATATTTCAGTTTTGATTCTGTATATTTTAAAACGGTCATTTCCTTAATAACTTTTGTCCTGAAATGGACTTATATCATTGGGCTTTATTTTTTATTTGGGCTTAGCAGATATGCTGATCCAGTATTGATTTTGTACGATAGGTCTGATGTAAAAATGGGCCTACAAACGTTAAAGAAATTAAGATATAATGTTTCAAGAAATATTTTCTTTAATTCTTATGATATTGTCAAGAGAATCAAGTGTCTTGCCGATTGGATTCAAAATGCATAATATCATACTATACGGTGTAACGAACTATTGTAGATAATATTAAAGTTGAAGTCTGCATAAATTCGTGGGAGTCATGTCACCGAGAACAATTAATCTCAATGAGTTAATTATGACATCTCATGTTTTCTAAATACAATATTAGTTCCAATTAACATGAGACATTTTGTACCTCAAGTTTAAGTGCAAATTATCCGAATCGAACACAAAACGTACAATATCATATCATAGAGGAATTGTCTGGTTGAAGCTACTTTGGCCGTGATTGATGAAGACATCAATAGCCCAAAACTGAAGCCAGTACAAATGGCTTGATTTGGTGGAACAACTGTGTATGTGTGTGTGTATCCCTCTTGGTTGGTGGTTGATGCTTTGATTTTGGATAGTAGTCCCTCCTGTTTTTCATTAATAATTCCTTGTATTCTTTTTATATATATATAAAAGAGGTTATTTTCACTTTTATTCTCCCAAATTTCAGATATCTCAGTTATACTCCTTTCGGTTTGTGAAATTAATTTCTTGTCCCTAAATATTATATTTTTTAAAATTTTTTTTGTTTTATGTGAACAAATTAAACATTTTACATAGTGATAAATATGGTTAGGGGTTTTAAGTGGGACAAAAATCAGGGGCGTTTGTGAGAATAACACATAATTAAATTATGGGTATGTGGAACACGAAGAAGGACAAAAAAAACTCAAATTCTTTAATAATTTCAAAAGCATATGTGAAAATAACAAACATATACATTCATGAAAAGTATAATATTTCATGAATCCTTTAATTATTACCACTTAATTGAATCAATGTATATATAATACCTCTGGTTTTGTTTTGTTTTTCTTTCCATTTCCAATGATAAATAAAGTTGAGACGATGTCTTCAAATTATATCATGAATTAAGAAAAAGTAAAACTGTGATATTAATTATTTTTTTATTTTAGCCCTCATTGATTATTTGACTTCTAATTTTAACCTTAAAAAAACAAAACTCATACTTCTATATTTCATTTGTAACTATTCTAATATTGGACAAGTCTCGGATCACATATTTATTGTAATAAGTCGGATGTTTCGCAGTTTGACCTAAAAACTTAAGCTGATAGGAGATGCTAACAGTCACTCATTAGATCTCCGTTCACTCTTTTATTCGGATCCGATGTGGGATAAATGAATACATTTAACATTCTTTCCCATCCGAATTCGCCCAACCCCCCTCATTGCGATTAAACCACCTTGCTTGCCCGACCTAAACTACGACTCCCTCCATTGATGGCACCAGATAGTAGCTTGGCGTAATATCGGATCAAAGACTGAATCTGTCTCTAATACCAATTATGATGGGTCGGATGTTTCGCAGTTCGATCCAAAAACATATGCTCCTATGTGCTAACATTCACTCATTATATACTCATTCACTTTCATATCTAGGATCCGATATGGAACAAATGGACACATGTACCACTTAGGGTTGACAAAATTGGACATGACACGGTAACACGACACGAACACGAGGCTATTTAAAAGGGTTAGGGTTGAGCATAAAAGGGTTGAGGCTTAAAAATGATCGATCCAAACACGACACAAGAATATAAGGGTCAACCCGAACACGACACGGATAACCCGAATATGACACGTTTGACACGATTATATTTATATTTATCTTTATTTTTATATTTTTCTCTTCTCTAATTGGTCATGGATTGAAATATATCAATAAAATAGTACTGGATCGTGTCAAAATCAATTTAATTTTGTTGATAATAGGTTAAATAGTTTATTTCGTATTGGATTATGCCAAATTTAATTTAAAATATTATAATAAATAGGCTAAATGGATTATATGGGTCGACACATGGGTCAACACGGACACGACATGAATTGAGTTAGGGTTGAAAATATTTGACATGTATAATAACCAGGTCTTTTTGACACGACATGATTTTAATCCAATATGATCTTGACCCGACACAAACACGACCCGTAACCCGAAATTGCCGGCCCTCCTAACACTTATCCCCAACATTCATTCATGATGGCCTTTTATATAAAATATTGTAAACAAAATTTATTATTCGCAATAAATAAAGAAATGAAGCATTGAATTGGTTATGAGTAGAAGTCGTACGTAGGTGAGTAATTGTGGAGGTTGAAGATTGGGTTTTTTGGAATGAATGCTTTAATTAATTGTTGATTCAACTTATCATCACGAGAACGGAAGCTCAAACAAGAAGAGAGAATTGTACGACAAGAAAGTATTCAATTAAAGCTTTCAAAAAAAATAATTTAATTATACAATTAAATCACTTTCGAATTTATAATATGAATTTCGACAATGCAATGTAGTTGGAATCATTCGAATAAATCATTCTTTTTATAGAGGTAAATTTTTCTGAATTGGCAAGATGTAGCAAAATAAGAAAAAAAAATTGGTCATTCTTTTCTTTCCTTTTCTAGAAGAAAATAAAAGATTCATAAATAGTTCATACCCATGATACGATACACAGGATGAGGGGGTAGCCAAAGCCGCCCGGGGCCATGGCCCCTCCCAATATATATATTTTTTTAGGTAAAAAAAATATATTAGATAAAGTTATACAAAACTGCATATAACCTCTCAAAAAAAATTTAAAATTCTTTTTAGTAAACCACAAAAAAAATATATATATATATAAATATTACCTATGGCTCCGCCTCTGTGTGTTACTAAAAAAAAGTTGAAATAATTTGATGGAGGCAATATTGTTTTGAGCTTATCTATAATATATATTGTGGGGAGACCGTGGGCCCCACCCACCATGTATGGCTACCTCCCATGATACATGTTAGAATTTCTAATCGAAAGAAATAACAAAAATTATTTAACTCAAGTTCTCTGAACTCACAAAAACGCAGTCTCTTGACTTACTAACAATGAAATTTTTTGAATATCAGAGGTATAATTAACAGAGTTAGGGGTTATTTGATAAAATTGAAAATTTTAATATTTGAATTTTAAGTACGAAATATTTTAAGTGTGGTGACTCAATTACTTAAAATTTTATCTTATTTTAAGTGATACTTAATGTTTTAAGTGATATTCAAATTTCTTATCAAACGCACTGTAAACCCGTTCGGAGATACCGAACGAATCTTTACCTTTGTAATTTAAACAGAAGCTACGAAAAGAATAAATGGCAAGAAGAAAATAGAAAAATTCAAGAATCAGCAAATATTGGAGTAATTTCGGGGTCCCTTTTCCCTTTTTTTTTTTTTTCTTTTATACATGAAATCTGGTCTTACCCACATGAATGGGTTTTAATACATATTAAAGACAATATCTACATTAATTTGAGTTTTAATGTTTATTAGAAACTGCTATAATAAAACCTTATGTCAGTTTTGATTCTATATATTTGAAACGGTCATTTCCTTAATAGCTTCAACTTGAAATGGGCTTATATTTTCTGTTTGGGCTTTGTTTTCTATTAGGGCTTTAAATCAAGTATGTTGATCCAATGTGAATCTTTGTATGATGGGTCTGATGTAAAAATGGGCCTACACTTTGCCCCCAATTCCCAAGCCCATTTCATTTTTGAAATAGGGTGGGAATTCGAAGAGCCATGTGTAACTGTCACTTTCCTTATTTCCTTCATTTCCTTCAATATTTCTTCCCCATTTACAAGAGCAGACTCACTCCATTTGAAGACGATTCCCATCAAAGAATTTCTTGAGGTTAGTTTTTCTCTTTCGTCCTTCACATTTCTTTCATTAATCAAGAGCATCATGAGTAGCGATAGTAGCCGAACCCCTTCTTTGGAAGTGGTTGTTGATGATGCCCCTGTTATTTCTTCCTCTGAGGTTGCCCCCAATTTGATTGAACCAAAATCCCAGAAACTTTCCCGAAAACAATTACGTAAATTGTCTTTAGCCGATAGGTGCCGAATTGAATTTGATATACCAAAGGATGTTTTGATTTCTGAGTATTCTTCTAATTTAAACTTCAAAACTTACGAAGAAGTTGAACCGGGCTAAGTCTTGTTCTCTGCACATCACTTGGCCGTTCTTAGATTTCCTTTGCATCCGTTCTATCATTATATCCTTTTTTCTTTAGGACTTGCCCCTTTGCAAGTAAACCCTAATTTCTTCAGGGTTATATCTGTTATGCTCGTTCTGAATCACGAACGAGGTTTGAACCTAGGTTTGGGTGATCTTTTGCTTTGTTATAAAGTCGATCAGATCAGAAAAAATCCCGGTCGGTACCATCTGCACCCCCATTCAACTTTGAAACTTTGTAAAGGCAATCCTTCTTCTGAGAAGGAGTGGAAAGATAAGATGGTGAAAATTGGGGAAAATTGGAGGGTGGATGTGTCCGGCCCATATCCTCTGCCAAGGACCTTCGGTATATGTAAGAAACTGAAGTGTGGATTCAAAAATCCTGGCAAGTGTATTTTTCGTACTTACAAATTTCGCCTGCTTTACTTTGATCTTCGTACTTGTTTATTTGTTGATCGTATGCCCATGTTTTGTATACAGTCGAACGCGTTGAATATCTGAACGAGAAAGTATTCGCATCTCTTCCGTCCAGCAAGTCACTTTTGACTTCCAAAAATTTGAAATTGATCGCTGCCAGTGCTTCGGAGGCTAGTATCATGGAAATTCCGGTCACAGCCTCCAAGCGTGCTGCAGCACAAAAATCTAGTCCCCCAGTCAGCTCCATATCTTATAAAGGAAAAAGCCAAGTGGTCGATCTGACCGAAGATCCGAGGAAGACGAGGGGACATCTGAAGAGGTCGAACGCCGATGATAGTGGTAACGCTCCTAAAAAGTTGTTGCTGGGCCCCCCTTCTGAACATGCAAAAAGAGATGACTCTGAAAAACATGAGAAGCTTGTTAAGAAGGCTAGATCTGTGAGCGGCTACACTATTCCAGACTGCTGCTTTCCTCCATCATTTGATCTTGAAGGTGAATGGATCCCAAAGTTCGAGAAAGGTGATGGTAGTGTTCTCAATCGCCGAACGTTGGCAATGTCCGATCCTGATTCCTTGATGGCTCTCGCTCGTGGCATGTGGCCTCCTAAGGATGAACTCTTTCAGCAGCACGTTGATCAGAACGAGCTTCTTGCTAGGGCTCCTGTTTATATTCTAGAGGTACCAAAGTTTTTTTTTTTTACAAACATTTCTTCTCTTTTCAGTATGTGTTCAATGTTCTAGCTCTCTGTAAGGCTGTGGAAATAGGAGAGTATAAGAGAAAGAGCATTGATGATGCATACCTCCGAGCTGACAAATGCGCCATGTTGGCTGAAAAGCAGAAAAAAATCTTGGAGCTTGAGGTGGAGAGCTTAAAGAAACTCCATCAGAAGGAATCTGATCGGAATGTTGAGCTGACTAAGCAGATCCATAACCTTGAAAATTCTAATGCCGTTCTGAAGACAGGTTTAGAAATTTGCCGAAGGGGAGGTATGGACATGCACCGGAGATATGTGAACATCTTTGACATAAAGTTCTGTGATGGGTTCATATTTTGTTTTGACTAAATGTCATCAGATCCATCTGCCCGTACATATGATAATCCGGCCGCCCATGATGTAGCTTGCGGAATCGTTCACCTATATAAAGAGCCTGAGTCTTCCCAAGATGAAAAAGATTTAGCTCAATTTATTTTGCATGGGATCATTCCGTCCGAACGACCAAAGCCTGTTGCTGCTGAAAATGAAGTGTCAGCTGATCCTTCGATTCCTGCTTCAGAGAGCCAGCAGCCGCCTACCGATGATATAAACTTCTTGATTAGAAGTTTATATCTTTGAACAATTTTTGTTTTTTTTGGGTCTTGTAAAATTATATATGTTTTTAATGCTCCTGTGGTGAGCGTTTTTTGGACAAGTTTTTGAAATAGCACTGGTGTGCTCTGACTTTTTCGAACAGGATGGCACTTAAGGTGCATAAATATTTTCCGAACAAATGACACTGTTGTGCATTATATATTTTTGAACAGGATTGCACTAAGGTGCATAGATATTTTCTGAACGGATTGCACTGTTGTGCATTATATATTTTTGAACAGGATTATGCGTTCTTTTGAACACAACCGTTTTTGATGCGTATCTATATACGTCTTTGTGAAAACAAGAAATTGGTGTCATCTTCATGATGGTCTTTTGCCTAGTTGTATTTTGGCCAAGTTTTTTCACTTGGGCTTTTCCTTCTTCCTTTTTTATTTTTTATTTTTTTATTAGTTTGAACAGAAATATGAGAAGATATGAATAATATCTTTATTGATTCGAAATCGATCTTATCATAAAATGATCAACATAAATTTTATTGAAAATACCTTTTCAGGTGTATAGCATTCCAAGCTCGTTCGATTTGTTTTCCATCATGATCAGCCAATATGTAGGCACCTTTCCCGATCACTTCTGTTATTGTGTACGGCCCGTCCCATGTGGGATCCAATTTGTTTGATCTGCTAGCCAGCATCCTTAATACTTGATCGCCAACTTGAAATGATCTTGGTTTCACTTTCTTGTTATAACTCCTCATTACCCTTTGTTGATATTCTGCAAGTCTTATTGAGGCCATTTCCCTTTTTTCATCTATGAGATCACCTTCGATTTTTAGAATTTCTTCGTTCTGTTCAGGATCGAATAGATGAGTTCTTGTTGTGGGGACTTCCAACTCAATTGGGATTACCGCCTCGACTCCGTACGCCATAGCGAATGGAGTCATCCCGGTTGGCTTGCGAGGTGTCGTTCGGTAGCTCCAGAGGACCCTCGGTAATTCGTCTAACCATCGTCATTTTCCTTCGATCCCCTCCAATTTTCTTTTAATCCCGGCAAAAATCGTTCTGTTCGTTATCTCAGCTTGTCCATTAGCTTGCAGATAGCTGACAGACGATAAATTCTGATTGATGCCGTACTCGTCCAATAACGCCCGAACGTATTGATTGTCCAGATTTGTGCCGTTTTCCATCATTATGTATTTGACACTCCAAACCTGTAGATTATATGATTCAAAATAAAATCTATCACTTGAGTGTGAGTGATTCTTACATAAGCCTTTGCTTCCACCCATTTAGTGAAATAATCTGTTGCCAAAAGCACATGCTTTTGATTTAATATTGCCCTTGTTAATGGTCTGACCACATCCATTCCTCATCGTGCGAACGGAACAGGTGAGGCCATTGCTGTGAGAAGCTCTGCTGGTTGATGGATTATATGCGCATGTCTCTGACATTTGTCACACCTTTTTGCGTATTCCTCCGCGTCCCGGATCATGTACGGCCAGAAATATCCTTGTGTTACTGCTCTATGAGATAAAGATCTTCCACCAACATGACTTCCATAAGTTCCATCGTGCAACTGCTTGAGTACCTCTTGTGCTTCAGATGGTGTCAAACATCGCAGATAGGGCCCACTTGTCGATCGGCGATATAGATAGCCATCGATCACTAAATACTTGGTAGAGGTTGCTCTTATTTTCCCTACTTCGTGCCGATCCTCAGGTAGAATGCCGATCAATAAATACTCAAGGATTGGATCGATCCAACTTGGCTGATACGGGATCACGCATACTTCCTTCTTTTTCCCAATCGAAGGGGTGAATAATTCATCCACCAGAATTAATCTGACCATATCGTCTCCTGCTAAGGATGCTTGATTTGCTATATGATCGGCCCCATGATTTTCTGTCCTTGGAATTTGTTTAAAAGTGACTAACTGAAAGTTTCGCATTTCTTCCTGAACGGCATTTTTATACTGCAACATCCTTTTCTCACTTGTATTATAACGTCCTGTGATTTGATTCACAACTAACTGGGAATCACTGAACACAGTCAATTCTTTGATCTCGAGCTCATTTGCTAACCTTTAACCCTGCCAAAACGGCTTCGTACTCAGCCTCATTGTTTGAACTGCCAAAGGATAGTTTGATCGACTGCTGCAATTTGGTGCCTTCTGGGGATATAAGTTCGATCCCCACTCCTGCCCCCAGACTATTCACTGATCCGTCTACATAAAGCAACCACCTTGGATTTACATCGCCGGCTTCATCTTCAGTTGCTTCATATTCAAGGAGGAAATCCACCACAGCTTGACCTTTTAAAGATGTTCGTGGCTCATAAGTAATATCGAACATACTCAGTTATATTGACCACTTTGTCGTTCGTCCCGAGAAGTCAGGCTTTGACAAAATTGCTTTGATCGGAAATGTAGTTGGGATTCTGATCGGATGGGACTCGAAGTAATGTCGTAACTTTCGTTTTGCCTGGACCAATGCCAAGATGATTTTCTCTGTCTTCGAATATCTTCTCTCGGCGTCAAGCAATGTCTTGCTCGCATAATAAATTGGGTACTGTCTGTTTCCATCGTCTTTTACTAACGCTGAACTGACAGCGTTCGGTGAAACTGCTAAGTACAAAATCAGGGACTCATGATTTTTGGGTGCTGTAAGTATCGGCGGTTTCGCCATATAGATTTTTAGCTGATCGAACGCTTCTTGCTGCTTCTCACCCCAAGCAATCATGTTCTTAGATTTCAGGACGTCGAAAAACGGCTTGCATCTATCTGATAATTTGGATATGAACCGACTAAGGGTCGCTAGTCTTCCTGTGAGTACCTGGATTTCTTTTGGGGACTCTGGTGCCTTCATCTGAATCAGTGCTTGAACTTGTGCTGGACTTGCTTTGATTCCATCTTTATTAACAATGTGACCCGAGAATTGTCCGGAGGATACACCAAAAGTGCATTTTTCCGGGTTTAACTTCATTTTGTGCGATCGCAGGGATGCGAACACATCCTCCAAGTGCTTCAAATGATCATTCCCGTGCTGGCTTTTAACAACCATGTCGTCAATGTATGCCTCTACCGTTTCTCCAATCTGGGTCTTGAAAATCTTCTCAATCAGCCGCTGATAAGTCGCACCTGTATTTTTGAGACCGAACGACATGACCTTGTAACAATAGGTTCCCCATTCGGTGATGAACGTTGTTTTGTCTTCATCTTTCGGGTTCATTGGGATTTGATTGTATCTCGAATAGGCATCCAGGAAGGTAAGATGTTCGAATCCTGTGGTTGCGTCAATCATGCGATCAATCTTGGGTAAGGGAAAACTGTCTTTCGAACAAGCTTTATTTAAGTTGGTGAAGTCTACACACATGCGGAATTTCCCATTCTTCTTTTGTACCACGACAACGTTGGACAGCCACACCGGATAATGAACTTCTCTGATAAAACCAACATCTAGCAATCGGCTGACCTCTTCAGCTACAAACTTTCTTCGTTCGGTTCCGATCCTTTTGGGTCATTGCCGTACGGTTGAACGTCGGAACGAACATTTAATGTGTGCATCATGGTTCCTGGGTCAACCCCAGGCATGTTGTTGTGTTCCCAGGCGAAAACATCAATATTTGATCTCAACACAGAAATCATTTCGTTCCTTTCCTCAGAATTCAGCCCTCTTCCAATTCGGGTGGTCCTACCCTTGCTCCCCACGATCAGATCCACTGTGATAGTATCTTCTTCGGCCTTTACATCTTTGTCAGTCTAATCAGGGAGGCTCGGTAATTGCTACAAGCTTTGTTCAGAGCCTTTGCCCTTCAAACCTTTGGATATGATGGCATAGCATTCCTTCGCCACCACTTGTTCACCTTGAATATCGACAAACCCTTTTCCCGAAGGGTCAACATACCGCATCACCTGATGTAAAGTAGAAGGAACTCCTTGCATCCGATGAATCCAACCTCTACTCATGATCAGATTATAGGAGGGTTGTATATCCACCAACATGAAATTTTTCGTCAACATTCGCTTTGCGGCTGTCACAGGCAAGTTCAGGATCCCGATCGGGCAAATCCTCTTTCCATCAAAGCCTGCCAGCGGACTGGCTGTTGGTTTGATTAACTCCGTGCTGATGCCGATCTTTTTGAAAGCTGATTTGGTCAGGATGTTCGTGCTGCTACCTGGATCAACTAACACCCTTTTAATTAAACAATTTGAAACTATGACCGAAATTACCAGTGGATCTTCATGTGGTAGTTGCACGCGTCTTAAGTCCTCCTGAGTGAATGATATTGTTGGAATTGGGTAATTCCTAATTACATTCACCTCCCCAATCCTTCGGATCTTATTGGCATTGCGCATTCACAAACGTTGAACCGAACGGCTCTCCTCATCCTTTTCTGGCTTCCCATGGATTGTGTCAATAATTTTTACCGGCTGTCCACCCACAATTTTATTGGGTTTCGGCCGATCAAAATTTTTGAGTCCATTGTCCACGTACTCCTTCAAATCTCCTTTGGCTATCAAGGTCTCCACCTGCCTCCTCAATTGTCTGCATTCATTGGTTAAATGGCCGAAATCATTGTGGAAAGCACAGTGCCTCGAACGGTCCTGCAGCTCAGGAGGCATTTTCAGCGGAAATGGTGGGCGAAAAATACCCTTTGCCTTATTCTCGTTGTACAACTTTGCCAAAGTTGTTCGGAGTGGAGTTTCAGGTATGTCATACCTTGGCCTCCTCTCCTACTGCCTGTACGGAGCCGATCGTTGGTTGCTCGTATTATCTGCCTTCTTGATTATCCTCTCCTTTGACTTGCTTTCCACACTGACCAATGCCGAGCGGTGACCTCTTTCTTGTTCGTCTTTTTCCAATCTCAGATATCCCTGTGCCCGTGAATTCAACTGACCCATGTTGAGGGGCGTTGACTTCACCAAGGATCTATGGAAGCTGGTCCCTTGTTCGATAGCCACCTTGAAAGCTTCCACTGCCGCTGGTTGGTCACAACTGGGTATCATTCCCATTTCCAAATTGAATCTGGAAAGGAAATTCTTCAACGTTTCGCCTTTCGCTTGTCTCATCGTGAACATGTTAGAAATGGTCCTCTTCTGTTTTTTGTTTCCGAAATACTGGGCCAGGAATTTTTCCATCAGTGTTTAGAAAGAATCGATCGAACTGTCGGGCAGCTGCCTAAACCATAACAGAGTTGGGCATGTTAGGCTTGTAGAAAAAGCCTTGCACATTAGTGCATCATCAGCCATATCGAGAGTCATCATTTGTTCCACATGAAAGAGGTGTTCAATTGGGTCCTGCGTCCCATCGAACATAATGAATTTTGGCATTTGGAATTTATCTGGTCTTCTCGCCTGTTGTATTTCGGGGCTGAACGGTGATTTAATCATTTTGGCTGTCATTTCGATGGCCAGATCGGCTGGTGATTGTGTTCTGAGATCTTTTACTTGTTCGTTCACGATCTTTTGAAGCCGAGTCACCATGTCGAGCGGTACTGTACGATTATTGACATTTGCTTCATTTGCGATTGGTTAGGTACGGGTATGATCTGCTGTTCGATTCGCTGAACTTGCTTCATGTTGATTGTCTTCCTCTTCAACATCGGGGACATTACGTCGTCCCGCTACAGGCAATTCTGGGTGTTCGGATTTATCTAACATTTGCCTTAATTCTTGATTTTCTTTCTCAAGAGCCTCCAGACGCTGAAGGATAGCGGCCGTATCTCCTAGCTGTGTAGTGGTTTCTCCCGCCATTTGGAATAGCTTCTATTTTAGAAATCGAGTTTCCCACAGACGGCGCCAAAAAGTGTAAACCCGTTCGGAGATGCCGAACGAATCTTTACCTTTGTAATTTAAACATAAGCTACGAAAATAATAAATGGCAAGAAGAAAATAGAAAAATTCAAGGATCAGCAAATATTAGAGTAATTTCGGGGTCCCTTTTCCCTTTTTTTTTTTTTTTTTCTTTTATACATGAAATCTGGTCTTACCCACATGAATAGGTTTTAATACATATTAAAGACAATATCTACATTAATTTGAGTTTTAATGTTTATTAGAAACTGCTATAATAAAACCTTATGTCAGTTTTGATTCTATATATTTGAAACGGTCATTTCCTTAATAGCTTCAACTTGAAATGGGCTTATATTTTCTGTTTAGGCTTTGTTTTCTATTAGGACTTTAAATCAAGTATGCTGATCCAGTGTGAATCTTTGTAGGATGGGCCTGATGTAAAAATGGGCCTACACGCACTTAACAGAATAAGTGCTAAATTTTTTAGATTTAAATGACAAATAAGTGTTATCAAACACAATTTTACTAAACACGTTGACAAATAAATATTATTAAGCACACCCTTACTAAATTTATTTTTGTTAAAAGTCTCGGTGAAGATCATCAAATGTGCTTTGTGTGTGGAATAATTCAGTGCAAGGACCTTCACACGTTTAGTGCACCTACTATATATGTCGGTTAATTAAAACAAAAATCAGAAAAAATCTAAAAAAGGGACAGTTGTTCAACTTGTTTGCTTGCCTTTTTGCAATACGTGAAAACCGTGAATTATAAATTTTATTATAAAGTTTTGAAATTTTATTTGTGTCCACATATTTTTGTAGCATTAATTGACAGACCAACTAAATTAAATGTTTCTCAAAGTGGTCAGAAAATATTTGAAAATTGAAATATAGAAATGCCATTGACATTATTAGTACACCCATTTTTGCGCTTATAGACGTTCAAATTTGTTCTCTCTCTAGTATACCTTATGTTTCATCCTTTTCCTTTTTGTTAAATTTCCTAGCAGTTGATTTAAAATTTACAAATTCATTGTTGTATGATTTTTTGCCCTAAATATTTATTATTCTATTGTCATGTATACAAGCTATTAGTATTTAATTAAAAATAAATACTCACATTTCTGGTTTTTTTTTTTTGTCTTTATTTCCTATCGGAAGCAGAAAAACTAATAATAAATTAAACAATAAATTAGTAACAGAATTTATTAGTGACATTTGTAGATGATCTAAAAGCTTTGCAGATATTCTCAAAATAAATAAATAAAAACCCCTATATTAGGTGTTGTTTGACACATGATTTTAGTGTCAAATTTATGATTTTGGTGTAGAAAGTTTAACCGAACCCTTGTTTGGTGGTTTGGAATTGGAGTCAAAATGTGAAACCATGATGTACCAAATGGTTGATTTTCCACACCATTTCTTGACATGGTTTGCATAGTTTGAAGCCAAAATGTTAAACCATGGTGTGTGTGTGAGTGTGAGTGTGAGTGTGTTGTGTTATATATATATATACATACACACACACATATCCATATTACATATATATTTATTTAATTAAAAATATCATTTAATTAAATTAAATAACTAAATAAAAGTTACCAAACAATAAAAATTAATTATTAATTAATAATAAATAAATAAATATTGAGTAAGAAATATTTTAAAATAATAAATAAATTAAAACCAAATAAATAACAAACAAAAATATTATAATTATTAATTAATAATAAATAAATAAATATTGAGTAATAAATATTTAAAAATTATAAATAAAGTAAAACCAAATAAATAATAATAAATAATATTATAATAAATAATTAAAATATATATAAAAAATATTTTTAAACAATAAATTAATTAAAACCAAATAAATAATAAACAAAATTATTATAATAAATATTTAAATATTGAGTAATAAATATTTAAATATTGAGTAATAAATATTTAAAATTAATAAATAAATAATAAACAAAAATATTATAATTAATTAATTAATAATAAATATTTAAAATTAATAAATAAAATAAAATCAAGTAAATAATAAATCAAAATATTATAAATAAATAATAAATAAAAATAATACCAACTCTACAAAATTTCATTCCATACCAATTCTACCAAATCAACTTTATTTTTTCTCACATTAAAACCATCTGTACCAAATATAATTTCAGTTCAAAATAAAATCACATCAAACCCAACTCAACCCAATCCAAACCAAAACCAAAAACCAACACCGTACCGCACCGGTTGCTAAACAGACACTCAGAATTTCTGATGTTAAAAATTTTAATGCCAATTTTGTCTGGTTGGGCCAAAGAATTGGATCATTAAGATGGGCTAAAATAGTAACTTAGCCCAACTCGACTCGGTTCAATAAATCAATTCTTATGTACTAAGAGGAACCCACTAATCTAATAATCTATAGATTTGTTGTTGTGCAGCCCAATGATACTATTTTTATCAATACTTTGATCATTAATCATCATGACTAGGAGTCTAGGACGTACTAATCAAAAACAAATAGACACATTTACTTTATGGGTAAACTACAATTTTACCCTCTCTTGTTTGAACATATTAGATTTTCACCACCTCTTGTTAGGATAATTATACTTTCACCCTCACTAATTTGGTTATAGTAACACTTTGCCCCTCTAGTCGATTTCAGGTATGATTTTACCTAATTGCCCTTCACCTTATATTATAATTTTATGATTAATATCAATAAACCCTTCTAAACTATTGAATTTTCACATTGTCCCCCACCCTTATGGGTAAATTACAGTTTCACCCCAAAAAATTCAAAAAAAATATTTAAAAATTTAAAAAATATATAAAATTCAATATATATATATATATATAATTCGAAAATATAAATATAATTCAATAAATATATATATAATTCGAGAATATATATAAAATTAGAAAAAATATATATATAATTCGGAAAAAATATATAAATTCAATTTTTTTTTATATAATTCGAAAATATATATATGATTCAATAAATATATATAAAATTGAAAAAAATATAAAAAAATTAGAAAAATATATATAAATTTCGAAAAAATATAAAATTTGGAATATATATATAATTTCATAAAAAATATTTAAAATTAGAAAAATTATATAAATTAGAAAAAAATATACATTTTGAAAAATATATAAATTCGAAATATATATATATAATTCGAAAAAAGAAGTATAAAAAGTTTATAAAATTCGGAAAAAATAACACACTAAAATGTTGAAAGTTTGGATTTTTATGGAATCAAAATTGTATGAATTTTAATTTCTTGTTTAGGTAAATAAGGATTGTTATTCATTTTAGCTTATTGCTAATTTGAGCATATAGACCTTGTAGTATGTTTGTGAAGGTAGATGTGAAAACTATACCATGGTGTGTTAGCTTCCTTGCAAAATATAAAATTATATTTAATGAATCATCCTATATTTCCATTCATGTGTATAGATTAGAGATTGCACCATTTATTGGTTTGAATTTTTTTTTTCGACACCATATTTAATGAACCATCCCATTTATTGGTTTGGATAATCATATTTAATGAACCATCTTACTAGAATTTTTTTTATGTATTTTATATATTGTTAATAATTTTATATATATATTTCCAAATTTCATATATTTTTAAGTTATATATATATATTTTGAATTTATATATTTTTTCCAAATTTTATATATTTTTTCTATTATATATATATATATATTGAATTTATATATTTTTCTGAATTTTATATACTTTTTATAATTTTTTATATTTTTTTCCGAATTTCATATATATTTTTTTGAGTTTTATATATACTTTTTGAATTTATATATGTTTTCCGAAATTATATATTTTTTCTATTATATATATATATTTTGAATTTTATATATATATTTCTAAATTTTATATGATTTCCGAAATTTTCATATTTGTTTTGAATTTATATATTTTTTCCGAATTTTATATATTTTTTCTAATTTATATATTGTTTTCGAATTTTATATATATTTGAAAATTTTATATGTTTTTTGAAATATATATATATATATATTTCAAATTTTATATATTTGTTTCGAATTATATATATATATTTCAAAATTTATATATATTTTTTGAATTTTATATATTTTTACGAAATTTATATATTTTTTCCGAATGTTTATATATATTTTTTCGAGTTTTATATATTTTTTCTAATTTTATATTGTTTTTCAAATTATATATATATTTTTTGAATTTTATATTTTTTAAAAAAATTGGGGGTGAAACTGTAATTTATCCATAAGGGTGGGGGCAATGTGAAAATTCAATAGTTTAGGATGGTTTATTGATATTAATCATAAAATTATAATATAATTTGAAGGATAATTAGATAAAATTACACCTGAAATCATACTAGAGATGGCAAAGTATTACCATAACCAAACTAGAGGGGGTGAAAATATAATTATCTAAACAAGAGGGAATAAAAGTATAATATATTGAAATAAGAGGGATGAAACAATAATTTATCCTTACTTTATTATCCAAGAAAAAAGTTGAACAATACATAAATTCTCACTGATACTTTTTTTAATTTTAATAACTAAAATGAATTTATTCATTTTAAATTATCCGCATTAATATAAGACATTCTCACATGCAGTAATTAATGTATTATATTAATGCGGACAATATTATGCCATGGCCCCCAATTCAATCCGTCACTGCCCACATATGAAAACATAGGAATTGTTCATATTCAATGTTTTTGACATCATACTTCGTATTTGTGTTAGTTCACAAATTTTCATTGTGCTCTGATTACAAGATTAATTATATTTGCATGTGTTTTTAGTGGTTGAATAAACTATACATTGATAAGTTGATATAAAACCTCTTCTTCTTTATTGTTTTGGTTCATTTTTGGGTGGATGAAAATTTTAAAAAATAAAATCACGTATCCATCCTATGGAGAATTATTTTTCTTTCAATTGAGAGTAATAAAAATCTCATTTACTAAATCATAATGACTCTAGAATGTGATTATTATACTCCATATGTCCCAAATTATATATTCATTTTGGGGAATCTAACTTTTTGAGATGATAATTTTTATTGGCGTGATAGTGAATGAAGGGTAAATTAACCAAATAAAGTGACATTGACTTTTCTTATTTTGGAATGGGTTGAATAGTGAATGTGAACACTTAAATTGGGACGAAAGGGGTACTTTTTATGTTATTTATTTCTTTTAATGTGAAATAACTAAACAATCAATATACTTGGTGTTAATTATCATTCTTTCCCACGTGTGATTACACTTCATCTTATCATCTCCTTCTTACCCCTTAAAAATAATTTATTTCTTTTTTATTTTTTCTCTGTCCTCTCTTCTTCCCTACCAATGAACAATCATTAATATGCAATGTCAAAACATTTATGTTGCGTTTGGTATGAAAGAATTGAATAGTGATTTAAACTCATGAGAAGTTTTGTTGAGAGAAATTAAAACAGAGAAATTTGAGAGATTGATGAAGAAAATACAAAAAGTTTAGAAAATAGCGGGAAGGTGGACATAGAAGCGGAAATGATGTTTTAGAATTTTATTGAAAATGTAGAAAAAAAATTAATGTTACATGGGAGTGGAATGTGCATTCCATATATTCGAGAATGGAATGCACAATAATGCTTTTAAGTTTAGAGAATGACTTAAATGATCATTTTTATTTGGGTAAATTATACTTTGACTTCTCAAGATATGATATATTTCACCCGTACTCTTATCGTTTGGATAATTTAATTCACCCCCTCTAATTCATTTGCATTCAATTCAGGTGACCGGAGTTGTGAAATAACTTATTTACCAATGACTATTTTTCATATCTTTGCATATAATTGAGGGAATTTTAGACATTATACCCTGAAAAAGTGATGATGTAAACGTTGACCATGCTGAAAGTTCAACTGAGGAGATATTTGTTACAATTTACAAATTTGATAGAGTCTAGCTATAATAATCCAGACAACAGAAAATGCACGTGTAATATATTACATTTTTTCAAGTGGGTGTAATTGTAATTTACTCTTCTCATTTTAATTAAACTAGTACAACGACATTCCATTCCGCTGTAGCAAAAACAACATTACTCCTGAGGGCATAACAGCCAATTTCTTTTCCAGCTTGAATATTCATTACTTCGGAGGGCAATACAGCGTAATTTGGCAGCATGATTCTTGTCTCTGAGGCATACGACTATTCTCATGAATTTTCAAGTGGCTTCTACCAAAATCACTTCATCCAATCAAAACCAGATAATAACAATCTCTCATTTTCCTTCCTACCAAACACTTTCTCTGACAAAAACTCATCCCACAAATGGCTTCTCTTCTTCAATCCTCACCTATTATTTTTCACTCTTCTTCAACACCACCGCATTCTTCTTCTTCATATTTTCATCCCAAGCATTCTGTCTCTCAAATAAATTACCCGCGAAACAATCTTTCTAGGAGAAAACTACTTGTCCGATCAGTGGCCAGTGAAGCCCCCGCTTCTGACTCACCACCGCCGTCGTGGCTGCCGCCGCTGCCGAAGATTGGTACCATTGCGCCTCTCAAGCTCAAATTACTGGTATTTGTTCAAATTTCTGACATGGGTTCAGTTGAATTTCTTGTTACTATGCTCAATTTTATGCTTCAAAAATAAATACTCAATTTTCTGGGTTTCTTTTTGGTTTTCCTATCAGAAGCAGAAAAACTAACAATAAATTATAACAGAATTTATTAGTGACGTTTGTAGTTGATCTAAAAGCTTTGCAGATTAATTACTTTCATTGGGCCTCTGGAAATGTAGATTTGGCCCCACTAGCCCACTATCTTACTTTGCCGACACTTGCAGCCAAATCAATTTCAAAATACCCTTTGTCTTAAATTTGTCAATTTGTAAGTTATATCCATAATCTATCTTATAAAAAATAATTATTATACCATTCACCTTAACTATACGAAAGTAAATATATTCTTAAATGCAAATATACATATATATATATATAGTTGGTGTAACTTTATCTCTAAACTAATTAACTTGTTAGTATTAAAATTTAGATTGATTTAAATAATAAAACTTATATCCTAGTTAAAAAAAAATTATGCCAAAATGAAAACTTTTTTTCATAAAATTATATACATTAATAATTTTAAAATGACTAAAATAATAAACACCTTTTAATTTTCTCATTTCATATATATATATATAGTTTTTAATAATTACTTAAGTATTTTAAAATTTTTACTTAATTGTTATTTGAACAAACTATATATATTATTCAAATAATTAACTTTAAAAATATGTGTAAATTTATGCAATTTTAATGAAGAATATGTTATCAAATTAGTATAATGTATTTTATAATCTATGTTAATAAAGAATGCATCAAGTAAAATTTCATACAGAAATGGCATCGTGGTCATTTAGAATTTTTTTTAAGTGAATGGTGCATTTTGCAATAAAATGGAATATTTTAGGGATTTGTTGCACAAATTATAATTTAGGGGAGTTATCTACGAATTTGATCATAGTTTAGGAAAATTTATTGCATTTTACCCCATAAATCAATTCGTTTCTACTAAAAAAAATCCCCACTGATATAGCTTGCGAGTAAAAAGTTTTATTTACCTCCACTAAAAAAAATGTAGAATGTGATTATTGTATTTTATGATTTTGTTTTTCGAAGTGAACAATCTTTTTCTGTCTCCTTTTTAGGCCGTGTTTGATAAAGTTTTTGTTTTTGTTTTTACTCAAACGAAAAAGAGAAATAAAAGCCGGGTACGCCTAATTTTTATAAAACGCTCATCCAACTCACAAAGATTTCAAACACCTTTTAAAACAGTTATTTTCTAGAAAGTCAAAAATAATTTTTCAAAAGCGAATTCAAACATAACCTTACCATAGAGAAATAAAATTTATTTCTTTTCCATTTTCCTTTATCCTCTCTTCTTTGTTAACCAATGGAAAAACATTAATAATATAATATGCAAGGTCAAAAGTTTTCAACTCGAATATTCAAATACTTCATCAATGAAAAAAATATTCATTACTTGTCAGGCATATCCCATAATTCGAATTAACGGACTTTTCTCATGAATTTTCAAGTGGCTTCCACCAAAATCACTTCGTCCAATCAAAACCGAAAATCAGAATCTCTCATTTTCCTTCTCCTTCCATCCAAACACTTTCTCTGACAAAATATCATCCCACAAATGGCTTCTATTCTTCAATCCTCGCCTATAATTTATCACTCTTCTTCAACACCACCACATTCTTCTTCTTCTTTGCTCTCATATTTTCATCCCAAACACTTTGGTCCTAGGAGAAAATTATTTCTCCGACCGGTGGCAAGTGAAGTCCCTGTTCGTGACCCGCCGCCGCCGAATCCCGATCTCATTGTGCCTCTCAAGCTTAAATTACTGGTATTTGTTCAATTTTCTGACATGGGTTCAGTTGAATTGAGTTTAATTTGTTGTTACTATGCTCAATTTTTATGTTGTACAATCTGTATCTATAATTTATTTTGTTGATTCTATTGAATTTAGTTTAATGATTGGTAATGTGCTCAATCACATGCTTTGCATTAATTATTTTGTACTTTCTATATATACAATTCATTTTGTTGTTTGGTTTTTGTGGTGGTGGGTGATGAAATGATTATACTGGATGGAATAATCTAAGGGATTATAGTTGCAGTTGGTTGAATAATTTTTTTTTTGTGTATGTATTTGATTAATGAATTGTGGTGATGAAATGTAGAATTTTAGTAATTTTATTTTTACTTTTGATTTATAACATGAGGCAGAAAAAAAAGGAGAAAATTTTTAAGGATGTAAAAATTAATACTTACGGCCGTATGGGTTCGGTGATAAAAAATAATAATAATAATAATAAATAACTTTTTTTATTATTATAAGTCCAAATTATATTGGAAATGAACTGCTATAATGGAGAGATTTTGATAAATGTTATTACACGCAACTACTATAAGATTATCTTTATTTTTTATCTCCATAATCAGCGTTGGGAATTAGATTTTTTCCGTAAAGATTTAGTAATTTCATCCGTGAAAACAGTGATGGATCTAAAGATCCGCGTTAGTGAGGGCTAAATTTTTTTTTTTTTTGATTTTTGGGTATAAATGATATATATTTATTTCAGTGGGAGCTTATTTGTAAATAAATCTAAATTCTGTGGTACTTAAGGTAAAAAAAAATTCAGTGGAGGCTAAATACAAAATATCTAAAATTTTAGGGTAAAAATTATAATAAACAAAAGTTTCAGTGGGGCCATGGCCCACTCGGCATGAACGGAATCCGTCCTTGCGTGAAAATGTTAAATTATAATATTTAATATATTTCAGCTAACTATGATAAGATAGAGTTTGAATCCATTGTTTTTCTCACTCTATTTATATGTGAAAATGTTAAATTATAAATATTTAATATATTTAAGCTGACCATGATAAGACTGAAGAGAGTTTGAATCCATTGTTTCTCCCACTCTATTTATAGGTCAAGTTTAATACACAAATATATTTATTAGTGTATGAAATATCTAAACTTTTCTATGCAATCTAAATTAGTGAGTTTTGAGCTACATTGAACAATTCTATACTATTCTAGATAAACTCGAGAAAGAGTGTAGAAACCATGCCTT
Source organism: Cornus suecica (assembly GCA_963922005.1). Classification (NCBI taxonomy): domain Eukaryota; kingdom Viridiplantae; phylum Streptophyta; class Magnoliopsida; order Cornales; family Cornaceae; genus Cornus; species Cornus suecica. Next base: position 6,804,169 of record OY998246.1, on the reverse strand, counting down.
TTTGCATTTTCCTATCCCATCTCTTTTTCAATAGTATGCAAGGTCTTGAAACACATGATACCATCAAAGGAAAATAAAATCACCAATCCTAATAATACTAAATTAATGTGTGTTGGCGGATTTAAAAAATAAAATCAACTCTTGAATCGTTTAAACTTTGGAAGCAGATGGATGACTAACATAGTACCGGAGTTGAAGGGTCTTGTGTACACGCCTCAGTGTCGCTCATGCAACTATTTTTACTCAATTACCTTTTGAGATAGTAGGTGCAGCTCTAAATGGAGTCATGTATATATACATTTACTTGTATTTGCACTAAAATATATGTGTCCATAAACACCTATACGATTTGCTACAAACACAAAGGGTTGGTAAATTGCAGGGTGTTGTTTCTGGACTAAATAGGGGCCTTGTTGCAAGTGAAGATGATCTACAAAAGGCAGATGCTACTGCCAAGGAGATTGAAGATGCTGGAGGGCCTGTCGATCTCTCGGCCGATCTTGATAAACTCCAAGGAAGGTGGAAACTGATATATAGCAGCGCATTCTCGTCCCGTACATTAGGCGGAAGCCGCCCTGGGCCTCCTATTGGTAGGCTTCTCCCCATAACCCTTGGCCAGGTGTGCTTGAACCCCCTCTTCTTCTCTAATATATATACATATATTATGTTATATCACTTTCACATTGTCGCGAATTTAGCTAATATCATACACCAAATGGGAATTTGAAGACTATTTACTTGTACACTTCCATTTGAGGTCTCCTAAGAGAGAGGGCACAAAGTCATCAGATTATTGTGTTTTTAAGCTATACTGACTGAAAAAATTTGCATCTTTTGCAAATTCATACCAATCCACCAAATCATTTGAATTTTGCGAGATTTAGCCATTTTGATAATATATCCAACGATCAAAGTGAATAGGATCAATCAATACAAGCAGAGGGAATAACATAGTATTGTCGGACTCATAAGGATATGAATAAGTGTTCTTGCAAAAATGAGTTATAGCAATAAAGGGCCTTGTTATCTTTCTTATATTCTTATCAATTCAGTATATCTTCGTTAACTTGGACAGGCTATATGTTTTGCTGTGATTAGGTATTTCAAAGGATTGACATATTTAGCAAGGATTTTGATAATATAGTGGAGCTTGAATTAGGCACTCCGTGGCCTATTCCACCCGTTGAATTGATTGCCACATTAGCCCACAAATTCGAAATCATAGGTTGGCATTTTCATATATTCATAAATTTGATAATATTCTCAATGGTGTTCGTGCCATTATACGCAAATGATCTTTGAACATGAACAGGTTCTTCCAAGGTGAAAATAATATTCGAGAAAACGACAGTTAAGACGATCGGAAATTTGGCGCAACTACCAGCATTCGAGGTTCCTGGGCTTCCCGATTTTCTGAGGCCACAATCGAATCGAGGAAGTGGTGAATTTGAAGTTACATATCTTGACGGTGATACCAGGATCACTAGAGGAGACAGGGGAGAGCTTAGGGTCTTTGTTATTTCATAAGCTTTGAGAAACTGGAGTTTCATTCCAGTTTCTTGGAATTCAGATTCCTATCTTATTTTTCATGCAAAGCTAATACTATCCCCACAATGTATCACTCTCTCCATACTTACATAGTGGCATGTATAGGAAAAATGCTGCTTTAGAGGCATAACTGTGTTGTATAATCACAGGATCAGTTTTCACCCTATATTGTTTTATACAAAGCTTTTAAAACAATCTCACTAATTATTATTATTATTATTATTATTATTTTGTTACTTGAATTCATGGCATAGACAGGTAGAAGGAACTTACAGGGAAAAGGATTGTTGAAAAGAAAGTCACAGGGGTTGAGAATGTATATTGTTTAGAGATTTTGAAGAACTGCACAACCAGGGAAAAAGTGAATAAAAAATGGACAAAGTAACAAAATCACAAAAAAAGTCTAATCCCCAATGACGATTTTTTTGGAAATCATAAAGAGATTGTTCTTTAAGGGTGTCATATGAATCAACCCCACAATCTATATAACGTTAAATCGCAGACTTACGGATGGAAGGAGATTCGAACTCATACCCAATATACTGGATACGATTCAATCATGAACCGGAGGTTCACCCTTCCAACCATCAGAAACAAAATCGTCAATCATGAACCGGAGGTTCACCCTTCCAACCATCAGAAACAAAATCGTAAAGAAAAAGAAGAAAAGAATGGTCAGGGAGGGAAGGAAGGAGGAAGGAATATGAAGGGGAAAAGGGAAGGCACGAGGAGACCTTTATAGTTTATATCATGGTATTCAACTATTCAAGCCAAAGCTTTCCAAGAGAGTAGTACATTTTGAGGTGACAATTTTTTTTTATTAGTACTTTTTATGACAAATAGTTATGTTATTTAGGGTTTGGCTAGCCTATTTTTTGTTTTTTTTTTTATTGTTCATTCATTTCAAAAATAAAAATATGTTTGTCAAACGCGATTACTGTTCACTTTTTTTTTCCCAATAAAACTGTTTTCTGTGAATAGTGGATAAAAGTGGTGAAAACACCAAATACAACTTTTAGTTGTTTTTTGAGTTTTTTCACTGTTTAGGGTACCGCCTCCGCCACCGCCGCCGCCACCAACCACCACCACCCCCGCCACCGGTCGCCGCCGGCCACCAATACCATTTTATTTTTCAATACAAATTTTGATCCAAACACTTTTTTATTTTTAGTTTTTTACTGAAAAAAATAAAGACAAATACAAAAATAATTTTTATATTTAGAAACAAAAAATAAATATAAAAAATAGGCTTTTCAAACCCACCCTTAGGGATAATATTATTTTTATTTTATCGTCCCACAAACATTGCCATTAGGTTTTTCCACAACAATTTGATGCCATAGTTGTCGTACATAGGGTTAGATGTTTTTTTAGTTGTCGTACACAGTTGTTGGCAGTTTGGACTTATGTTATTATATTACTCCTATATATAATCAACCATCAAAGATTCAAAATGTCCCAAACTTTGTGAGATATATATATATATATACACACACATTTCATTTTCAACCGAATATTCGTTACTTCATTTATAAATAAAAATATCCATTACTTCCGAGTTACTTATTGACAGCTTTATTTGGTAGGCCCACCTAAATTTAACTTTAAAAATATGATAGATCTATTTCCAATTGTTGTGCTGATTCCTAATAACAAAAAATTGAAAATCACTCTCATAAATATTAATTCCTTGAAAACAAACACTGTTTTGGCACAAACTCATCCATCAATGGCTTCTTTTATTCAGTTATCACCAATTCTATATCGCCCACAATCACATTCTTCTTCATATTGGTTCTCGCATGCTCATAACGTACACTTGGTCTCCCGCGTATCGTTCCCGCCAAACACTCGTCCTAAGAGAAACCTCCTTCGCAAATGGGTCATCAGCGAAGCCTCCGGTCCACACCCACCACCACCACCACCACGGAACACCGAGCTCGTTAAGCGCAACTTTCGGGTATTAGTTCAAATTTATAACATGGGTTCAGTTGATTTTAGTCTGATGCCTGATATTATGCCCAATTATTTGATTCGAATTTCCTACTTACATGCTTATTTTGTTGATATATGTACTTGTGGTTGATGATTGAATAATACTTCCGACAGAGCACTTTATTAGTTAGAATTATTTATTATTTTTAAGCAATGTTAGGTACAATTAATAGGGTGCCTTTTATAATGTAAATATCTATTTTATTTTCCTGTGTAAATTTGATTTTTCAAATAAATCTGTGTTGTTAAGTTACTGGATTCTATTTTTATGGATAAACTACACTAATCACTCTCAGGATTGACATGTCTTCTACTGGTTTGACCTAATTGATTACTTATGTGATGTGAGAAATGTGACATACGTGTGTGTGTGTATATATATATATATATGAGCGTATTTTCGTAATTTTTTACTTGAAACTTTTTCAAATATTTTTATGTAAAAATATTTGTGTAGTCTTTATTTTATTTTCTGCATTTATATTTATTATTGTAAAAATATTTGTGTAGTCTTTATTTTATTTTCTGCATTTATATTTATTATTGCTTAAATTATATTGTTTAGAATTGAATTAAAATTAATTATTTCGTAATTAATATTTTAACTTATCAAATAATTCATAAGACTTAATTTACCATGTTCGAGGTAATTTCACTATGTAGATGCATTACATTAGGTAGGTGCAAACTCAAAATTCATCCTACTCGGTATCGAATGATTAATGAAGTCATATTGATTACTTGCAATAAATTCTATCTGCATTAGGGGCCAGGGCAACAGCTCGAGTTCAATAACATTAATGTGTTGTTTATAAGTAGCTATATATATATATATATATATGTGTGTGTGTGTGACACATACAAGGAGTGGTCAAATATTGCAGGATTTGATTAATCAGCTAAATAGAGGCCTTGGTGCAAGCGAAAATGTTCTGCAAAGCGCAGATGCAGCTGCCAAGGTGATGGAAGTCGTTGGAGGGCCCGTAGATCTCTCTCTTAATCTTGACAATATGAAAGGAAGTTGGAAACTGATATATAGCAGTGCGCTCTCAGAGGGATATTGTGCCGGGTCGACCATGCTCGAAGCAACCGTTGGCGAGGTATGACTATAGATATTTGGTTTGTATCTCCGAAATCAGTTCTCCTAAATTTACAAGTCAAAAAAACACTATTTTGAGAGAACTATATATAACACAGTTTTTTGAAAACAGTTTTCAGAAAAATGAATCGAGCAGACTTCTTGTATAGTTTTCTGATTTTTTCCAACGGGAAAAAAATATTTTTAGAATTGCAAACTAAACAGACCCGCATTTTCTGTTATAATGTTCTTATATTGTCGTGGATTGAGCTAATACTATTCCATCAATAAGCAATGGCCTCTAATGACCATTTTTTGATCTGATCAGATATCTGAAATTATTGACATAGAAAACAAAGGTTTGGATAATATAGTGGAGTTTCAATATCCCGGTCCACCACCGTTGATGGAACCCATTGAAGTCAATGCCAAATTTGCCCACACATTTGAACTCATAGGTTGGCCTTTCTCAAATTCATAATTTTTTTAGCTTCTGAATGTTTTTTTCACCAAAATACACAAATGAGTGTCATTAAAAATGATCTTTTCACATGAACAGGGCCTTCGAAGGTTAAATTAAAATTCGACTCGTTTAAGTCAGTTGGAAATACAACACAACCACCGCCATTGGAGACACTTGATGCGGACGAACTTAAATCAGCACTACCACCATTGGAGATACTGGAAGAGCTCAGGCCGCCCTGGAAAACAGGAACTAGCGAATTTGAGGTTACCTACCTCGATGAAGATATCAGAATCACTAGGACAGACGAGGGCAAGAAGCTTTGGATCTGGTCTCGTAATAAACCATAATCAACTGCAGTTTCAATCCCATTTTCGGAATTCATTTTCATGCAATAGTAATAGTATTCCCTGATCCTCTTTCGCTTGCTCCATTTTTTTTTGTAAGTTTGCATGTATAAATAAACGCAATAAAATGCTGTTTTAGAGGCATGAAAGTGTTGTATGAGCATAGAATATTTGTCACCCTGTATTGTTTAGTTCAGGGCTTTTGAAACATTCAATAAAAAATTGTTGTTGCACCCCTATAATTCATTGCATGTATAGCTACAAAAGAAGTTGTCGGGAAAATCTAACTCGGTGTTGTGAAAGGCGTGCCTAGGCTTTAATGGACCTCTAGCGCCTTAGTGTGGTTTGAGCTCATGTTCAAGCAGAGAGACATAGTCACATAGGTTTAGGCCAACAAATATATTAACATATACTACAAGCTGATGTAAAGAGCAAACGAGAACTTAATAAACATCAATAATGAGAGAGTAATAGTTAGCATTTAAATGTCTATGGTTTAAAGATGTTGGAAAAAAATCCAGAAATGAAAAAATAAAATAAATCGATGAATAAAAGACAGAAACAAACAGAAAATGAATATGGAGTCTGTGACAAGGAGACCTCTTCCATTATGAAGCTTTCATGCTATCCAAGCCAACACTAGCCTGCACATCACAAATATATTGTGATCACTCATACCACTCAAGAACACAATTTTACATTTCGAAGCTATTTAATACGATCTGATCATTCCCGAAACAGCATAAGGCATTATCTTACCAGAAACTTGTGGATCTCTGCAAGAAAAGGCGAGAACGTTGTGCAGAACTTCTCCATATCCGCAGAGACATCCCCACCGCCTCCTACCACTTCCATGAACTTCTTTCTATCTGGAGCTAGCTTGATAGCAACCTGTTATTCAGTCACTCATTGTGTCAAAATTAGGAAAGTATCATATATATATATATATATATATGTCTATATGTATACCGTTTTCCTTATTTACACAACTAAAGTTGTAATAGTACTATGAGCAGAAAAGAGGAACATTACAGAAAAACTTGAACTAGCAAGCCAGCCATGCCATTTCTTCAAAGTCTTGCCATAAGAATCTGTGCAAGCCTTTTCCATGGACCAATCTTCATGGTCATGTACGTTCCGAAACAGCTCCACCAAGAAATCCATCGCTCTGTACAATCATAAAACCCTATCATACATCCTGAGAATCCGATATTGGGAGAACAATTCGGTGCTCCTAAACACAACATTTATTCGCTCTTAACTTAATTTGCGCCATAGGCAAGAAATACTGAAAAAATTACTTCCAAATTCATAATCCAAGAATAATCTCTCCTACCAAAATCAAATCTCTTTAAACATTTTAATAAATAAAAAATTTACCTCTCTCCTGTCTATAATTATTAGTTTCTTTGTTCAAATTATCTATACTAATAAAAAAAAACCCCAATAATCTCTGTTTTTCCCTCCATACTTGTTCTTAGCAATCAGTTAAGATGGTGATATAAAACTTACCTTTAAAAGTGGTTAATCATGTAAAATCTTTCTTAGGTATAGATTATTTTCAAAAAATAATATATATATATATATATAAAGAACAGAAACAGAACAAGCACAAAATTGTATCTTGATGTACCTTGTCAACCAAAGGAGACCATTGGTACAACTTGATGATGATTTTGCTGTTTTTGTTTCGACTTCAGCTTGTACCAAACTGTACAAGTAGGTGAATCTTGATGTGTTGCTATTGTATTTAGCATCCAACCTCTGAACACAAAAACCAACAGTTGAATTTTTATCAAGCATGTCAATACTGGCACAAGCTTAAAATTGGTGAATTAGTACATTAAACTGAACATGAACTCGAGATTACTAATCAAGACGTGGACGTGTTATACGAATATTTTGTAATTCAATGAAAAATAAAACATCTCAATTAACTGAGTATGTTAAATGAGAACGGATATCGTACCGTTATATTACCACTGATATCAGATTTCACTACTGTCATAGCAGCTCCAAATTTATCTGACATCACAAAGGAAAGAAAAAAATCTAAATATTTCAACAATATGAAATATTTTTGAGAAACTAGTAAGAAAAAATAATTATGGGAAAAATATATATTTTCGAGCTAGATGAAGATAAAAATGGACCTAGAACAGGTAATATGAGTTTGCAGACGTCCAAGAAAGGCTTGGTGAGCAAGTCCCCTTTATCAGACTTGATATGCTTCATTCCTTCCAAAGAAGGAGTAAACACTGTTCCCTCCATTTTCACTCTTCACTGCACAATCACATATTTCAGATATAAACATTTAATTTGGTTTTGTAGACCAAACAGTGCCTTAATTGTTTCATTTTGTATGCTATCATAATTTGAAATCAACATCCTAAAAAATAAATAAACAAATAAATAAAAGAAAAGCAATGAGAAATATTGCTATGAACAAATTGGATATTTTACAACATGGTACCTTGAGTGCATATTTGTGAAAGAATTAGAGGCTAATTCCCAAACAAAAAATCACATGGTGGCTTATCAAACCTAGATGGATATATATATATATATATACATATAAATATACAGGACATATTCTACATTAACCATCAACCCAAATAATTTCTCTCTTTTTCTATATATAGGGAACTCAGAAAGATACATCTGCTTAAGGAACTTGGCGCTCCACCACTGAGTAATGTCCAAATCTAATACTATTTAAATATATATATATATATATATATATATATATAAGGACCATGAACTACGGACATTGATCATTATTTTGAGCACCCAAGGGACAAAACTACTCAAAACAGGAACACCTTAAAAATCGCATTGTGTGAGTAAATCAATTTGATCAGATCTGTGAAAATTGTATCATTAATTCAAAATGTTGCATACAGAATATGGAAACAAAGCATTCATGCACCACAAAATATTTCCGGTTCACAAACTTGCGATCTGAATGTGGAGAAAAAAAATAATTGATTTTTCTTCTTCTTTTATATAAGATATAGATAAAAATGAAAGATGATGAATACCTGAGATTGGAATTTGAAGAGAGGATTGGATTTTATTCAGAGAAGCTAGAATTCAGTTTTTGGTTCTAAAAAATGTACAAAAATGTATTTGTGTATATATATGTCATAAGGAGAGAGTGGAAACTATAATTCAGTTTTAATAACAAATATAAAATTGAATGAGTCGTTGTCACGTTTAACGGTTATGATGGTACCCGCTGTTTCTGGTTTGAGTGGATTGACAGATTTTTATTTTTTTTTTATTTTTAAAGTAGTTTAAACAAAACTCACACAAGTTCCCAATATCATTCATAAAAAGGCTTTTACAGGTTTTTGAGTAGAGGAAGATTATATTGGCTTAACTAATACCTGCGATATTTTTATACAAGATTGTGCCATGATCATTTGTATTGTATGAATAAAACATAATATTTTTTTTAGGGTAATTATAGTTCCACCCCTCTTGTTTGGACATATTACAGTTTGACCCCCTGTGTTTTGGATATTTATAGTTTCTTCCCCTAATAATAATCGCGTTTAATTCCGGTGACTGGAAAAAGGAATTTACAACTCTACCCTCGTTATAATTATTTTATTTTTGGGAAGGAAATTTTTTTTTTACAAGAATTGAGGTGTAATATATTCATTTCACATCTAAAAATAAGATGACGTCAGCGTTGACTGTGCCAGAAGTTTGCAGGGGGGTGGAAAGTAAAATCAAAGTTTGAACAGTAAGAAATGTAATAATAATTGTCCATACTAGAGTGATCAAATTATAATAAATTCAAACAAAAGGGGGTGAAATTATAATTTATTCCTTCTTTATTTCAACTTATGCAACCTCAAAATAAAAACTAAGTTAATCGACGAATCTTGTCCCACATCATATTCGAATAGAAAAGGTTTTGGGTATAAATTGATGGGCCATCTAACGGCTTAGCTTTTGGGTCGGATATGGAATCACCTAACATGTGTAATGTGTCCACCAAAGAGAATTGATAATACTAGAAATTGTGAAATTCCTCCTTCCTCCTGCATTTCTTGCCACATTTTTAACATATGAAAATTCAATTGAAATAATTGTCTGATTTCTATGGTCCTAATGTAGCTTTAAATTTTCTAACAACAGAAGTGTCTTAAAGACAGAAAATAATCCTCTCCATTTTGCATCTCATTATAATTAGTATGCGAATTTAATATACTATGTACGTTAATTGTTCATCACTATTTATGCAGTTTAAAAGAAGAATGTTGTGCGGTCAACTATTATAAAAATATGAAATGTAATTGGATATCAGCTGAACCAACGAAAAATCATTATTTTCAGTGAGATGCTAAATAGAGAGGATTTGTATCCCTCGAAGAGAAAAAAGTATAATGGTCTGTTTGCTTAGACAGAAATGATGTAGAAAATGAAAGTGAAAGAAAAAAAAAAAAAAAAAGGAAAATTATTTTCTAGAATACATTTGGTTAGAAAGAAAATTTTGAAAAAAAATATAGGAAAATTTTGTTTTATTAGTTTGGATAGCATGAAATGAAAAAGGAAATAACTTTTATTTTCAAAATTGCCCTTATATTTTAAATACTTAATATACACAACATAATGGTGTATAACTCGGTACCATTGTGCAAGGGTTTGCTTTCAAGAGCCATAGTTGGTTCATTGCTGTGTATTGTTGAAGTTATTTTTGTTATGATACCAATTGGTTTTTATGTGGCGTCCCTTCTACTAAACTGCCTAGCCTTTTTTATTTTTCTCCGCTTATAATTGTTATCAAAATCAATAATTTCATCCAGAACAAAGAAATATAACATTATATACAAATAATGATTATCCTAGTAGCATCAATAATAAGATATAATAATTATAATCAATTTGTATAGGTATATAAATTTTATAGAGTTTTATTGCTAATACAATATGTATAGAGTTATAATCTTATTCAAATATTATTAATTTAGTTTGTTTTATTCAATAAAATTACTACTATATATCCACCAATGAAAACTGAGTTTGTGTATAAAATAATGACTGATAAAGTGAACAATATGATGTTAAAATAGGAAACTAGTAGATAAATGGATAGGTTTCTTGCGAAAACAAAATTTTCAAGTGTTTTTTGCAGAAAATATTTTGAGGGAAATTCGTCGATGCGGGAAACTGATTTTCGTCAAAAAATTTCTTTTCACGCTAATCAAACCCCCCAAAAAAATCTTTTTCTTTTCCTTTCCTGCTACTTTTTTCCGCTAACCAAACGCAGCCTAAGAAATTTATTTCGCTTTTATTCCCAGCTCAACGAGATCAATTTTTCTTGCTCAAAAAGAAATATAAAAGAAAAAAAAAAAGAAGCTAATACAATCACATGTATTTAGAAGATCTTGGGTGGGTACTTGATAGCATTCTTGAGAATTTTTTTGGTGGCAGCAAGACCAAGATCAATGCCACAAATATCAGCCAACCTGATGAGATATAGCAATACATCAGACAACTCTTCTCCCAAATGCTCCTTATCTGATTCCTCCCAATTTGGTAAGCCTTTTACCACCTCTCCTTTCCACTGAAATATCTCAGATAACTCTCCTACTTCACCAACCTAGGTAAAAATATTCAAAACCAAAACATCAAATTAACCCAACAAAATAAAATAAAATATTTTCATACCATCCAAAAATTTAAGAATTATCATCATTAGTGGTAAGAAAATGCATCTTTGAAGGAGAATTTGGTAATATTATGTTTTTTTTGCCACTCACAAAAGTGTTGCAATTCTGAATAAAATTCCAAAGGTTGGAATATGGACAGTTCAACTTGCCTTTTCAAATATATATTGATGACCATTTTAATTCATTTTTGAATCTTTTGAATAGGTCTAGAGATGTTTCACTTGTTCCAAATCAAAAAAATTATTCTCTAAGGCTCAAGAGTACTTGTGCATTTCACATCATTTGTGATAAATGGTTAGACCATCAATTCTCATCCTTTCTACAAGTCCCACTATTAGTATTAGACCAATCAAGGATAAACAAAATGAAAAAAATAAAATAATAATAAGTTAAATTAAAATCAAATCAAATTCTGAAAATTGCTTACATATACCAACTTCCATTGAACTCAACAACAACCACAACAATATTATGGTGAAGTATAAACTTTGTATAGCCATTATTATATATATCAGAAAATTTGATTGTCCTTTTCAAAAAGATATGATTGGTCTCGATAATTTTAAAATAAATTTTATTGTAGGAGAAGAGATTTTGATGACTTCACAGTAATCACATGTTTAATGTCATGAATAGCATGACTGACTTTTAAGGCAAATCTCGAAGTTCCTCCATGTCAAATTAGTCCATTTTGATCATCTATCACAAAACATGGATACATATATACATAGATAAACATGTATATATATGCTAATATGCAAACTATATGATTATAATAAATTCATTTTAGAGAGAAAAATGAAGATTACCATAGCAAGGAGTAAATTTCTTGGAGTATGGTACTTTTCCCAATCTCTAGCATTGGCAAATTCTTCAAGTTTTTTTGAGAGGTCCTTGAGACTAATGTCCATTGCTCTCTCCTCTACAACCTCTAGTTCTCCTTCTTCACCTCCCATGTTTCACTTCTCAAGAAGTTTGGGATTGCACAAGGACAACAGAAACACCTCTGCTATATTTAAAGGCGCGAAATGGATACATTTTTTCGGAGAATATTTATAATTTAATTCGAGATAAAATGTGAGAAATAAAAAATAAAAAAAAGGAAGGAATAGATGAAAGTTGGAAAAATGCCTTGCAAATGTTAGGGTGATAATGTTTTATACATGAGATTCCTCATCCCTTGCCACCATGCAAAATGGCCATCTTCATTGCCTATATTAAATGGAGAATATTCTTTTCTTACACATGATGGACCATGCTTTATGTAGAAAATTAAATAATTTTTTTTTTTTTTTGGTAAGTGTAGAAAATTAAATAATTTGTGGTAACAAATTAAACTCAACCATGAAGTGAAGTGAGAGTAGGGGTGGCAATGGGGCAGGGCGGGACGGGGATCGCATTCCCATCCCCGAACCCGGCTTAATTTCCCCGCCCCATCCCCGGTAATTTTTATTTTTTTTCACCCCGCCCCGCCCCGCCCCGTACCCCGGTTATATAATATTATTTTATTTTATTTTTAATATATATATATACGGTTTATATTGTAATATATAAGATATGTAGGATTAATTTAGTAAATAGCTACGCGGGGCGGGACAGATAATCGGAGCGGGGCAGGAGTGCCCCGTCCCCGCCCCGAATAAAATCGAGATTTTTTTTTTGCCCCATTCCCGTCCCACTTAACTTAATCGGAATCCTAAACCCGGAATAAACGGGACGGGGTGGGGCACCGCCGGGACGAGTTTTTTTGCCACCCCTGAGTGAGAGTGATTAAAAATAGCCCATTGGCTTTGGACAGTATATTCTAGGATTCATCAATATGGAATGAGAATGTTAGGTCATTCATGTAGTTGTTCTTGAGTTAGTGGTCTCATTTATATGTATCATGTATGTATAGTTTAGAGGTTGAAATTAAGATTTTGAGGACAAAAAAATAAAAAAAGGTCCCACCGGGAGTCGAACCCAGGTCGCTGGATTCAAAGTCCAGAGTGCTAACCACTACACCATGGAACCTAACCAATTAAGCTGCTTAATGGTTGTGTCGCTGGTGCTGAATTATTATAAATAAATAGTGTAATATTGAATTTTTTTAATCCTTACTTTCAAAATGATATTATGAGAAATATGAGGTGTATCCTGGTTCTATATTTATTTCCGACCTTCATTAATTAGATGAATAATTCAGAGAACAGAAGAGGTATTTGAAAAAATTATTTATTTTCTGAAAAGTTGTATGGTTTTAATTAAAAGAGATGCTGTCACACAACAATAATTTTATTTTATTCAATTTCTCATTTTTGTGATCAAAATCATATAGTCCAAACTCTAAATTGTACAATTACTTATAATTGAAGTGATTATTACTGTCACACTCCCTGAATAAGGATATTTTATCTTCTTTATGTTCTCTCTCTGCTTAAGTTGTTTCTTGCCTACTTGCCATAGGTCCAAAGATTTATTCCTTTTTTGGAAACCTTATGAAACAAAAAAAATAATAATGAAATTACTTTTTCTTTTCTTTTTTTGGTTTTCAAAAAACGAAAACAGGAGGACGCTTTTCACTGTGATGGTTTTTTGGTAGAGTCGAACTTTTAAAAAAATCTTAAATTATTGAACCAAGCAAGATACAATTCTAAAGTTGAAAGGGTTGTAGAAAAAGAAAATCAGAATATGTATATGTATATATATACATGGGGGTACAAATGTTTGTATTCTTAGTCAAAGGAAGCATCAATTCCCATAAAATTGATATAATTAATTGTACAACATAATTTAGTTATAGAACATTATCACCCCCTCACCGTCCATAAAGATGGATTCTAATACATATTTATTTGCACCGAAAGTATATAGGAAGCATTTACGAGATTACATGTATCTACACACAAAGTGGAACTATGAACAATAAAATCATATTAATCCATATGTATCTTGTGATAAGTGGGTTTTCTTTAGCATATCGCAAGGAATCAACCCAGTGAGAATTTATGATCAAGATGCATATTCTAGGCCTCGTGTTCAATTTGTCTCTAAAATCAAACTATTTTGGTCCAAAATCTTCTTAATATTAGTGGTATTTTTTTTTTCAAAGTTGGAAAAGTTTTCTAGTTTAATATCAAATTAATCATGAGTCTCAAAAAAGAAAAACTCAATAAAACCCTATATTTTACTAGAGGCCCTTTGTTTTTGTTTTTTTTTTCAATTCACCTAAACTCCATTGTCATGTTTGGTAGATAGGAATTGAATGGAATGTCCATTCATTTCATTCCTTTATTTGGTATATCTTGTTGAATGAGAATGATCTTTCCTAAGGAATGAAAATTCATTCATTGGAATGAAAAATCATTCTATTAGTAAACCTATAGAATAGTCATTTCATTCCTTAAGGAATGTTTTTAAAACATAAAATGACTAAAACAACCCTTTCATATTTCAAGTAAACAAACCACTCCCACCACCATCACCTTCCGCCGCCGCCATCGCCACGACCGCCTCCATTCTTCGCCACTACTATTTTCGTTACCTTTCACAATTTTTTGTAAAAAATTTACAAAGTAATATTGTTTGATTAAAATTATATATTTATCACTAAGAGGGGTATTTTTGAGAAATTTTCTTTTAAGTTCATTCAATTCCTAAAGTGCTTCATATTTACAACAAAACAATAAAATGAGAATGGTTATTCCATTTCATTCACACTTGCATTCCATTCTCATTCTCATTCTCATTCCATTCCATTCATGGGTACCAAACATGCACTATGAGGTTTGCCCTAATTCCACCTGAACTCTATGTGAGGTTTACCCTAATCCCATGTAAATCTTTTCAGTTTTCAATATCTCGACTTGGACCCATGTTAGTAATCACCATTAATTTTTTTTAACAAAATAATGTGATTTTATTGTGGGGTCGCGAGCCTTTAACCCCCTGTGATATGCTTAGTGTGCGTATAACCCCCTATAATTCTATTTCACCCCCGACAATTTTAATTAAGTGCTAATTACCTACATACACAAACCCTAAAAACACTATCATTTCCGCCATTTTTTTTTAGCATTTCTTGAAAGAGGCGATTTGAGGTGGTAACCTCATCTAGGGTTTGCTCAAGTTGCAGCTCCATGGAAGACGACTTCAGGTCAATTATTCATTCACTTCCTTATGTTTTTTAATCTGCATATGTTGGATAAGCCGTGCGTTGAATATTTTGATTTATTCGAGAAAAAGATTTTCAAGTCTTTAATCATTAACAATTTAGGCCACCACATCTCTATCTTCGAATACTACTCTCTCATGCCATTTTCATGTCTGTGGGTTATTAATTCATTCAAATATATGGTGGATAACTTCAATTATAAATCAATTGGTCCACCACATATAAATGAGGGTTTTTGGTGGGATGGGACCCCTTCAATCGTTTTTTCATATTTGCATGTATAAAATTGTGGTTTTTGTACCAAATTTTTTTACTTCTTTGGTTTTTGTGGCTCTAAATGTGTTCCATATAAATTTGGATTAATAATTATTAGTTTAATTTGTCTATTATTTTTATTGTTGTATATGAGATAACATGTTATTGATGTAACACTGTATGTTTAATATAATTATCTTAAGTAATTAAATTTATGTTAATTATTGAAGGGCTCTAATGGAGAAGAAATACGCAATAGAGATTGAATCAATTACTCAAACACTTCTTGCTGATAATGGGTTAATTGAAAATATAGTGAATCACAATGGGGTTAATGATGGTGATATTGTACTCATAGACAGTGGCAATGAGCATGAGTATGGTGAGAATTTTATGGAGGATGTTGATGATGTAGCTAATAATAGATCACTTGAAGAGGTTTGGGTTGTGTTATAGGATATTAGAAGGGATTCTGATTATGCACCTAGGGGAGGGGGAAGAGGAGGTAGAGGTTAATGTTGCCAATAGAGGTAATGAGTTTATACCTACCAGAGATTTGGGTAATAAATCATTGGCAATTGGTATGAAGTTTGTGAATGTTAAAGACTTCGGAGATGCATTAAGGGACCATGCTATGACAAATAGATTTGACTTTAGGTTTTTTAAAAAAAAAAGAATCAAAGAGATGCACAACTTATTGTGTCAACAAGTGTGGGTGGTATATTCATGCCTCATTGAACACTATCACACTTACATTTGAGATAAAAAATATTTAAAAGCACACACAAAAATTGCCCTCAGATAAAAAATAATAGGCAAGCAACATCAACTTACCTAGCTCAGAAGTACTTAAATAAGTTCAAAATTGATCCAGAATGGAAGTATAGGCTCATTAGGGACTCCATTAATGATGACTATGAGGTACAAGCCAACATATTTCAATTGTATAGGATGAAATCAAAGGCAAGGGAGATTATTGAGGGAAATCATGAAGACTAGTTTAGCAAAGTGTTTAAGTATAGAGACCTGGTTTTGAGCACAAACCCTGGCAGTGTTGTTAAGGTGAAAACAAAAGTGGATAAGGAAGGAAAAACTAGGTTTTAGAGGATGTTTTTTTGTCTGGAGGCTAGTCAGAGAGGATTTAAGGAAGGATGCAGGCCATCTGTAGGGTTAGATGGAGCCTTTTTGAAGCATCCTTACCAAGGCCAGTTGCTTTATGCAGTGGGGAGAGATGGGGATGACAATTATTTTCCTATTGCCATGGCTGTTATGGAGGTTGAAAACAAAGAAACTTAGAAATGGTTCTTAGATGAGCTCATGTTGATAATTGGTCCAACCTCTGCTTTGACATTCATCAGTGATAGGCATAAGATATTTACTTGAACTCCATTTATTTACTTTAATTAATTATTTTAATTAGTAAACAATGATGATAATTATTTTAATTATTCATTTTTGTAGGGTTTGATTGATATACTACAGAATCTATGTCCAAATGCTGACCATAGATTTTGTGCAAGACATATGCATGAAAACTTCAAGAAAAAATGGAAGTGTTTGAACTTGAAGGCAGAGATGCGGGGTGCTGCCAATGCATTCACCCATGAAGAATTTGAGGAGCATATGTATGCAATGATGGCCTTGAACGCTGATGCATATTTGTGGCTTAGTAGAGTCCCGTATAATTTGTGGTCAAAATCTGGGTTCACTACAAACAACAAGTGTGATTTGAATTCCAATAATATGTGTGAGAGTTGGAGTTCACAGTTAAAAAAGCCTAGGATGAGACCAATAATCTACATGTTTGAAATGATTCGAAGGTATTTGATGAAGAGATATCAACATCTAAGAAAGGTGATGCAAATGCATAATGGCAGATTGTGTAAGAAGGGGCAAGAAGAGCTTGAGAAGATAACGGTTAAAACTAAAAAGTGTCATGTACATGTGGCATGACAATGTCTGTTTGAAGTGGACGATAAAGGGTTTAATGAGGCAGTAGACATGGGGAAGAGGACTTGTACATGTAAAGAGTGTGAGTTAAGAGGAGTGTCGTGTGTGCATGCAGTGACTTGTATTATTTACAAGAAGTTAAATGTAAATGACTATGTTGATGCATATTATCATAAGGAAACTTATCTTAGAGCATATGCACATGTCATAAAACCATTGTCACTTAGGAAGATGGTGAAAAGTGGTAGAGGATCAGTGTTGCCACCTATAGTGCAAAAGAGGATTGGGAGGCCAAAGGTGAACATAATAAAAGCTCCAGGTGAATGAAGGTCTAATAAGAGAGTGAATAAAACAGTGAGGTGTAAAAATTGTTTACAAACTGGACACAATAATAGAAACTGCAAAAATGAACATGTTAAACCAACTACCTCAGTGAAAAAAATGAGGTAGACCACCATAACCAAAGAGAGGTATTATGTTTGTAGGTAGTGGTTCAGGTGGAACAAGTGTTAATGGAACTGTTAATATGGGTAATGAAGCAAGTGGTAGTGGAACTGGTGGGGAAGTTACTGGAGCAAGTGACAGTACAATATAGAGAGGACAAAGAGGTGGAAATGAGGTACTGAAGTACTCCCATTGATTTTCTAATTCCATTAACTGCAGTTTATTTAACTATCATTGTTTGGCTTCTTTTGGAATGTTTCATAGGGTACAATGGGAGAATAGTTGGGTGGTGGCAATGATTAAAATTTGGGTACACAGTCATCTATTAATATGTAAGTTTTGTCTTCATATTATCTTAATTTTGAATTAAATTTTTTATTTTGATTTGAAAAATAATTTGTCATTATCATTTGTAGGTCATATGTCCTTCCATGACATGGCATACTGTTTTTTTGGAGATGATTCAAGCAGATGGAGTATAAAATGTCAGCTTGTGTGGATTGCTCAAGTTTCATTTGAAAGTAATTTTTTGTAATAGGCATATATATGAACAATGTGGCAGTTGTATTTTGGATATTAGTTTTGTTACCATTTTGTTGAATGTTGGTTGTCATTTGAACAATTTGGGCAGTGGTATTTTGTTGGATGAAGTATGCCTATTGTAATGGTCATGAATATAGTATGATAATGGTATTTTGGATGAATGTTTGTAATAGTCCACTTTAGTTTTCATTTCTTTTGGGTGAATGACTAAACATGTTCAAAATAGGTGCAAACAAAGAGATAATGACATAATGTAGAATTGGAGAGAGAGAAAAATAAAAATAACTATAAGAACAATAAACTGCAAAAATTATGGTTCTACATTTTCAGACCAGATTTTTGCTTTTCATGTGTGTGTGTGAGAGAGAGAGCTATATCGTGTTTGGAGAATTCATTTGCAAATGGGTTTTGTTTATTAAAGCTTTCAAGAGTAAAAGGGTAACAAGAAATGGTATATTAGGGATAACATATTTTAAATGAGTCATGCGAGAGGCACATGACAATTTTCAGGCAATACATGACAAGAAAGTTCATTCAGGGTTGAAATTGCAACATTTCAAAAAAGTAGATATGCTATATACACATTTTTAAAATATATGGTGTTATTCGCACCTTTGAGTATACTATGGGGGTATTTTAAGTACTTTATCCTTTATTGTGATGCCCCTTATTATTAATTTTTTTAAAAGAAATATTATTAGTTAAAGTCAAAAGACAACATTACCACATCATTTCGTTAATATACAAAAGACAACATTATTCCCTTAATTCAGTTTTTCTAAAACTATTAGGTCAATCAAGTTAAGGATATAATCGTAATTGTACATGATAGCATAAGGACAAATATGACTTTTCATATAATTGAATGGGCAAAACTAACCATTGACTCACTTATTTTTTTAGATGACAACAGAGGGGTCTACTGAGAATTAGGACATACTTCAGAGGGTTTAGGTAGAATTAACCCCCTTTATTTCCCTTCTCTCAAGCAAATTTCATAAGGGCCAAACATGCAAAATTGGGCCAAAGCCCAATTACTAAGAGACAAGGCCATCAGCCCAACAATTGTAAGAGAGCTCCAACCAAAACAATTGGAAAAACAAGTGGTTAGGATCCAAATCCTTCACACTTTTAAGGCCATGTTTGTTTATCGGTTATGGTCTTATTTTTCTGGTCTGGTCATAATTTTTTGAGACCAGACCATATTTGTTTTGTATTAATCTCAAAACATATAACCAAACCAAGTTGGATCAAATTGAACCAAAATAACTTTTTTTATGACCACAATTTTTGGTGGTTCTATTTTGTCTGGTTACAAAATATATCCAAAATCTAATTAAAATATCTTCCAATAATTGAACCGCATCTAGCCAATATATAAACAAAAATACAAAAATAAAATAATAAAATAATGAATAATAAATAAAATGAATTAAAATATAGTTTTTCTAAGATAAAAAATAAATAAATATATATATATATATATTTTCTAAATTCCAAATCAATGAAGTAAACGTTCAAAAAATATCATTGTTTTATAAAAATTTAAATTATATAATTGCTCCAAAATCAAAGCATTATGACATTAATCACTTTAGTGTCGTGACCAAAAATTTTGCTGTGAGATTAAAAAAAATTGAACTATGCTAACACTCGATCTTATACTATCCAAACATGCATTTTATTTTACTCCAACCATTATTATCAAATTTATCATTCACAAAGTACCAGAATAAAATCATAACCCGTTGGAGTCCAAACCCGACAACCCACTATTACAAGTCCGACCCGCTTCACACCATATATATATATATATATATATATGTGATTTAAGCCTAAACCCTAGCTCTCTTTCTCTCTCTCCGCCTCTTTTGGTCATCGTTCAGACAAAGCTTCACCAACACAAAAATGGTGAGACTCCAATTTTCTACTAATTTCTTTGCCCTCTTTTGTAATTTCTGGGATTCGAATCTGTTTAACACTTGTTGTTGTTGTTTTTTCATCTATATCTAATATTTAATTTTGGATTAATTTAATAGCCGTTCAAGCGTTACGTTGAGATCGGAAGGGTTGCCCTAGTCAACTACGGCAAGGACTACGGCAAGCTCGTCGTCATTGTCGATGTCATTGACCAGAATCGGGTAATGTTTTCTTCTTTATCTCCTCCTTGTTTGGCTGATCAGAAAATTTGAAGTAGAAAAAAAAAAGGGTAATGTTTCCTTCTTTCCCTCCTTGTTTGGTTGATGAGAAAATTTTAAGTAGAAAAGAAAATGGGTTTGATGTTTGATTTTGTTTAAATTTCGGTACAAAGGAACATGAAAAAGAGTTTAGCTAGATACATAATGGGTCTCAAGTATCAGACATTTTTAAAAAAAAAAAATTTGCTTGTTTTCTTAGTACCTAAAATAGAGGTGGAAACCAATATGTTACTGCGGTTTTAATTTAGAAAATGAGAATATTTAAATTGAGCATTGGTGGGTAATTAATTTGTATTCAGGTGGTTGCTGTTAGGATTGAAAAATGCTTCAAACTGCTCGTTGTGTTGCTGTTATTGATGCTAAAGTGATTGATAAAAAACTAATAGATTGTTCTTTATTATCTTTATTATCCACATATATATATATATATATATATCTGTTTTATTAATATTTTGGAAATAAGGTGTAAAACCTTAGCTTGCATTGATTATTGTTGATATGCATGTCATCGATCATCAAATATGCTTTTGTTGTGTTAGGGAGCACTGATTGGGCGCCTTTGAATTAAAATTGAAGAAAACTTAGATGTAAGGCGCCTTGGAATTGGAATTGGAATTGAAGAAAATTTAGATTAAAGTTTGGACCGATGAGGTGTAATTTGCTTGGAAGCGAAGTCTTATAAGGTGTCGTTTTTGGTGCTCCAACACGGCTGACGTAATGTTTATCGACCTCCATTCTTAACAAGTATATAGTTGTAATATATAGGGCTATTATAAAAAAAAACCCATGTGGTTTCACAAAATCATCAAATTGTCCCTAACCTATCAACTAACCCCCTGAGGTTTCCAATTTGATCAATCCACCCTTTGAACGTAAATTGGGTGAATTTTCCGGCATTGAAAAAGCAAAATTACTAGAATCCCCTTATGGGTATGATTCATTTAAGCTTGATACAAATTCGTTTCAATTAAGGTATTCCAGTCATTTCGCCTTTTTGGTGCCGAAAAATTCACCCAATTCACGTTCAGGGGACGGATTGATCCAATTGGAAACCTCAGGGGGTTAGTTGGTAGGTCAGGGGCAATTTGATAATTTTGTTAAACCACAGGGGTTTGGTGATTATAGCCATAATATATATCACCTTCAAAGGTTTGTTTGGGGTGATATGCCTTGCACCTTTTCAAAGGGAAAAAATATACACAACGATTTGATTTTTTTTTTTTGAGGGGGAGTTCTTGAGCTACATAAATAGAAAAAGTTTTAAGCTCCATAAACAACAGAACTTTAATCTTAGATGTTGCTTGGAAAGCTGTATGATAGTCAAACATCTAGGAATTATGATTTTGAAAAGAGAGAGTTGAAGGACTACAATCACTAGAGCGCAGAGACTGCGCAAGCGAGGGAGGAGGGTCATCATTAATGGGGCGGGTTTATATATGACGGGATATAGAAAATGGTTTGTGAGCTCATCATTATGATTTCAACAAAATAACAGGCAAAAAGTGTGAGCTAAATTTTTTCAGTTGGGGAGCCCCCCCCCCCCCCCCCCCCCCCCCCCAGTCCATAAGGTGGCTGAGGCTCCATGCCTGTGTATAATATATTTCTGACATTGATATCAGTTTTTTACACTAATAATATGTAATATAGGATCTCCTTGGAACTCTTGAACGCTTGCTTATTCAGCATGAACCCCTTGTTTTTCCTATATATGTGAAGCATCGTTTAGCTATCTTACCTGTCTCTTAAATTTTATGTCTTTACAGGCTCTAGTGGATGCACCTGATATGGTGAGATGTCAAATGAATTTCAAGAGGCTTTCACTTACAGACATCAAAATCGACATCAACAGGATTCCAAAGAAGAAGACACTGATTGCAGCAATAGAGTCCGGTGGTAGGAATTTTGATGACAAAACATTGTGAAGTAACATTCAGTATTATTACTCCCTGTTGATTTAGCTGTACTTTTGTGATCTTAGATGTTAAGAACAAATGGGAGAATAGCTCGTGGGGCAGAAAGCTGATTGTTCAGAAAAGAAGAGCCGCTCTTAATGATTTTGACAGGTTCAAGCTCATGTTGGCCAAGATCAAGGTTTGTTTATTTTGTTCCAAAACCTTCTTTCTACTCGGCTCTTTTAGATTTATAATGCTCCGACCTTTGAACCTTCTGAGCTGATAACTGTCGAAAATTTGCATGTGCAGAGGGCTGGGACGGTTAGGCAAGAGCTCGCAAAGCTCAAAAAGGAGAGTGCTTCCTAAGTGTTAGTGTTTCAGAGGGGAATCCAAATTTTGTTATGAATTGTTTGCAAGTTGTACTTTTGGATTGGTTTATATTTGGTTCTGGTTTATTCAAAGTTGAGAGCAGTTTTAAGCAGATTTTTTGTACTTTGAGAGAGACATGGTTATTGGTTAATCTTCATATGCTGCATGACCAGGTATTGTGATGTTCAACAATATATTACTCTGTTTGGTTTTGTTATATGGAAAACAGTTTGATGAATGATAAGAATGGAATTGTTATGGAGTAAAGACTTGTTTCTTGATTTTTGTTGGAATTTTTTTTATTTTTTTTTCCAATTATATTTTTATGTTACCGTGGTAGGAAAAAAGCAGAGAACCAAACCTATTAAAGCATTTTTTGTGCTCAACCCAAGTGATCTATATAACAGTTTGCTATGTCACTATCCAGTATCCAAAACTAAAAAGTTTCAACTGCTTATAATGGATTTTAGTCCCCATTTTTTTTTAACTGGATCCATGCTAGAAGGCGAAACTTCAAGGTTAACATAAAAAGCTTAAGGTTTGGTTCCCCTCCCCAGCCCTTTTTTCAAACGGTTTTAGGGTTTAGAGATATCATGTGCGGTATGATCCAGGTTCGATTCTCACATGCCGGAGGTTGAATTAGTCGAGGTGCGCGAAAGCTGATCCGAATATTGCGATTATTTGAAAAACCTAATTTTTTTTTACTGAAATAGATGCACATTAGGAGTTTAAAATTCGTGTTAATTCTTTACTCTAAAATTAAGATATTGTTCTAGTTGATAATTTAGGAGTTTAAAATTCGTGTTAAGTGAGAGTCAACAAGAGATTTCTACATTGGCTTCTACAATGAAACATTCGAAGAAAGAGAAAAGAAACAATTTGTTTTTAACAGGGATAAATATTATTTGATAAAAGCAGCATTATGTAAGGTTACAATCAGTTTCTCTCTTCACATATTTCTATTTTGAATGATTAGTCCATGTTCCAGAAGGTTGTTCACATACTAATCTACTTTGAAATCTGACTCTGATTAGTCCATGTTCTTGTTAGAATTACACTTTTCTATAGTCTTTGTCCACTTGATCCTTTGCAGTGAGTGACCAGTTGTTGAAAGACAATGACAACTTCATATAACGACACCACTCGAGAAAGGGTCATTTTGATTCACTATGTCATGTGTTAACGTAGGTAAAGGGTTGGTCAAATTTTTTTAAACAACTTGATTCATATATATATATATATATATCATCATAATTACATGCATTTTCAGAATGAAATGCCAAAAACTATATATATATATATCATGGAAGATACGTATTGAATGGCACTTGACTTTGTTATGCCGTTTAACTTGAGTAACGACTTCGTTTGGGGCAGCTTGACCTTGTTAAAGGGGATAACAAAGCCAAGTGCCATTCAATACTTATCTTCCATGATACAGACATTCTAATGACTATTTACACATTTCAGAAGTTAGAAAGTCATATACTTAGGCCATGCCTAAACATAACACGGTATTAAAACAAAAACATTAT
Source organism: Cornus suecica (assembly GCA_963922005.1). Taxonomy (NCBI): domain Eukaryota; kingdom Viridiplantae; phylum Streptophyta; class Magnoliopsida; order Cornales; family Cornaceae; genus Cornus; species Cornus suecica. Next base: position 6,779,715 of record OY998246.1, on the reverse strand, counting down.
GTATCACATTTTATACATGTATATTTTGTAACAAAAATAACTTATTCAAACGGAAACGTAGTTGGGAGGATTTGAATCCCAGAACCTCATGGTGAGGATCCAAGAACTCTTCCATCACATCCACATGTCCGGGTTGTATACATCTAATATGTTGTTTGAGTGTTAGTATGAGTGTCTCACTTAACCATTTAAGATTTTATTGTGAAGCATCCCATCGGTTACACAAAATTAAGTTTTGAGTAATGATAGTTGCACGGAATTGGTAGGCAAAATCGAGAGAGTGAATGATTATGAATTGTTGAATTGGATTCCACAATTATTGATTCACTCTCCCAAATAATAATAATAAATAAATAATCCTCAAGTGTTTTTTTTTTCTTTTCTAAAATGCATTATCCTGTATTAAGATTTCATACACCAAATTTAATTTTAACTTTCTATATGATTCCCTAATAAATTGTATGAGCAATGATATTGTTATATATATATACCAATGAACACTATCAAACCTAACTGATTACCTTTTTAATCAAGTCCTATCAATGAATTTTAAGATGTCAGCAATTTGATGAGTTAGGGAATGGTCTATTACTAACCTCCAACCAACCCCTTCTCATAAATAATTTTTAATTGTAATTATATTATTCACATAATCCATCACATCCATTTCAATAATCATTGTTAATTTTTTTTTCAAATGCTTAAAATAGCTTGGATGTTTAAATTAATTAAGAGAATTCATTCATTCATATTATTCTAAATTCAGATGTGATAAAATTCTAATGATGGTCTTTAATGTCCACTCACCGTATCCAAAAATCATTCAAATCAAATTTTTTATACATGTCTTCTTATCAAAATCATATACTCCCTCTGTCTCGCAATAGTTGTTCAATTTGAACTTTTTAACATTTTATTGATGTAGATTGACTAGTGTGCAATTTCCAATTTTGTCTTTAAAGATATAGTATTATGGTGGAGTCCGGTATTTGTTTAAAATTAGTGGAATAATTGAGGAAAGTGAGATGTTAAATTATATTGGAATTCGAAATGAATAAGTATTTTGGAACAAGTAAAGTTGTAATAGTAGACAACTAATATGTGATAGAGGTAATATATATTTAGAAATTCTTACAAGGGTATAACTTTTTATTGCTTACGTAGCATTTTGTTATTGGGATTTCCTAATATTGTGCTGACAAGAGCATTAGTTATTGTGATTTGTGAGGTGTCAAATTAATTCATTTATAATTTATTAATGTTGATATTATTTTAATTTGAAAAAGAGGGCTACATTTCAAATAAACAGATGGACTAGTTCTAACTTCTAACTGCCTCACAAGAAAAAGCAGAAATTGACCATTACGTGCTATAATAATGTTACACATCCCAAATTCAAAGCTCATAAAATGCTGACATTAATACCTGAATTAATCCTATTTTACTCTCTCTCGTACAAAAACAGAGAGGACATTAAAGAGTCTCAACATCTCTAGACTTCTTATTGACTTTCAATACTTTTCAAATATATATATATATATATATACACCAAGCAAATCTCTCCCCTCTCTCTATATTTTGATTTTGAAAATCTTACCGTTTTATCTTAATCATCCTATTCAATTACCAAAGATTCATTCTGGACATTCATTTCACTTCCACCATAAACATGGGTCTCAAAGATTTTCAACTCAAATTCAAGGTAACATCATTTCTCCTTATGTGTGTGTGTGTTTGTGTGTATCTATATATCATGTTTTTCGTACAACCAGTAGATTTTGATGAATGGGTTATGTTTTGATAAATATAAAATTGCAGTTTTAGATAGTAAATCAAAGATCAAGAGCAAAAAGTACAATTTTCTTTTTACTTATTTATTTATTTTGAAGCAAAATTACTAAATTTGTACTCTATAATAGTGTGCACTCACTGTTTGTTCACTCGACCCCTAAAATGTTGTTCATTCATTAAAGTTCATTCCTTTTTCACATAACATAGTTTGTGACTACAATTCATATATACACATATGTATATATGTATGTATGTATGTATAATTGGGCAGGCTTTGAGGCTGAGGAGATTTCTGATTGGAGATGGTGGGAATGGGAAAAGTGAGAATGAGAATGGTAAGAGGGCATCATGGATGATGCCCATCACACATGGGTATCATGTGGTGGATGACGTGTCGTTCAGAGGTGGGCCCACTGAGTCAGACTCGGACTCGGACTCGGTTGTGGTACAGAGAGAGCAGTTTGAAGATATTGAATTGTGGTTTTTTGGAGTTTTTGATGCTCAGATTGGAGATGGTGTTACCAAGTATATGCAATCGCATTTGTTTGATAAGAAGCCTAAAGAGGTAATTTCAACTCAACTACACTTGTCTTAATATATATATATATATATATATATATAACAGTTTTCTTACTTGTTTGTGATGTAAAAGAGATTATTTTCTTGTTTGCTTGTGAATGTGATGTGAATAGAGGGGATATATTTCATAACAAAGTACTTCTTGTTTGGTTGTTTCATTTTTCATGGTTAGTTTTGTGATTTTCAACTATTGTGCATATGAATTCATTCTTTAAATTTCTATATTGAGAAGCATCCAAAAGTCAGGATGGCATTCATGGTGACTGGTGAGGCCCACATTACACTCACTAAATGAAAATAAATGCATTCAAATTTGCTTTAAAATAGAAAATATAGAAGAAAAAATGTGAAAATATTATTTACTTGGAGGATTAACGTATAAATATCGATCAATCTCGTTAGTTCAAGGAATAAGTTAAACTCCTCTAAACTATGGTCAAATTTACAAATAACCCTCTGAACCTATATCAATTTGTTGTGAAATGCCCCGTTGTCTTGAATACTTTTCATAAGTGATCAAAATGTCATTTCTTATTGAATTATGCTTAATGCATTTCATATTAACATAAATTATGAAATGATTGATACGAATTTGATAATGTATTCTACATTCAAATATTTATAATCATACACATGATTTTTATAATTAATTAATTAAATCACACTTTTAGGTTATGCAAATATCAATTAAGTAAAAATATATATTGAGGTAAAAAAAAGAAAAGGGAAATGAAATTTCATTCTTTCATTTACCTCTTTCTTTCTCAACCCTTTCCCTCATAGTTAATAAATAATAATTTTATTATTATTATTTACTATTATTCTCTCAACGTCACTCCATTTTCCTCCAATGTATAAATGAATAACATTCTCTTTCTCTAGCTTAAAATGTTCAATTTAATTTACAGTCTCACATAAAGAGAAAGAGCAAAGAAACAATGAGAAAGGCCTATATTGGAGCCAGAGCAAAAATCAGAGAAACAGAGAAGGCAGAAGAAGAGACATTGAAACCAGGTTCAGCCTCTGCAATGGTGATCAATGGAGACAAGCTTGTTATAGCCAACATGGGTGACTATAAAGCCATTGTCTGCAGAGATGGTGATGCTTATCAGATTAGCAGAAGAAAACAGCAATCTACCAAAAGACATTGGTCCCGAAAATTCATTCCAGGCATGATTTTTTTTTCCCGCTACAAATGATATTCGAATTTACTTTATCTAATGCCATATGCTAATGATTTAACATGTTTGCGCCTATTTTCTGAAGGGCAATGCTTAACTTAGGCCACGTAAGAAGGAATTCTCTTTAACGCGGTAGTTCAAAAATATTTTAATAAGTATACTTTTTAAGAGTTTCAAAAACTAAGCAAATCCATGATTTTGAAATTTAGGAAAATATTTTTGAAATTTAAGGACTCGTATAATTTTTTTGTTGGAAGACGTGATCATCATATGTTGAAGGAAGTTCCTTCTTATACAGCCTGAGGCAAGCATTGTTCATTTCTGAATGTCATTGCGTTGTTCTTTTCTAAATGTCATTGCATCACCTCAGGTGCTTTCCGTATGCCCAAAGTGCGCATATTAGCAAGCGATACCGGCAATGCCATGAACACCAAGTCCTCTAAAAGCCTGGAAGTTCTTGTTGGTACTGAGAAAATAGACACTGATACTGAATTTGTGATCTTAGCAAGTAGTGGCATATGGGAGGTGTGTATATCATTTTATCATCACAATTCCTAATTCTCCATTTAAGCTTTGCTATTTCACTAATGTCTAAACTATACCATTTGTTGGAGCAATACATAGTGATTTTAGAGTCTGCTTGGTTTGTATTTCTGAAAACAGTTTTCTATTTTCTGAAAACTAAAAAATTATGCTTAATTGAGTTTTCTAAAAATGTTTGTTTTCGGAAAACTATCTCTGGTTCTCAGGAAATAGTTAGTTTTCTATTTCCGGAGTTCTCGAGAACTATGTTGTTTTTTTTAATGATATTTCTAGAGAATTGAAGTGTTTATTAATTTGTTTTTGTAATGTTTTTGTAAAGGTGATGAAGCATCAAGAGGCAGTGAATCTGATTAGGCACATAGAGGATCCACAGGAAGCTGCTGAGTGCTTAGCAAAGGAGGCATTGACTAGAATGAGCAGAAGCAACATTTCTTGCTTGGTCATCCGGTTTGATTAACTACACCCATGTTTGTTGTTCAAAGTTCTGATATACATTATGTAATGATATAATGTTTCGGATGATTTGAATAATGACTTTTTTTTTTTGAACCTTTTTAATTTCTCATTTGCCAAACATAGATTACATTGTGGATATTGTTTGGTTGTTGTAAATGTAGTTATCACATTCAGCAATCAAATATGTTTTGAGAGTACTTGTATAGGAATGGAAGGAAAATGGGACTTTGGATAGTAGGAAGATGGAATTTTGATGTAAAATGGGACCTGGGTTTTCCATAAATTTTCCGAGAAAATTTTGTTTTCTTGACGAAAATATGACTTTATGATGTTTTCACGTAGTGGGCTGCCTTGTGCATGGTGAATCTGTGATCTGCTTCAGATGATGGCCGGATTCTATTTGAAGTTTAAACATGCTCTAGTTGTTGAAAATTAGAAGTCTTAGATAAAATACTTATTTATTTTTAAAAAATTTCTTACAATTTGGCTGATTTAAGCAAAATAATTATAAATGCATCAGGAACACTATTTAATAAAGATATTTAGGGATTTAAAGTAAGAGTGTGTTAGAAATGTTGGACTAGGAATAATTCTTGATGAAATCGTAATTATAATATTTGTATCATCGAATAAAAAAAAGAAAACAGGACAAAAGTAATCGTTAAACAATGACAAGTAATTCAAATCCCGAGTAAATATGACAAACGTGTTAGTTTTGATGAAGTAAAGAAGATGAAGAGATGAATAATTCTGTATAAAATGAATGAATTACAATAGGTAAAGCCTCTATTTATAGAGGAGAACCAAGTAGAGTTGGAGTAAGGAACAAGCTAAGGTGAAACGGGTCGGACTATATACAACGGACCGGGCTATCTATACATATATTCTAACATCCCCCCTCAAACTCAAAGTGGGAGATGTGATACCAACTGGAGTTTGAAAACCAATTCCTAAAATCTTCCTGGCGGATGAACTTTTGTGAAAATATATGTTGTCTGATCTTTTGATGATATGTGAAGAAGACTAACAATACCATTATGCACATGTTGACGAATAAAGTGACAAACAATTTCAATATGTTTGGGGCGTTCATGGAACACATCATTGTGAGCAATTTGAATAGCACTCTGACTATTACAGTGAAGAGTGATATAAGAACCTTGAGAAACTCCCATGTCTTGTAGAAGCCAGAGAAGTTACTGAATAGTGTCAGCAAGATCACGATATTCTGCCTCAGAACTAGATCGAGAAATGACAGTTTGTTTCTTGCTACACCAAGAGATGAGAGAATCTCCCAAGAAGAAACAGTAACCAGTAGTAGAACAACAATCAATAGAATCTCCTGCACAATCAGAATAAGAATACGCAAGAAGCTCAAGAGACGAAGTAGATGAAAAATAAAAACCATGAAACAAAGTGCCTTTGACATAGCGAAGAACAACTGTATAATGAGTTGTCCGTATAGCAGACATGAACTGACTAACTAGATGAACTGCATAAGCAATATATGGACGAGTGACGATAAGATAGACAAGACTGTCAACTAACTGTCGATACAATGTGGCATTGATAAGTGGATCACCATCAAGAGGAGTGAGCCTGAGATTAGTTCACACCAAAGTCGATACTGTCTTGGAGTCAGTGAGACTTGCTCGGTCAAAAATATCAAAAACATATTTCGCTTGAGAGAGATAATAACCACCAGAATCATAAAGAACTTCAATACCCAAGAAATAACTAAGACGTCCGAGATCTTTCATTTCAAAATGAAGATTGAGAGGCCGTTTGAGATCAGAAATACCAGTGATATCGTCTCCTGTGAATATCATATCATCAACATAAAGAAATAATAGTATGGGACCAGCATCTGTCTTGCGAATATAGAGCCCCGAATCATATGCACTAGAGGTGAATCCAAATTGTTTGATAGTGGAGCTAAACTTTCCAAACCACGCACGAGGAGCTTGCTTAAGACCATATAATGCTTTCTGAAGTTTGTATGCTTAAGATAGAGAGTGAGTAATGCATGGAGGAGGTTTCATGTAAACTTCTTATGTGAGATCACCATTAAGAAATGCATTTTTGACATCCATCTGAAATATACCCCATCTTCGAGCAGCAGAAACGACAAGTAAGCTACGTACTGATGTAAGACGAGCAATAGAAGCAAAAGTCTCTTCATAATCAATCCCATACTATTGAGTAAAGCCTTTAGCAACAAGTCTAGCTTTATATCGTTCTATTGAGCCATCAGATCGAGTTTTAATTTTGTAAACCCATTTACAACCAACTGCAGTCTTCCCTGGTGGAAGATTCACTAAATCCCATGTATGAGCTTTGTCTAGAGCCTGCAATTCCTCAATCATAGCTTTCTGCCAATGTAGATTATAACTTGTCCCTTTATACGATGATGGTTCATGATGAGAGAAGATGGTGGAATAACAATGATAATCACGAAGATGATGTGGAAGTTCTCTTACCCGATTAGATTGACGAGTAGTAACAGGAGAAGTTGAAACAGCAATGTCAGGAACAAAGACTTCAGCGACAGGATCATCAGACGAGGCAGACACATTTGGAGAGATCGTAGGAAAGAGCGCATGAGGAGGTACATTGGATGTAATAGACAGAGATGGAGTATTAGAAATTTTTGTAGACGGATCAAAATCAGTGGTTGGTGCAGTATTATCTTCTGATGGAAAGAGGCTAAGTATAGGATTAGTGAAAAATGGAGTAATAGAAGATGGTGTAAGATTAAACTTGGAAAGAGAGGAAAACATTTTATGTTCCCAAAAGATGACATGACGAGATGCGAAGACGTTTAGAAAGAAGATCCCAACACCTATACCCTTTATGTTCAATTCCATATCCCAAAAAACAACAAAGATGGGAACGAGGTTCAAGTTTGGAATGCTCGTATGGCTATAGTAGGACAAAACAAGCACAATCAAAAACTTTAAGAAGATTATAGTTAGAAGATATGTCATACAATCGTTCATAAGGAGTTTGGTTGTCAATGTTGGGCGTGGGAATACGATTGATAGTATAAACAGCTGTGAGAGCAGCTTCCCCCCAAAAACGTTCAGGACAAGAACTGTCTATAAGAAGAGTACGAACAGTATCTAAGATATGACAATGTTTACGTTCCGCACGACCATTTTGTTGAGAGGTTCCAGGACAAGAATATTGAGACAGTCCCCTGTTGACGAAGGAATTTAAAAAAAAATTGTTTCCCTATATTCCATGGCATTGTCAACATGAAAAACTTTTATGGGACAAGATAATTGAGTTTTAACCATACGAGCAAAATCATAATATATTTGAGGTAATTATGAGCGCTTTTTCATGAGAAAAATCCAAGTGAAACGGGTGTAATCATCGACAAAAATGACAAAATATTTTGAACCCCCCATTGTGTCAGTAGGGGAAGGGCCCCAAACATCAGAATGTACAAGATCAAATGGAGCAATGGAATGAGAAGAACTTTTATTAAATGATAAAGCTAGTTGTTTTCCTAATTGACAAGATAAACAAGAAAGAGTATCAGGTTTGACATTGCCAAGTTTGTCAACTGATACTAAAGAGCGAAGTCTATCAACAGACACATGTCCTAACCTAGAATGCCATAAGTTGAAAGGAGAAGTAGATGATGTAGCAGCAACTGTAGAACCAGAGGAATGATATGGAATGTGAAGATGAATGAGCTCAAACATGCGTCCAACCTTACAGCCTGTCCCAATGATCTGTCCTGTCTTCGGATATGACAACCAGAAGAGGAAAAAATAATTTTGAAACCAAGACCAACAGAGATAAGATTGATAGTCAACTGAGGAATATGTAAAGCAGCTGGAAGAGAGAGATTAGATGTAGACACTAATCCTATATGACTAACTGACAATTGAGATCCACCAGCAGTGTTAATTGATGATGAATGAGTGATAGTATTTTTAGAATGAAAAATTGAAGAATCAACAGTCATATGATTGCAACATCCAAAATAAAAAACCAAGAGTTACTTGTGGTGACGGACATAGCATTACCAGAAGGGAATAGAACCTGTTTGAGTAAAGTGACAAGGTCATTTGTGGAGATTGTTGGACTGGCACGTTCTAAAGGACAAGATTATTCCACAATGGCAGCATTGACAGACTTAGATGATTGGTATTGTTTGGCTGGAGCTTCGTGAGATGAATAGGAGCGAGACTTTTTGTAAGGACTCTTGAAGTAATCATTGTGATAATGTCTAGGCCATTTCTTGTGACAATGCTTGCAAACTCGAATAAGATAATTCAGGCGATCATGGGTGTTTTGATGGCAGTAGGTACATGTCTGCCGAGAGGATTGTTGAAAAGATGATATAACATAGTTGGGATGATGAACAACAAGAACGACATCAGTAGTATGAGATTTGGTTCCAAGTCTGATTTATTCAGATAGAAGCTCAGTGATGGCACTGTCGAGAGAGGGTAAAAGACTTCTGTGAAGAAGATAGGCTCGAACCGATTCAAAACGATCATGAAGAGCCATCAGAAGTGTGACAACATGTTGTTGATCTCGATAGGTAATGAATTTCTCAGCATCAGAGGTACAACTCCAAGTTGGTTCAGAAAGTGCAAGTTGATCCCAAATAACATATATCTCTAACATAAAATAATTAATAGACTGACCTGGTTGTTGATTCTTAACATGAAGATTTTTCAGAAGTTGATACTGATGAGTAAGATTTGTGGTGGTGTAACGGCTTTTGAGAAAATCCTAAACTTCTTTAGCGGTAGTGAACTGACCAAATTGCTGATGAATTGACAGAGCTGATGTATTACAAAACCATGTGATCATTTGGCCATTCTTGTTATCCCAGTCATCTAGACATTCCACAAACTTGTAATTAGTTTCAGTGCCCTCACGACATGGTATGGTAACATCACCAGTGATTAGTCGCCAAAGTTTATGAGCTTTTAGAAAACTGGTCATAGCTTGAGCCCAAAGAGTATAGTTTGACCCATTGAGAATAGTAGAGATAGAATGAGAAACCTCCAAACGATCCATAGTAATGAAAAACTGTGAGTAATCAAGAAAGAAAAGTCAAATCTCGCAAAACCAACTTTACGGTTGCGTCCGGAGCGGTCCAATTAGCTAAAATTGACTATTTGTTTGCTAAAATCGAATTAAAAATGAGCCCGGAATGCACAAAAGAGTGAATATAGGTAAAACTGTAATTTTGAAGAACCTGGTGACGTGGCTCAATCTGGAGAGGACACGTGGCAAATGATGTTGCCAGGAAAAGGCGTCAAAAAACTCGCCGGAGAAGACGATCAGTGCCGGAGAAGATGACTGGCGTCGGGAAAACTCACCGGAGAAGACGATCGTTGCCGGAATCTGCAAATGTTGCTGGAAAATTGAACGGCGGTAGGGTTTCGGGAACGTTGCCGGAGAAGATGACCGGTGATGGTGCCGGCGGTAGGGTTCCAGCAATGTCGCCTGAGAAGATGACCGACAACAGTAGGGTTCCAGTGACCACACACGCATTGGAGGTGTCCGTTGGGTGTGCGGCGAACAGGATTTGCTTCGTCTGATCGAGGCGAACCCGTTCGTGCTGTTGGATTTTGATTTCGAGGATGTTTTAGACGACGAATTTGGACCAGTTTGTGTTTGATGGTGCGAAAGCAATGATGATCAGTAATTGACCGTAAATGAAGAGAAACCCTTGATTAGTCTGATGGATTTTTGAGAAACAAGATGAAAGAAACCCTAGAAGGGTTTTGATAGAGTAAAGAAGATGAAGAGATTAATAATTTTGTATAGAATGAATTAATGATTGAATTACAATAGATAAAACCTCTATTTATAGAGGAGAACCAAGTAGACTTGGAATAGGGAACAAGCTAAGGTGAAACGGGCCAGGCTAAATACAACAGACCGGGCTGTCTATACATGTATTCTAACAAAAAGTAACCGTTAAACTACTACTAAACTAAGACTATCAAATCTTGAATTGATCTATTAAATTTACAGTTGAAAGCTGCAAACCAATATATCTAATGGGTATTGTATTAAAAATGAGTTTAAATATACAATTTACAGTTTCAGCAACACCATACATGGCAACAAAAAACTATTCTGACACATTGATAGGCAAGCAAATTGATGAATCACCACAATTGTTACACTAAAAAAAGGGTCAAAAGATGGAGAAAAAGAGCTGTGACCTCCCCTCACCTCAGGATATTCAGTTATGTTGTGACCTTCTTTTCACTGTTCTTGCTTCGGAACCCCGACAACAGAGAGAAGTGGCGTGAAGCTGTACCGAAATGAACAAAATTATTCATTCCAAATCTTTCCTAATTCAAAAAAAAATATATATATATATATATCGATTGTAAGAATGTGGACAAGGTTAGTTGGTGCTTACACTTTTGTGAGGTAGTTCCAGCATTGGGGGTTTCATCTTGAAAGATGAGATTCTTCAGTGTGTAAACTGAAAATGAGAAGCACGAAGATATAGTCAGCTTGGGAATTGTGAACTTCTTATCACTGATAGGACTTGAGCTAGTATTGAAATATATTCATCAACTGAAGAGAGTTTTGTAAATCTTATATGCAGAATCAGATTAACTCTTGCAATCTTCATACCGAAAGTTCGCATAGGGTCCAGAATGAATAAATATATCAAGTTTCGTGAATCACTGTGGTGTGGTAAAACTTGGGGAACTAAATATAGGTCACTGTGGTGTTCAAGACATCCCATAGAAACTGAATCAGTTTATTGAATCGGATTAGCACAAAAGCATGCAAGATAGTTGTGTTTGAAGGGGACGGCAGCACTATAATAGAAATGAGATTACTAAAATCTAAACAACCCAAGTTGTGATTCTAAACAAGTATTAAATGGAAGAAACGACTGCATTTAGAGCGGTCGAGAGCCCAAAACAGGTTATGAACGAGGGAATACATCAAAAGAAATACCATCTTCAAATGGCATAAGCTTCTTCTATATGGAACGTTGGATTTTGCAAAGACCAGATTGTGAATTTTTGCGTTTAATTATTTAAGCTTACCGGATAGCATTTATAGTAGCATTTATTTTTGTGAACTGTCTTTCCACAGTTCAAAAAGGGAAAGACAGTGATATGCGCATTACCTTCACCAGACGCAGCAGTATTTGTTCCATTATCATCCGCCTCAGAACCATTGAGACTTGCATTATCTGGTTCAACACTGGGGTCACCTGCACCCGAGCTATGGTTTTTTTTTCCGAACTTCAAAAGCCGTCTGAACCCTTTCGATGATTCCTTCACTAGAGGTTTCTCCAGTGATTCTGGAATCTTTCCTAATTTCAGGTTATTAAAATCAGATACCCGTGCTTTAGCAGTTTCCACTCCTGCAGGAATCATGTTCAAGCTTGATGGGGGTGCTTTGCCATACTCTGAACTTACAGTACAGGGTTCTTCTAAAGAAGAGACTCGAGCATAAGGGGCATGATAAGGTTTTTCAGCAGTATTGATGTTTGGAAACTTGAGGGCTTCCTTCTCTGCATTACCAGTCATCACCTGATTACCACAGAAAATAATTACCACAGTGATCAGATCATCCAGAAAATTCTCTCAGTTGCCACCCTATGAAATAAAATAGCTTCCCTACCAGAATATTTGGAGTTATAAATTCACAGCAAGGGACAACTTAACCTAATGCTTTCAGCAAGTTCAGAACAACAGCCAATTGAGATATAAATTACAACTAAGCAGGCTCTCGAGTAGTGTTTATTTCCTGAACTGGTGACAGAAAGAAATTTCAATATATTATAGCCTGGTTCTAGACAACATATAGTTAGAATTTAGAGCGCACTTGATCCACACTGAAGTTAGGATTATAGAAGTGCAATTGAGCACAGCAAGTAGGAGCATAAATAGGTGTCAAAACTGAATCAATTCCAAAAGAAAACATAAAATTTGAAATACGTAATCAGGATGACCAGAATAGAAGTTTGATCATCTTAAGGGGCACTTTCACGGGGTTGTGAAGACATTCTGGTCAGTCAGTTTTAAGTAGCCAACTGACTTGAACAATATAGTTACAGTATATTTGGATCCAACTTGCAAGTCAGGAATATATGAAGAATAGAACAAATATATTCCTGCTAGTGGAAAAGCAAAAATAACATGTGGGTCCTTCCAGTTTACATACTCTTTTCCATGTTTAATCCTTTCCAGTTTCCAATTTTGGATATTAAAGTCCAGCTGCCATTGACTGTTCTAGTTAAATTAGTTTATCCTCACAAAGAATGTTATGAGCCACTTCAGTTACTGTAACATCAAATTACTTCAGTAAATGTAACCACATAAATATAGTTATGAGACACTTTTGATCTTACCGATCCTATTTCATAAGGGGTCAGCTCCTGTGATTGGCTTTGAATGGGTTCTCCATTACTTCCATCCATCTTCTCTACTGATGCATGTAAAATGGAAATAGAGGGCTTCTCACATTCGAGCATCACAACAGTCTTCTCAACGACAGGGTTGTCATCCACATCACCCTGATGCAATATCTTGCCATTGTCCCTGTTCAGTTCAGCAGTTTCCGTAGTTGCAGAAGATTTGCTATCATTATTCTTCTGTGTCCTCTCTTTTTCTGCTGATTTGTTCGGGCCTACATCTGAAGGCCCTTTGGGGGTTCTGATTTTCAGTTCGGGAAGGGTTGCAGCCTTGCTTCTATCAAGATTAATAATTGCAGATATTTTCTTGCTCTCAGGCCCGTTAGATACCTTTGGCTTTGATAGCGGCTCAGCACTTCGGGTCTTCACTGAAGTGCTATGATGACTGCTAATGGTCTTAGGTTCTGATAATCTTCGAATCCGCGCAACAGAAGCCTTTAAATCAGGAGTAACACCACTGATTTCTTTCTTTGGCTCAGACAATGATGACACCGATTTACTCAAACTATTCCCTGGCAAATGGCTGCCATCACTTGATTTTCTGGCTTTAGAGGCCTTCTGAGTATCACCTGATCCAATTGAAGCAGTTCTTACTTTGGACCTCTGTAGAGGTGATAAGAGTCCTGGTTCCGAATCACTGAATTTTGATCCTTTGTGAGAACTTGGGGAAAGTTTTGTTGGCACTTGTTTTCTCGTTTGCATAGAGGGCAATGGTGACTGAGCAGAGGTGGAACTGCCTCTGGCTGCAATTCTCTTTTGCCTCTCTATCTTCAGTGCTTCTATTCGTTTCATCTGTTCTTCTTCCTGTAAAAGAACTATAAGCTTTAAGTACATTGAAAAATCCATAGTGTTCTACTTGGCAAAGGAACAAGAAGCTGTAAACTATAGGAAACACCATATGACATGAAATAGTAACTGAAAAAGGTTAACCATTGGCCTAACCAAAATAACTGGCTACTTTAGGTGGTCATGATTCTAAACTCCTTGTTGTACTATAGCATGTCAAGAGAATAATCAAGCTGAATTACCTTCTCTTTCTTCATTTTCTGGAGTTCAGCTTTGTAGCTCCTAAGCTTCTCAGCACGTGCTCGTGCGTCTTCCAAAGGACTTGTCTTTGATGGTTTCACTTTCCTTATCGGCCCCACAGTCTTCTTCTTTCCTCCAGTATCTGGAGTGACCTTTGACTTCTGATCCTTTTCTGACTTCTCAGACCCTCGCTTAACATCTGTCACAGCTTCCTTACTTTTGTCCACTAAAGCAGCATCTTCAACACGAACCTGCATTTCATAGTCTAGGGCAGGGTCAAACCCAATAGACATCTTTTCTGTTCTACGCTCAGGCATGAAGCTCAAATCCGGTTCATAGCTAAATTGGGTTCCAACCGTACAAGAATTGTTTTCCGGCTTCTGAACCATTGATGGGAGCTCAGAATCCATGTCAATAGCAGTTCTGTTATCAGTTTCAACTTCATCTAGTGACATTGATCGCAGTGGAACTATGAAGGATTCATCAGACATATCCTGTGACGAACTCCTATTGAAATTATTAGTGGCACGCTCAAATCTATTTACAGCCAGTGGATCTGTTGTATTCACAAAATTTGATTGGTTTCCTCGTCCATTAATCATGAACTCATCATTTGCACTCCTGCTATACACACCCTTTCTTCCATTTATTTCACTCACTTGTACGTCATTGGACCCTCTACCATCATCATAATGACTCTCTCCTCTAGAAACTAAAACTTCGTCATTTGACAACCTCGACATGCGAGTCATATTTCCACTAGTTTTATGAAATTCAGTCATCCTCCCTTCTTGTATTTCAACTGGATCCCGTGCACCAATAGCCAAAGGATCATCACCCACTATATTTTGCCGTCTTCTCATTTGGACGTCCTTTTCGTTCACAAACATGGTTTGTTTGGCAGCACGATTATTTTCATCAGCATCTCTTAGTAAACAAGTTTGAAATGCCTGCCAGTGTCCAGGATCTGATTCCTTTCCATTACCATTTTTTTCCTTATCATACCAATTTAATTCATCCACTGATTTTTCATGGCTTCCTTTTCTTTTTGAGGATCTCAGTGAGTTCTTATGCATCATCACTGGAGTATCATCTTGCAACTCTCCAGCTTCCTTGTCACTCTCAGAATCGCTGGGTTCAGACTCACTGCCTGAAGAATTCTGCCGTTTTGACGTTATGTAGTTAATGTTCCGAATGACAACCATCCCTGATTGCTTTTTCGCTGATCTCCCAGCCTTTTTCCGTGGTTCCCGACTTTGTGAAACTTCCTTCTCTGATGCCAAATCATCCTGCAAACTTGTTTTGGAGGCATCCATCTCCCACGTTTCTGATTCAGTGTTGCTATCTCTACTGTCCAACGAGTGCCTTTTCTGTCTAGGACCAGCAGCAGTGGATCGATTATCATCCACTGGTGGATATGGTGGCGGGTAAAATGGACCATTTCCAGGATAGTTCGGATAGTAGGGAATTCCTTGCATGGGATATGGTTGAAACACAGGCATAACACCATTTGGGGAATGCATGGGCCAGGGAGGAAACACGGGATGTGGAAACTGGCCTTGAAAATATTCTTGTTGAGCAGCTGGGGCTTGGTGATCCATAGGCCTGCCATCTGGGCACCAAATGGACATACTCAACTTAATTGGCGAAATGAGTGAACAAGATACTTAACTCGCCAACACATTTTCCCAACTATTTTGGACCAGCTGAGTGGACGACATTGAGGAAATTTTTTGGGTGTTGATAAACATCAAGAGAAATAGCAACTAGTTTAATGTAATTTTTCAAAAATGTGTGCATGCTTTTCAAGTTCTCTAATTTCTATCACAATCTGATTGCAGGCTTTCCAGGAAGGGAATTGGATTTTTAACTGTCTTGCATTAGGAAGGATTAGGATCCTGACCAGCAGATAACCTAAACAAAAAGTGTGAACTGACTACACCAGAAAATTTCACCACACTATTCAGCCACTTTGATGGATCATCACATTCCATTCTTAAGATCAATAAAACCACCAAAAAATAGCACCTAGGTTCCTCATTAAGTTTATAAAATACACTTGCATCAGCAATTCACAGACGTGGGTGACTAAATTAGAACAACAAAATTACCCGCAGATAGGGAAACAAGAAGCCTTTTCTCAAAATTAGAAGATGGTCTTGGCATTCAGAGCCAAAAGCTTGACAGCTTTCAAATACCATGGGGCTAAGGAGGAATAGTATTCCTCCATAGATCACTGGGCAATAAGACAAGGTTATAGTGTTCTTTTACTCACTGTTGTCAAACCATGTAAGGTACCGTGTACTATCTAACCCCTGTGAGTCGGTGGTAAAACAAGATATAAATTTCTATGTTCTTTTAGAACCCCAAAACTCATTCAAAGGGTGGGCAATTACCACTATACGACAATATAAACTGCCTCTTACACATAAAAGCTTATGTAAAAATCTTGTATCTGACTGGAGAATGGGATGAAAGATAGTTGTATAACCAATTTGGAAGAGAGAATGACAGTGACGAAGTTATGTGGGTTCCTTGGTAAAATTAGAAGAAAGAAAGGAATTGAAGGCTTTCAGTGTTAGTTACTTCACATAGGACTGAGTTTATACCTGCACTTGTGCTGATGCCTGCTTTTACATTGTTTTCAGAAGCCAAGTCATTAGAGGATTCATTATGTTTGTTGGCCACACTAGAGAGCATAATGTCTGGTGCATTCATAGTAGAGAAGTCTGATCGGCTAGACATTGCTTCTGCTGCTTCGATTTCAACCCATTCTCCACGTTCATGTTTTCCCTTCCACAAATCCATGAACCTTAAGCATGCATCCCTATCTCGTACATAGATATAACATCCTCAGAAATCATCTCTATTAAAAGAAATCTTGCTGCCAGTCGGCAATTGTCAGGATAGGGGAATTTTTTTCCAAATCAATATAATATGTCAGAGAGAGAGATCTGTTATGCATTGCTGCTTACATCAATCGTGAGGCTCCAAAGCATTCAGCAAAAGACACCAGCACTTCCATGTGATCAATGTCAAAACCAGCAGCTACAGCACGCGCAAAGTCCATGCCTTGCTCTTTTTGCAGCACAATTTTGCGCGTCTCCAGGACTTTCAAAAGCTGAACTCTGATTAAAATGTAAATCAAGTGCAATGAGCTCCAAGACCCCATTACATGTAAGTCGAAGATAGCATCACAACCTTACCAGTTGAACAATATATTGACATAATTCATTTTCTTCTTTTTTACTTCTAGTATGCTATATCTATTTTTGGAAGGCAATTAATTCATGAGCAAAGAACATCTTGGTCATTTAAAAATTTCATGAGCCTGTAACAAGGTTGTTGCAGAATTTATGGCAATGGAGAGTCAGATACTTTTGAAGACAGTGTGTTTTCTGAACTAACATTATTTTGTAGGCCTACAACAACTTAAAGCAACAAATATCTTTAGGTGTTACATGTTGAAGCAATCCTGCTAGCGCACTCAAGTGAGGTGGAATAGACTTGTCACAGCTAATAGAGGATGTTGTAATTGCATTTACTTCCAACCAAATAGCATAGAACCCAGGTTTGTGGAGAAACTGAAACATGGACTTAGAAATAGATTTTCCTGGATTTTCCTGGATTCTAACAAGGATGATGTGTGCAGCTGCCAATTATATCTTACACGACACCCATTTAGAAACTTTATACCTGTATTTAAAGTAGTATGATTCTTTTCAGGAAGAAAACTGTGAAGACTTAATTTCACCACTTTTTGGTTCAGCATGCAGAATATGAGAAGTAAAAATAGCAAGAAATGATATATAAGTACGTCAAGTAAAGCAGATTTGAAACATCATGACATGAAGATAAAACATTATACAGCGGAGATAGCATGCACCTGATCTTCCCATCTGGGTCTCCATGACCACAATTTACACAGAAAAAAAAAGAACAGAAAAAAAATAGAAATACCCCTGTTAAAGAAGCATTTTAACATTTGAACTATTTTCAAATTGGCACATATGTATATCGTCTGACAGAGGTGAATGACATTCCTGTTTTACTTCCTATAGGCCTTCCCCCTAGGCAAACTTAAGCATAATATAATGCATCGATGTAATTTGATGATGGGTGATTTGTCAACAATGATAGAATTAGTATATACTTTGAATTTCCCTCCTGCGTGATGGACCCATTTGCCTCCGGTGGATGTGTTCCAGGCTGCCAAAGGAAGAAATCAAATTACAAGACTATATAAGAAAATGGAGTGGTATGAAGTGGGTATTTGACATCAGTTACCTGGTAAAGGACAATTGCCTTCTCCTCATCTGGTGTAGGTTTGTAGTCTGTGCAAAATTGCAGGAGTAATTCAATACCACAAAAATAACTATCAACATTTAGCAAATTACATATTCAGCATCTAATGATCCAGAGTACAAATCTTTCTTGATGGTCTATTCCTTGCAGTAAGTTAATAAAACCTAGAGAAATACCAAAATAATAATGAAGCAGCTTTATTCTACAACATTTTATTTTCTTTTTGCAATGTACTGAATTCTGTCCCTCTAGGCAGTACCTTCATTGCTTCCCACCGGTTTTGCTTGACGATTTTCTACCTGCCATTCAGAAGAGGGACAAAACCTATGAATGTTATTTTGATTACAAATAAGAATAGAAGTTTCTATAGATAATGCTTACACTGCTTAGCCCTATATCATTGTTTCCCTGGATAGCAATTGCTTCCTCAATCTGTAAAATTTCAGATTCTATGGTGTACACCCGTTCCAAGATCTCAGGAGTGCTCACAAAACGAACAAACCTATTGAAATATCACAGATATTAGTCCTTTTGTTTCATCTATAGGAATAGATACTGGCCGAGTAATGCAGATTCCAGTGAAAATGTCACACCGCAAAACCATGTGGCGCCACATTAATGCACTAGCATGCAGAGGTAGCCTAAAACCTTCTCTGCCTAGGATGGGTTATTGCAGGAGAACATGATATACATAAACAACACATGGAAACAAATAATATTTATTTTTCTTATACAGGCTTAAATACATATAGGGAAGGTTAGTAAGGCAACTGGGAACTGTTTAACTGACCTACAACTTCACATTGAATTGGTGACAATTTTTGGGAAATTAGAGACACCTTGACTCTATGTGTCGATAAACCATGAGAGTGCAGTACTCACTCGTGCTAGCTTCTATTCATATTCTGTAGCTGTCGATAGTCCGTTACAAAGTGTTGCAAATTTTAGAAAGTTGAACAAAAAGGCCCCTCTAAAAACAGGCGAATTTATGCTGGGAAATTGGGGTACGAGAATTAAGAAATACTGTCCGTTAGATAATTTAATCTTGGAATTAGTAGCTGATACAAGCTGTAACAATGTTATGCGTAAGAAAAAACTTGTATCTATATAGCAAACCATAATCTGGTAGAGAAAAAGAAGCAACTTTGTGATCATGAAGAGGGATATGATGTTAGACACTTGTGTTTATAAGATGACAGACTGTTTTGTAGCAAAACATAATGTGATCTGGTCTTTAAAAAAAGAACAAACCTTATTATCAAGAAATGAGATATGATGATTAGTTTTTTGATCTATTTTGGGTTCCTGCAATACAGCTCTGAGTATATAGTTCTAACATTATAGAGCAGTCTTGATGTAGTAGCACGATAATATGTACAGTGAAATTCTAAATCTCAGTGTCTACAAGCATTTTAAGTAACCTAAATTATTACAGCCGATTTTCTTTCCAGATTTCTTTTATTTGTAAACATTATCACTTGGGTAATTCATATATTATGCATTTTCTTTGATGCATCACAACACATTAGTTGGGTTTCCTTTATTAACTCATCTCAACTAGAAATCAAACACCATTCTTTGGACACCAATATTGGAGTACTTGTCATTTAAGCAAAATGTTTTTCATTTTTCTCAGGAAAAAAGGAAATACCTCTAAATATTGAGTAGCTGGTAATCAAACTACGAGAATTATCAAACAGTTAATTTGCCACTGAATGCAACTTCAGGGAAATGACCGCAATCAAATAGAGTGACTTTCTAAGAGCATGATATAGCAATTCAAACCTTTCCACAGTGCCCTTTGTAAACCACGTTGCATCAGTGCCAGGTTCTGGTTCTAGAAAAATTGAGTAACCCCCCTTGGCAATCTGATCTTGAGCAGTCTTCAGGTGGGCAAGAAAAGGACTCAGCAAACCTGAAGCGATTTTCTCCATCTTTGCATTTGCAGTGATAATCAAGTCACACCTAATCAAAAGAAAAAACAAAAAAAAAGAAAGATTGCAGTCAGGCATTCATTTGCAGACAAAAATGGAAATTTAAATCTTCCATAGCATCTTCTGCTTGACCAATTAACCATGCAAATGGATTTCGGGGAACCAATCCAGGACCTATGCTTTCTTGGTCAGAATCTACATGGTTTCACATTATGTGAAAAAATTACGAATATATATATCCATACATATATATCTACGCACCCAAATCTCAGAAATGCAACAACACCAAGCAATATACAGAAAATAAAAAGAAACCTGATGTGACCTGAGTAAAATCTAGATTCAACTGAACTCAAATCCTTGTATTATAGAAGCATGAGCTTGAATTACATAGATGCACACCAACACACACGGCTATGTATCTATTCTTGCAAACAGAAACAACACGCATCAAACAACAATACTAAAATCAAGCTATACCAAATGATATTCAATTGCATAAAACCAATACAATTCTCAATCTCATTATTTAATCAATAGCAACATAAATCAAAAGAGAAGAACAAAGAACAGAAACATTCCATCATCAGCAAAAACAACGAATCCGAAAAGTCAACACAAAACGACTCAGATAGATCCACAAACGAAAACAATCAAAACACCAATACTTCACACCCTAACACATTCAATCCAAAAACAATCAAAATCAACAAAATCTCAGAACCGCAATACCTAGTTCGAGTAGGCGTGAGCTGAAAAACAACAGAATCGAGTCGAGTACTTGACTTCATCGTTGCAAAAACTCCGATCAGCTCAATGCTAGGGTTTTGAAGATCGAATGACCTCTAAAAATCGAATCAGCGAATCGTCAAATCGATAAATCCATGAAATGCTTCGAAAAACGATTCTGATTTCAGAAAGTGAATTGAAAATTGCGCGAAAAAGCTGTGAAGAGCTTTAATGGCTGCAAAGAAGAGAGTGAAGACTTTTAGAGAGAGAAAGCAGAGAAAATGTGAGAATGAAAACACAGAGAGATGAGAGCAAAAAGAGAGACTGAGCCAAAGTCTAGAGAGAGAAAGTGTAGATAGAGAGAGGAATCCAAGTGAGTGTTGTTTATCAGATACTAACCGGTGCGAAATTGCTTATCAATATCTCGCGTCTCGTTGAATTTCTCCTGGGGTGTAAAAAGGGAGAAATATTGAGGGCAGTTTAGACAATTCTTCATACAACACGATACCATTTGCCACCATATTTAAAAAAATAAAAAAATATAAAAAAAGTCTAAGGGACAATCTCCCTATAATCTAGATCTCAAAGAGATCGTCATTTGAGAATGTTATATAAATGATCCACAATTATTATATCGTTAAGACGCAAACTTGTGGAGGTACAAGAATTCGAACTCATATTCAATACACTAAATATGATTCATTCAAGTATTGAAGGTTCGCCCTATCATAAAAAGTAAGTTCCAACTTACAACAACATACCATAAATATACCACCTGTGTAAAACAAAATTTATTAAAAAAAACATCTATTTAAAAAGAATAATATATATCATAAAAAAAAATAGGGAAAATTATACAAACTACTCCTTAACTATGACCTAATTGCAAAGAGTACCCCTAACGTTTGAATAATATCAGTTATTACCCCTTAGAACAGCCCCAGTCAGATTTGTGCGTGAATTTACTTAAAAGCCCTTGTTTTATATTATATTTTAGGATTAATTTCAAGAAACGCCCTATACTATCCAGTTTTATCAACTAACCCCAACGGTGTCCATTTTGCCCCAAAAATTATAAATTGAAAAATATATATATATTTTTCGCAAAAAAATTATTTTTCGGAGGGAGAATATTATTTTCCAAAATATGAATTATTTCGGAAAAAATAATATATATTTTTTGAAAAAAAATTATTTTCAGAAAAAAATCATATTTTGGAATATAGTATATATTTTTCGCAAAAAAAATATTTTTTAGAAAAAATCATATTTTGGAACATAATAGTATATATTTTTCGCAAAAAAAAAGTATTTTTCGGAAAAAAATTCATATTTTGGAACATAATAAGTACTTTTTTGCAAAAAAAATCATATTTTGGAATATAATATATATTTTTCGCAAAAAAAATATTTTTCGGAAAAAAAATTCATATTTTGGAACATAATAAGTACTTTTTTGCAAAAAAACCATATTTTGGAACATAATATATATTTTTCGGAAAAAATTCATATTTTGGAACATAATAAGTATTTTTTTGCAAAAAAATCATATTTTGGAACATAATATATATTTTTCGGGAAAAAATCATATTTTGGAACATAATATATACTTTTTCGCAAAAAAATTATTTTTCGAAAAAAAAATTCATATTTTGGAACATAATAAGTATTTTTTTGCAAAAAAATCATATTTTGGAACATAATATATATTTTTCGGAAAAAATTCATATTTTGGAACATAATATATACTTTTTCGCAAAAAAATTATTTTTCAAAAAAAAAATTCATATTTTGGAACATTATATATAAATTCAAAAAAATTAGGGTATTTAAGTAATTTTGTATGCAAAATTGGAACATGCAATGATATGAGGGCAAAAATGTGTACAAAAATAGTCTTTATTGACCAATTCTGGCGTTGACTTTGAACATAATGGGCTAAGTGTTTCAACGGATGTGATTTTAAGGGTAGTTTATAATATTATTGAAACGTAAGAGGTACCGCGTGCAATTAGGTCATAGTTCAGGAATAGTTTATATAATTTTCCCAAAAAAATATTACATCATAATCAATATATTAAGCACGTTTGCCTCTATTTATTTATTTTTTCTTGTTGTTTTCTTATGTGAAATTTTTTGATTTATAATTATTAATTTCAAACCCAAGGCATAAAGTTATAGTAAAATTTTGTTTGGATTAAATTTTCAAAATGATTTTGGAGAAAAAAGTTGTTGTACCGGTATGATTAGGGAAATTTTGTGAACGAGACATTTGCTTGTGAAATTACCAAAATGGGTGAATCACTTCCAATGGTGACGTTGATGGTTGATACCTTCCAACGGGTAAACAAATGTTATTGAGTGGTTACCGCTTAATTGCGCATGCGGTGGATGTCTGATGTCTATGGATGGAGACCAAGAATCAAATAAAGTGTTGTTGAAATTAATTTCTTATAGTAGATGAAATTGATACCTAAACCCCTCACTAATTTGGATTTGCAACATAGGATTCCAAACAAGCCCTTGGTAATTCTTGTTTCTTGCTCAATAATTATTTGTTTTCACATTCACGGAGTGGACTAACAAGGTTAATAGTGAAACATATATATATATATATATATAAGTTTACATTTGTTGGCTTAATAATTAGTAAATGGATATTGTACATTGATAAAGAAAGATCGGTTCCTTAAACCTCTTACGGGGGTTTAACCCATTGAAGATTGTTCCTTGCTAATTGAGTATACAATTTCCTTTCCTTCGTACTTGGTCCAATGGCATAAATTAGTTAACACTTATTAAAAGTCGAATGCTTCGTGATTAGATTAAAAGTTTGATATTAGATGATAAAAATTTGTTGATTGGGCCAAACAAAAGGGATAGAAGACTTTATAAACAAATTCCAATAATCAACAAACAATTTTATTTATTTATTTTTTGGTTAACTTCATTTACACCCTAAGATAAGATTTGTCTTCTCATCACTTTGACTTTGGTTAAAATTTTAGTGAAATGTTCAAATTAACCTTGAATATTAAACCATTTAAATATGATATAAACCCAGGATGGGGATAGCTTTGTATCTAAACACCCTAATTATAAATTATATTTAATATTTATAAATTATCATTAATCAAATTTACCCAAAGCTATATGAGTCCGACCCAAAATTCCCAAATCCTAATTATCTCTCAAACTCATAAACCCTAACATTCTCCACCGCTGGCGGGCCTCAAGCACCACCTCCCTCAGCCTCTACACCGCTGCCAAATCTTATCCTTCCCTCCCTCATTCGAAGCTCACCACACGCGGAAAGTTGAAATCGATCTGGGTGTGACTTCATGGAGGAATCCCAATTCGCTTAAACCACCGATTCATCGCAAAAGACGCCACCAATAGGCTCGTCAAGCTGCCGATTCTCGTCGAAGGTTGAAGGCCGCCATTGGGGACAAGATGATATGTGAGAGTGCAAAGATTTTGTAGTAGAAATATGAAGAGATCAACATGATGTGTGAGAGTGCAAGCCGCCTAAATCCACCAAATCAATCTCTCCTCCTCCTCCGTCAACTGCGAGGCCTAGCTATCCGATTTGCTGTGAGAAATTTGCCGTGAAGCTTCCTCACCATGGAAACCCTAGAAACATTTACCTCATTCAAAATGGCAATTTTCTGGCAATACTATCCAGAATTTGATGAGCTGAGACTATGGATAAATATATACAAGTATATTGCAATTTATACACATATATGGCCAATACTTGACTTAAGTAATACGTGTATATAAATATATATCAGGAATTTGTGAGTTTTAAAAAAGATATAAATAAAAATATTTCGGAAAAAATAAAAATATTTCAAAAAATATATATATATATATATATTGTATATAAATATTTCAAAATATATATATATTTTGTATTTTTTTCAAAAAAAATATATTTCGGGAATATATATTTTACAAAAAATATATATTTTTTGAAATATTTATATGGTAATAATGGGTTTTTTTTTAAAGAATGGAAATATTTTGTATTTTTTTTTATTTAAAATATAAATTATTATTTTTTCCTAAAGTGTGTCTAATAGTGTTATTTATTGTAAGGGGTCAAATTGATAAAATAAAGTACACGGAGGGGGTGAAATTGATAAATTAAAGTAAGCAAATACTACCCTTTATCCAAATAGCAAGATAAGATGAGGGGTAGAATAGGAATTAATTTTTTTTTTAGGGTTAACTTCATTTAAAACCCCCTGAGGTTTGTCCTATCATCACTTACACCCCTCAGGTTTGCATATCTTCATTTACACCCCATCATAGTGTGAAATATCTAAAATATCCTTATACCAAACACCCCTTAAATCAATTTAAACCCTAAATCAAACACCCCCTTAAAATCAATCTAACCCTCAAACCAAACATCCCAATCCCAACCCCAACATTTATTCAATTTAAATTTATTTTATTCTCTTTCTCTCTCCTCTCTCTCTCTCACTTAGAGACGCGCGCACACACACACGCACACACATATATATATATATATAGATCTATAGATATATATATACACACACACATATTTTCGACCCATAGCGGAAGGTGGTGGTGGGAGGGGGGCGGCGCCGAATATTTTTTAAATAAAAATATATTTATATCGCGTAATCTTTTTTTAAAGTTCGGTCCTCATATCTTCGAATCCTGACTCATTCCATTATCTCAACCTATAATTATTTTACAGACCATTTTTCAAGTGTAAGAAAATATAATAATATTTTAAAAATATATAACACGGTGTCACCACTTTTCGAGTCAAAACAAAGCCTACTAATAAAATCATTTATTCTCGTAAGTACTTTTTGCCGTCTTCCAATAATAAAAAAATATGAATTAATGTCGTAAATGCTTTGGTGGTTTTTCAACTCAGAAAAATTAAAGGCATGAATTAATGTTATTATTTATTTCCACTTACCAAAGAAAATGTATATTATGTAAATGAAGAGTAATACCCTTTTCCTACAAAATTTATTGGTAATTAATTAATTAATTAATTAATTTGTCCGTCATTAAAATAATTCAAAGTATTGATACTATACTATTCCTTCCACTCACATTTCACATATAGTGGTAGCATGACAATTTCGGCTTGTATCGTTTACACATTGACTTTTAAGGTACTTTGGGTGCACCGATTTGGATCTATATATATATATATGCGCGCGCGTCTGTTTGTTTGTGCGCGCGCGTATGAGAGAGAAAATTAAATATATTTTTAATTTTATATTTATTTTTGAATTTAATATTTATTTTTGAAATTTAATATATATATTTTTTAATTTTATATTTATTTTCAAATTTTATAATTTTTTATATTTTTTCGAATTTTATAATTATTTTCGAAATTTAATATATATTATTAGAATTTTATATGTTTTTTTAAAAAAATTCAAAATATATATATATATATTTTTTATTTTCTATTTATTTTCGATTTTATAATTTTTTTCGAAATTTAATATATATTTTTGAATTTTATATGTTTTTTTTAAAAAAATTTATATATTTGTTTCAAATTTTTTATGTTTTTTGCGATTTTTATATTTATTTTCAAAATTTAATATGTTTTTTTGAAAAAAATATAATTTCAAAATTTATATATATTTTTTAATTTTATATTTATTTTCGAATTTATAATATTTTATATTTTTTTTGAAATTTTAATACAAATTAAATTATTAAATGATTGGAGGATGTCTAATTGATAAAAACACTATCCTTATTTCCAAACAGAATAAGGATAAAACATTGAGGGTAGTTTAGGAATTTTAAAAAAAATCAGGCTGATGTCAACGTTCAGCCTGAGGGGGTGTAAATGATGATAAGACAAACCTCAGAGGGTGTAAATGAAGTTAACCTTTTTTTTATTGTAAGAGGTCAAACTAATCAATTAAAGTAAGGGGTGTAAATGAGTTATGTTCGATAAAATAAAATAGGTAAATGAAGATATGCAAATCTGAAGGGGTTAAAATAATAAGAAAACAAATTTCAAGGGATGTAAATGAAGTTAACCTTTTATTTTATTTTCTCTCTTTTGTTTTTGGACCACCTTTGATTAATACTGCATCATGTGTCCCAATTTAAGTGTTCTATTCAATCCATTCCAAAAGAAGAAAAATCAATGCCATTTTATTTGATCAATTTACCATTTTATCATTCAATCATTCAAATTATAAAATATTTAAACTATAAATATCACATCACTTGGTGGAACCATGGGTAAAATTAATTTTTCATTCACTATAACATCAATAAAAATCATCATCTCAAAAAAATAGATTCCCCAAAATCCAAAATGTACATATAATTTGGGACAGATGAATAATAATTTTTTTCAATTCTCCTCTCTCTCATTTTTTTTTTCTCCATTTGGATATTAGAGTGACCGGTTAGAAAAACTCTTTTTGAGGTTTCCTTTTTAGTGAAACTAGACTTATGTCTGGACTCAATCCTTTATCTTGCTTCCATCATCCTATGTACTTTTTATTTGAATGTTTTGGATTTTTTTCATTTTACTTTTCGATCTATATTTTATGTCTATCATTTTTTAATTGAACTCGAATTTTCTTCTGCTTCATGATTTATGAGTGTTACAGGTTACGGACCCTTCAATTAAGATAAACATGTCATAAACAAATTGACAAAGATTAGCTGTTCCTCTTATTTTAAGCCATTTGTGGGGGCCAATGTTTTTAATTGTGAGTAGCATTAGTCAATATATTTTATTACAAATGTGGACCAAATATATATTTATTTATTTTGTTAAAAAAAACCCCAAAAAGGAATAAGGAGTAGGAAAATGTTATTTCAAATAATGGTCCATAGTGCACATTAATGACAAATATTTAAGTGTGGTCCTAAAATTTAATTCCTTAGTGGTCAAAAATAGAAACAAATTCCACTTTTTTTCTTCTCAGTGTGACCTACATATTTATAAATAAATACTTTAATTCACAATAGACAATCAGATGAATTATACATTACCCTATAGGGACCCACCTTGATGATGTATGTGTTGTTTATTATGTATGTAAAATACCCCTGGCTTATTTGTTATTGGGTAAATACCACTGACATCCCCTCAAAGATATCCTAATCCCATATAGACCCCTTGATATTCACTATTCTCACTCAGATCCCTTCAAAATTGAATTTTGTCCCACAAAGACCCCTCCATCTCCACGCCGTTAAATTGTGCCGTTAACCACCCTGTGAATTGTCTATTTTGCCCTCAAAATGATATAAAATGACATTCATATCCTTCTTCTTCTTCAATTTGGGTATCCTAAAACCCTAGCCCTAATTTATATATAGAGAGAGATTGAAAGTGGGAAATTGGGAGAGAGAATGAAGATTGAAATTGTATATATTGCATACCCATATATACATATATATATATATGATGCTATATATACCCGTATATACGGGTAATATATATATATATATATATAGATGTTGCTATATATATGTATAGATCTATATATATATATATATGTGTGTGTCTATATATGTATAGATCTATATATATATGTGTGTGTGTGTATATATATATATATATGTATGTGTGCGGCAGTGTGTGTGTGTGTGTGTGTGTGTGTGTGTGTGTGTGTGTGTGTGTGTGTGTGTGTGAGAGAGAGAGAGAGAGAGAGAGTATTAAATAAATTTTAAATGTTTTTTTTATTTTATATTTAATTTAGAATTCAGTATTTTTTTTGAAATTTAATATATATATATTTTGAATTTTATATTTATTTTCAAAATTTATAATTTTTTATGTTTTTTACGAATTTTAAAATTATTTTTGAAATTTAATATATATTATTTGAATTTTATATGTTTTTTTTTAATTTTATATATTTGTCTTGAATTTAATATGTTTTTTTAAAAAAAAAATCAAAATTTATATATATTTTTTATTATTATGTTTTTTGCGATTTTTATATTTATTTTCGAAATTTATATATATTTTTAATATTATATTTATTTCCGAATTTATAATATTTTTCAAATTTTAAAATATATTTTTTCGAATTTTATATATATTTTGAAATTTTAATACATTTTTTTTTGAATTTTAAATATTTCTTTCAAATTTTATATATTATTTTTGAAATTTATAATTTAGGTATGTTTTTTGAAATATAAATATTTTTTTGAATCTATATATTTTTCCCCTTTTTATATATTTTTTTCTAAATTTTTATATATTTTCAGATTTTAATATAATTTTTCAAAATTTTATATTTTTTTTGCATTTTCAGATTTTATATATATATTTTGAATTTTATATATTATTTTTGAAATTTATAATTTATATATTTTTTCGTAATATATATTTATATATTTTCGTAATATATATATATATATATTTTTTGGGCATATGAGTAATTTCATACTTTATATATTACTCTAATGTAATAAGTGAAACCTTAGGGGGTGCTACTGCAATTTACCTTTTTTAAAATATATATCAAAGGGCAAATTAGTAATTTTACAATAAAAAGTCAATAAAACTAACGGCCTTCTGTCAGAGGGGGTTTGTGTGGGAATACTCAATATCGAGGGGTCCGTGTGGGATTATGGTCTCTTTGAGGGGGTGTCGGTGAGAATAACCCTTTGTTATTTATAGTTTTGCCATTTATTTCTTCAAAGTAAAAACTTGTCATTTAGGCCATGTTTGGTAGGCGGTCTTATTTGGTCTAGTTTGGTGTGGTCTGGTGTGGTCTGACTTGTCTAGATCCTGAACTTAAAAAGTCTACTTGGTAAGCGGTCTGGTCTTACTATTTATTTATGTATTATTTATTTATTATTTATATTATTAATTATTAATTTATATATTAATTTCTAAATATATTCTATTTATTTATTATTATTTCATTATTTAATTCATTTTATTTATAAATTATTTATTCATTTTTAATTATTTAAAAATATAATTTATTAATTTAATATTTATTTATTATTATTATACTCATTTTTTGTTATTATTATGAAGTATTTATTTATTATTATGTATTATTTATATCATTTTGTTTATTATTTATTATTTATATTATATTTTAAATATGTTTTATGTAATTTATTATTTATTTTATTAATTTATTATTATTATTTATTCATTTTTAATTATTTACGATTATATTTTATTAATTTATTATTTAGTCCATTTTTTATTATTATATTTATTTATTATTATTGTATTCATTTATTATTATTATTATTATGTATTATTTAATTATATTTGTTTATTATTTATTATTTATATTATTAATTATTCATTTTTAATTATTTATAAATATTTTATTATTTATTCATTTATTTATTATTATTATATTCATTTTTATTATCATTATTAGGTATTATTTAATTCCTTTTGTTTATTATTTATATTTTATTTTTAAAATATGTTTTATTTAATTTATTATTATTATTTATTAATTTATAATTATTTATAAATATATTTTATGAATAAGACCAGACCGGACCAGGTTGAACCATAAAAAAATCTGATTCCAAAAATACCCCATTTGGTTTAATTTGGTCTGATTCCAAATTTTGAGATCAAATCCAAACAAACATGGTCTGGTCTCTGAAAACAAAGACTAAACCAGATAAGACAACCTACCAAACAGAGTCTTAATATGATTAATGTTTGGTCCATACACTATTATAAATGTGTAAGCATTTTTTAAATATTTTTATAATTGTTTACTATTTTTCAAAATTATAAACACTAAATGACCTCCTATTTAATATTTTTTTATTATCATATCTATATTAATATTTACCTCTACACTTCTTGACTTTTTAAATTTATCTTCTTTAATAGTTAAAATAATTTAAATCTTAAACACACATAGAAGTTAAAACCTTTCCATTTTCATCTTATTGTTTTATTTATTCCCTCTTTGAAGCCTCTTGTGTTTATTTCACTCTTGATTCAGTAATTAAATTTTTTTTTTTTAGAAAATTTAGTTGTAAAAATACTTGTTTTCATAATACTTTCTCTCTTATAATTATCTCGAGACAATTTTCAAAATATTCAGTTTATGATGATTGTTTCTAAAATGGACGGAAAAAAACAGATGATTTTTCCTACTTCAACAAAAATAATAAAATTGTGTGAACAAAAATCAAGTAAATTCTTTTCTTACTGGATGAAAACTTCATGGACCACAATTCATATTATTACAAGCTGCCTACCAATGTAGAGTCGTAGACCCACATAGCATCATGAATTTTGGTCCATCAGATCTCACTTGACCACACAGAATAACTTGACTAAAGTGGGGTTCCGGTGTTAATATCTTTCTAAAGAGGGAGAAAGTGCAATTTGGTGGAACCAAAAAGAAATATGATATTGTATTTGATATTTTGGACAAATCTAAATCAGTGAACGATCTATATTATAATATATATATATATATATATATATATAGTATATATTTTTAAACTTGGGGTGGAGAATGAAAGGGTGGTGCCAGTATGCAACCGACCCGAGACATGTTGCAGTTGGGATTCCCCCTCTAACATTATATTTTTTTAATGTGTTGTTGGTGCAGTGGGTAGGTTTGCTTTTACTTTCTATGAGACAATTTCTTGGACAATGTTTTAGTGCAACAAGTTTAACACACACACATGGAGGTATAAATGAGTGTAAATGTGAGAACAAATTGCTTAACTTTATTGTAATTTCAGTGCTCTTGTGCTTATTGTTTAATGTCATTACTTGTATAAAGTGGTCCAATCTTTGGCAAGAACATGGGTGAGTTGCATTAAAAAAGATATTACAGTTGGTAGATATTTGTATAGTCACTTTTTGAGTGCATTTTTTTTTTAATTATACATTAAACTTCAAGAAACAACCTTTTCTTTAACTAAATTCTAAATAAACGAAAACAAATATTAGTTTGTTTTTGAAAAGTTTGTCAAATTCAACCTTTTCTTTAACAAAAGTTTGAAAAGTATATATATATATATATATATACACACATATTTTCGACCCATCAGTCGAAAATAGCGGGAGGTGGTGGTGGGAGGGGGGCGGCGCCGAATATTTTTTAAATAAAAATATATTTATATCGCGTAATCTTTTTTTAAAGTTCGGTCCTCATATCTTCGAATCCTGACTCATTCCCTTATCTCAACCTATAATTATTTTACAGACCACTTTTCGAGTGTAAGAAAATATAATAATATTTTAAAAATATATAACACGGTGTCACCACTTTTCAAGTCAAAACAAAACCTACTAATAAAATCATTTATTCTCGTAAGTACTTTTTGCCGTCTTCCAATAATAGAAAAATATGAATTAATGTCGTAAATGCTTTGGTGGTTTTTCAACTCAGAAAAATTAAAGGCATGAATTAATGTTATTATTTATTTCCACTTACCAAAGAAAATGTATATTATTAAATGAAGAGTAATACCCTTTTCCTACAAAATTTATTGGTAATTAATTAATTATTTAATTAATTTGTCCGTCATTAAAATAATTCAAAGTATTGATACTATACTATTCCCTCTACTCACATTTCACATATAGTGGTAGCATGACAATTTCGGCTTGTATCGTTTACACATTGACTTTTAAGGTACTTTGGGTGCACCGATTTGGAATTGGATCTTGATTGAAACCGAGATACTTGAATTTCCTACCTTTTTGCAAGTATGATTATACCTGACGTGAAAGACATGTTAAATTAATCAACTCATATTATAATTTATATAATTAATACTACTTTACTTAGTCAATAAATTAGATTGGTTGATACAAGTTGATTTTCGTAATATCATGGTATATTAATTCTACAAATACAATTCGAAATATATTGTTTGGATGTGTCTTAAAATTCAAGTATAATTGGAATTCAATCTCAAAATCAACCCAATTTAAATATAAAAGATCATAACTTTAAAATTAAAATAGACAATCTAGATAAATATATATATAGATAAATAGATAGATATAAGTATACAAATATAGGTATTCATATATATGTGTATATATACATGTATGTATATGAATGTGTATATATGCGTGAATTTATATGTATGTCTATGTGTATATATGTGTGCATGTGTGGCTATATATTTGCGTGTAGGTGTATTCATATTTGTATATATATATGTCTATGAGTTCATGTATATATGCATACGTATATATAAATGTGTATATATATTCTATATATAAGCGTGTTTATATATATTTGTATATATATAGGCATATGTATATATATATAGATATTTATGTATATGTATATATGTTGGTGGTTATGAAAAATTTGTTATTAGATAGAGAATATTTAATGAGTTAAGGTTTGGAGAAGATGTGAAATTGAAAATCACAATTTCTCTTTTTGGAATTCAAGTTGTGGAATTGCATTTCAATTCCAATTTTAAAATATTTTGTTACATTCAAACAATGAATTTGGAATTGGAGTCCCCAATTCTAATTCCATGATCTCAAACCGACACTTAGTCTTTTAGTTAAGAAAACAATGAATTTTGTTAGGCTAACTTACCAAAAGTTATTATAGTCCACCCCCCCCCCCCCCCCCCCCCCCACACACACACACACACAAAAAAAACCTAGAGAATGTACAATTTAATATTTAACATTCCTCTTCAACATTTTGTTGTTGTAAAGTTGGATGTTTTCTTGCCCTATATTTATGCATTGCCATTCTCTACTTTATTTCTCCCTTTCTGAACATCTTTAAAATAGTTTTACTTTCTATTCATACATTTTATCAATTTACCAGAATTTCTGAACATCTTTAAAATTGTTTTACTTTCTATTCATACATTTTATCAATTAACCAGAAACAATAACAATAATGACGTAAGAATGTCTCATATAAACTCGGTCAAAAATATTTCTTATAATATTCTTAAAACTTTATCTTGTTTTTAATTATGAAAATTTCCATAATTAGCATACAAATTGAGCCAAGCCTACGCGGAGGCTTGTAGATTAGGTTGAGTGTGAACGATTTCTAGGTCACTTGATTTGGTCCTTTGAAGTCTTCGCTGTAATTCGTTAAACATGAGAATATAACAGTGCATACTTGTTATGTTCGTAATTGCTTCTGTCGTAATATAATGATGGAAATTTAATGTTTACTTAAAGAAATGCAAATTAAATATTAATTTCCGGCAAAACAATCTCAAGAATATTATATTTATTTCTTTTGTCAACGTAAAATTTAATTTTTGCATATGTTATTACATTAATTTAGAATAACATTATAGTCTTTTTACCTGTCACTCAACTACAATGGCACAAAATTAAGAGAAAATACAATGAATATCAAGGAATACTATGTCCTATATGCTAGAGATTTAATTAGTTTTTTATAATAATAAAAAAAGGGTTTGTGAGTCTACAATATTCAAAGGAGAAAATGTCATTCTTTAGTCTTTGCACAAAGAATATATCAAACCCATAGCGTCAGTAAAATTCAAGTCATGTAAATATGAAATGGAAAAGCATCGATGAGGGGGAAAATAAATTTATGTAAAATGAATGAATTTTCAAATAGCATACATTATAGGATTAAAAAATTTGAATTATTAATATAGAGAGTTTTCTTCATTGATAGAAAGGATGGCAAAAGCTACTTCCCAAATGCATTACATAAAATCTCAAGGATTGAAACATAAAACATTGCATAAAATGAAAGAACCGACTATGAAAGACACACAAGTAGAACATAAAATGAAAGGACCACATATGATGAAAAACACACATAACATAAAATGAAAGACACACACATCAACCATATAGATATAGAAGAGCTTAAAGCTTCAATGATAAATCTAGCTTCTCGCACTCTTTTTCTTCATCGTCACTCTCAACCAAGTCCACCACCGGTTGGATAGGGCGATCCAATTGGTTAAGCAACGGCATTGTCACGAGTTCATTCAAATCAAGCCCTCTTACCTCGCTACGCTCAGCAATGAGGGTAGCTTGTGGGAGGGCATGCACGGGTGGTGGAACA
Organism: Cornus suecica; assembly: GCA_963922005.1. Taxonomy (NCBI): domain Eukaryota; kingdom Viridiplantae; phylum Streptophyta; class Magnoliopsida; order Cornales; family Cornaceae; genus Cornus; species Cornus suecica. The sequence goes on along the minus strand of OY998246.1, from coordinate 6,744,686 downwards.
TGCGGTGATGAAACCCTCAAGTACTCAACCCTAGACCGTGTCTCGGCTAGGGAAGAGACTTGAGTGAATGGACGAGTGCTTGGCCTTCACATTACGGAATAGCCCCTACTGGGGCCACTGGGAGATGCAGCATCGGAACGAAAGAGCTTCTTCTGAAAATAGAATCTCTTTCGAGGTGAGCTTGTTGCACCGCCTCATCAATGATGTTTGATGTGGATGAGCTGTTTAGGTATGATCGGTTTCTCTCTCTTTGCAACCTATTCGCAGTCTCTAAGTAAGGTATCATCGGAGCATGATCAGGGTGGTACAAACGAGGTTGAACATCACCATCAGTGTGGTGTAGAAGGGGTCGATGATGATCACCATTAGGTGATGAAACCCTAGGGTAAACAGGGTTATTGGTCCCTTGGCGCCAATGATTAGGGTTTTGAGTGTTTATGTTTTTAGGGTTCCAGTTGTTGGGAAAACCTAAAATGGATATCTATAAATGTAAGAAAATAACTACGAATAGGGAGGGAAAGGAAAAGGGAAAGTGCATAGAGGCATTGGAGGATTGAGCTATTTATAGGCAATGTGTTCGCTCTTTCTGGCTACAAAGGTCATTTTTGTAAAAGCAAGAAAATCATGCCTATATCTACTTAGATTTTTGTTATGCAAGTGTGAAAAACACCCTTATATATTGTAGCCAAATAAGGAAAATAAATTAAGATTGAAGCATCTATATAAATGAAAAAAAATGGTGTAATTAAGAAATTTACTGCACGTTGGCTACTATTTTAGTATTTCTTAATTTCATAGTTAGTTTATGACCCCATCTATGGTCAACATAATAATGAAGCTTCATTGTTTATTACTTCCTATGTCCCATTTTAAGTGTCAATTTTGGGAATTTTAACTTTTTAAGTGAATGATTTTTAATATTTTTTATTGTATGGATAGTATATGAATTGTCAACTTTATCCATAATGTGATCCATGATAATGTGATGGTTTGTAGTGCAGACTTTTATTATTTTAATGCATGAATGTTAAATTGGTAAATTGACAAAATAAAATGCTTTGACTTTTCAAAGTTTGACACTTATTTTGGGATGGACAAAAACATGAAAGTAGATACTTAAATTTGGACGGAGGGAGTACTATTTTTTATTCTTTTTATAATCATATTAATTAGTACTATTCATTTATTTCTTAGATTTATATAAAGTTACTTTTCAAAATTTGATCCTTTTCTAGTCATAGTGCTTTATATATATATATATATATTGGAAGGTACTTAATATATTTATTGTACTTTTTACTTGGATATCATGTTTCCATTTTCGCCTCATCTTTTATATTAATTAAATGTAACTATAAATAAGGGGGTATTAAGTTTATGTAACTACATAAATACAGTAGCTAATCCTTTGAACCAGGTAATTGGTTTCTCATTAATTTTGTTTTTCTTTCTAATTATGAGTCAAAACTTTAGGCAGACTAAAACTATTACTTGAAGATAATCTACAAATGTTGTAGTACAATATTTAGGTATTGTCTAGGACTAGGGGTCCAAATTGGTCATTATTGATGTTGTTCAATACAATTTGGACACGTGACTAGATATTTTTATAAAAAGAATAAGACATAAAATTCGTAAAAACAGGAATTAGTATCAATTCATTTTAAAAATAATTTTGGCAGTCCAAATTTTATTGGACCACATCAGCGGGAAGTACATAAGTATTATCCTTATTTGTAGGCAAAAGTGCGAAAAACTTGCTTGAACTATCACCTTGTCGCTTGGGGTGCACAAAATACCATAGAACTGTTGAATTGACGGTCCAATCCAAGCCAAACATGTGCTTTGGTTCTGGTTCCCAAATACTAAAATCGTTACTATTAGGTCTGGTTCCCCGTTTAAGATTGTCTAGAATCCAACCACACACACACACACACACATATATATATATATATATATATATATATTATCAATTAACACCAAATGCATAATATCCCCAAGTCCATTATATTTTGGTATAAAATCAGTTTATGAGAATGTTCATTGTGTTTATCAAAAGGAGGTTTAACACTTTTTAATTTTTAATTTTTTTGTTTATGAAATTGATAGTGGTAACCGTTTTGATGTTAAAGGAATATAACAAAATTTTACTTTTGGAAATCAAATGTGGTTCTGAAAATTCTAATTTTTATTTTAAGAAATTCTTGTTCTAGTTTTTTAAATTGGTAGGATTTTTTTTACAATTTATATTTTATATATGTAATATATATTTTGAAAGAACTCATTCTATAATTTACTAAAAAATTAAAGAAAAACAAATTAGTGAATCTATGATAATATGTCCATTTTTTTTTAATCCATGGCTTATTGTCATTTTATTACCTATTTTTTCAATCCACAGATTATTTTTTTATTTGAATTTATTAACACGTAATGAAAACTAATTTTTTAAAAATTAATCTTTTGAATATATTAAAGCCGATTAAAACTTTTTTTTTTTAGGTAAATCAAAAGCCGAGTAAAACTTATTAATAGTCCCTGTCTGGTTTTTATAGCTCCTCATTTCTATTACATTGTTTATACAATTCGATGTGGGACAATGAGTGTACTTGACATCTCTTTTTTGCAGCTAACTGTTTGAACACTATTCCATGGGACACAATTCAAAACCTTAATTTTCAATCCATATGTATGAAAACATTTTTTTATCACAATTTTGGAGAGGCGGAAGGAGAGCCATTACAAAAATGAATGAAAACAATACTCGGTAGAATTTGAAATGAGATTTAATATTTCTCGAAACACTAAATTCCAAATCTTTTTTAATTCTGCCAACTTGTTCGTATGCTTAACTAACTATATTTGCAACACTACTAATAGTAATAACCATATTGTTGTTTTTCCGAACATGACAATTTACAACACATGATGATTGATTTTGTAATTACTTTCGTGGTTTTGAAATAATATAAAAATCCAAGGATGAATGAAGGTTAATAAAGGATTGAGTTTAGCTTTCAATTTATTTTTGTGTAATTGAATTAATTCAAAGTAAGTAATATTCGTGGTGTTCTTTTACCTCATTCAACTATAAATAGAAAAGTTCCGGGCATGCATATATAAATATATACATATGTATCATAGGAAAAATGGTAGAGAATTAATTTCAATGTTAATTTCATTAGTGTTTCGTTTAGAGAAAGGAAATTAAAAAGTAGGGTTTGTGAGTTTCATCCATAATCAAGGATAACAAGGGATATTCACCCTATAAAAAAGAAAAAAAAATAACAAGTGTTTGTAATTAGGCCTTTTCATTTACTTCATAATAAGGTGGAAGTTCCAAAGTCGGTGTAGAGACCAACTTAAATATATCGAAAAATAGGTTTATAATGAGTCTACTTCGTTTTCAAAGTCTACATTATGAAATAAATTTTCAAATTAAAAGTGCTCCGAGTTGTTGAACTTAAATGACAAACACACTATCAATAATAAATCACGATCGCGGACATAGTTTGAGCCTTACTCAATTTGTGTAGGGGGTCGACTTACACAAATCTAGTGGATACGCGTAAGCTTACCTGGACATCACAATTATAAAAAAAAAAAAAAAAAAAATTCTCAACTAGGTGGCATAGAAATTCAGGAGATTCTTAGGTTAGAAAAGACTACTTCAAGAAAAATTGAGCTTTACTTGATTTGTGTGGGAAGATTGTTTTGCACAGGTAATTTAATAACTCAATTTTACCTCAACTTGATTTGATTTATTTATAGTCTCTACTATAATACAACAGTAACAACATTATTGTAATTCGTTTGAACGAAAATCTTACAACCCATGATGATTATATTCCTAATTGCGTTTGTTAATATTTGTAATGATGTCAAAATCATTAGATTATGAATTAATACTAATATATTAACCACATTGGGACTTGAGTGAGTACCATGGATGGCGTGTTGTCTATAAACCATTTAGGCAATTCCTATCTATATTTGAAGAGGGCATTAGGAAATGATAGATTTTGCTAGTGGGGGCATTAGCTGTTATATATATATATATATATTACCCTGGTAAACGTATGTTAGATTAGCGTGGCGAGTCGAATCAATGTCATCTTATACCACGGATGGGCATTCTATGACTTGGGCAGGCTGGCAATTCATGTCAGTGGATCGTGTTCGTGTCGGGTTGAGATCGTGTCGTGTCAAAAAATACCTGGTTAATATACGTGTTAAATATGTTCAACCCTAACCCAACCCACAGGTTATCCGTGTCGACCCAAGTGTCGACTCACGTAATCCATTTAGCCTATTTATTATAATATATTATATTAAGTTTGACACAATACAACTCAAAACGAACTTTTTAATTTATTATCAACAAAATTAAATTGAATTGACACAATCCAGTAATAGTTTATTGATATATTTCAACCCATGACCAATTAGAAAAGAGAACTCTTTTATGTTTAATCCTAACCCATTTAATTCATGTTGTGTTCTTGTCGTGTCTCATTTTGCCAGCTCTAAACACAATTATTAAATAAATAAATTATTCTATTTTCCAAGGAATATCTTTTGAAATTTTTACATGAATATGTTCGGTCTACACAAATTTAATTTATCCATGTGTTATTGCATTTAAATTAAAATACCATATAACGATCTTATCTGTCATTACACTACAACGACAGACTAAATTAAGGGTACATTTTTTTTCGGAAGGTTAAAGTAAGGGTACATTCATGAATGTTGTTTGGTTAATCTTTACTTATATATAATTTTTTATTTATAAGTAAAGTCGTATAAAGTCCAAATTAATTTATGTAGACTATTAATGAAAAGGTCACAATGGTGACTCGGTGAGCTGCCGCCGTGTTAATTAATATGGAAAAAATGAGCACCCTAGGGGAAAGAAATTTACGTAAAATCTTGACTACAATCCATCATGATGTATGATAAAAGCAATGAATTAATCATCATCATCATCATATATATATATATATATATATATATATATAAAATATAGCTTTATTGGATTGAAGATAGGAAGGCAACAGCCACTTCCTACAAAAATTACAACAACAACATAAAACAAAAAAAGAATTGAATAGAGACCATGCATGCCCTAAAACAAAAGGACCATTGACACCCATGACATAAAAATGAAATGACAATCTATGGTAAGAAACACAAACATGTTGCTATTAAAGAGCAACCAAAAATCAAATACCCTCAACTTTCAAAACAAAAAAATAAAAAAATCAAATCCCTTCTTTCTTTTTTTTCCTTTTTTTGTAATCTCTCTTAAAGCTTCAGAGATAAATCCACCACCTTGGATGCGTTTTCTTCGTTGTCACTCTCAACCAAGTCCACCACCTGTTGGACAGGGCAGTCCAACTGGTTAAGATACGGCATTGTAAGACCATCTATAGGCTCTTCCACCGCGCTACATTTGCCGGTAGCTAGTGGATTAATAGCATTTAGAGGTGATGAAGTTGAAAGTGTCAAGTCCGTCCTAGATTGTGTTCGGGGAGGGACTTGAGGAAGAACATGATTTGGCATCGGCCTAAGTGAATAGTTCCGTGGAGCCAATGGGAAGACTTGGGGCTGCAACAACGGAGCACGAGGGCAGCTTTCTCTGAAAGAAGAAGCTATTTGCAAGGGCATTTGTTGCACCGGGGCATCGAAGATGTTTGATGGGGATGGAAATGAGGGATTAGGGTTTAGGTATGCTTGGTTTTTCTCTTGTTGCAACTTTATAGCAGTCTCTATATAAGCTCTCATATAAGAAGGGCAAGTGTGGTGTATAAGTATTGGATCACCATTAGGTGAAACCCTAGGGAGGAGAGGACTTTGTGTGTAGTGTTGCAAATGCAAATGGTTAGGGTAGGGCATGTTTCTGTTTCTAGGGTTCCAATTATTGTTAAACATGGTAATAGAAACCCTAAAATGAATTGATCTAGAAATATGAGTAATTAAACAATCACAATAATAGAGAGAGAATTGAACATGGAGGGCTTGGAAGATTGAGGAATTTATAGGCATTGTATTGATTGTAACCAGCTAAAGGTAACTTGTATAAAAATAAATTGCATTTGATATGCCTTAAATGTTTGTATCATGGGGTGTGATTTCTTGGCAAAATATTAATTTTGCACTTTTTTTATAAAGTATTGACGGTGACATAAATCTATTTATTTAGATTTTTTTGCCATGCATGGAATTAAAACACCACTCTTATACAGCCAATTAAGAAAAAAATAATTAATGGACGGAAGCTTCTATGGTAATTAGGAGTGAAATTAAGAAATTTACTTGTAAGTTGGCTCTTATTATGGGAAAACCCATCGGCACCTTTGAAAAATTATAAGTTTTTATTAATAGCCATTAATTTCAGTTATTGTTTTAGACTTTTAGTACTCATATATATACTATTTAAAATGAAAATGAGACTTTATACTCAAGTTTCAGTTTATTAATTTTAGTATTTTTATACGTGTCTTGACAGATTTAAACACTAAAATAAAGTAATAAAGTATTTCATTTCATTGAATTAAAAGTATAATAAACTTTTCCTACTTGTAAAAGAATAAGGCATTTTCCTAATTCTCTCTATGTATATATATTTGAAACTACAATTTATATTTATAAAAGTGTAAGACTTTTGTCTAATTTCTATCCATTACACAAAATTAGAGCTGACAAAATGAGACACGACACGGTAACATGACACGATCGAACACGACATGAATTAAAATGGTTACTGTTGACCATAAAAGGGTTGAAGTTGTATAAGGGTCGACCCGAACACGACACGTTTGACACGATTATATTTATATTTATATTTATTTTTTTCTCTTCTCTAATTGGTCATGGGTTGAAATATATCAATAAACTAAACTAGATTGTGTCAAATTCAATTTAATTTTGCTGATAATAGGTTAAATAGTTCATTTTGTGTTGAATTTTGTCAAATTTAATTTAATATTATATAATAAATAAGCTAAATGAATTACATGGGTCGACACGAATAACCTGTGGGTTGTGTTAGGGTTAAGTATATTTGGCACGTATATTAATCAAGTCTTTTTCAACATGACACGATCTCAACCCTACACAAACACGACCCACCGACACGAATTGTCAGCCCTACACAAAATTCAAAAAGGAGTTCAATGAGTATTTATTCAAACACAAGCCGTAAATTTCTATATGTTGGTTTATGGCTCATATATAATTCAGGAAGGAAGTTACAACAGGCCCGTGGAGGCCTTGTCGGCGGGGCTGGGGCATCGATTAACTTGTTAGGGGGTTTGCCCCCGAGGTACGGTAAAGGCTGTTTTTGGTATTTTACTAGTACATATGAATTATGTATATATATATATATCATTGTAACCTTAATTCATTGATAAACAAAATATAAAGGCTACTCTAGTGGACGTAAGTCAATTGGACGAATCACGATAAATCTTGTGTGTTCTTGATTCTTTATTGTTTTATTGTTTGTGATTGATATTTTGTTTCAACATTATATATATCAATCAGACAAGGAGGGTTTTTCTAGAGGGTTTTTTTATTTTTTATTTTATTTTTATTTTGTATAATTAAAGGAGAAGTTCAATAATGCTATACATTAATTTGTCATTTTTATTTCAAAGAAAGAACATTGGTTGAATATATATATATATATATATATATATGCCAATTTTGAATTTCCAAAAATAAAATCATTAATTTAAAATTATTTTATGTGAATTAAAATAAATAGTTTAATATATGTTACACATAAATTATAATTTATTTTTTTATTTCTTAAATAGAAAAACTCAAAATATCTCTAGACTTTCATTTCTCTCTCACACACACTCTTTTTTAATGCTAATTATACAAACATCTAATATACACACAACAATATTCAGCTCTGACATTAATTTTTTATTGTCATTTTAGGTTTTTATACATAGTTTGGTATTGTTTAAATAGAAGAGTACTAGTAGATAGTAGAGTATTTCCTTTTATTAAATTAAAATTCTAATAAATATTTCCTCCTTGTAAATGTATAAGACATTTTTTCTAATTTCAAGATATACTAAAAGAAGTGTAAGACCTTTTCCAAATTTATGTACATTTTTCTAAAAGGTACACAAAATACAAAAAAGAGTTAAAATATTCTTCCTAATTTTTGTACAGTGAATTTAAAAACAATTAAATAGAACACATATGCCCATTATTGTCTTTTTACTTTTTTCTTATTTTTCAACGAGTCTATACATTTGTTATTTATCAAAGAAGAGTTCAATGATTATATATTATTATATATGTATATATAAATGAATTTTTTTCCTGGTAAATTCCTATGTGTGTGTGTATATATATATATATATTTCCTAGTATTTAAACTTTATATAGGAAAGTTTAATGATAGGAGTTTTGTGTGTGGACTAAATTATACTTTCTAGACCTTCATATATACATCTAAATTCTATTTTATTAGGAAAGAGTTCACTGCGATAAAAAAGTGTACATGTCTGTCTATACATCCTTCACAATACCTAAAATCGATTCTATCAAAATTTATTATTTTTTAAAGAAAAGTAAAAAATATTGAATAGGATAGAAAAATATTGAATATTATAATTTATATATGTGCGGAGTCCACATACATTAAATAGCTAAAAATTTGGTGGCTGATTAAATAATTTTACTTGCAAGTGAAAAATTTAGGCATGCAACTAGAACATAATCAATTATGTGTGGAGTCCACATAATTAATGTGTGTATATATATTCCCATTATAGATTACATACTTTACTGCTATAGCTAATTAAGCCTTATGCGCGATTATCTAAATCAATAAAGGAATAACATTATATACTCTCCTTATGCGTGAATCAATAAAGGAATAACATTATATACTCTCATACAATAACTTCTATGACAGCAAATTAAATAATCAAGCTTTTAATGCGTGGTTAGAAAGAGTTTTAGCCTTTTAATATACTTATATTGTGTATTTGTGGCGATATGACCCTGTCACTCTATTAATTTAGAAGTAAAAAAGTGCATTAAATCAATTTGAACTAAAAATACATTCCTAAACTATATATATATATATATATATAATTATTTACCGATTTTTTTTCCTAAACTATAATTTTATTGCACCCAGTGATACATTGTCAACTAGGTATTAAGTGGATTTTTTTCTTAATCATCTTTAATTGGACCACCTCATTTAAAGTGTTTTTACCTTCTTTTTTTTTACTATCATTTTATGATTTTATCTTTAATTGGACCATCTCATTAAAGTGTTTTTACTTTGTTGAGTAATTGAGTCATATTTATAATATTTAGCATCCGGACCTAAAAAACCAAGTGAATGTGGGCATAAGGGTATGTTTTTATGTGGAGAGGATATACGGGTAATTTTTTTCTAATTTCATTGGGGTATTTGGTAATTTTAGTGGTGAGTTTTGAATGAATAAAAAAAAATTAAACATAAAATACAAAAACTAAAAAAATTGAGTGAGGGCAGTGGACCCTTCATAGGTCCGTCCGTGTTTACAATTGTAATCCATTTAATCTTGCGCATTGCAATTATGTTTATAATTATTTATCATTTTGAAATGATATAATAAATATTAATGAAACGTAGAAATATTGTTGAGAATTAAATATCACTTTACAGTCTTTACTTGGTCTACACAAATTTGATTTATCCGTATCTCTCTCTCGTTTTATAATCATATAAAAGTGTTATTTTCAATCATCACCCTAATGGCAAGAAAACTATAAGGGATGCATGAATATCATCATAAAATATAGCATAGAAGCTTAATTTTTTATTTTACATTAAGAAAAAGAAAATTAGGGTTTGTGAGTTTATCCATACATATCCATTGATTTCCTTAAATTTTGTTCATTTGTTTCTTATTACAAAATATATATTACAAAATACATGCTTCACCGTTGCAATATTATTTTTGATGAGTATTCAATGTTAAGTAATGTATCGATACAGACTAAATCAATCGTAAAAGTAAACATCTGAAGAGTATCACATAGCATATTGGAAGGATTCGAAAGCACGGACGGACATATATATATATATATGTAGTGTAAGCTTATGCCCGGTTATTCAATATGCAATCAAGCAGCCTCTCAAATACATATATATATATATATATATATGGGTGTAAGCTTATGCCCAGTTACATCTCACGTTCTTCCAAGTTAAACCCAACCACCGGAAAACACCATCAACGGCAAATGAAAACTTCTCCACCTCTTTTCAACCTCTGGCGCCTACAGGGGCAATACCTACAGCAGAAACTGTAAAGCTTAGCATGGTTCCGGGTCATAACATCACAAAAGCGCTGGTCTCGAAGTAGGGTTTATGATTACCAGTATTTATTACAACTACCAAGGTCTCTACCAAGGTCTCAAATATATGAACAATTCCCCAAGTGAAAAATCTAATCTTTTTCTTCGACAAAGTTCGCAATGCAATATAATTGCAAGAATTGGTGGACCAGTGCATCCGAAAATCTTAATTCTGCGATTTAGCTATGAATGGAAACCGAATAAAGGATATGGGTGTATGCTAACAGAGCTAAGAACGCAGTAGTACGGAGATCTTGATAGAAGGAAGGGCTCTGAGGATTTGCTCCACTTTGATTGACATAGATTTCCTGGTGATGGATGAGTGTGACCTCTTTATTTCCTCTTTCCTGTGCCAATGGTTAGAAGCTCGAAACTCCGGAGAGCATCATCACGGCCAACTCTTGGAGCTGCAGCACGAGTGAAAGATGAGGATTTGGACTCAAACCCGGGTTGGATCCTGTGGTTAGAGGACAGTCGACCACTGCCTGAGCCTAGCCGGCTCGTCCGGTTCTCACTGGGTTCACCAGAAGAGCTTGGCCGGCTGCTTGACATAACAGCCCTCTTTGAAGTACTGCTATTTCGACGGCTTCTTTCGGGGTCAGCTTGCTGAAAAGTCGAGAGAGAAGCAGAGTACAGTGTGAATTTATATTGAATAAGCATAAAGAAATAAAAGCCTTTGCTCCACTTTAAACCAGTTCATAGCAATAGGAATTAATATTAATATATATATATACATATACAGAAGCAAACAAAAATATTCCATTGTCACTACTCACGGCATCCTTGGATGATGGTATATCCTCTGAAGATCTGTGCCTGGAGTGGTCACCATGCAAGCCAGCACCAGAACTAGTATTCCTTCTAGCAAATGCCTCAACTGCACCTGAGAATCTGTCTCGAATCTCTTGTCTCACTGGATGAAATTGAAAAATGGAAAACATTGAGCACTCAATATTACTGAAAAATATTATTACAATATCAATTAAGTGGGGTACAATAGTCTGCTGTACAATTACAATATCTTTCGGGTTGCTTTGTTTTTCCTCTTGAGCTAAATAAATGTTTTCCAAATGATGGAAAGCAATAAATGTAATAAACAGAACTGTGAGCGACACTGGAATGAAGTGGTGGAGGGAAGAAAAAAAAAATACATTAGAGCATTGAGAAAAGGGAGTCGCTTCAGCTTCCATGATTTATAATATAATAACAATAATAAAACAAGAAACTATAGAATCTAATAGGTAAGACCTATAGGGACCTACATATGGTTCAATATCGAAGAGGAAGAGCAAGTATGGATGTAGAGGGAGTAAAAATTAAAGATCATGCATGTGTACACATGCATATATATATATATATATATATATATATCGAGTAAAAACGAGTAAATACTCCCCCCAAAAAGGAAGAATAAGGGTGGTGCATCATGAGCAGAGAGGTTGATCTTAAGCCTTTCTTATATAGCATATGGTTGATGACATCATGAATAAAAATTGAGAACTGATGTACAAATTAAACTGGCAGCAGTTTTTTTTACAAAAATCAAATTGAAGTCCTGAGCAATGCACTGCTCTAAATGATTTCAAGAGCCCTGCGAGGGCAGCATCGAAGTTTCAAGCAACAAAACACTAATGCAGCCTCCAGCAAAAAAAATAGTCCAGATAATCCAAATTCAAGAAACGAAGAGCCAAATTGAGCACTGATAAGCTCAGAAGCTTACTTAGGCTTAACTGGTTTATACAAGAAACACCTGAACTCATTCTCAAGCATTGCTGAAAAAATGAAACAGACCTGGAATCTTGTCTATTCTTTCTGCAGATGGTCCTGCGTTCAACGCTAATTTCCCAGCTGGCTGCTGAAAGAGGACGACATCACACGTAAGTAAAAATCATTCACCGAGGATCAAATAAAAATTATTGAATTAGAATAGAACCAACCCGTCCTCTGGAACTGGATCCGATCTGCGGGTACTTCAAAATGGTCCAGTCAAATACATAGTCAAACTGATAACCTGCACTAATTACAATAGTCCAAACACTTCCAAAATGTTACCAACTAGCAAGACACTCCTTTTCCTTGAAGTTGACATGCTACCAAATAAAATTAAATATAAAAAATAATTATAAATATGAATATAACTAAGTGGACAAGAAGTTTACAAGTAAATTCTACCTTCTCGAATAAACAGGTCACGAAAAAGCCTCTTCAAGTATGAATAATCTGGTTTGTCATCAAACCGTAATGATCGACAATAATGGAAGTATGAGATGAATTCTGATGGATGAGATTTGCAAAGCACCTGCGAAAAATTATTAAAATTTATATAAATATAAATAATTAAGCTATATTATACTAGAACTTCAAGAAAATGAAGGACAAACAGCAGCTAGGACGTCAGGCAGAACATCCAACCACCTAACAACTGCACCCTCACATCCTTCTCCAATAATTTAATATTATGGAACAACTCCAAGAAAAGCCACTTGCAGGAGAAGACAGTACCTCTATTGGAGTCAGCATCTTCTTCTCACTGATTTTATCATATTTCTGCTTTTTAGTGCCGGCTTTCAAGCCCTGCCAGGGAAGGCTAAAGAAGGAAAATAATAAGAAGTCAGAGTTAGTGAAGTGCAATACGAAAAAATAAGTGAAGGCTCTTGATTATTTGTTCAACCTTCCCCTCAGAAAATACATAAGCACATAACCAAGTGATTCCAAATCATCCCTTCTGCTTTGCTCTGCATGCAATAATACCATGTTAAAATTGGCTCAAGTGTGAAGTTTAAATATATTTGAACTTGAGATAGCAAGAATGAGAACCATTCTCGGTTAATAGTTGAAATCATCTAACTCACCAACTCCAAGGTGGGTGTTAACACTAGCATAGCGAGCTGTGCCGGTGAGATTTTTGTTTTCCCTGCGAAAAGAATAAATTTCAAAGTTGTTCAATGCATATATTCATAGGCCGACAGCTTACAGAAGAGAAATAGAAAGGTACTGTGAAATGATTAATAAACAAATCGATAGAAAGGCCACAATGATGGAATACAAAATTATATTGAATAAAAAAAAATAGTGATTGAGGTGAATATGCATACAAACATTTATTAATTAGGTTTCTATCAGCTGTCATATATTTTTAACAATATGAATCAAGACCTTGAAACATAATTTGATCTGTATGATACCCAACAATATTTAATTCAACTTGTACAAATGCAAATCAATTTGGTTGGATTCTGAAGAATGTGCTGATTGAGGAATTAAAAGTTCTGGATTTCTGCCAGCAATACACTCAAAAGAAAGAAGATATTGCATTTCTTTATGGATCATGAGTTACCTGCGTGGTGGCAACAACTGATATCGAGTATCATGACATGTCACGACTAAAAGTAACAAAAGAAGACTAAAGAAAGTTCCAACTTTCTATTTAAAAGAAACTTCATACTGAAGACACCAGTTCCTCAAGTTTAGTCCAATCTTGATAATGGAAAGATACAAATTTCATGTCTCCATTCTAGTATTATGGGGGCCTTGATTCAAGGGGCCATTCTCCCAAGGCAATAAAACATTGAGGCTTTAAGGTATGAGATGACTGAAAAATGACCAATTATAAACATTTAGAGCAGAACTACATGATTTTTTAAAGGAATTTCCAAGCTTGGGAAAATGACGGATCAATAAGAGAGAAATACATGATGCCTTGTCAGATGTGTAATAATCAGAATATTTATTTTTTAGCAGTTCACATGATTGGGAGTTTTAGATAGTTCTAGTTCTTTGAGAGGCTTCTCTCACTACAATGTCTTAAGGAGAGTGAATTGAATGAGTTCCACTAATCTTTTCACAACGTCATTCTATCATCATTGATAATGTTACGAAGAAAGTTTTGTCTCTGCCGGGAGATTTGACGGTGCTTGAAAGAGTGGTATCATATTCTCCAGAATATATAGAAGGTCATGTAGCATACCTGTATGGTATGTGTTTGTGTGTTTGAAGATCTCTATACTTCTTTGCAAGGCCATAGTCAATGATGTATACCTGTTGTTAAAAAACCAGTAACAAAGAAGTTGAGCTGTAAATGCAATAAGAAAATCATAAAACATCCCTAATACGGGAGATGATTCCTTACAAATCATATAAAGCAACCTTATCGTTGCGCCAAGGTCCACCCCTATGTAATATATGTACAAATATACATATGTATCTAGGTCAACTTTAATTTTATAGTCTACATAGGGTGAGAAAAAAAATTGATGAAAAATATATGACCCTAAAACAGATAGAGACAATAAATAATGGAGTGGAATTAAAAACGAAAAAAAAAACTTCAAAGTACTAAATAGATTCTTTCCTCAGAAAAAACGATAAAAGAATTACGGAAGTGTCTTGACATATTTATTACCATATTGTGGCTTTATAGGCATCATTTTCTTCTCTTTTCTTTTCGATAAGTGGATTTGTAGGCACCATTATTTGGTAATTGGTAAATGTGTTAGAAGCTAAGAGTCACAAGCGCAAAAGCCGAGTTCAAATCTTGAGAACAGCCTTTTTGTGGAAAAAACCTCCTCAAAATAGGTAATGTCCCAATTATTTGTATTGTATGTATATGTACCACAAAATGGAGTCAAAAGGGGATACACATCAATGATTTGTCTTGTTTTATATGTATGATTTATCATATCATACATTAATCATATAATACATCATGAGTTTTAGATAAATATGAATCAATATTCTAGCCAAGAAAGAAACTAGTTCACACTAAAATGTGAAATGAAACAAAAGTAGGTACCAATATCAATGCATACATATACAAAAGCACTGCATAGAAAAATATACCTGATTTGCTTTGCGCCCTAAACCCATTAAAAAGTTGTCAGGCTTAATGTCACGGTGTAGGAAACCTCTTGAGTGCATATACTCGACTCTATTAATCTACATACAATGTCGAGAAAACTATAAGCAAAGCAGCCAGAAAATTTAGTCAAACGTTCCAAGACAATTGCATACTTACTAACTGGTCAGCAAGCATTAAAACTGTTTTCAAAGTGAACTTCCGATTACAGTAGTTGAACAAGTCTTCTAAGCTTGGCCCAAGAAGATCAATAACCATGGCATTGTATTCGGCTTCCACTCCAAACCATTTGAGGTGGGGTATACCAGCTTCATTCAATGTACAAACATGTAAATTGATGTTGATTCAACAAAATAATTAATTTTTCAGAAAACTCTAGCTGAAAAGCATTATAAGAGCAACTCACTTCCTCCCTGAAGAAGCATGTACAATTTTGATTCATAGTGAAGCTGAGGGTGCTTAGTCTTAACTGATTCCTGAAAAAACAGAACAGAGTAAATAAATCAAGGACCATACCATGACAAATAAAGCATGGAAAAAATAAAAATCTATAATACAGACACCTTTTACTTCTTTTTTTTTCTTTATGACTCAACAAACGTGAAAGCTAATTGAACACTGAAAAAGCAAAATTAAATAAAGTGAACATATCAAATGTAAAACAAATACAACATAAATGACCTGAGTTTTGCATCTAAATCCTCAGACTCTACAAGCATTAGAGGTCAATGAGGCATGCGACTTGTTTGATGTTGTCGACCCAAATTAGAAGGGACACAACTAACTACCTAATGTATCTAATTGAACAATATTAGGGAATTAAAAAATATGATATTATATTTTCATTATCCCTTTTAGACAGAATTTATTTGCAATATAATTTGAAAAGTTATCAATTAATATTACTGAATTCGAGTCATGTCTAATCTAAACCCACTTGAGTAGGTCTATGTTACATGGACTTGGGTACGAGTGTCGAACACGGGTATGTATCCATGTGTCGGACGTGTCAAATATCTAATAGAAGGACACATGAACACAACAAAATATTTATTTTATTCTCAAGTGTACAATAATGTTTTTATCAAATATAGGGTCCGTTTGGCAACCCTTTGTTTTTATTTTTGTTTTGGGCCCAAAAAAACAATAATCAATTCTTATTTTGTCTTTATTTTCTTACCCTTAAAAATAAAAACACAAAGGTTGTTTGAGACCAATTTCCTCTTCTTCATCTCGTCTTCCTCATCTCCCTCTATCTCCTCCTCCATCGCACACATATATATATACACACAAACATATACACATATATATATACACACGCATATACACATATATACACACTAATTTGAGGGTTAGGGTTCCGGTGGTGGTGGTGGTGGTGGTGGGCTGCGAAGGTGAAGGTGAAGGTGAAGGTGAAGGTGGTGGTGGTGGTGGTGGTTGTGAAGGTGTGTGTATATATATCTATATATATGTGTGGGTGTAGGTGGGTGTGGTGTGGTGGTGGCGTGGTGTCGGGGTGGGTGTTGGCCGGCGTCGGCTGGTGGTGGTGGTGTGGTGGTGCGGTCAATTTCTCCTTTCTGCATTTGTTATTAGTATTATTTTTTTTTTTTAGGAAAATCCCAAAAGAACATCATTTTCATGTTCTCATGTTTTCTGCACTATTCATGAGAAGTGTTTCCAACCCAAGAATAAAGTGAACAGTAAAAAAGTCTCCCAAACGTGTTTTGTTCCCGTGAACAGTGCCAAAAAAGAAGAACAAGAACGAAAACACCCCTATTCAAACAGACCCATAGTGTTCAAACTAAACATTTTACTCCTTTAAAACAATAAGATAGTAACATCTAATCATTTGGAGCTAAATTTAAATAAATGCCCTACCATAAGTGTTGGACACGTATCCATACCCATGTCCGACTTAGAAGTGTCAAACACGGGTACTTCACCTACTTTAGAAGAGTCCATGAAACATAGGAGTAGGTGACTATGCCAAAGTGCTTGTGAGATATATGCTACAACCTGGGACTCGGCAATCTCATTCATTGATTAATTATAAGATTTACCAACTACAATGTACAACCTACTTCCACTCTCATACAACATTTAGAGAAACTTCAAATGCAATACCAAACTAAAAAAGTTGGTATCTGCCATTTGAAATTCCTTTTGCTTTTCGTATATGGGTTAATCGTCAACATGTTGGATAGAAAATTTGTAAGAGACTCAACATGCTAAATGAACTCATCAATAACAAAAAATCGGTTGCTCAGACTTTCAAAATTGTCAGTCACATTACCAGATATAAAGATCTAATAAGAACATTGATGGGATATTTATCAACATTTACAGAGTAAGACATGGTTGGTCAACTAATATGAGCAAAATTTACCCTTTTACATTGCCTATGCATTAAAGCCGCAAAAGTAGAATTATACTAAATATTTACACAATTAAAGATCATAATTCATCCAACCCACTACCGAATTAACCAAACATACCAGCTTTACAGCAACTTCCTCCCCGGTTTGAACATTTACTCCTGAAATAAACCAAACCACTGAATCATCAAACCCACAAAATTGCAGAGACAAAAAATTAAATAAATACATAAATTGATGAAAAATAGCGCCATTGTGGAAGGAATTCGAATTGCACATACCCAAATAGAGCTCCCCGAAAGATCCACTCCCGATCTTCCTTCCAAGCCTAAACTTTGAACCAATTACATGATCCATCATTAAATCCCAATCAAGTTTACCTCACCGAAAAAGACAGTACAACTCACAATCTCGAATACCAATATATATATATATATATATAGATAGGTAGATTATTCCTGTTCTTCAAATTTCAATAAGTCAAAATCCCAAATCAAAGTGCACCCTCTTTGCAGATCAATTGCAGGACACTCATATTCTCCAAACAACTCTCAGATCCGTCAAGAAACCTCCACAACCCTCCAATCGAAAATCCACTATCCACCACCTCAATCTACAATCTCAGACCAAAAACGAAATAATCAAAATACCACTATCTGACGAACACAAACCTTGAATCAAGAACACGCACAAAAAAAGAAGGCAATAAATAAATGAATCGAAACGAAACCCTCCAAGTTACATCTTCAGAAAAACAAGAAAAAAAAAACCCTAAATCCGCAACAAACTTCTCCGCCTCGAAACCCTTGATTTATGATACATTCCTCCAAAAAGCATATAGAAAGCAAATCTTATAACAACAAATATATATCTATATGGATATATATATGTGTGTATATGTATGTGTATCTATATAAACAGAGAATGAAGATTTGGGGGGGAAAATAAAGAAGATGGTGAAATTTAGAGAGAGAAAAAGAAATCCTAAGACGCGAAATTAACGGTAAAATTTTGGGGCAGATTCGAAGGGATCTGTGCAAGAAACGAGTTTTGGGGAAATTTTGACAAGAAATGTTAGGGAAGGAAAGGTATAAATGTGGGATATGAGAGAGAGAGGAGAGAGAGAGTTGAATGGGGAAGGAAACAAAAGAAGAGTATATAATACATCTTATATACATATATCATATATAATGCAATAATGATATTACTGGATGTTGTTTCTTGTTAATTTATATTTATGTGTATATTGACAATATGACTTTTGCTTAATACTTACTTTTAAGAAAATGATTGTCTAGGAGAAGGACAAAGGATAACAAGCATCCAAAGGAAGAATATAATTTGGGAAATAGTTACTTTATATAATTAATATTATATCTACAAACGTGTATTTATTTTTTATATTTTGGATGATAATAAAATAAAAATATGATTTTATATGAAAAACTATTGAAATAAAAAAGAAAACCCAAAAAATGTATATTATTAAAATGCGCATTTTGTAATCAAGTCCAATATCAATTTGGTATCTTTTGTAATAATGGGACCCTCAAATTAAACTTTGATGTTTCTATTAAAACAAATATAAATATTTTTGGAGGGGAGTTTGTGTTAAGAGATAACAATAGTTATTTTGATTGCTTCAGTTTTAGTTTGTTGCTACTGTCCGCCACTGTGGCTGAGACTATGATGTTTCACGAAGCTTTGAAGTTGATTTTCTTTTGGGGTTATAAGGATATTATTATTGAAGGTGATTGTTAATCAGTTTTGAAGTTAGAGATTTCGGAAGAAGTTTTGGTTCCTCTGTTTGAAGATATTAAAACATTGCTCAATATTGCTAGGATTGCGTCTTTGATGTGAGTGTTTCGCTCTTGTAATAAGGTTGCACATTTTGTTTCTAGAATGATTCTTCTCTTGAATATGAATGATACCGATTGGAATCTTATTCCCTCATATCTTGTTGATATTTTGAGTTGTGATCGGTCTTTTGCTATTTAGGTTTGTTTTGGTTTCTCTGTATATTTGCTTTGTTTAAAATAAAAAAATAAAGGACACTTTCTAAATGGTTTTATGTATTTCCTATTGTCCACGTGTTTGTTTTTTCTTTTTATCCTTAAAAATAATGGAGACTTCTTGTTGTCAACCTTATAAGTAAATTCTAAATAGAAATCTTCCCATTGCAAAGTTCAACATGTTCTTCTTCATTCTAATGGTCGAGGATTCGGTTCAAGTTCCTCTAAATGTTTAAAACAACATCAAATTAAAAATTGAATATGTTCTAATATTATTAGATGTTTCCTAATGCAATTTATTTTTTTTAAATTATTAGGTTAAAGTTTGGCATAAAAAAAAACTAATATAAAATTTTCAGTATCTAAAATTTCTTAACATCCTAATGAGTCTGATGACATAGTCTTATGCACTAATTTTATCTTTTAAAACAAAATAAAACTGTCAACAATTATAGAATTTTTTTTGAAGAACAAAGTGGAAACCAACCATAACTAACTAGGCTAACAACATCATCTCTGTAAATTTATAAGAATCTAAAGAATAAATATTTAAAACAATTTTAACCATAAAAATTTAACACAGAGACTATAAAGGTAAGTCCAAGGTTGCAGCTAAAATTTATGCACCGCATTGCATCCAAATTTTGCCCATGACCCCAAATCTAAACTTTATCCATTTAATAATTTAGGGTTAATTACAGTTAGACCCCCTCAAGATATGTCAAATAACAGGTAGATCCTTTTTTGTTTGATAAATTACAGATAGACCCTCCGGTGTCTATTTTCGGTGACCGATAATGTGTAATTACATCTTTACCCATACCTACTTAAGAGTATTTAAGACATTTCATCTTTAAAAAAGTAATGACATCAACATTGACTGAGTTTAACTGCACTGAAAGTTCAACGTAGGGGGTATTTGTTATAACTTACAAGCAAAAGGGAGTCTATCTGTTATTTGACATATCTCAAAGGGATCTAGCTGTAATTAACCCAATAATTTATAAAAATACATGAACAATGATATATGGATAAATAATTTCTCTAAATGGAAATAAAATAAAAAAATTAAGGTGAGTGAACAGCAACCACTGACTGGCAAGTAGTTACAATTTGTCTCACCTTCACAAGCCTGCCTAACCCATTAAAACATGAGTCAACTTGTAAATGCAACAATGTTTCTCTCTCTTAAATAATTCTATAAATGAGGGTGTGTATGATTATTTTGGGAGTGAATATATGTATATATATATATATATATATATATAAAACTGGAAATGTTGCTTTCACATGTTCGAACAATAGATAGTTGGTGACCTGAATGACCTAAACATTGTCTGTTGAAGAGTCTTGTCCAAGTTAGAAACATTGTCCTATTTTATTTTTTTTGGCCACCATTCACATAAATTAATATTGATGTGTGAGAGATTTTTGAATTGGGATCACAAAATGTTTTATTTTGACTGTGGTAAAGGTTAGGGTTGGTCAACCCTTGTCCCGTCCAATTTAGGGAACTCATGTACCGAATCTAACAGAATAAAGCTATATTATGACATATAATGCCTCATGCAATACCAAAAATATGATGCTAGACAACATAATTATATAGAGGGCCTAGAGGCATAATATTACATTATTTAGGAAAACCATTAAACCAACTTTTAAACATAACTACATATATATATATATATATATATATATATATTTCAATAACACGATTATTCAGAGACATGTATAAAGCAAAGCGACCCTCACACCCATCAGGTAAGACGTTGTAATCATAATTCAGATAAATTATAAAGCGAAGCAACCCTCACACCCAAGCACGGAGCCCCGACAAGAGAATAGGGGTCAATTGACCCCTTTGAATTTTTATTTTTTTTAATATTTTTAATAGTAATACAAATTATCTTTAAGGGATTATAGCAAAAAAAAATCAAATTTGACCCCTATTAATTTTTTTAAAATTTTTGTTTATTGCCCCTCAATTTCAAAAATTAGATAAAATTAGGGTTAATTTCAGTAAACCCCCTATATTATCCAGATTAATCAACTAACCCCTTGTGTGTCCACTTTGCCCCATATACTATTCAATTTCATCAAATTGCCCCCTCACTTCTCAAAATGCCTATACTACCCTCAATAGTATAAGGGGGTTTAGTGATATTAATAGTATAAGGGGGTTTAGTGAATTATTTCGAAAAAACTAATATATACTTTTTGCAAAAAAAAAAATTTCGAAAAAAAATCATATTTTGTTCCAAAATATGATTTTTTTTTTCGAAAAATATTCTTTTTTGCGAAAAAGTATATATTATGTTCCAAAATATGAATTTTTTTTCAAAAAATATTTTTTTTGCAAAAAAGTATATATTATGTTCCAAAATATGAAAAAAAATTCGAAAAACAATTTTTTTGCAAAAATATATATTATGTTCCAAAATATGATTTTTCTGAAAAATATTTTTTTTGCAAAAAATATATATTATGTTCCAAAATATGATTTTTTTCTGAAAAATAATTTTTTGCGAAAAATATATATTATGTTCCAAAATATGATTTTTTTTTCCGAAATTTTTTTTTTTTGCGAAAAAGTATATATTATGTTCCAAAATAATTTTTCGAAAAAAAAATTCATATTTTGGAACATAATATATACTTTTTCGCAAAAAAAATCATATTTTGGAACATAATATATATTTTTCGCAAAAAATTATTTTTCAGAAAAAAATCATATTTTGGAACATAATATATATTTTTTGCAAAAAAGTTATTTTTCAGAAAAAAATCATATTTTGGAACATAATATATATTTTTTGCAAAAAAATTATTTTTCAGAAAAAAATCATATTTTTGAACATAATATATATTTTTTGCAAAAAAATTATTTTTCGAAAAAAAATTCATATTTTGGAACATAATATATACTTTTTTGCAAAAACAATATTTTTCGAAAAAAAAATTCATATTTTGGAACATAATAAATACTTTTTCGCAAAAAAAATATTTTTCGAAAACAAAATTCATATTTTGGAATATAATATATACTTTTTCGCAAAAAAAATATTTTTCGAAAAACAAATTCATATTTTGGAACAAAATATGATTTTTTTTCGAAATTTTTTTTTTTTTGCAAAAAGTATATATTATTTTTTCCGAAATAATTCACTAAACCCCCTTATATTATTAATTTCACTAAAACCCCTTATACTATTGAGGGTAGTTTAAGCATTTTGAGAAGTGAGGGGGTAATTTGATGAAATTGAATAGTATAGGGCGCAAAGTGGACACACAAGGAGTTAGTTGATTAATCTGGATAGTATAGGGGGGTTTACTGAAATTAACCCATAAAATTATTATGCTAAAAAATAAAAATATCTTGAAATTATATGTAATATATAAATTAGTTTACTAAATTATTTAATGAAATCTTAATTTCATTCTTATGGTCTATCAAACCCACAACTAAGAGTCCATAAGGCCACAATCTCAAAGCCCATTTAACACAACCCACAATAACTTCTAATTTAATTAAAGCACAACACACAGGGCCACAACTAACATCCCAAAACTTATTTAACCAAGCCCACAATAACTTTTAATTTAATTAAAACAAACTCACAAAGTCATAACCAAGTTACCAACATCTCAAAGCTCATTTAACCCATCCCACAATAACTTTTAATTTAATTAAAACACAACAACAACTCACTTGTTTAATTGAATCATAATTTCTTTGACACGAACAGAACTTTAGATCTCTCTCAATGTAAGACGACGAGGCGGAGCCACTCTTTGGCTAGGGTGGCCATGACCTCTCCTCAATATTTTTAATTTTTTTTAGCCTAAAAAATTATATATATTTTAGATATCTTTATAAAAATTGCATATGGCACCTCCAAGTTTTTTAAAAAAATTCCTTTGGTAGCCTAAAAAAATATAAATTTTACTAATAAATTTATAAAAAATTGCATTACCGCCTCTATTTTTTTAAAAAAAAAATTCCTCTGGAAACCTAAAAAAGTATAAATTTTACCAATAAACTTATAAAAATTATATTGACCCCTCTAGATAATTTTATGGCTCCACCCGTGCTTTGGCGAAAATTTTTCTTTTAAAGGTTGACCCAGTAAAAAAAATTATGGCTTCGTCCCTGCTCACACTCATCAGGTAAGGCATCACAATCGTAATTCAAATAAATTATTCGTACATACCCAATAAAAATTAAACACGGGACCTAATAATTAATAATTTTTGAGACACCGTAATAATAATCCTATCATTTGGTGTTTGGATTCTTGAGGAGAAAGTTATGATACGAGGGCTTCACTATTTCTAATTATCATGCACAAAATAGTGAAGCAGTTGTAATAAGTAGAGTTAAATAACAAAGTTATGATAGAGACTAGTAGAGTTAAAATAACAAAATTACGATAGAGACTAATCATGATTAGAGCAAATGATTAGCTTATTAGTTATGATATTCCTGTAAAGGTCAATCAAATCAACGTTAAATTATGCTTTGGTTATCATGGACACCTCTGGTGTACATGACCAATTTCATCCCGCCAAAAAGACTAATCCATAAATGATAAGGAAAAATGAAATATATATATATATATATGTATGTATATATAGACGAACTGATCCACATATTGAAATGCTAATTGAAAGCAATCCCGACCATATGGACATAAAGAAAAGATGTCGAAAATACCTAGGTTAAAACTCAGTCATCTGACAACTGGAATGGTTGACATGGCCATACCTTGACATATCAACCAAACGGATAAGTCTATACTACAGCAATTTATATAATCATTTGGCCAAAATCATTTAAAACACTTCTAAATCTATCAGAGTGACGATCATTTCAAGCATGAACTGTACCTCTCAAGTCTCATCCATTCCCTTTTATTCTTCTTGGTCACCCAAGTATCCTCACCAACAGGTCTACTAAATGAGGAGAAAAGGAATATATATATATATATATATGTATTCGATAAACAGTTAAGAAGGAATACTATCAGCTGTGCAGTCTCTCCTGGCCTGTGACTTTCCCATATATAGGTCAGAAAAAAGATCTCCAAATAGTGATTATCACTCACACATACACACCATGAAACCATGACAAAGGTTGCAATCCCTTGAAGAGAAATCAGAGAGAACTGGATAATTATGTCACAAGAAACCATGACCAAAGCACAATCATATAATAGTGTCTTCAGAATCTTGATTCCGAAAAGATAAGTCTAATGTGTCTCAAACTTTTCAGTAATACAATACATAATTTCATAGTTTCTCGAAGACAAATGCAAACGCAAGAAATCGGTCAAAGCCTCCGCATTGATTCTTAATCGTCCTCTCTCTCAGGGGGCAGACCACAGGGCAAAAGCATTTTCTGCACAGAAATATAAGCATTTACAAAGAATACGTAAGACGTTGCAACAGCATAATAGCAAATAGCTGGCAAACAATACAATCAACCGTCGAACTTGCAAATTTCATGGATTCGTCAAATAATTAAGCTGGTGGAAGATACCATTTCACCATTCCTGATAAACTGGAGCAATTGCTCAACAGCATACCAGGCATTATTCATGTCTAGACTTTTTACTTCATTATATCATTACACATAATATGATAATAACAAATTCAAGTTGGCAATACTCCCACCACCTAGTCACAGGGCAACATAAGCCACTCAAACATTGCAAGACATCATCCAACATATATCTTCCTCTGAGAATGACCCCAACGATTCCCCATCCCTCATCCAAGAATTTTGCCAAAATCAACCTCATCCTATTGCAGCCTTTTATTGCTGTCCTCTACACAACCTCTTATATAAAATCTCAACTCCCCCAAAATCTCCTATACGCTCATATCCTCACCACCGATACTGATACCACTCCCCTCAGCATGATGATGTCTGTCCGCCTCATCGGAATTTGCAACCAGATGGGAAAATTTTGTACCTCTATGATCTTCCTCAAGCCATACAAATCTAGACATCTGTCACTAGCAAAAAAAATATAAAAAAATTTGAAGTCTGGCCTCTACGTCTTCCCTTTCCCTTCTTACCATTCTCTTCCTCTACTAATTCATGCATACAATCTTTTTGCATCCACTATTGTGAAAACCCCTCAAGCTTTTCTTATAGCCAAATTACCAAAACCTTCTTATTCCACCAATTCAAAACAGCTTTGAGAATCGAAAGTCTAGGACCATTAAAAACTAAATCGAAGAAGAAAAAGGAAGACGCCCACTTGTAGGCCCAAGACCATCTCAGCAAAGCTATCTGTTAAACAAGATATTCAAGTTTGATACACCCTCACCCAGAATCTTCAACAACCCCCAATTAGTCTTACCCCAAAATCCTGATTTTTAGTTCTTTCTCATAAAAGATAAATGAGATGAAACAATAGGTACAATTACAAAAAATTATGAAAAAGGACCCCTTGGGCCTCCTCTCATCTTCTATTATATTGAATACAAAATAAATAAATATAAAGGCATCATTCCTCCTCTCTAACTTTGCTAGTCCCAAATCAAACGACTTTACATAAACAAGGCATCAGACTCCAATATCAAACTACTTCATCCACCCAATTAAGACAACTGATGCTACCTTTACAGTGGTAATCTACACCAAGTTTGAAGTGGATTTGGAGATCTAAGAGTTTTGAAATTGCAAACGGACCACATAATTGTAGTGTCGAAATAAAAGCGCGAATTTGAAAAATAAGAATTTCATGATAAGTTAATGCAGAGGATAATCATAGCAACAACATTATGAGCTTAACATGGATCAAACCTGCATAAAAGCATAGCGTTCTCTTCCAATTGATTCATTTTCTGCAATGGCAAAATAAGCTAGCATGGGGTAGTGGCCAATATATGACGCATAGCTATCGCGTTGGATGTTCACTGCCCACTCACTACACAACCAAACAATTTAAAACATAATAAAAGAATAATAAATCTGCAGAAATACAGAATCCGAAAAAATTGGGTACTGACAATCTATTCAAGTCCGCATGCCCAGTTCCAACATATTTAGCTTGCAAATGCTCAAGCTGGGAATTGATATTAAACCTGTCACTGGCCTGCAGAAATGTGAGCAAATGATTATAAGTTTGGACCACCAAATAGAATACTTATATAGCAGATGCATTACTCTTATCTGCATATGCTCTTAGATAACCGGTGTTTCATCTCCAAACTATCCCATGCATGATGCAACACGCATTAGTGATGAAAGTTTTGTTTCCTAACATACACGCTCTCATCCACAGACACACAAACCAACAGAAAGGACATTTCAATGTTATTTCGAATCATTCAAACCTCATAAATTTATCCATTAAGGAGCCCCCCTTTTTTCTTTTTCTTTTTTTTTTGTATTTTTGTTTCAAATAATTCAAGAGATGCTTTTGGTGTAATCCAGACAAGTCCAATCCAACCAAACGGATATTTTCACCATACGTCTGGTTGCAAGATAACTAACAAAAAAAGCCACTAAAGTACAGAATCTAGTACAAAATCTGTCAATATCGTTTTTCAAGAGAGAAACTGAAATTTGAAGAACTCTACCGTGTGAACCTAGTATAATTACTTAGCCTATTTTTATTTCTTTTTCCAATTCATGATGTGCTTGGTGTTTCGCCAGCCACTAATCCACGTCCCCTCCACACGAATCGGATAAAACTTGAACTATCTCCCTGATTAAGCTTAAACTATCACAGACTCTCGTGGTAATTGAATTTGAGACATTATGCTTCATGAACTAAACCCTAGTTTTTCCAACTGAAGACCACCAAACCCAAGTTTTTCCAGCTGAACCAACCCATTCCGGTTATATAGCTTGTTGTTGTAGGTAAGTTAAAACTTATTATAGCAACAAAAGACACAATATTCAAATAATTTTTCGTTACTTTTCCTCGATTTTCTAACGAATTTTAGGGCTTAGATCAGGATCACGGAAGTGTAAATTCAACATGAATAAATAGGTAAAATTTCATCGAATAATGAATCTCGAAATATGCTTAACAGTTTCATTGCTCCAACATAAGTGAGATTTAGGGATTTTGAGTTTTATTTTTCTACATAAAATCCGAGTTTCACAGTTCTTAGAAAACAACAGTTAAAGCAATATAGTTGTATTGAATGGTACATGTGTGTGTGTGTGTGTGTGTGTGTGTGCATATATATATGTTTGTATAACATAGATTTACCTGCATAGTTGCTTATAGGAAGTACAGAAACTGGGAGCCGAGAAAAGTCACTGAGTTTGGTTGGAGAGAAACGATGAAGTAAAGAAGCGCAGACTTGTTCATATATGGATTGGGTATTGGGGAAAACGGGTATTACGGCGGGTCGGATTCTGATGAAAATTGAATTTTAGAATAATACAATTATATGAACAAAATTAAAATAAGATATCTAATTTTGGCATGCGCATATATTGTTCTATTATATGTATATATTATAAGTAAATGGAATTTCGTTGTTTTTTTAAGATGATAAATATCAAATATAGTAACAATTCGTGGGGAGTTTATAAAATGGACAATACTTGGGAGGACCAACTATATCCTCCCCTCTAACTTGAACTAATAAAATTAAGACACGTGACTCATTTAATTAAAAAACATATAAGTATTACCCTAAATATATATTTAATGTGATACAAGTATGTTAAATTCATATTATCCGCAACTCTGAATTTAATCCCTTAGGAATCTTCAATTGGAAGTTGAAGATTAATCATATTACTAATAATGATTCAAACAAGAGTTGTTGTTCTGAGTGTACTGTGGTAACAAAATGATTCAAGCTGACTCTGGATGAACAACTTGTAGATATATATATATATATATATATATATATATTGTGAAAATCATATATGCAGTGGTAACGAAATGATTTAAAGTTTGACCACAAATCAGAATTAGAAGCTCTAATTTTGCAGAAATTCAATATTATGGGTGTGAGTAATTTCAAGTAATCACTTAAGTGACGAGGTTGAAAGTGAATGGTTGTATTGACTATTTTAGATTTATTGTCGAGGAGAGTTATATAGCTTATGGAGTTTCCATTTGTTTTGTCAATGTCAAAATTTTAAGAAACTTATTTTCTCCTTGACAAGGATAATCTTGTTGATTTTCCACCTCCAAGAACTGTTGTGGAAGGCGCGATTGGAGAAGGTAGGGTTGTCATTGACGATGAAGATTTTAGTTACCAAAAAATAAAAATCAAATATGGGTTAAAACCTATAAATTGATGGTTAATGCTCATATATGTTTTTAATTAAATGAGCCATGTGTCTTAATTTTATTGGTCCAAGTCAGAGGGGAGGATGTAGTTGGTCCTCCCCAAGTATTGTTCTTATAAAAATGAAACTTGATAGATTTTGATATATTTTTAAGGACAATACTCATGTCCTGCCCCATGATGACCAAATTCGTCTTTCCCATTGGTATGGTCCAGTACAAGTTGGACACATGGCAAAAATATTTTTAAATGAAATTGATCTTGATTTGTATATTTATTGATTTTATTTCAAACTTCCTTTTCAAAAAGATTCTTGCCACCAATGGAAATGACAAACTTGGTCATCATGGAGCATGACTTAAGTATTGTCCTATTTTTAATAAAGAAATATTAAAAAATAATTAACTTGTCTCTGCTTTAAATGTATGCAATGGACGAACAAGAAAACTGTAAACTTACACGCAGCTTTTAGATTTGAGCTTTTAGCATATTTAACTATAAACATTTATCAAGAGGTATTCTCACAAAACTTTATATATTGATATCTTCCTTTTTAAAAAGCAAACCCTCCTCAATTTTTTAAAATAAGTTTCGGGATTTCATGAATATGAACAGCTCTCTAAGAATAATTTTTTTTTAAATTATTAAACATAAATATTCCTTCCGTCTCAAATTAATTATTCAAGTTGAACTTCTTAACTTTTTAAGAGATTATATTTTGTTATGGCTAATATTAATGAAATTTATATATTTACCATTGTAAAATAAGCAAAAATAAAAGTTAGTAGATATGATAATTACTTGAAGTTAGTGGAAAATGAATAATCGGGTTAAGTGAAAAATTATATGGTATTTAATTCGGAACTTAAGAAGTATTTTGGAAATAAATATAAGGGACACAAGGAGTAGTATCATAAATTACTCTGTAGTCCCGAACAGAGAAAGAACTTCTGGCGAGTTTCAAAAGAAACATAAAATTTATAATCATGTCATCACTTTTGTTAACCCCGACCATAGCTCCGTCATGTTCTTACATTTCATGTCATCACTATGTTCACCATTCACTAAACTATGTTCGATCCCGAAACGATCCGTGCCCAGATCAGTGTTGCCAGAAAAACCAGGTGCAAAGACCGAAACCCTAACATTTTAGTAAAATAAAAATGTTGCTACCCTTAAACCAATACAAACCGGTGATTACAGTAAAAACATGAACAAGGCATTGTACACATTTCAGAAGCTTGACAGGAGCCAAAAAAAAAAAATTACACATCATTACCTGAGAGAAAGAGAGCAATGTACAATTCCAGCCCATACTTTACAAAAACCAAAACCAAAACCTATATCTACTTCTTTTGTGATTATGTATCCAAATGCAAGGAACAGCCGAAGAAGCCATCCTCTTAGGAAGAACTTGATCATGTTTGTTCGGATAATTACGCGCAATGGACGTTACAGAAAGAAGCTTTTATGTTCTTGAATCGCCGTGTCTTGAGTTTTCTAGTGGACGGGGCAAGAGGTTCATAAAGCTCCCTTTAGCAGTCTGATCTACAGCAGTATCCGACTCGTCGTCTGTAACATGCCAAACAAGAAAATGAGAAATGAGAATAATACTAAACCATAAAATTGCTGACATAACCTTTCATATTTAAATCACACCATAAGAACAGTAAGGTTGAGAAATAAGAAATTTCTTTCTTTTTTCAAAATAGAAAAGATGCCCTTCGTAATTTTTATGGAACCCCCAACCTCTCAAAACAAATTGGATGTATGAAAATAAATGAAAAAATAACACATGAGCAAATTCAAATCCTTTTAGAACAAATGTCTTGAGGATATTTGGCAAGAAAGTAGAATAATATGGTCAAATTTCAACTTGAAATTCAGAGTTACTAAACTAGGACTATGGGGGCCAGTAACCTCCCAGAAACTCTCAAACCGTTTACGGATGGGTATTGATACTTGAAAATAAATTAACATCTCGCCCTCCAAAATTCACAGGGAGTTTCAACTTTGGTGCTTCTAGTCTTATTCCGAAAAGACAAAATCTGGTGGAAAAAAGTATGCCTATTATCGAAAGTACTTGCTCCATAGACCTATCAATATTTATTCATATCTACATACTTACTATATATATGTATATATATAAATAAAATAAAAAGAGAAGAAGAAAGGGCTGCTTCGGACTTGGCAAGCTCATTTGCTGGTTGGCTGGTGTGTTCTGTATTTTCCATTTATGTTTATTTAGATTGTACTTTCCTCATTTTTTTGGGTCAATTTTTCTCAGATAACACATAATTTTAAGACTCGATTCAATTCACACAATTTTCTTGACGGCAATATGCCAAGACGACTCCACTGGTGTGTTCTGTATTTTCCATTTATGTTTATTTAGATTGTACTTTCCTCATTTTTTTGGGTCAATTTTTCTTAGATAACACATAATTTTAAGGCCCTGTTTGGTCCCAGGTGGTCTGGTCTGGTCTTGCGTTTTATGGGACCAGACCGTGTTTGGTAGCATTGGTCCCAAATTTTTTGTTAGACCAAGTAAGACCAAATCAGACCAAAATGACCTCATTTCAGACCAAAAAAATAGGTGATTCCTGGTGGTCCGGTCTGGTCTTATTAATAAAATATATTTATAAATAATTAAAAATGAATAAATAATAATAAAAAATTAATAATAATAATAATAAATTAAATAAAACATATTTTAAAAATAAAATATAAATAATACCTAATAATAATAAAAAATGAATATAATAATAATAAATAAATGAATAAATAATAAAATATATTTATAAATAATTAAAAATGAATAATTAATAATATAAATAATAAATTAAATAAAACATAATAATAATAATAAATTACATAAAACATATTTAAAAATATAATAAAAATATAAACAAAATGAAATAAATAATAATAATAAATAAATATAATAATAAATAATAATAAATAAGTATAATAATAATATATTTTTAAATAATTAAAAATGAATAAATAATTTATAAATAAAATGAATTAAATAATGAAATAATAATAAATAAATAGAATATATTTATAAATTAATAAATAATAATTTAATAATATAAATAATAAAATAATAAAATATATTATAAAGTGAAGAAATAATAAATAAAGAAATAAATAATACATAAATAAATATTATAATAAATAATAAATAAATAGTAAGACCGCTTACCAAACAGACTTTTCCAGATCAGATTAGACCAGACCGGACCAGAAAGACCGCCTACCAAACATGGCCTAAGACTCGACTCCATTCGCACACAATTTTCTTGACGGCAATATGCCAAGACGAATGCACTATAGCAGTGGCGATTCCACCAATAGGGGTGGACCCATAAAATTTCAGATGAGAGAGCCAGAACTTGTATTGTGTGTAATCAAAATTTGACTCCCAAAGTGAAAATTTAGGATCTACCCCTGTCAAAGTTGGAACCTGAGAAAGGCTGTTAAAAAACTTTAGATATATGCATCTAAAAGCTAAAATAAGGCTCCGCGTTTAAACTGAATTCAACTAAGACAGAGCACAAATAGACTACTGACACTATCCATACGGCACTAGCATTTTGCTCGACATGTTGGTCCAAGTTAAACAATATTCAACTACCAAAACAACCAGAACAAAACATGCATTTTTTATATCATCATAATATATATATATATAGAGAGAGAGAGAGTACCGAAAAGGGACTTGACAGTGGGCCTCTTAGGTTTGTTGCTTTTCTTTTTCAACTCAGCTGCAAAAAGAAATGTAGAATATAACCAATCATAATTATCATCAAAGATCAAATACAAAAGCTGAGCAAAAATCTGCAAATGTTTGACAAAAAAATAAAAATAAAATGTAGTTCAAAATGAATTAACAATTTATTAGACTTCAAATGAATTCAATCAAATATATTAATGCAAATGAATTAAATAATTAAAGGTCATAAAATGCACTGGGCCCTGGCTAAACCAAAAAGGGGCAAAAGCACCGCAAACTATCACTGGTAAAAATGATACATTTATTAGGGTAAGGGAAATTACAGTTTAAAGAAAGTCTCCACATGAATAAGATGAGAACCACTATTCATGAAAGGAAGTAGGTCAATACAAGACATTCATTTATTTTACTCATCCAAATTACCATACTGCACAGAGCAAAAGAAGCATGGATCTCTGGTAGATGATCAGTCTGAATGTCCAATTAATCCACTATAAACTATATGGCGATAAAAATAAAAAAAATTACTGCAAAGAGTAATGTATCATAAGCATTTCTGTAGATAGACATATCCTTGGCCACCATTAGTCAAAAGAAAAAAGTAAGGAATAAAGAAAAAAAGAAGACAGACTAATAGGATATGTACAATGAGAGGAGCTACATACCAATTCCAGGAACTTCATGATCATTTACAATTTCGAAGTTCTTGTATGTGTAACCCACAAAGTTAATATCTTTAGATGAGAGCATCTGCAGCAAACATATAAATACAAAAAGAAAAAGCAATAATTATTTGGACATCATAATCATTCACTGAATCAATAACCAAAACCAACTTCATATTTCAGCAATCAATAATGAAGGTACAGCTTCAGTAACATGCTGCCCAAAGGTCTCCTGGAGAGGATTAGTCCCACATGATGTATGGGAATAGCCCTCTAGTCATTACGAAAAGGAAACAAAGACAAAACAAAATATAATTCTGTTCGGTTCCTTTTTTTTCTTTTATATTATACACTTTGTGAACATGATAAATTGAAAGAATCTTGCCAAAAAAGAAGAAAGTTTGATTTCCTAAAGTCAGGGACGGAGCAAGGTATTTACTACAGAGGGAGAAAAGTTTGGGCAATAACAAGAGAAATCCCTTAAAATTAAAGACGTGGAACAAATTTTGTAGAAACGTGATATTTGAATTCCCCAAAACTACTCTTGCACTTCACTTCATTCCAAAAAAATAAGACACGAGTGCTCTTCAAAAGCATGTATTCCGGGAAAAGAACTGAGCAATTGCTCTTCAAAAGCACTCTCGACCTTTGAGAACTTATTATTATGGCATTTTTTTCATATTTGGAATTCACACCACACTTTGTCAGTATGGGGAATTCAACATTTGGACCTTCTACTAGCATAGTGAGAAACAATTTGAAAAATGGAAAACAAATACCCCATCCTTGTTTGTGTGTGTCTATTTTTTGGTGAATTGGGTGTGGGGGAAAAATTAATTATCTATTAAAGCAATTTTAATCAGTAGGTATGCTCCTCGGGGAAAATTAGATGAAGCTGCACAAAAAAAAAATGGACTCAATTAGTAAGTTCAGGATGTGCGTAATATACCAACCTTTCTCCATGGACCTGATCTTGCTGAAGTCTGAATTGGGGTGTCAGCCTGCAAAGTAATACAAGAATCACGAGAATAGAGAGTGAGCCATGAAACATGTTTCCAAGTATTTGAAAAAATTGGAAAGATTTCTCCACCTCTTCAAACTTCTCGAAGTTTTGAGTGTCCAACTCATCGTTCACTTCAGGAATAAAAGCAGCTTTCATTTGATACAATTTGTCCCATTCAACACCATCAAACCATGGATGCACCTGAAGAATAACAAGGCCAACCAGGTGATTCCTCAAGTTCAAGTTCTGTTATTGAAGTGTACTAAATAATATAGAACGGAACACAACACACAACACCTTTATCTCATCTGCGCCTTTTGTTCCAAGCCTCTTGTCGACATTACATAAGAGTTTACTAATAAGATCTTTTGCTTCTGGAGATAGCTTTGCCTCTTCTGGGAATTTTAAATGAGTTCTCCAGTTTACTATCTGCATAAATCACAAGAATTAGTTTCATAATGGATGAAAATGAAGGACTGGAAAAAAAATTAGGGATGATGGAAAGATATATATCAAAAATTAATTGTTTAAAATAAATACTATTAACTGCATTGATTTGGTCAAAAAAATATTAACTACATTGATTGAGTTCATCAGCAAATACAAATTAGAAATTTGGAATCAGAAAAGTAAACATGTCGAAATTACCCAATGCACAAAATTTACAGTTCAATAATAAGGTATATCTTTGCTAATTAGTTGAGTGATTGATATCTTAGAGAGTCTAAGCCTGTAAGTGTACCCTATGAAGTCGCAGGGGGTAAACCTGACCTGTTGCTATTTTAGCTACTGGGGATTTGCAGCTTAAAGACCTGCTATGCTCTAAATGTGAAGGTTCTGGATGATCACAGCACATTGTATGGGTGCATAACCCTGTTCAACAAGTGGCTTCCAAATGGGTGATTCCCCTTTGACGTAGCACATATAATTCCCTCATGGCACTTAACTCATCTCCATAATTACTAATGCCTACACAGCAACTAAGGGAAAATGGACATTCACGAACACTGTTGACGATGCTTACCAGTGCCTAATCCTCTTGTGAAGGTATTTCTTCAGATGAGACTTGCTTCAGAGGCCCTCTCTCTATTGATAATCCTCATTACCTTCTCGTAAGCATATGACATAGCCTAGGGTTGTGTGGTTATCCTCTTCAGGGAAAACCTTGTTGGAGGCTCAAAAACTCAGGACGACTTGCTCTCTAGGGCTAAGCCTCACCAAGGAACTGAAGACCATCACGAATACCTCTTCCCTATAAATACAAAGTAATATAGTTTTCATATACTGATTACGTGTTTGGTTTCCTAGCCTTAACGAGTTTAAGAATTTTTTTAATGCTAAAAATGCTAGTGATTTCAATCAGCAGTTTCCCGGTTATTATTTACTGCATTGTTACTATTTGTCTAAATAAAAAATAGGATGTGAAATAAAACATTACTCGACCTCAAGTAGGCAATGGTAGAGAACATTAGAACACAGGCATAATCCACGACCGATGTACTTCATATTCAAATAGAGAAACTGTATATTATACCCGAAACTGTATGGTATTCCCAAGATTACCTTCCTACAAGTTGACATAGGTTCGTCGGAATAAAAAGGCGGATACCCCACAAGCATTTCATACATGATAGCACCAAGTGACCACCTGTGAACACATAAACAGAATATCATCCGGACATAATTTCTCAAAAATAAGAGAGATTATAAAAAGATAAAATATATCTTTGTAAAAACCAACCAATCACATTCCATTCCATATCCTTTCTTAAGCAACACTTCTGGTGCAATATAATCAGGTGTACCAACAGTGGAGTAAGCCTACAACATCAGAATATAGAAGTTTTAGACAACATAATACCCATCATGCCATGCTGTCGCCAAAAGAACAACTCACTCATGATGAAAAAAGTGATCTTGAGTGTTTAATTTTTGTAAGACAGTTAACCAGCAGAGAATATTTGACCGTTTAAAGTTTAAAAATACAATAAATTCATATCTAGAAGGGATACATCATTGTACAGCTTTTCCTGAGTAATAAGGAGCACTGGGGTGCTTTTAGACCTAGGTTTCATTGGATCCATTGTCTCCCTGTAGCATTAAGCATATGGTTGAACACTTCCCCATATACCCAAATGATCCCCAATGTTTACAAATTTTAAAAGGGAGAACACAGATGCCCATTCTCCAGGTCTGTCAGTCTTATAGAATATCAACTCCACAAGAAAAAGAGCATAATGTAACAATAAGGACTAGGGAGTTTACCAGCATCCTCCTGTTCCTTTGCCAATGTTGCAGTTGCTCCTGTTGAGTTCGTTTTGGTACTGCGGGGCGTCCATCACTTTGAAGAGCCCCACTAAGGTTATTTCCAACGGAAAAATCCTTCTCCTGAAGATTACTACAATCCAATGGTTTACATAATCCAAAATCTGACAATTTCATGTGGCCATCCCGATCAAGTAACAAGTTGTCAGGCTTGATATCTCTGCAACATGTAAATACAGGTATATCATTCTTCTGGCATGCTAAAAAAAGGTCCTGAAAAGCATATTAGTGGCTCCTACAAAGAATTACGACAAATTTGCCCACAAACCTATGAATATAGTTATGTTTATGTATGGATTCGATGGCTAGGACTGTCTCCCCAACATAAAACCTGGCTTCATCTTCTGTCAATGTATCCTTTCGCATCAATAAAGTCATCATATCTCCACCAGGTAGATATTCCATTATGAGATAAAGATATTCTTCGTCTTGGAAGGAACAGTAAAGTTTGACAATACAATTGCTGTCAACCTCAGCAAGTAGATTTCTTTCCGCTTTGACATGTTCAACCTAAGGTAATTCAAAGAAGAGCAATAAGCATTGTGAATCACAATCTCAATATGATCCTGGTAACCCTGATAAGGTACATACCTGGCCTCTACGAAGCATTTCTGATTTCTTAAGCTTTTTCATAGCATATACATGGCCAGTTCCCTTCTCCCTACATATTCTAACCTGCATAGAGAAATAAAACGTGTTACACAATGCCATTTGTAATATCATTAGATTACTATGAGAGCAAAAGTACTGCATAAGATAGCCTGGAATAACCCCATCAGCGATTTTGATCAACACTTGAGCATCAGGGGATTCAATTTTAGGTTTCTGATCTTGGTTGTTTAGTTTGGTACTCTGAAAGATGCCCCCCATAAGTGGTATAAGAAACTACGTATTTATTTGATTGCCTGAGAAATGAAGAGAAAAAAAGCGAAAAAGGAAACAAAAGAAAATAAAAGAAAAAGAATAACATCATTAAATAGTAGTCCCTAGCTCTAAGCAACAGCCTATCCTTGAAACTTATGCTCAAGAAATTTGTCTCCTGAGGTAATATGTGGTTTACTTCATGACAGAACAATTTCATTGCTAACAAAATGAATACTCATCCATCATCACACTAGCTTGTCTTTGCTTGCCTCTGATAAGTCTGCTAGAATGAGATTGTATTTGAAACATGACAAATAATTCTAAATTGAATTTCTAAATATAAAATGCACGGACCCCAGCCAACTTGCTTGCGCATTTTGGATACATATTTGTGGTACCCTTCAGGAATATTACTCAGGTATACTGACTCACAACACTATTTATAGAACTTTCAGCAAGGGCTCTCCTTCTAAAATCATCCCAACCTGAGTGGAGACAGAGTGCATAACATAGATATGGGAAAGGATACTGGTCCACCTTTGTCCTAGTGGTTTTGAGCCTTAATTCCCAAGCCCTAGGTCAAGGGTTCGAGACTCGTAGAGATAGAAGAGGGAAACAAAAATGCAAGAATAAACACATTTATTTTTACGAACAATAAAATTTGCCACCTGAAAACAGAATCCAGATGGTTCAATGAAGAGTGGGGGGAGGAAAAACAGCAATATAAGTAAAACAGGAAAATTGACTGATAATGGAAGTTCAGAGTTGGAAATGCAAAATAATCTAAAGGAACATGCAAAATGTCAAAAAAAAAATAATAATAATAAATTCCATTATGATGTGATAAGGGAAGTCATACCTCTCCGAATGCACCCTTCCCTATCATTGTCAATGGCTCGAAATCATCAGCACCCATCTTATGCCTCTGGAGGCGCATATATTCCGTTTCCTTCTTCTCCAAATATTTCAGCAAGTTGTTCTGCTCTTCCTCAGACACCTCAGCATCAGCCAATTTCTTTTCAAGGACATTACGCCTACATGAAAAATGAAGTCTCAAATCCCTAGCTCATGTTATATAGACTACTAAATCCATCCTTTTAAACTTCTACTGCGGAGACTTGTTTCTCTGGCCTGCCATTTGATAAATTCTGTTTTAATAAATAGTATCAAACATAAACTCTTAACATTGAATTCATATGCCACTATTAGCAGCCAAGTTTACCAATTTTACGTTCATTATGTTAATAGCGGAAAAATAAAATACTAAACCCGAATATATATGAGACACAGTAAAAAATAATTAACCAATTTGGTAACAAATCTCGACTCAATCATAAAATCACATATTTACCAGTTGTGTACATTAAATTATTGATTTAATACTGATAATGTGATAGAAAATTAATAGGTATAAAAGATTAGAGAACAAAATATTAACTACCAACCAGAGATTAATAATTTATTAAATTTCTGTCGTATTTAGTTAGTTACTCAGTCAGTAACCATTATTTATAATGATTTTTATATCCAAAACCCTAGTAGTCGTAATCTACTAGTTTATATACTTCATATATGATTTATCTTAAATTACCAATTTGTATTTAGCAGTTATTAGTTACTAAATAGTATAAGGATGAGTTTTAAATGGATTCATTAGTTTATATTATGTATAAGAATAAAAAGAGAAAGACACATAAAGGAGTCGTGCAGAACCATAAAAAGATGTCGCTTTACTCAGCCATTAAGGCCACTAAAGTATCATTTTTTAGTAAACGGTTATTAATAATATTATAGCCCCATGCAGCTGTTACACAAGGGTAACTGTCAATATATGTACTAAAAATGGATCTAGGATAATTATTTACACGTCTCATAGCTCTGCATTAATGCCAACAAGCTGAAAACATGTTATGCTCTCCTATGAATCCACCTGAATCACACCTGGGTGCTCCATTGGAACTTCTATGCATCACCTTTTTTGTGTAAATAACCATCCTAGAGAAATAGATCCAAGGTGTGCCAAGCATACCAAATCATTGGTACAACCATCCAATCAAAATGTGTAGTTGGTTGGAGCAGTCTGTAAATACAAGTGGGACCAATTTCCTTGAATGATACACTTTTATTGGGTGAAAATACCAAAAGATGGGATATGCCCAGTGCACCATAGATCTTCTCATCCTAGAGAGTGTTTGCTTAGGTGGCAAAGTGTATCATCACGCAACATTCATGCCACAACCGTGAAACTTACTCCAGTATCCTAATTTTTTTCATGTTTGATAGTTGTCCGACAATTGGACCAAATTCCTTCTTGACCCATTTGGTAGGAAGAATGGAATAACGGATGGAAGGGAAGGTGTTATCCCCAATTTGTGCTTGGTTTAATGGAAGGGATATTAGAAAGGATGGATGAAGTGACCCCTTCCTTTGTTTGGTTGGAAGGAAGGGAAGAAGAGAATTCATTTTACCCTCATGATATAAACAATAAAAAGTCATTATTCATTTCCTAGAACTTGACTTTTTCTAAGAACTCATAAATCCGTTTACTACTATATTTTAACCAAAATTTGAGTATTTAGTACGGTTTCAGAAAGTAATTTTGCAAAAATAATTGAAGGGTAAGAGTAACACTCCATATTAACGTACCAAACTTCTTTGTTCCCTCTCTTCTGTTAAATTTTGGAAGGATAAAAAATGACGAGGAAGGATGCTGCATCTCTCCTTGCTTCTTCACTCTCTTCCCTTCCTTCCGACCAAACGACAGAAGCGCCTGCCATCCCTACTCAACCAAATAAATCATAAGACTTCTATACGTTTGTACAATGTGTCCTGTGTTATATTGCCACCTTCATGACAGTTACAGGTTTATTGACTAGGTAGTTCGTAAATCTTGAGGGTGGTCAAACATCTCATTTATACCAAGGTCAGAAGGAGATGGGACCACAGTATTTCTCAGACCCATGCGACTAAGAATATACGTTGTGTCCAAGGATGATTTACTGATGCTTCGGCATTAGTCAAGCCAGTGAGAGTGTTGATGGAAGTCCTAAAGGATAACAGTTCCGTTTGCCATGTGATTGCTTTTTGGCCTAAGATCCCAGTTGCCCATCACATCGTTAGACCTCTTATAAGGACCAGTAACCTCATTTAATGAATATCTTCTATTCCCTGGAGTCTCTTGGGCTTAAAGGCATATGTATTAAACCCAAAAATAATATCATCCTCCCTCTTCCTTTATTCTCATGCCTCATCCAAGTTCAGGGTAGTTGTAAAAACACATCGTTTGACATGTTTTTTCTTTGGCAAGATTCCCATACACAGGCAATGGCTGGCACTATTTAAAAAAAGAACAAATTATGCAACAATGCAACCCTCACTCGCACAAGTTTCCCATATAAATTTGTGCTGAAATTCACAGTTCATAGTGAGATATCTTGCCTCGCATTTTGAAAACAGAAAACTACTAGCACGTCGTTAGCAAGTTAATAATTACTGAATTTGTTTTCACATTACCCAAAAAAAGGTATGATTTATGTGACAAAGCAAGTTCTTATATCATTTATGACCATAATCACTTTCTTTTTTTCTTCAGGGAGTCAGTTACTAATAATAAGCTAATGACAGGATACCTATCTCAGTCTTCACCACTTAAAAATAAGTAAACTGTTAAAGCTCAACAAGAGCAATGGCATTGTGGCAACTTGCTTTTTCAGAATGTAGTGGCCAACTAGCAATAACTGCTAAATGATATCAAATACTTTTGAAAATGGACACTGCCTGATGGTTATGGCTGCGGTATGTTCCAGAAATAGCCGTGGTGGCAAATTCATGTGCAGTGAGCAGCTTGTGGTGATAGAGTACGGGCAGCTAACATAAAATATGCTAGAGGGAGTAAGAGAAGGTAATAGGGTAGAGAAAGGTTGGCGGGTCAAATTTGCTGTCACCATAACTGCTTTCTAACAGTAGTGGTGGACACGTTAATCATTATTGAAAAGGGCAAAATAGCAAGGATGGTATTGATGCTTTCGCAATGAGAAACGGGTGGAGGCGATTGGGGTATCCTTTTGGTTGTTGAGATACCAAAGCTTGGTCAATGTTAATGATGAGTTCAATTGGCTATAAGACAACCTATCACAAAAGTGGTAAACCGTGAACATGGTTACCCCATGGCGGTATGTTCTGTATCTCTCAAATTCTAGTAAAAAAACCAGCTTACATGAATTTGGAACTATCTTAAGCTCTTATTTTCTTTTGTTGTTACCTTGTTGGTGATGTAAAAATATTTCTGGACCAGTAAGGTCATCGGTTTTGCATATTTAGGAAACATCATCAAATATAAAAATGTCAGAAAATGCAACTAAATTTCCATTCTTATATTCCAAGTAAATGTGACCAGACAATCCGGAGACTGACCACCCTTGCACAATAATTATGTTCTTTAAAGGCACAAGCCCTACTCACAATCATGTTTGAAACGTTTATCAGATGTCTAACAAATTTTTCTTAATATATACAGAAA
This sequence comes from Cornus suecica, assembly GCA_963922005.1. Taxonomy (NCBI): domain Eukaryota; kingdom Viridiplantae; phylum Streptophyta; class Magnoliopsida; order Cornales; family Cornaceae; genus Cornus; species Cornus suecica. Next base: position 6,702,667 of record OY998246.1, on the reverse strand, counting down.
GAAAGCATATGGAAAAAAAAAAAATGTAATTGCAGATTATGAACCGGTCCTTCGATGCACCCGATGACCTTTCATGCAAAGCTTTTCGACAACTGTAAAAACGCTAGTCTAATCACCAAGCACCAATCATTTCTGATATACTGGATGCCGAACACAATTATAAGCATTATAAGTTGCCATATAGTATAAATATGTATATATATGTGTGTGTGACTATAGGGATATCCCAACCAAGTGCTTGTTTATGCTACATTGACATTAGATTAGATTAACATTTTTCAACTTCAGCACGTTGGAACTTGCAATAATCTTCACCACTTTACAAAAGCTAAGGTGCATCCTGGATGAGTTCCTTGAGATTTCTTCTTTTTCTTTTTACATTATTTATTACATTATTGTCAATAAATGCAAAAAATAATACTCAACTTCCTCTAGGAGGCAAATTTTTCCAAGAATTACTCTATGAGATTATCGTTAAAAAATATATATATTATATATATAGAGGAATTACAAATCAATCCACGAGAATCCAGTGTAATATCAACCACCAGAGAGGAAAACAATGGAGACACATAGACAGGTAAAACCACAACAGGTAGATTAACACCAAATTTGGGTTTGCTTGGTTTGCAACTCTAACAATAGTTTTTTGTTTTCTGAAGTAAAAAAAACATACAAAGAGTCTATTAGCTTCAGTTTCCTTAAAACTATTTTCAGAAAACTCAGTTCTAAGGCCTGTTTGGTTTGTATCTCTGAAAACTATTCTCGAGAATTCTGAAAATAGAAAACATGTTTTTGAGAATAATAAAAATGAGTTCCTGAAAATAGGCATTTTTATAGTTGAGTTTTATGAAAACTGTTTTAAAAAAACTAATCCAAGCAGACTTTTGTACAATTTTCTGATAGAAAACAGAAAACTGTTTTCATAAATGCAAACCAAGCAGAAAGAACCCATTCTCAAATAACGGTTTTCTCAAAACAGTCTTTTGAGTTCCTGAGACCTGTTTTTAGAGTAAAAAATAAGCAATCCCTTAGATGCTAACATGTGAACTGAAGGGCCATGTAAACTAAGATTATAAAAAAGTCAATAAGAGGATGCTTCTTGAGCATGAAGTTTCGATCCTGATGACAATTTTATGTCTCGTATCCATGATGGTGGTACATGAAATAGTAACTATCAAAGCTGATTGATTCCAAATAAAAATAATAAGAATCATTCTCATGTATAGAACTAGCAAATATGATCACTGAATTGATTACACTGATCTTTATAAAATGGAGCTGAGAAGTCATACCGCTCCTTCCTCTCCTGCAGGTTCCTCATCTGCTCCTTGTAATGCTTTTCTATGTACTGCTTAGCTGCCGCAACTTTCTGTTTAGTGGCATTTGAAGGCATTTCCTCATTTGCCGATGCTTTTAGCCCCTCTTTTGCATTGCTAGAAGGTTCCTTCTTTGAGGACTTTCTGTCTTTCGAACGGAACTTACTAAACCAACGCTTTGCTGCCTCCATTTTCGTCACTTAACACCTCAACTTCGCAAATCCACTCTCAATCTTTCGCTTACAGGAAGCACCCAATTCATCAATTAACACACCCAAATTTCAATGCATCACCGTATCAAAAGAACCCACTTCATCCGCTCTGTTTTCATACATAAACCAACAATTAGAATAAACAAAATTAATCAGCAAAAATTGCTGTTCAGATTCGAATTTCGTCATTCAATCTAGAACACAAATAAAATTTGAAAGTAACGGGCTGTAAATGTCAAAATCCAAATGCACCATTTGCCACAAATCTATCAACCATTGAATTTAACACAATTCCATAAATCTACCGTAGCAAGCACAAACAAACACAGAAACACACACACATATATATACATATCGGTGGAAATTGTGCATTGTTAAATATCTCCTTTTCCACCATTTGCACAACTAAGAAATCAACTTAGCCCCAACAAAACACCTCAATCTTTTCAAAAGCATGGAATCAAAGAGAAAACAAGCTTGTAAGTAGCAAAATTAATACAGACCATGCAATCAACAGATAGTTCAAACCCAACACATGAACCGATCTAAAACAACACGAAACTGGAACTTCCGATTCTAAACCCTCGAAAGACACAAAATCCACTCGGTAAAGCTTCAAAAAACCCTAAATCCTTGTGGAGTGAGCACATAGAGAGAGAGTTAGAGAAAGTACCAATCGAATCGCTGTCGGAGAAGAAAGTGATTCAAAACCCTAGAGAGAGAGAAGAAAAGCGCGTCAATTCCGCAAGAAGGGTGTCGATGTTGTTGTAGTTGTAATGACAACTTTTGTGTGTGTGTGTGTATATATGTGTGTATATGTGTGTGATCCACTATGAGCCCTCTTTTCTGGCAGTTGAAACTCCGGAACTTTTAAACCATTATAGCTGTTTCTGTTTTCTATACGCGCTTTCTCTCTCTCTCTCTTTCTCTTTCTCTTTTAGCCATGTTTGGAGATGTGGAAAGAAAAGGAAAATGAATATAATATTTCCTATTTCGTTGTTTGGCAACTTGGGGCAATTTGGTTGGAAAGGGAAATAAATAAATATATATATTTAACGGCATAATTTTTTGTGTTTGGTATGAAAATTTGGGGGAAAAGGAAAGAAAATGAAACAATTTAGGGGGAGACATTTCAATCTTCATGAGTTTATTTTGATATTCTAAGAAAAGTGGAAGAAACAGGTAGCATTTTTAAGAAGATAATATTATTATTTTTCTTTCGATAACCAAGTGTCCGGAATTTTGCTCCGCCTAATTCACGAGATTCGGCACTAAATCTTTTTCAACCAAATTAACCCATTTGAGTTATATTAATATAGTTCCTTTAATAAGAGACCCAGTAGCAAATGCCTTGGAATTTTTTTTTCAAATATTTTAGAAATTTATTTTTACTTTTTCTTCATGAATCAACTAACTTCCTCTCTCTCTTTTTTTTTAGTAATAAATTTATTTATTTCGGTAACCTGTGTGATCTAGGCTAACTTACACTTCGACTAATCCCCGGGACCCTGAAGTTAAAGACCGGGTAAACCTCCAGTGGTCCAGACAAAAATATAATTGGGATGATTTGAACCTGTAATATTATTATTTTTCTTTCGATAATCGAGTGTCCGGAATTTTGCTCCGCCTAATTCACGAGATTCGGCACTGAATCTTTTTCAACCGAATCAACCCATTTGAGTTATATTAATATTAGTTCCTTTAATAAGAGAAACAGTAGCAAATGCCTTGGAATTTTCTTTTCAAATATTTTAGAAATTTATTTTTCCTTTTTCTTCATGAATCAACTAACTTCTTCTCTCTCTCATTTTTTTAGTAATAAATTTATTTTTTTCGGTAATCGGGGTGATCCGGGCTAGCTTACACGCACCTCGACTAATCATCAGGGCCCTGAAGTTAACGACCGGATAAACCTCCAATGGCTCAGACAAAAATATAATTGGAAGGATTTGAACCTAGACCCAAAAACTCTTCCATCTCACCCATCCGGATTTTCTTCAGTAATAAGTTGATACGTAATTGCTATTATAAAGATTGAAAACTTATTCTCAAAGGTAATATATGTAAGTCGTGATGATGTTTATGGGTGTGTTTGGATACTCTGTTTTTTGTTTTTTGGCACTGTTCAGGATAACATAACATGTTTGGCAACCTTTTTTACTGTTTGTTCTGTTCTCAATTTGGAAATTGTTTTCGTGAATAGTAGAAAAAATAAGGGAACAACAAAAACTTATTTTTTTATTCTTTTTGGGATTTTTCAAAAAAAAAAAGAATTGTGGTAGAGAGGAAAAATTATGTAAGAATATGTGTGTTTTTTGGCCCCAAACATGTTTTTTATTCTTGTTCTTTTGGGTGAGAAAATAAGAACAATAACAAAATTTGTTCTTATTTTTTGATTCTCAAAACAAAAACAAAAACAAGGGTCCCAAATGGGCCTATGTCTTCATCTGTTCTCTTCTTTCTTTTTCTTTTTTCTAATTATATCTTCATCCATTTGTTTATAGAGAATAATTAAACTCTTCAATCATACTTACTTTCTCTTTGAACTAGAGCAATCATAAAATTGTCCCAGTTCTTCATCCTAAGGACCCCAAGATTATCATTACAACACTCTTTAATCATAATTTTAAAAAGAACCATAAAATAATATAATATAAATTAATTATTTCTTTTGGAACAAATAAAAAATTCTTAATTCCTGATCATCTACATCAATAAGACCAAGTATGTGGTCACATATCTAGAAGCAGGTGACAATTTTCAAAACATAGGCCATGTTTGGTAGGCGGTCTTTCTGGTCTGGTCGGGTCTGGTTTGATCCGGTCTGATCCGGTCCGGTCTGGTCTAATCTGATCTGAAAAAGTCTGTTTGGTAAGCGGTCTGGTATTACTATTTATTTATTATTTATTTATGTATTATTTATTTCTTTATTTATTATTTCTTCACTTTATAATATATTTTATTATTTATATTATTGAATTATTATTTATTAATTTATATATTAATTTATAAATATATTCTATTTATTTATTATTATGAAGTATTTATTCATTATTATATTTACTTATTATTTATTATTATTTATTATTATATCTATTTATTATTTATTATTATATTTATTTTTTATTATTATTTATTTCATTTTGTTTATTATTTATTATTTTTATTATATTTTTAAATATGTTTTATGTAATTTATTATTATTATTTATTATTTAGTCCATTTATTATTATTATTATTATATTTATTTATTATTATTGTATTCTTTTATTATTATTATTATGTTTTATTTAATTTATTATTTATATTATTAATTATTTATTATTAATTATTTATAAATATATTTTATTATTTATTCATTTATTTATTATTATTATATTAATTTATTATTATTATTATTAGATATTATTTATTTCATTTTGTTTATTATTTATTATTTATATTTTATTTTTAAAATATGTTTTATTTAATTTTTTATTATTATTAATAATTTATTATTATTATTTATTCATTTTTAATTATTTATAAATATATTTTATTAATAAGACCAGACCGGACCACCATGAACCACCTTTTTTTTTGTCTGAAATGAGGTCATTTTGGTCTGATTTGGTCTTACTTGGTCTAACCAAAAATTTGGGACCAATGCTACCAAACACGATCTGGTCCCATAAAATGCAAGATCAGACCAAATTACCTGAGACCAGACCACCTACCAAACAGGTGGATAGTTTCATGGTAGAAAATTTCAGATGACAATTAAATGCAAATATATTAAGAAAAAATATACTTTATATATATATTAATTAACTTTGAGCAATAATGTATTGACATGATATTCCAATTTGCATATAATTTCAACTTAGGGTTTAAAAGATCCACTTTTTTTCTTGGGTGAAGGCACCAAAGTCAAAGATGTTACAGCAATAAAAGAAAGTCAAGCAATTACTTTGAAAGCAACCACAGTGATCATTGTCATGGAAAAAAAAAATTATAACGTGATAGTTCAATCTGTTGTGTAATCATGTATAGATTATATGTTTTTCTTTCCCGCCAAAAATTATCATTTTGTAAGTTATACATATTATATCAATATGTCATATATAATCATGAGTTTGAACGATAATACTAATTACAATAGTAATTAGTTGTATTATTTGTGTGAATGATAAATAATACTTTTTAATTTTGGAAGAGGATAAAAAAAGAGAGGGTAATTTGCATTGACACCCCCTGAGGTTAGGGTCAATGACAATGAGATTACGGTCAACATTTTTTTGGCACTCACACCCCTGAGGTTCCTCCTTCGTTGCAATGACACCCCCTGGGATGATGAAATGACTAGAATGCCCCTTTAATTGTTTCACTTATTACATTAGGGTAATATATAAAGTATGAAATTACCCATATGCCCAAACACTTCACCCTCTGAAATTACTAATTACACTTCCACCCCTTATTACAATATATATATATATATATATATATATATATATATATTACGAAAATTACAATTTAATTTTTTTTCTTTATAATATAATTTGTATATATAATTACGAAAATTAAAATTATGAAAATACATATATATAATTTGTAAAAAATATATAAAATTTGAAAAAACATATAAAATTCGAAAACAATATATATAATTTGAAACAATATATAAAATTTAAAAAAACATATAAAATTCGAAACAAATATATAAAATTCGTAAACAATATATAAAATTCGAAAAACATATAAAATTCTAAAAAATATATAAAATTCAAATATATATATATATATAAAGTGTAACTGAAGTTTAAGTGGACAAGTCTCAAAGTCATTAGTCAAGGTAACGGATCCTCTTCAACTCTCTGCAAAGATATTTCAATGGCCACGATGGCGACACATGCCCCACGATAGTGACCGAAATCGGAATCGAACCGATACTTTATTAAAATATTTTAATCAAAATTAAATTTATTAATATTTGGATCAAAATTTACTTTCGGTTCTTTAAAATTGAGAATCGGAACCAAACCATTAATTTTGTATATTTGCTATATATTCTGCAAATAAACTTTTATATATTATACCAAACTTTCAACACGGTTATTCTATATTTTAACTCTGTAACAAAAATTTGTTGAAAGACGGGATTAAGATTTTGAAACTCAAAATAACCATGTTAAAAAGATATGTCTACCCTATAGTAGCTATATTTTAATGCATTCGTATTAATTTTAACATCCACGACCGTGGGGCGGGGGGGCGCAATTTTCTTTTAAACTTTTTATGTATAATTTAAAGCTAAATAAGAAAAGATGGGTACCCCTCTAAAACAAAAAAAGTACAGGTCTGGCCCAATAATTTAAAATATATATATATATAAAAGAAAGAAATCGCCTTGAATCCGATCAAAATATATATATATTTGAATTTTATATATTTTTTAGAATTTTATATGTTTTTCGAATTTTATATATTGTTTACGAATTTTATATATTTGTTTCGAATTTTATATGTTTTTTTAACTTTATATATTGTTTCAAATTTTATATATTTTTTCGAATTTTATATGTTTTTTCAAATTTTATATATTTTTTACAAATTATATATATATTGTAATTTTAATTTTTGTAATTATATATACAAATTATATTATAAAGAAAAAAAATTAAATTGTAATTTTCGTAATATATATATATATATTTTTTGTAATAAGGGGTGGAAGTGTAATTAGTAATTTCAGAGGGTGAAGTGTTTGGGTATATGGGTAATTTTATATTTTATATATTACCCTAATGTAATCAGTGAAACAATTAAAGGGGTATTCTAGTCATTTCACCAGCCCAAGGGGTGTCATTGCAACGAAGGAGGAACCTTAGGGGGTGTGAGTGCAAAAAAAACGTTGACCGTAATCTCATTGCCATTGACCCTAACCTCAGGGGGTGTCAATGCAAATTATCCAAAAAAAAAAGGAGTTCAGACTTGACACTGTTTTCGAGAAATTGCATTCAGCTAGCACTTCATTCAAGTGTTTTTAGAAAAATACTCTTTGCTTAAATTTTACTCAACCAAGGAAATATAAAAACATTATTTACATTTTTAACATCATATGTTGGTACATTGATGAAACAGAGGAAAAAATCGCATTACTTATGAAGAAAAGAGGGGATGATTATTTTGTACGGGTCTTGTGAATTAGTGGGGCAAAAGTCCCGAAAATTTTGATTATCAAATAAAAAAAAGGGAAGGATTTGTTAAATATATTTATTAATAAAAATACTAGAAAGGTAATGATATTAGTGAACAAAAAATAACTATTTCACCGAGTTTCGACAACTATTCTTTTCTTCTTCTTAGGTTTTTCGTTTTATAGAAAGGGTTAATTGGATATATTAAAATTGAATTAAAAGTACAATTATTTTCTTCTATTTTGTCCAATTTCTTTTTTCAAGGATTACTAGTCTTATCTTTCGAAACTAGGACTAATTTAATTAAATTACTTTAATTTCTTCATAGATTGACACAAAATGCACAATATTAAATTAACCTCAATCCAAAAAATTATAGATTAATTTTTTTAGATTAATCAACATGGAGGTTATTGGTTAATATAGACTTTATTGGTTAATTATTCAGTATAAATTGAAAGGTGGCTAAAGTAGGCAAGAAATTGGGTGTTGAATGTACAGAAAAATTAATGAAAATCCTTTTTTTAAAAAAAATAATTAATTAAAATGTATACAAAATTATACTAGAATTAAGAAAACGCGGGGCAACTATGAATATCTGAGGTGGACCACTAAACAGAAGTGCAAAAATATAATTGTTCTAACAATGACACTTTAGATGCACAGTTGCACACATCTATGTATGCACATGCATATATACAATTTTGTATGCATCTAATTATCTATACTTACATGTGCATATAATCATCCATACTTACATATAATTATATGTATATATATGTCTTGATGTAACACTGGGTGCATGCATGGCACGTGGCGACACCGCAACCCTTTTCTACTTCTTTTCCACCACCCTTCCGCTTTTATGGACAAGGTGGTGACTGTTTGATATGTGATTTAATACAATTTAAGTCTTTAATTAATTTTTTGAAAAGAACTAAGACTATCTTCTTTCTTTTTAATGAATTTTATGTCCTCAATCAAGTCACTTTTTTTAAAAAAAAAAAAAAAAAAACTAGTTAGATATCTAAATTTCATTAGATCAGATTCCTTTATTCTTGGTGATGAGGATTCAATAATTATTCTAAATCCTCTCACATTTGCAATATATAATAACATGATTTGACTTTTTGTATTAAAGAAAGTATGAACACAATTAATGTTCAAGTGTAAAAGAAATACAAAATTAAACAATTATTAAAAAGCAAGTGCGTTGTATTTTTTTAAAAATAAAAGAAAATAGGAAAAGTAATAATTTTTTTTAAAAAAAATAATTAAAATAAATTTGGATGGACCAAAATCAGAGTAGTTGTATTTCTTATTTGGTATGGTATTCTTATTTCCTTTATATATTAAAATAATTTAATGAATGAAATCACTCTGTCTTCTCTTCTTATCGGGGCCTTAGGCCATTGTCTAATTAATTGCCTTAAGTTTGCATTCACCTATGTAATAACACTTGTATTATTTGGCAAATACAATAAAAAAAAAACAAAAAAATATATGTATTAAGTGAACACTTAAGTAATATAGTCTTTTAGGCTACCTCGTTAATTGCCTTAAATATTTAACTAATATAATAAAATCACTATAGTGGGACACAGGCCTTAGTCAATGGCCTTAATTGGCTTTAAGGTTGAGTACACGCTTGTTTTAATATATAACGTCTATCACATTAAATATATAGTTTCTTCTTTAAATCCGATGAATGTGTTAATTCTTTTTACTTGCATGTGATATTGCAATGCATTTGCATTCTTGTTACTTGATGGCACGAATAGTTCTTCTTCCTATATATATTTATTTATTTATTTTGTAAGTTAAACTAATACATATAAGAGAAAAATATTTACGGAATAACTTTGACGATGGAAATCTACGGACATTATGAAACTAAAAGTTGACAATGTATAACACACAAATCCTTAGGACGCTAATTAATAATGTATATGCATTAAACAATAAGGGATTGTTTGGTAGATGGTTTGGGGTGAGAATTTTGATTTTGGATTGTGAAAAATGTGAATAGTACCAACCATATCATGTTTGACTCATCTGATTTTTGTGCTAACAGTATTTTTTTGGATGTTTGACTTATTTGATTTTTGTGCTAACAGTATTTTTTTGGATGTTTGACTTATTTGATTTTTGTGCTAACAGTATTTTTTTGGTGTACCAATTTTCATTCTTTTAAAACCATCTGAAGAGCTGGTTTAGAGATGGTTTCCTACTGTTCAATCAACCCAAACCCATTAAATTAAAACCACATACAACCTAAACACATCAAATATGGTATATCATTTCCATTTTCAACAAAAATCAAGACGAACACCTTCCTCTTCAACTCAAGCCCTAGTTCGACTTGCAACCACCACCGGTCGCCGTCCCGCCGCGACCTGCAACCACCAGCCACCGTTGTCCCACCTCCGGCGAACCCCTCTCCTCTCTGAGATGCGACCAAAAATGAAGGAAGAAGAAGTAGATCAAAAGATTGGGTTGGGATATGAAATTGACGTTTGGGACTTCTCAGTTACTGTTTGTTATATATATATATATATATATATAATATTTATCACTATATTATATATAAACACAACCATTAACATATATATATATATATATACATATATATTTATTTAATTAAAATTTTATTTTTAATTAAATTAAATAATTAAAAAATATATTTAAATGTTTTTTCATTTATGGGGAGGTGATGTCAATGTTTTTTTTAAATGGTTAAAAAACATTGAGATTTCAAATGGAAAAAGATTATAAATTTTCAAACTACATATATGAACCAATTAAATAATTATTGCAATATGGTGAAAAATATTACTTTAATGTATTTTATTTATATATTTTATTTTTTAAAACATATATATTTACAAAATGTTATTATAAATAAATAAAATATCAAACCATTCCAAGTTACCAAACATGGTATGGTTTCATAATTTTAGCCCATACCAACTCTACCAAATATGGTTTGGTTTTTCAGCTTTACTTTTTCTCACACCAAAACTATATGCATCAAACATGGTTTCAATTCAGAATAAAACCATACTAAATCTAACCCAAAACTAAAAACCAATACCGTACCGGTTGCCAAACAGACACTAAGTTAATTCGATAAACGTGATGGTGATCGAATGAAGGTTAAAGATAATTATAAGAGACGAATTGTTAAAGTCATAATTACAAGAGATAAACATATATATATATGCAAGGGCGGAGCTAGAAAACATGTTTAGGGGGGCAATGCAAATTTTTATAAGTTTTAGTAAAATTTATATTTTTTTAAAGATTATTAGAAGCTTTTTTTTTATAAATTTATTGATAAAATTTATATTTTTTTAGACTATCAAAAGATTTTTTTAAAAAATTTGGAGGGGTTATATGCAATTTTTATAAATATATCTATAATATATATAATTTTTTATGCTAAATTTTTTTTTTTACAAAATTTGGGGAGTCACCATGCCCCCAGCCAAAGGTGGCTCCGCCCCTGTATATATGGGTAGTACTAAAGATAGGGAGAAAATTATTTTTCATATTTAATTGATATTGTTATATGTATCGTTCTGATTTTGTCAATTAGACCACAATTCTAATAGTAGCATTTTATTGCATGTGGGCGTTCAAACTAAAAGTAATTAAGAACGGTCTGAAAGAAGAGACGGTATGGAAATGACATCATTATATTATTATATATTTCTTTTAGATTCATTAATTAAGTTTGGTTCTAATAATTAAATACATCCAACTATTTTCCTACTGTTAAATTTTTTATTTTCCTCTCAACAAATTCTAGTCCGTGAATTCTCATATCAATTATTATCAACATTAATTTTGTTTTGGACTTTGTAATTCGCTTAGTCTCTTAGACATTAATTGTCTCATTTATTAAATAATTATGTTTCGTATTTTCAAACGGTTCATGTGAAGGGGTGGGTATATAAAACTCTTGTCAATTAACATTACCATATAAAACATGCCCAGCCCATGATAGGTTATAATCTTTAAACCCCTTTCAAATTAAACCAAAATTTTCCTTTTATGGGAAGTTAATGCAAGAGTACCATCCATTTGAATATTGTTTACCTAACCACATGACTTTTGATTGATTACCAAAACTCTATAAAAGGATAAAGTTTGCAAAATATACCCCACAAGCATAGGCAACTTGAGTAGGGTGGGTGATCCCCTTGAATTTAGGGCATTATTGGGGACCATTTTCCATTTGGGTGGTCAAGAAAAGGAAAAGTAAAGACTAAAGGGCTACTATAAAAGCTATGCCAACTAGTTCATCACATTATCCCACTAGATCATAAAATATTCTTTAATTTAAAAGATTTCCCTAATTGAATTTTTTTTAAAAATATTCTTTAATTTAACATATTGGCGTAATTGAAAAAAACTTTAAATTAAGTGTTTCAGAAAATATTAAGTCTCATAGTGACAAAAATTTGGCAAAAACTCTCAAAAAGCATAACATTGGATTTTCCAACACGCTATTTCCTATTCATGCGTGCGTGATAGAGGATTCTATTGGGTAGAGAGTAGGAATGGCAATGGGGTGGGGCGGGGATCACCTTCCCCATTCTCGACCCCGTTTAATTTCGGGGCAATGTAACCGTCCCGCTCCCGCCCTGGTTAGTATTTTTATTTTTTAATTTATTTATTCATCTTTTTATTATTAATTTTCTAATTAATAATTTGGACATACAAAAATATTAAAACACCAAGCTACTACTTCAAAAATAAGTTTTGGACATACAAAAATATTAAAACACCCAAACTCCAAGCTACTGCTTCCAAAATAAGTCTTGAACATACAAAAATATCCAAAATAAGCCACCAAATTAAAACACAAGTCTTAAAATACCACAAGTCTTATATATAAGGGTATATTTGTTATATGTAACATATATGGAGATATTTTTGTAAATCAAGTAAACGGGACGGGGCAGGGCTCCCCCAAACCCAGCCGGGGAAATTTTCCAACCCCCATACCCGCCTCCATTTATTTAAACGGATCCCAAATCCGAACAATCTGATTATCGAAATAATATATTAAAACTAAAAATACCAACCGGGTTGGCCTTTAAATTCTCCATTAATGAATTTTGTAATAAAAAATACTTTTAAGCATGGATAATGAGCTATGGAGTTTGGAGGGTCCTTATGTTCCTAGTCATGGGGGAATTGAAGCAAAGACCATGATATGCATATGTGAATGTAGATGAGTCGGTTCCAATGTTCCATATATACCATATGTGACAAGAGTGATGAGAGAGTAGATGTTTGGACTGACATCGTGAAGAGTACAGTTGATGTGCACTTGCATGCGTTATATATATCACACAGACATTACATGTGCTTAGAATTCATATGTACTTGTATTGCAATAAATGTACCCTATGGGTATATTTTTTGATAGCAGAGAGTTATACCAAACAATATTTCAAAATGAAAGAAGAACAAGAGCCACTTAAATAGAGAATTATAAAATTTTCTTCATTCTTTTGGATTCTGAAACAACTCTTTGAATCTACTTCAAACTAGGGAGTTCCTTTCTGAAATGGAAAAAAGATTCTTAAAGTAGTGAATGACCTTAATATTTTGAAATATAATTTTCTTCAAATATGATCTGAAAATATAATTTTGAAGTTGATAATGGATAAATGATTCACGAATTTTCTTCATCTTACATACATACATTGATATGAAGAAAAGAATCAGGAGACCGAAGGGTACATATACATATATAGAATCAAAGATATAAAGGGATGAGAATGGCTAGCATGGAGTAGGACTGGTCCTTTATCGACTTTAAGCGAGTCTCTTAAAGAAAAGAGTGGTCCAATTATAATCCAAAATGCTATGCCATGCTATTATAATTATTAGTTCAACTTATTTTTCCCGCCAATAATATTATTGTTAGTAGTTAATGCTATGTGAGTTTAATATTTTTATGTTAGTATATAGTTTTTTCCCTTCCCCTAAATCTGATAGATTTCTCCATAATTCTTACTGAGAGTTTCAAAAAAAATTAGACTATTAACCTTGTTCACACTACAAATTTTTTTCAAAAAGATTTCTTTAAACACACCAATACTTATACTTGAGTCCAGTCGAAGTTCGCCTTCCCCGCTAAGGCCCATTCAAATATTGATTTCTTACCCTAACAAAAATTGATTTCTTACCCTAAAATGTTAGGGACTTGATTGGTGGTTTACATTTCTGAAATCAGTTTTTCATTTTCTGAAAACTGTACAAAAAAATATGATTGGTTGGAGTTTCCTGAAACAGTTTTCAAAAAATACAATTACAAAAATACATATTTTCAGAAAACTCCTTTTTATTGAAAACAGTTTTTCAGTTTTCAAAATTCTCAAGGAGACATGCCCTATGTTTTTCAGGGGAATGAGACGCTTAAATTCAGAAGAGACCTTTGTTGAACATGAAGTATAGATCTGTTTATAGCTACCAAATGAACAGAGAAATAGGTAGAATCACAAGAAAATAAGAAATTGAACTACATTGAGGTAAAGCAATAAATCATTCATTTATAAATAAATTCAACAGCCACCTGATGTGTTTGAAGCAACGTATCTTCCATCTTCGGATTATTATCATTTCCTGAAGTGGCTTCCATAAGGGCACAATAGGGAAATAATCAAAAGAAAAGGTATTGAAAAATAGCCTATAGATTATGAGTAGTCTATTGCGTATCGACTAAAATCAAATAAGAGAAGCTGTAAAAACAAGAAAGATACAGTAAAAACATGATTTAATGCTACAAAATGAAACCGATTTACCCCAACGCTCTTGGGAAATGCTTCTTAAACCCCGAGAGCAGAAAATTATATTATCACGAACAAAGAGGTTGCATTGTCGTCTTAGTCTGATTCTCTCAGGCTTTCGCTTGTCAGCCACTTCTTTTGTATGACTAAGACGAAGTCATCCCCGTCCTGGTCCGAGTCTGTAGAGGAATCGGCAGTTGCCACTGCCTCCCAGTGCAATGCTTGTAGATACTTCTTTACAAACTCTATCACGGGTTGTTTGTCACGGATGATAATGAAACCAGTAGGCCTGAGCATGCGATCCATCTCAATCAGAAGATCCTCAGCACTACAGCCTTTCTTCTCGATGTCAGAAAAGACGGTCCAAGCATGGAGTAGATCGTAAGTCCGGGGGTATGTTGAGAAGGCTTCACACCTAATTGTACAAATCATGGAGAGCTTTCAAATATTTATGGGATTTATACTAGATCTGAGATTGTTGGAAAAAGAAAGAGGTGAAGCTATTAAGGATGTGAAAACTCAGCAAATGAAATTCATTGTAATATTACTAAATGCAATATGGTTCCAGGAGTTGCATCAGAAAAATAAAAAAAAAATTCACCAGGATGTGCTAGAAAACAAGGCATCATTTAACTACGCTTTTAAAATAGTTAGTTTCAACCCCACGGTATCTCAAGGGAAAATAATATAGGTAGCTTCCATCGCTAACTACAAGAACACCAAATAAATTGTAAAGACCGTAGTTCAGTTCCTTATTACAGTTTTCAAACAGTTGTCAAGCAAACAATTTTCAACCTATATTCTACCATTACCGGATGATGTTTTCCACATACTAAACCAAGCAGGCCATAAAACCTGTTAAAATTTATTTTGTCGGGTCCATAAATAGTTTGTATGACAACCAGAAAGATATGATTGCCCTGACTTGGAAGGACAGAGAAGTACACTAAGATTAAGGTTCATAAGTAGTTCAGCTACATACCAGTTGTGAATGGTGCCAATCAGGCCCCTATCATATACCACCTTGAGTGTGTTTGGTCCTTCCTCGGGGACAACATTCATCACCCAGACATCCTTGTCCTTCAAAGCAGCTCCGAAAGACCCCAGATTTGCTTTCATGTCCATCAAATTCCGTAGGGTATTTGGTTTAATTTTTGGGGTCAACAGGTTCCAGTAATTCTCAACCCTTCGCCGCCAAAGTTCCTGCATCAATCCAGTAATACTTGAGCCACATTCAGTTTTTTCTTCTGTTCACATAGTTGGCACACGCAAACAGAACCAATCATGAACAAATTAAGCATACAGTAAGAATATGCATCAATTACCGTGTCCTTCTCAAAAAAATCATTTGAATAGCCAAAATCAGTAAGACGGGGAGGAGCAGAAGTTGCTCGAGCTGGCCAAGGAGCCAATCCACTTCCACTGGTGCTGTGGTCATCTGAAAAGAAAATGAAAGTATTAGATGTACAGTTTCAAGCTCCAACTCTGTACTCTTTTACACAAACTGCTGGAACCAAAATCCGTAATAATTTTAAATTATTTATGTGTGACGGACCTATGATCATAAAATAAAAGTTGCCTCTTACAGGTTCTATAAAGCCTTCTAGGTTGAAAACTGAGGATGGTGATATTATAATGCGAAGATTAAAAAATAATGAGAATTGGCCATATCAAACGCACAATACCCCTAACAATGAGAATTGGCCATATCAAACGCTCCATACATATCAGAAAACAAACAACAATGAGGATTGGCCAAACTGCACCCTCCATACCATTAGCAAAAGGCAAGTCATTATATTTGTCCTGTCGACACTAAGAATTTGAACACACAGCAATGAGGAGTGACCCCAATCATACACTCCATACAGTTTGGGAATTTTATCTATACAAAATGGGAAGGCAACTCATTATATGTGCCAAGTTGACACTAAGATTTTCATGTCTTTCATTTGAACCCAATATCAAAACATCAGTAAGAACTGAAACATTAGGGGTAGAAGAGCAAATGCCTGAAAGACCGATAGTGGCCGACTCCCACTAACCCAGAAAAACTTAACATAAAAAGGACGGGGGAGGGAAGGAGTCCAAAAACCAGTAACTACTACACAGATAAAATGGATAGCAGGGGGTAATACTGGTGGAATGGTGTGCCATGCCACTGACCTATGGTATTAAGTACATAAAACAGTCAAAACATCAGCGCAGAAAAACAGTACACACATCCCAGTTAGCCATATGCTAGTGAAGTTTTTAATAAAGGCTGCAAATGTTAATCAATACAATTTTCAATTTGATCTCTCCCTTCTGCATATAGGTTGGATATCAACTTTATAAATCAAAACACTTGCCATAACCTAAGTCAACTCTGAACTTTCATCTTTGTATAAAAGATTCCGGATTGAGTTTCAGAACCAACTGTACCCAGTATTGTTTTTTGAGAAAAGATCACACTTTAATTACTGACAAAAAACTCGAATTTTGACAAAGAAATTGATGCCGATGTCAAATCTGCTTCTGAGTAACTTTTAAGCATACTAGGCACTACACCTTCCAATTCTTTTTTCCTTTTGCTTATATATTATTGTATCAACCAAAAACATTTTGACTATCTTCTCGTTAAAAATGGTGTTCAGTCACGGAAATAATATTTATGACAAGTGATAGAAGATAAACACACTTACGGTCAGAGTAAGGGGTAATGCACGGTTCCATCATCACACTCCACGCTGCATCGGGGTCATTATCAGACCGGCAGAGAGGAGGTCGAGTGTCAGGCTCTCTTTCCAAATAACAATCGTTTGTTAAGGGTTTGACCCAAATGACAGTTTGGTTCCTTTTGGCTGCTATTTTCCAACACATTCGCTCCACAAGTGCACTCATCTGTCTCCATATTCTAAGATCATCTTCATCTTGTGCATATGCTTCAGGAGATGAGTAGGCAAAATAGCCACCTGGTCTGAGCACTCTATCTAACTCGAGAAGAAGAATTCCATCCCTTTGAAGCCAATCAATCCTACAACGAGAACAGTGAGCAAGTTCAAACGATCTGCTTGGATAAGGAAGCCTCTTTGTCCCTAAAACTCCAAGAAATGCAGGAATTCCTCTCTCTAGAGCAAACTGGATCTGGTTTTGATGCACATCATTAGGTGCTAAGGACATTGTTATTATATCAGAAGAAAGAAGATAAGCTCCAAAACTTGCAACACCACAGCCAACATCAAGAACTGTCCGAATCCTTCCCTCATTGTTTAAATTATCATTCGAAAAGTTGAGCATCTGCAAGACAGAACAATAAGTATCATTAGGCTCCAAAAAAGAAATACAAGAAGTGCATTTACTAATACAGAATAAGCGAGATACATAATTCAACTCGAGAAAGCCTTTTCCCAAATGTCAACTATAAAAGACTAATAACTTATTTAGTTCATACAACGTATTTGTAATGCAGGAGTCATGTTTCATTGGCTACCCGTCTGCGGTTTAAGGGTAAGATGTCTTACATTTGCAAGTGAAGCAATGTACTTATCTGCTCCATAATGAAAATGAGTGCCTCCCCCGGGAAACACTATCTTTTCACCTTTCACAACCATCCAGTTTTGGTCAGACTTCTCATGTGCAAGGTGAGTATGAGGTATGTTTGCTTTCCACACTTCATCTCTACTTTTAGGCCACTTGATTGGGACCTGTAGTAATAAAAAGAATGCCAAACATTAAGAAATTATCGGAATTCTGACAACAAAGAATTCAACATCATCTCTACCACGCTTAGGTATGTTCTCACCTTGTACCCTGGTGGTGGAGGAATCAAGCAATTGAATCGCCTCTCAGGTGGGGGGCAATGTCTTTCGTAGTGCTCCATCAAAGACAGATCCAACTTCAATCTCATTTGGTATATCAGATTCCTGTCTAAGCAAGGAATTAATTCTGAATGTCGATCATCACAAACCTTCAACGGCAGAAAAGGTATCAAATTGTCAATAAAACAAAAAAGGAAAAAAATGAACCATGCCGAGATCAACCTATTACAAGAAAAAAGGGAGGGGGTGGGGGGCTATGAAGCTTAGCTATAAAAAGACATACAGGGAAGCTCTTTGGTGTGATGCCATCTTCTCCTTCTTCCTGCCCAAACCTGGTTGAAGATTCATCTTGCTTGCTGCCAAGATCACTTTCTTCATCCCCACCCAAATAAGATGACCCAAGTTTCCTCAAAGAGCGCCCATACTCCAGAGCTGACTCGCCATGATTGTGAGAACCAAAATATACATAAAGAAATACAAGAAAGATTGCCACGACACCTACAGAAGTGAGCAATCTCTTCTTTTGCCCACCATCTGATCTTCCCCTCATCATTATGCAATTTTGATATCTTTAAATAGACCTTTCTACTTGCACTTCAGTTATCATATATCACAACATGGATTTCATAGCTACGGCGATTTACAACGAAATCCTACTAAAATATTTGGTGCCAATTCCAACAGATACTGACACCAACACTCAGATCTACACAGTTCAGTAATGAAAAGAACCTGGCAGAGCAACCTGTGAAGCAAAACCAAGAATCTATCAATATAATCTGCAGTGCACATCGTACACGAAGCAGTCATCAAAAAAGCTCTTGCAGACTATTCGGAAACAACATTGGAACACATTTTCCCGCGAATTTTAACCACCAGCTTTCATTATGATATATTATTAAGTATAAAAGTTCAATTTTTCGCCAATTCCTCTTTTGGAAATGTTTATCGAAATTTTAGGAGTCAGCTTAATTGATGCAATTAATCTATCTGAAGTCATCTTAAAAAGATAAATCTGTGTAAAAAGCCAAAAGTTACTAAAAAGAAGCGTGCTAGATAGTAGTGTTGATCCTTTACAAAGTAACCAATTGATTGACATGCAAGAGCCAACAAGGATTGGTCGGAAGTGTTTTGTGCCCCATTTGGTGTCAGTTAATGTTCACAGCGAAGCAAGTATTAATTATCCAATCAAGCAATAATAGAGATGAATGTGTTCACGGATGGCTCTATGCTCAAACAGGTTACTGAGAAAATCTAGCAAAATGAAAGGGATATATGAAGCAACAAAAAACACTTGCATTGAGCCTAATTTAATATATGACTCATTTCAGGAAAAATTTCCTTTTTCTCTTTTAGAGATTAAGATGGAAAGAACATAAACAAAATATTTAAAGTTTTATTATTATTATTATTTCTTTTGTTCTCCGAAAAATCTAACCTACGAAAACAAAATTCTAACCATCAACCCTAAATTAAACAGTAAATTAATGAGTGATTTCCAAATTTTGAGGTCCGAACAATCGCAAGAGTTTTAATTTCAACCCTCAAGCCGCAGACCATTTTACAGGAACATAGTTCCCTGTAATCCAAATGGTGATAGATCTACTATATACATGTTTCAAATGCCAAAGACATAGAATGCAGTAGTAACTTGATGTTACTGATGTAGTTTTCACCACAGATTCAACATGAATAACAATACGAGCAATAGATAATGGACTGTGTCAATCAACAAACGTAATTGTCCGAAGTTATCCATGAACGGAAAAAAAATTCCGTAAACAACCACCTCAACAACTGTGAGATACATTATGAAGCCATGCAACCAGTCAGTATTCAGTACCTACCAACTAGAAGACCATTAAATTTATGCCAGCTACCAATAACTTAACAACTTTATTGACAGCGATCAAAACAAGTTAGTTACACTCCGCCGACACAACTCTAACACTGACAGCATAAGCATCATAATTAAAACCCCACAACGGAATAGATCAATCCGTGCAGGTGAGCTCCGTAATCCGTTTTAAATCCTCGAAAACGAATTCAAATAATAGAAATCATGCAAATCAGGAACAAACCAAAAAAAAACACCTCAGCTCGATTTAAACTATAGGTAGATTGATTTCATCGTTAATTTGTCAATGAATTACAATAACAAGGTAGATCATTCAAAACTCTCATTTGCTTCACTTCCAAAAAATTTCCCGAGAAACAAACACAAATCACTAGATTCAACTAAAACCACAACGAGAATGCTAACCTACACTTGAAATACCACTAATTTATAACTGCAACACAGAGAAAATGACAGCTCACACAGATCTATAAAAAAAATGAAAAACTTCCATAAACAATCAAATTCAATGAATTTTGAACCAGAGTGAACGAAGTGAGAAAAATGAGTATCGAAAACAATGAATCGATAAATTGAAAGTGCGAACTCAATCAGATCCAAACGAAACAGGTGTGAAATGGTTGAGAACTCACTGTGATCTGTGTAGATCTGAATCGAACCTCCGCTATTGATTGCGAATTGCGATGAGGATAGAGCAACCGAACGAAGAACCCTAGATTTACACGCAGAGATGGGAGTTAGAGAGAGTTTGAATTGTATGAGGATATGGATATGTATATCGATGTGCTGAGAGCAGAATATAAGAGAGAGAGAGAGAGAGAGAGAGAGAGAGAGAGTACTGCTTGGTACGTCGTGGGTCATTAATTAAAATTTTATTTTATTTTTATTTTTATTTTTATTTTTATTTTCCGACTACATGGTTGTCAAGATTGTGACTTCATGAATTGCAAGTCTAAGATTGTGACTTGTGCAAGTTGCAAGGGGTAAATTTTTAATCTAAGATTTGGATAACAAATAAATAAAAATATATTATCTTTTGCTAAAAAGAGAAAATTTTATTGTTGCAAATTTTATTATTGAATTAGATTAATAAGAATAGAGTTATAAGAGAGTCACGAAAAATACAAAAGTGTTATATTGCATTTAATGATATAGGTGAAATACTATACTGGTGTGATGAAGAATTCCACTATTAAAATAAAAGGTTTGAATTACCGTAAGTGTACATACTATATTACTTTCAGATTTCAAGTACCAAAAAGTAGTGAAAAAAGAAAAAAGAAAAATGGTAGACTATCAATTTATAGTAATGAGATACTTTAATTTTCATCCGATTTGGACTTAACAAAAATTATTTTGCAATCAGATTTGTGAAGCTATATGATTGTTTCTACATGGATTTAATGAGTGAAATTTTCTCACATTGTACGTTCTTAAATCATTTTCAGCAATAAATTAAATTTTCAATGATTATTAAGCATCCAGGGATGGGAAAATTACACAAAGCTCCCCTGAACTATGCATAATTGCAGATAGTTCCCCGACGTCCCTTTATAGTATTGGATAAGGATGACAATAAAACTCGTCTTGTCCCGCCCTGTTTATTCAGATTTGGGGCCCGATTAAGTTAATCAGGGCGATAAAAAAAAATCTTCGATTATATTCAGGGCGGGTATAGGGAACCCCTGCCCTGCCCCGATTACTACTTTACTAAACTAACCTTATATATATTATATATTACAAAAATATCCTAATATATAAAGACACAAAATCCTAAATAGTCTAACTCACCTTTTCTCAGTAACTCTCACAAATTAAAACACACACACACAAAAAAGAGGCGTGTCCTTCGTCGCATCATTCTCTCTCTCTCTCGATCTTGTGTTGTATTTGATGATTTTGCACTCTCATTTCTTTCATCAATGATTATTCATCTGTAGTACAAAATATGTATAATATATATATATATACATGTATATAGATGTGTGTATGGTCCCTTGGCCACAATTCTCTCTCTCGATCTTGTGTTGTATTTAATGATTTTGCACTCATTTATTTCATCAACGATTCTTCATCTATAGTACAAATTTTGTATATAATATATATATATATACATGTATATAGATGTGTGTATATGTACAGTTATATATATAAATCTTGATTTTTTGGGATTCTTCCTTTTGATGAAAACAAGGTTTGGGATGATTTTTTTGAAATTGACTTGAAGAAGGAGATTTGAAGATCCCATTTGTGTGCAAATTTTTTTAAACTTGAGAAATTAAATTGGAGTTCTGTTTTTTTATTTATCGAATTACCTCTAATTTAAAGGGTTATTTTTCATATGAATATATGAAAAAAAGATTAAAATTACAACTGGGGCGGGGACGGGGCATGGGAAACCGGGGTCGGGGTGGGGAGGAGCAAAGAGCAAAAAAATTTAAACAAGGCGGGGAAAAATAACCGAGTACGGGGATGGGGGAGGCGATCCCCACCTTGCCCCATTGCCATTCCTAGAATTGGAAAACAAATCCGGTGAAAATTGAAGGCAAAATGCATAGAATACCCTTTAAATGTTATATAATATTTTAAAAAAATTCCTTAATATTGCGAATTTACACTATTACCCTCCTATGTTCTGGACAAATTTAAAGAAAGAAAAAAAAAAAAAAAAAACCTCTAACCCAGATGGCCTCAACCTCCTCCCCTCGTCATTCCATGACAACACGTGTCATAACCTTTTCTTCTCCCACCAGATGAACCAAATGGCCTCAACCTCCTCATCCCCCTGCACCATCGAACCTACATCAATTAGAATCTATAGATCTCGACTTGAGTTTTCCTTGAACTGAGCTTTTCGATCCACAATGTCTTCACCTGCCAGC
The DNA here is from genome assembly GCA_963922005.1 of Cornus suecica. Lineage (NCBI taxonomy): Eukaryota > Viridiplantae > Streptophyta > Magnoliopsida > Cornales > Cornaceae > Cornus > Cornus suecica. Next base: position 6,679,611 of record OY998246.1, on the reverse strand, counting down.
AATACTGAACCCAATTTCAATCTCATTTCAAAATCTAATTCATCAATACAAACAGACACCCCCCCCCCCCCAACACACACACACACACATATATATATATAAGGGTTTGAAATATCAACAATGAAACCCCACAAACCCATACCCATACCCATCACCAATACTGATGCAGGGGGATCCGAGTCAAACGATGCCGAGCTGTCAGATTGCTCATTAATGGCGCTGAATTACCTGGAGCGGGAGGATCAGCGCAAAGATGACAAGAAATCGTAATCTAGCCTAATTGAAGCAGTTTCCGTGCACGTGTCGGTTTTTTTGGCCATATCTGGAGCTACAAGTGTCCGATTAGCACGTGTCGGTTTCTTGCCGGTGCCATTCCAGAAGAAAGTGAAGTTAACAATTTCTGACGATGATAAAGAAGATGGGGAAGCTTAGAGACTCAAGGGTGATATTTGGTTATGTTTGTTCTCCAACCATTAGGGCTTTGTTCTCCGCTAAATGGTTGTAGTAACGCTCCATGGGATTCCAGTTGTTGGTGTTGAAGAGGTTGATGAGCCACGGTTTGGTTTGAAATGGCGATCCATGATTCGAAGGTATGGATAGTGTAGGATGAGAATTTTTTATTTTACTTTTCTTATGATTCTCAACTATGTGAGGGTAGTATGGTCAATTAAGTATGGTACTCTTGTAATGGTCATTGCAAAAGACTAAAATGTAAATGCATGGGTAATAAGGGTAAAATAGGGCTTTCAGTTCCGAAAAGTCAGTAATTTCCATTTTCCGGAATTGATGTTGACTATTACCGAAGGAGGAAAAATGTTACAATGAAGTAATAGTTAATGGAATAATTGATACTAATGAAACATTAGAGGTACCATATGTAATTAAGTCAAAGTTTAGGAAAAGTTGGTATAATTTTCCCTTACGAGAATTGGTTGACTATTTATGAGAATTATTGGGACTATTATTTTCATTTTTGAGTGTTAAAGTCAAGATATTAATTATGAACTCATTCACTAGTTTAGATGGAGGTTACAATATTAAGTTGAACAATTAATAGCACCGATTTGGGGAGTACAAAAGTCAATGGGAATTCTCATAATTCTCTAGACTACAGTTACACTACAAAGACTGAACTATCGAATTGTCGGTGTGGGGCTTTATAATAATTTCATCATTGGGTTACAATGAGATATTAGGTCCAATTCATAGAACATGATAGGCCCATAATATATATATATAATTATATATATGATACCGGACAGGACAGGACAGGCCCGGCCCAGATTCAGAAGCCTATTTTAATATGGGCTGGGTAGCCCAGGCTAACTAATATTTAGGCCCTACACCTATAGGCTACATCTAGAGATCTAGTACTCCAATCAGTTGTTAGTAGGTTTTGGAAAAGTGAGTGTCAAAACCAAAAGTAGGGACTAAATTGTTAAGAGAATAGTTATAAAAGTTGAGGAATTGGTGTTTTCTCGAGTGAAATAATCTGTTGAGTTTACCATTGCAGACTTAATTTGAATTTTATCCGATCTGTGTGTGTGAGGTCACTTTGCAATACTTTATGTGTATGTTTACTAACTGTTTCTGCTTTTTATTTCTAAATCCTGAAAAAATAGAATCAGATTTTGTTTTATGTAGAAAAAACAAAAACTAAATTTATGTTTACTAATTTTTCAAAAATAAATATTAAAATTATGTTTATTAAAACAATGTTCAACAAAAGAATTACAATTTTTCTTTTTCATAAATATTAAGGGTGCGTTTGGATAGGGGTGTTTCCGTTTTTGTTCTTGTTTTTTCCACTATTCACGGGAACAAAAACGCGTTTGGGAGCCTTTGATGATTTTTGTTTTCGTGAATAATAAAAAAAGCGTTTTCTTACCCTTAGTTCAAAATTTGAGAACACCAAAATGGTGTTTTTTTGTTTTCGGCACTGTTTGTTCTTAGCAAAAATAAAAATTTAATTGTTGCAGATTCCCTAACCTTCATTTTCAACCTCCAAACCCTAACTTCCATCTTCAACCTCCAAAATATATATATATATTTTTTTGTTCCCGAAAATTTTTTAGACAAAATTTCCAACCAAACGTGTTTTTGTTTTCGAATTACCCTTAGGACAAGAACAAGAATTTTTTTTTTCTCAAGAGATAAAAAACGAAAACGAAAACACTAGTTTCCAAACGCATCCTAAAACTATTTTGAAAAAAATATTAAGCTACATTTTCCAAATTTTATTTTATTTTATTTATTTATCATTTATTTATTTATTTAATTAATTTAATTTATTTATTTATTCAATTTTATTTATTATTAGTTTTATTTTATTTTATTTATGAATAATATTGTTTTATCAATTTTTATTTTATTAATGTTTTCATTTTTATTAATTATATATTCATTTGTTTTTATTTATTTATCATTCAATTAATTAATTAATTATATTTATTTATTTTATTTTATTTTTATTTTTTATTAATTGTATTTTTAATCATTTTTTATTTTATTTTTATTCATTTTAGTTATTTATTATTTATTTTACTTATTTTATTTTGTTTATTAATATATTATTTTTTATTAATTATCTATTCATTTTATTTTATTTCTTATTTTATTTATTTATTTATTTTAATTTTAATAATATTTTATGTAATTATTATTTATTATTTTATTTATTTATTATTATAATTTATTTATTATTGATTCAATATTTCTTATTCTTTTTATTATTGATGATTATGGTGAGTTTGAGGAAACAAAAGGAGAAAGCACATTTTTTTTTTGCTTCCTCTTTCCTTTGTAATGAGAGGAAATGTTTTCTCAACTCAAAAAATAAAAACAAATTAAGAAACGTGTTTTTCATATTATTTTCAAATTACAGGAAACAGAAAGCAAAAACAGTTAGTAAACAGATCCTATGTGAGTTGAATTGTACCGCTTAAACCTAACTTATATGTAGAGTTAAAATACCCACAATTTGAACCCTTTTTTTTATATATGAATAGGGATACACATTATATATCTGATAGAAACTATTATGGTAAGACGAGATTTGAAAAATGAGTGTAAAATAACTCATTGTATGTGTGTGTATATATTTGTCTCTCTTTAAAAAATTACTTTCAGGACATAGTAGAAATAACATCAAATGAACTCAAACCTACTTTGGTAAATTAAAAAAAAATATTAGTAAGGCTCTTCATTTATATTAAAGACTTGGTGGTATGCATATTTTTATTCTCGTTCTCTTATTAATATCCTTTTGTTATTAGACGTCAAATTCATTTAATAACTCCATTATTGAACTACTCTTTACCCCAAAGAAACAAATATACATAAAAAATATGGTAAATACCACTGACATCCCCTCAAAGATATTCTAATTTTACATAGATTTCCTCGATATTCACTATTCTCACTCAAACCCCCTGTCATCAGATTTATTAACCTTTTATAGAAAATTACCAAAATATCCTTCTTCCTCTTTCTCTCTCCATCTTCCTTTTCTTCCTCTTCCCCTCTCCTCTCTTTCAATATAGCAGTGTATATACATATATATTCGTATATATAGCAGCTATATATATATATACGGATATATATATGTATATATGGGTATATATAGCAGCATATATATATATATACAGGTATATAGCTGCTATATATACACGGGTATATGGGTATATATAGCAACATATATATATATGTATATATGGGTATGCAATATATACAATCCTCATATTCAATCTCTTTTCCAATTTTTCACTTCCAATCTCTCTCTATATATAAATTAGGGTTAGGATTTTGGGATGCCCAAATTGAAGAAGAAGAAGGATATGCAGGTAATTTTATATCATTTTGAGGGAAAAATAGACAATTCACAGGGTGGTTAACGGCACAGTTTAACGATGTGGGACAAAATTCAATTTTGAGGGGGTCCGAGTGGGAATAGTGAATATCGAGGGGGTCTGTGTGGGATTAGGGTAGGGGTGTCAGTGATATTTAAAGAAAGAGAACAGAGCGTGATTGCCACGGTCAATCGAAGAGAGTGGTTTTGGTATTGCTTGAAAAAGGAACAATTGGAACTGGAGATCACTGAGTCCAGGACAGTGACAAGACGAATTATATAATACGTTAAAAGTATTTGCCACGTGGCAATAAAATGTCTATGAGCAATGGTTCGGCCCGGACCAAGCGGAGTTTGCCGACACGAACGACAGGTAAGCACGTGGGCTGGGCCAGATGGGCCAGGTGTTTGTGGGCCCAACTTGTAGACTTTATGTCTAATCAAAATCCACTGCCCTCATGCTCATGAAGACCAAGCACAGGCAATTTTCTCGTACGCGCTTCTTTTGGTAAATATTAGGATCTCACGTTCATGTGAAAATGATTAGTTATTGAAAACGACAGGATTACATCAATTTATATACATCTACGTATATACACACACATATATATAGTTGGCTCAATGTACCAAACTAAAGCCCTTCGCAAAACCATATTCGGATCCATTTTTTTATTCACCCAAAAAAAAAATACTTTAATAATTGTTTCTTCAAATTAATATTTCAGTAACACATTCATACTTATATATTTGTATTATTCTCTAAAACATTTTCTATTGGTTTTCTATCAAAGGTATTGCACTTTATGTGAATAATGTGTATATGAGTATATGTCTAGGTGATTTAGAAGGACCTGAGTGAGTTCCTAGGTCTATATCACTATAAGTATGTTTGGTAGGGGTGTTTTTTGGGTTGAAATTAAAAAATTAAAAATTAATAATTAATAATATAAATAATAAATAAAATAAAATAATAATAATAATAAATGAATACAATAATAATAAATAAATATAATAATAAAAAATAGACTAAACAATAAATAATAAATTACATAAAACATATTTAAAAATATAATAAAAATAATAAATAATAAACAAAATGAAATAAATAATAATAATAAATAAATATAATAATAAATAATAAATAAATATAATAAATAAATAATAAGTAAATATAATAACAAATAAATACTTCATAATAATAATAAAAAATGAGTATAATAATAATAAATTAATATTAAATTAATAAAAATATATTTTTAAATAATTAAAAATGAATAAATAATTTATAAATAAAATGAATTAAATAATAAATAAATAAATAGAATATATTTATAAATTAATATATAATAATATAAATTATAAAATATATTATAAAATGAAGAAATAATAAAGAAAGAAAAATAATTATACATAAATTAATATTATAATAAATAATAAATAAATAGTAAGACCAAATTCATGTTTATAAATAGTGGAGTGAAAAAACACCAAATTTTGGTTTTTTCATTTTGTACTAAAAGAGGCAAGTGTTTGTTTAATGTGGTTTGAAAACACAAATATAAAAATCCAACCAAACATGTGTTTTAAACTAAAACACACAAACAAAAACAGAAACCCTTCAACCAAACAGGCCCTATATGGTAGGTCTAGGGTTAGATTAGATACTTAGTTTAGTCTTTTGGTAAATAAATGAATCATATATATTCATATTTCTAACTATATGCACATGGATGTTTGATATGCTTTGAAAACATAGAAATAAGTTGCATCCCACGTTAGATAATCTATTTATTTTATTTTTTTATTTTTTATTTTAGGTAAATTAGATAATCTATTTCTTCTACATAAGTTGGAAATATCATTTTTCATACAACAGAGTAGCCACTGATCACCCATAATTTCTGTAGATATTTGATGTGAGGAGGATAGGTGTCATAGTAGAATACGTACATATAGGAATGCAATTTTTTTAGTATAATATATATGAATATATATAAATGCATAAAAGTTTGTCACTAAGTACTTCAAATTAACATGTACTACTACATTATTTACATACGAAAAAAAAAAAATCTGTACTATTTCAATAGTGAAAAGACTATAGATAATAAATAAGTATGGTCCCATTGGTCCGTATGGAAAAATAGGATAGATATTAAAGTGAATAGACAAAGAAACTTTTTTTTTGACAAAAAATAATGGGTAATTTGCATTGACATCCCCTGAGATTTGGATTAATTGCAGTCAGATGATGGTCAATGCACAAATTTGCAGAAACACCTCCTGAGCTTTCAAAAGTTTTGCAATGACACCCCTTTGGGCTATGAAAAGTCAAATTTTCCACTTTATTATTGAATTTAATCAACTAACCCCTCTTATATCCGGATTGCCCTCTAAGTTTTTCAATTTAATCAATTAACCCCTCCTATATCCGGATTGCCCCCTATACTTTTAAATTTCAATCACATTACCCCATACCCTCAAACAATATATGTATAAAATTTGAAATATATATATAAAATTTCAAAAATATATATCAAATTTCAAAAAAAAAATATAAAATTCGAATATATATATAATTTAAAACAATTATATAAAATTATAAATATATATATATTTCTAAAATAATATATAAAATTTTGAATATATATAAAATTCAAAAATAAATATATATATATACATATATAATTCGGAAGAAATATATAAATTCAAAAACATATAAATTTAGAAATAATATATAAAATTTCAAAAAATATATATTTTGAAAAACAAAATTAGAATAAATAAATAAATTTAGAAGAAAAAAATATATATTGGTAAAATATCATATATTTTATAATGAAGTGAATCAAACTACTTATCCGGATTGCCCCCTATATTTTCAATTTCAATTACATTAACCCCCACCCTCAAACAATATATATATATATATATATATATATATCAAATTCAAAAAATATATATCAAATTTCAAAAAAAAATATAAAATTCAAAAATGTATATATATAATTCAAAACAATTATATAAAATTATAAATATATATTCAAAAATAATATATAAAATTTGAAAACAATATTTAAAATTCAAAACATATATAAAATTTGAAACAAATATATAAATTTCAATTATTTTTATAAAATTTGAAATTATCATATAACTTTCGAAAATATCATATAAATTTCAATATATATATATATATATATATAATTCAAAAATATATATAAAAAGACCACTAATTATTGTTGGTGTAAGTAGTTTGATTCACTTCATTAGAAAATATATGATATTTTACCAATATATATTTTTTTCTTATAAATTTATTTATTTATTCTAATTTTATTTTTTGAAATATATATATTTTAAAATTTATATATATATTTTTTTGAATTTTCTATATTATTTCTAAATTTATATGTTTTTGAATTTATATATTTCTTCCGAATTATATATATATATATATTTGAATTTTATATATATTCGAAATTTATATATTTTTTGAAATTTATATATATATTTCAAAATTTATATACTTTTTTCGAATTTTATATATTATTTTAGGATTTTATATATTATTTTCGAAATATATATATATTTATAATTTTATATAATTGTTTTAAATTATATATATATTTTTGAATTTTATATATATTTTTTAAATTTGATATATATATTTTGAATTATATATATATTATTTGAGGGTGTGGGATAAATGGGTAATATGATTGAAATTGAAAAGTATAGTGGGCAATCCGGATATAAGAGAGATTAATTAATTAAATTTAATAGTAAATGGGAGTTTATTGAAATTAAATAAGGGCAAATCTGACTTTTCATGGCCCAAAGGGGTGTCATTGCAAGACTTTTGAAAGCTCATGGAGTGTCTCTGCAAACTTGTGGGTTGATCGTCATCTGACTATAATTAACCTAAATCTCAGGGGGTGTCAATACAAATTACCCAAAATTTATTATGCAAATTCTGATTTTATTAATTCTTTTGATTTCTTGTCTTCTTCTTTTTTTCCCTTCATCAACAAATCATATTGCTCTTTTTCATTCTCTTAATTCTTTGATTTTTTATCTATATATTTTTGCCTTTTTATTTTTTTATTCTATGCATGGTGTATTCACTAGGGCCAACTAAACCTGTCAATGGATTGGATTTTGATCCGAATCCGATCCGATTAGTCGGATTTGGATTGCAAAAAAATTCCGATAACCCGAATATGATCCGAATCCGATAATCCGATTCCTTAACAAATTGGATTTGGATTAGCCTAATCCGATCCGATAAAATATATATATATTTATATATATGTGTATATATTTAATATTGTACATGTATATAAATGTTAGTTGTTAATTATTTTATTATTTATTAATAATGATTGATCATAAATACAATTATTAAAAGTGTGAATAATTTTAGTGTTTGAGTATTTATTGATTTTTGTATTTTTTTAATTAAATATTCGGATCAGATATTCTATAATGAAGAAATTCGAATATGAATTAATTAAGTGAAAATCTGTCGAATTATCGGATTCGGATCGCGGATTGGGAGTTTTTGTCATCCTTATCAATAAACTTATCAATAATCCGATTATGATTCGAATCCGATCCGAATCCGATATTAACCGGATATGGATTGAAAATAAATTCCGATAACCCGATTAGGATCCGAATCCGACAATCCGATTTCTTAGCAAATTGAATTTGGATTTAACTGATCCGATCCGAATCCGATCCATTGACAGGTCTAGGACCAACTACCTGCGGTTTAATTTCTAACCAAATAACTTTTACAAACCAAATTTCATTCTAGGTATGATGCACTTTTACAGAGTGCATCACTCTGTTTATTGTCTATTTTGTTAGTGTATGAATGATAGCCTCAAATAAAAGCTTTATGATCAAAATGGCTCTTACGTTTGAATGTACAAGAGAAAAGAAAAGAAATAATAATATTAGTTATAAGAGAAAATAAATAAATGAAAAATAATAACTAAAATTTGTATTTTTATTTGAATAAATTAGGAAGAAAAAGAAAATAAATAATAACATTCGTGTTTAGTAAGGCTAGAAGAAAAAAAAAATGATAATATTTTAACTCATTTACTTTCTTACCCTTTTAATTCAAATATCTTTAAACTATATGTTTTTAAATGTTGAGGGCATTTTTAGAATTTTAAAAATTATATATCATTTTTTTCCAAATCTTTTCATTTTTGGAATGATAACAAGTGAGAGATTTGAAGGGATATACTATCTTTTCAAATGATTTCTTTTCTCTCATAATGGACAACCCGAACACAAAAATCAGTATCATTTCTTTTCTTTTCTTTCCAAATTATTTCAAATCACTCATAACAAACGATACCTAAAAGTGCACAAGTTGCAAGTGAAGAAAATCGCTTTCCTCAATGGCCAAGTTAGTTAAGTGCCACACGTTTCACTGTGATGGTCAGGGTTTGATTTGTGCCGCGCACTTTCTAATTTAATTTAATAACTAATTTCTTGTCATGCCAAGAAAAAAAAAAAAAAACTAAAACCAGGAAATGATTTTTTTAGGGTAATTTACACAAAACCCCCTATCGTTTTAGTATTTAATCACCAAACCCTCTATCATTCGTCAAACCCCCTGACATTTCAGATTTTAATCAAATACCCCCTTCCAACCAATTTTATATCAAAATGACTTAAATGTCCTTCACATAAATTATAGTTTCACCCCTTTTGTTTGGACATATTACACTTTCCCCATCTATAAAAAAATATTATATATAAAATTCGAAAAATATATTTAAATTCGAATATATATATATATATATAATTTGAAACAAATATATAAATTTAAAAAATATATATATATATAAAATTCATAAACAATATATTAAAATTTGAAAAAATATATAAATTTTGAAATATATATATAAATTCAAAACAAATATAAAATTAGGAAAAAATATATAAATTCATATATATATAATTCTAAACAAATATATAAAATTCATAAATAATATATTAAATTGAAAAACATATATATTAAATTTCAAAATAAATATATAAAATTCAGAATATATATATAAATTTGAAAAAATATATATTTCAAAAAATGAATTTTATTTTTTGATGTTACCATGTGAGGTTGACTGAGAACCCATGTCATGTTGTGTATTTAAATATTTATTTTTGAATGTATTGTTTTAAATGGGCAAAATATTAAAAGAAAAATAGGTAAAAGTGTGAAAGTTGGACAAGAAGAAGGGGGATAGAGTAAGATTGTGCAGGGAATGCTTGTCTCTTATTGGATACTAGCATCATCATTTTCTTCTTATTTCCTTTCTATTTTTTTTGGGATAAATTTATATATGTTTTTCGAAATTTATATATATTTCAAATTTTATATATTTTTTCAAATTTTATATATGTTTTCAAAATTTAATATATATTTCAAAATTTAACATATTATTTATGAATTTTATATATATTTAAAAATTTATATATTTTTTTGAATTATATATATATATTATATACTTTTTCGAAATTTCCCCCATCTATAAAAAATATATATATATAATATTCAAAAACATTATTTAAAATTTGAAATATATATATAATTCGAAACAAATATATAAATTTTGAAATATATATATATCAAATTCGTAAACTATATATTAAAATTTGAAAAAATATTTAAATTTGAAAAAATATATACATTTTGATATATATATATATAATTAGAAACAAATATATAAAATTAAAAAAAAACTATATAAAATTCCGAAAGAATATATAAATTCAATAATATATATAATTCGAAACAAATATATAAAATTTGAATAAAATATATACAATTCATAAATAATATATTAAATTTTGAAAAAATATATAAAATTCGAAAAAATATATAAAATTTAATATATATAAAATTAAAAAATATATATAAATTTACCCAAAAAGAAAATAGAAAAGAAAGAAAAATAAAATAATGATGGTATTATCCAAGAAGAGACAAGCAACCGGCCCACCATCTTACCCTATCCCACTTCTTCTTGTCCAACTTTCGCACCTTTACATATTTTTTTTTTAATTGTTTGTCCATTTAAAACAATACAATCAAAAATAAAGATTTAAGTACACAACATGACATGGGTTCCTATTCAACTTCACGTGTTTGGTTCAAACCATACACCCTATCACGTGTTATTCACGTGGTGACATAAAAAAATAAAATTCATTTTTTGAAATATATATATATATTAAAATTTATATATATTTTCTGAATTTTATATTATGTTTTCAAATTTTATATATTTGTTTTGAATTATATATATATTTGAAATTTAATATATTTTTTAATTATATATATATATTTGAAATTTAATATATTATTTATGAATTTTATATATTTGTTTTCGAATTATATATATATTTTTGAATTTATATATTTTCCCCTAATTTTATATAGTTTTTCTAATTTTATATTTATATTTCAAATTTTATATATATTTTTTAAAATTTAATATATTGTTATGAATTTTATATATATATATTTCAAAAAAATTATATTTGTTTCGAATTTAAATATATTGTTTCAAATTTTATATATAATATTTTTTTATAGATGGGGAAAGTGTAATTATCCAAATAAGAAAGGTGAAACTATAATTAATGTGAGGGGCATTTAAGTCATTTTGACATGAAAATTTACTAGAGGGGGATATTTGATTAAAATTTGAATTGTCAAAATATTTGGCGAACGACAAAGAGTTTGGTGATTAAATCCTGAAATCTCAGGGAATTTTGTAAGTTACCGTTTTTTTTATTATTTATTTTCTTGAAAATTATCACGTACTTTTAATGATTTATACACTAATATTTGTATGCTACACTATGAATCATAATTTAACTACCCATAAATAACGCTTAATTTACTTGGAATAATGTGAACAAGAATAATGTGACCCTTAATATTTTTTTCCTTTTTCTTTTGGTAAGTAATATCTTTTGGTAAGTAATAGCTGAATTACGTGTCAAAAGGAAAAAAAAAGGATTAATTTCAGTAAACCCCCCTGATTTCAAAAAAGATAACTTTGCCCCTTCTTATACAGAAAATCCCATTGCACTTATCAAATTGTATCAGTTTGCCTCATTCCCTATAATTTTGGACCAAAATACCCCTGAGATTTAATAAAAAATAATTTAAAATTCAAAAATACATATAAAATTCGAAAAAAATATATAAAATCCGTAAAAAATATATAAAATTCGAAAAAATATAAAATTCAAAAAAAATATAAAATTTGAAAAAATATATAAAATTCGATAAAAACATAAAATTCAAAAAATATATATGAAATTTGAAAAAATATATAAAATTCGAAAAAAAGATATAAAATTCAAATATATATAAAATTAAAACAAAATATAAAATTCATAAAAATATATAAAAACATATAAAATTCATAATATATATATAATTCATAAAAATATATATAAGTCGTAAAAATATATAAAATTCATAAAAAAATATATAAAATTCGAAAAAAACATATAAAATTTGAAAAAACAAGTAAGAAGATGTAAAAACAAGAGAATATATTAAGGTTATAAGAGAATACAAGTAAGAATATATAAATTTTGAATTTTATATATTTTTTACGAATTATATATATATTTCGAAATTTATATTTTTTATTTATTTATAATTTTTAGAATTTTATATGTTTTTTTGAATTTTAAATCATTTTTCATTAAATCTCAGGGATATTTTGGTTCAAAATTATAGGGATGGGGGCAAACTGGTACAATTTGATAAGTGTAAAGTGATTTTCTGTATAGGAGGGGGCAAAGTAATCTTTTTTGAAACCATAGGGGGTTTACTGGAATTAATTCGAAAAAACTTAGTGATCTTGCATATCTCAATTTCATGTTGGAATGTGTTTCAAATTCCATGAAAAATGTTTTTCTGAAAAGGTGTCTCATGGAAACAAATTTAATTTGGATCATCTCCAGCGTAATCTCTCATAGGAGGTACCTTTATTTAGATGATATGAATATTTATCTATCTTTGGATTGATGTTTAAAGATTTCTGAAGAGAGATTATGCTGGAGATGATGTTGTTAAATTTGTTTCCATGCTTTGTTATCTACTTGTAGGTGAGTTGTTTCTTTGTAGTTAGGGAATGTATTTGTAAGGCAAGTTTTGACCATATAGTTTTGGAAATTAATCTTTATCCACCAAACAAAGTGTTGAAGATTCTATATGCATAATTGAAGTTGAAGTTTAGTTGATAAGGTAGAGAAGTGAGAGGGAGATAGGAGTGGTGATGCGCATTCTCTGTTCATGCAATATTCTCATATTAATTCACTATAGTGATTTTTTTTTCTCTCCCTTTGGTGGATGTGTCCTGAATGAACCACTAAAAATGTTATGTTGTTGATTGTGTGTTTATCAGAATTGAATGTAACATCAATAAGCACTATCTTCCCTAAGTATTATAGTGTAAAATGTCGGGCCTAGCTAAAGATGTAATGACTTTCGTTTGCATTTTTTAAAACACTTCACTGAAAATAAAAAATTAGAAAATCTAATATATGTTTTCGAAGAACATCTTTTATTGTTCTCATAAAATAATATTCTGTTTTCAGAATTTTCTTTGAACAATTTTTAATATACAAACCAATCAGACCAAAACATTTTCTTTTTGCCCGTCAATCATTAAGGTATTTTGTAAAACAAATTCATGTAATGACAGCTAAAGGTGAAAGTGAAACCAAGCGCTTAATTGGCATCTATGCCAAATATATATAGCTGATTCTGCCTCGTAGATTATCACTCGATCAATGGAACTTCTTCACATGTAAATTATCAAAGTAACCGAGCTAAAAACATTCTCCCTCTATCCCACCAAAAACTGTTTTAACTTTAACTTTTCAACATTTTATTAGTATTTTTTATTTTGTCCTTGGATAATATAATATATTTTTACTTTTAGTGGAGTCCATTATCTTTTAAAATTAATGAAATTTAAGAAAGTATAAGATTATATTGTATTAGGATTCAAAACCGGATAATTATTTCGGAACAGATAAAGTTGCTAAAGTGGACTATTAATATGGGACCGATGACCAAGTTTGTCTTCCCGCTTATGTAGTCCAATACAATTTGAACACGTGATTAATTTTTTTTTGAAAAGAAAGTTGGACATAAAATTTATAATTACACAAATCAATGTTTATTCATTTTAAAAAAAGTTCTGACCACATGTCCAACTTGTATTGTATCATATTAACAGGAGGACAAACTTTATCACCATGAGGTATGACCTAAATATTATCCCTTGGTAAAAAGAAGTAAGTTGTGGAAGTTTCTTTTGTAAACTCCTTGATAATCCTACATGGAAAAAAAATATGTGTACAAAAAGGGGTAAAGGATAACCTCTAAAACAGTTGGTTTACATAAAAATAATTGAATAATTAATCAAATTCAAGGGATTTCAACCAGTAAGGAGCATAGAGACCTTTTTTGGTTATTGAAATTCACTCTCTTAACTCAAATTAAACCATTGATAGAAGATAAAAAGGCGAATATACTTGCTTCAAAATTCAAAACAGAAGTAGTTCCAAGTTTCTTGTGACACATGCAATACTCCCTAAATAAATCATATCCAAAAAAAAAAAACTTTCCACTTAGTATAATTAAGAGACTCAATGGAGATATAAAATAGACATTGACATATTATAAATAAAGTATGTAACTGTTGATCAATCGCAAACAATAAACAGTAAAGAATCAAGAACATACAGGATTATACGTGGTTTGATTAATGTGACATACGTCCACCAGAGCAGTCTTTGTATTTTGCTTATCACCGAATTAGAATTACAATGATGTATATATACACCTAATTCATATGTACTAGTAAAATACCAAAATCACCATTTACCATATATTGGGGGTTATGCCCCCTAACCCCCCAACAAGTAAGTTGATACCCAACAAACTAGGGTTAGGCCTGTGGCGAAAGGCCGCCACAGGCCTCCGGCCCGCCCTTTGGACCCAAGACTTGTTATAACTTCTTCTTGGATCATAAGCCATAACCCAAGAGTATCATATAGAAAAGAATGAAAAATGATACCCTAAAAAGAAAACACTGACAAAGGAGAATGATAAATTAACAAATTCACGAGGCCAATGATTTTTTCTTTTCTTTTATGGGTTTCAATATATTATCAGAAAGTTATGTAATCTATATAATAGGGAAAACTAGATCCGAATGCTACAAGTAGACTAATTCAATGTAATTTATATAGCTTTGCTTGTAAACTTCAAGCAAACTAGCAAATACCATAGCATCAAATAAGTAGTAAAACTTTTATACCAAAAGCTTATAAATCATGTAACTAATGTAATTTTAATAACGTTTCTCGTAAAAACCTCAAAGCAAACTAGATAGTACATGCTATAACATCAAAGAAGTAATTAAACTCTCTTTAGACCAAAAGCTAATAATCATGTGATATAATTCAATAATATGCTTGAAAACTACAAAGAAAGCTAGCAACCATACATAAAATCAAAGAAGTAATTAATTGAACTCTCTTTGGACCAAAAGCTAATATTAATCATGAATGAGATCTAATATAAAAACAACCACAAAGTTTATTCAGGGAAAAAAAAGAAGAGGAAAAATAATAAGAAAACGTGTATGAATTTCATGCATCTTCTTATGAAGACATACCAATATCTAATACATTTTAAACTTAGGCTGATCACACCTTGATTTTTGACCAAATGAAATTATATCATGCAATATTTATATATACTAACTAAATCATATACTTTTATCCACTATCACCAACCTGTATATATATATATCCCTTTCCTCTTCAAAGGTAATTTAGATTTATGCAAATCATGTTTTATATGATATAAAACACAGAGGAAAATAAGTTAGACAAACAAATGCTGCATTTAAACAAAGGAACATCGGTTAAAACACAAGAAAAATAAGTTACTTAATAGAGATCAGATATCATTTTTACATCCTCATCAACCAGGAATGTATACCATCCGACATATCTTTTAAAAATAAGATTTAGTACTAGAAGTTGATTTGTTTAAATAATATGCTCTTGCAAAAAGAAACAAAGAATCGTAAGCCCACCCCCAACAACTAGCATTAAATTTCATGGCGCCAATAGAAAGTGATTTAATTAAATTAATTCTTTTTCTTTTTCCCCATTCATGGGTCCCTTTTCTTCATATCAAAATCTAGCTACAATTAACATAAATGATTACTGGTAGTGGGATTAGATCCTTTATATGTCACATACGGATAATTTATATGTTATTGAATCACTCCTAACACATGCATATAGATATATATAGAGTACGGATAATTTATATGTTATTGAATCACTCCTAACACATGCATATAGATATATATAGAGTGAGACCTCTAATGTACTACTTCCTCTATACCATCAAAATATATATAAAGATATATATATGTAAAGTGCATTAAACTCCTTTGGATTATTTTTTCTCTCTCAACTAACCCCTGAACTACACTTTTTATACAAAACTCCCTAAACTATTCCAACTTTTACAATTCACTCCATTCCGTTAGATCCCCTGAGGTTTTGGTCAATTGCACTCGCCCCCTGAGATTTCATTTTTCTTGCAATAACACCCCCTAAAGGGGAAAAATGACCGGAACACCCTTGTATTGTCTTCCTTATTTCATGAGACAAATATCTAGGTGGTGAAATTACCTCCATTCCCCAAGATGAAAACCCTATAATGTATATATATCTATAACAACTATTCTAAAATGTGAGGGGTTGAGAATATTTCCAAACATTTTCTTCAAAATAAAAATTAATATTTATTAGTTGAAGTGCAACTCTAAGGAGTATGTCAAAACGATATAGATTAAAATAAAAGGGGTTGAAAATATTTCAATACTTTTAAATAATAATAATAATTAATTAATATGCATTACTTGAAGTGTAACTCTAATGAATATTTCAAAAGATATACAGTAAAGATATACGACAAGGAGTTATAAATATTTTCATATTTTTTAAAAAATAATTAATTAATTAATATACATTAACTGAAATATAACTCTAATGGATATTTCATAAGATATAGAGTAAATTATGTAAATATATAAGACAAATATATTTCGGAAAAGAAAAATAATATAACTTAAAATACAGAAATCTGTATATTTATCTATCTATCTATATACTACTAATAAAAACACAAGAACTGTTTAATATTTTGATTCATTATCACCTTTTACAATATAAAAAATTATAATAAGTAAAGTTTGACATTATTTAAAATGTAAGGGTTTAAATTAATTTTACACAAAGAATAATAAATTATAAGTCATTTGTAACATTTTTATACATTTATCACCTCTTATAATATAAAAAAAAACTATAATTAAAATGTATTACTACTTGTTTAAATTGTAGGAGTAGTATATTATTTATTTACAAAATAAATTAAATTATATGAGCTCACAAATATTTTATACATGTATTGCCTTCTAAAATACAAAAAAAAATATAATCATAAATAAAGTGTATTATTATTATTTAATGTAAAATGTCACGGTATTAGTTTTAGGAAAAAATTAAAAAATGGTAACTTTTGGGGCCTATATTACAAAAATGAAAAATTTTTAAAAAATAATTTAAAGATATGTGATAATATTTCAAAAATCATTGTATCCAAAGTACTTGAAATTTTTTTCAAATTGAACTTAAGACACAAGGGTTGTTTGGTCCATTAATTTAGCCAACATGTCTTTTACACTAAAGCAAAGGCACAAGAGTCATTTTATGGGGTCTTCACCCCTTCAGGGGGTGTCATTACAAGAAAAATAAAATTTCAGGGGGCGAGTGCAATTGACCGAAACCTCAGGAGATCTGAGTGCAAATTATCCTAATTTAACTAATGGTATTATAACGGAATGAGGTTAAATGCAACACTTAAATAGTTTAGAGGGACAATGCTTAGTTCAGGGGGTTAGTTGATAGAGAGAAGAAAGAAGAGGGGGATTTAATGCACTTAAACCTATATATATATATATATATATATATAATGAGAAAAAGCATAGATAGAACTCCAAAATCCAAGCTATTAAGTACTAAAAACGAAAGATTTCAAGAAAAAAGGCAATTCTAGATATACAAGAAGCTAAACCAACATCAGCAAAATCATGGGTATCAATAGTTTATCATATATATGGGATATATGTTTTCAATTTAGAATAGATACACTATATATATATATATTAATATTTTTGGCCTCATGCAAATATGTAGATATCATATAGTTTATATATTTGATTAATGTGTGTATTCCTGGATAGCAACAGCAGAAAATGGTGAGGTTTGTGTGTAGGGTTAATCATATCTTTCCTTGATATGGATGAAAGTAATAGCAGTCTGGCCTTTAGTGAAGACCTAACCAGATAGTTCATGTGAATGTACTTTCACTTATTTAATGCTATCTCCTATTTGGGGGACATGTAAGACTGATAAGACACAATAGAGAAATGGGCGATGGATTTGTATAAGAAATGTGGCTATGGACTACTAGTCAAAAAGGAGATCATATCAGAGATCTAATTAACCAAAAAAACAAATTAACAATTAATTATATATATTTGAAGGTACAAATGAGCTCGCTTCATCAGTACATACACTGCATCATACATACGTATATATATATATATATGCAGTACTAGTACCATATATATAGTCTCTTCTTTTCCAATGAACTTACTTATTCAGTTTCACAAACTTCATTCTTTTAACCTAATCTAGCAATACTGTATCTGAAATGATCAAACATTCAAGGGTTCTGAGCTTTTCAGAGTGAATGAAAGCACAATTGCAAAAAAAGATAGAGAAAAAAGCTCACCTCTATTTGCTATGCACAACTGACATGTCTGCAACTTTGAGAAGTTATAGTCACTCTTTCCCACTAAAGCTGGTTCATGTGTCAATACCCATTAAAATAACCACATAGAACATAAACAAGACATGAAATATGATATATATATATATATATATATATATATGCAAATCTATTACTACTATTACTTGTCATAAATAGCTTTTTCCAATTAAGCAGCAGTACATGTCTATGACACAACTTGGATGTTCAGTCTCATGGATCTTTACTAAAACTAGCAGATCCACTACCACTTGTACACTACTAAAACTACCACTTTTTGCATTCATACAACAACACAACAACAACAACAATAGATAACAATCATAAATTTAAATAAACATAAAGCAAAGACTAGCTTAGTTATAGTATATTAATTAATTACGCCCGAGTTGAGATCATACAAATCTTACTCAAATTCATCATAAAGTATAAATAGACTCGAAACCCGAATAATAAAGCAAATTGGACTAATTTGCACCTGGTGGTGGCAACGCAGCGGGAGGCTGTTTCCTCTTCTTCTTGGCATAGCTGATCCCTCTTGCTTTGGCCTGGGAATCGCGGACTTCGCGGAGATAGAGTCTGACGGCTCGGGCGCCGAAGGGGTTGGCTTCGGGGCGGCCTCCGTTTTCCTCGTAGGCGGCGCGTAGGCGGCCGATGAGGGCGTCGAGGCTGCCCCAGGCTTGGCGGAGCGGGCAGGGGCAGGGGGCGGGAGGGGTAGGGTGGCCGAAGAAGGGGCAGAGCTGGGTGTGGACTTTGGTCTTCCCGAATTGGTCGAGGTACCGGAGGAATTCGAGGACGTGGGCGCCGCTGCAGCGGGAGAGGGAGAGCGGTGGCCGGTGGTTGCGGAGGTACTGCCCGAAGGTGTTCCAGTCCCGCCGCTTCTGGTTCTCGTAGCGGCTCAGAGTGGCGGTGGAGGAGGGAGATGAGGAGGACGAGGCTGTGGTGGCGGCGGTTGTCAGGGTGGCGTTTGTGGTTGTCATGGTGGTGATTGCGTTGTTGTCTGTGGTGGAGTTATCGCCTTCCGGGATTGAATCCATCAAAGTGTGTTTGATATTTTTTCTTGAAATATATGATTAGCTGAAGACCGGAACAAGAATAGAGTCTGTGATCATCAAAGATACAAGTCAAATATATATATATATATATATGAAAAAGGATGGATGGTGGGATTTATAGAGAGAGGGGGAGGGGATGATGTGTGGGGGGCTCAACCTCGTAATGCTTTCTGCTTTAAAGCTATGTTTGATCAATACTAGAAAACTTTGAAAGGCTATGTAGAGATAGATAACATGTTTGGTTGGCTTTTGTGGGCTTTGTTTTCTGAAAATGTTTATAGAGATTGGATGATATTTTCCTAAAAATGGGGAGGCAACTAGTAGAGTATATAGTAATTATACTATTGTGTGTGTGTGTGTGATTCAGAGAGAGAAAGATGGTAATTGGTGAGTGGGAAGTAATTGGAGATACATAGTTAGGGCTATTATTTGTGGAAATGGAAAAGATAGGTTGGATGGATGGATGATGGACAGAACTGAAGTGATGGATGTAGACAACAAAAAAGCTGTTGAAAGTTAAAACATATAAAAACATAAATATATATATATATATATATGTGTGTGTGTGTGAAGGAATATTAAACATAATTTTGTTTCTTCAGCAATTTGATTACCTTTTCAATTGATTGACAACTCCTTCTCCACAATTACCAAAATATCCACTCTCTACTGTTCTCACATCTGGGGCTATCTTCCATCTAATGGGATGGACAAATGGTTCATCAAGCTAGCACAGTGATTGCTTTATTGGACAATATAAATTACTCATTTAATTATATATATATATATATATATATATATTTAAAGACACTAGCTAGTAATATATATATTTGGAAAATGAAGATCTTTGAAGATAATATATATTTGTAAAAATAATTACAAATGGATAAAGAGCCGTTGTAAAGACTCTGCAACGGTTATTTCCATCATAACCGTTGTACAATGAATATAAGTTACCTGAAATCTTCCGTTTCTGACGGATATAAATTATGCTCGAATCACTTGTCAATTAAATTGTTGGTTTAATTTGTGAACCTGGCATGACATGACTAATTATATGATATTTAATGTCTTAAGTATTATAAAGATTTAAACAATCAAACATCATAAATGAATAAAAGAGTCGTTGTACAATGAGTTTTTGTTTTTTTGGAAAAAAACTATATATTTATATTGTGTCAAAGTCATTCTTTGATTTTTTTTTATATATATTTTATATTTTTAGTTCTTGTGTTTATGAGGGTAGCATGACAACAAGTTCCACAATGCTCAGAAAAGCCTTGCAATCACCACTTTGGGTATTATACACGATTCCTTAAGCACCATTAATCTTATCAATGGAAGCATTGGATGGCATATCTATCACTAACATTAGGGTCATTGCGCGCCTTTTTTTTTTTTTGTTTTCCATAAAATAGGGTTGGTTGGTCACCTGAATTCTAATTTTTATACATTCTTTATTGTCTACATATCTTCCCTTGGTGATAAATTCTTAAATTGCTTTAATTATTTCATTTCGTCTAAGTTCTGATTGATTTTGATCGCCACTTACCTTCGAAGAAGCGAGTACTAGCAATATCCTGAAAAGAATTTTTGTTTTTGTATTTTTTATTTTTTCCCTTTAGAACTTTCGAAAATTAAATCAAATAAATAAAGAAAAGAAAGAAAAAAGAGGCTAATAGAATTATTAATTCAGATTTTCTTCAACTCATATTATTCTTTTCAATTTGCAATTATATTTTTGGAACGAATATATAGATGTTTATATCCAATGTTATATGGACTCGGATACAAATGTCGGACATGAATATATATTCGTGTGTCGGATGTGTCAAATATCTAATAGAAGGACACATGGATACGGCTAAATATTTATTTTATTTTATTCTCAAGTGTATAACAATATTTTTATTAAATATAGTGTTCAAACTAAACATTTTACTCATTTTAAGTAATAAGATATCAATATGAAATCATTTAGAATTAAATTTAGATAAATATCCTACCATAAGTGTCCGACACACGTATTCATATATATGCCCAACTTATAAATATCAGACACAAATCCATCACCTTCTTGATAAAAGTTCATGTAACATATGATATATATCATTATTCATTCTCAAAATTATTATGTGCTTGATCTTACCTTCCAAATGTCAAATCATGGTCATCCAACTATGCAAGTTGGACAATTACAATATTTATAAGCTTGTAATTACTTGGGTAATTTATATAAAATTTCATGAGATTTTATATTTTAATCAAATAACCTCTTGGTTCAAACAATTCTGAAATTTATAAATTTTTTCAAATACCACATACTCTTAAAAATGGTCAATTTTTCGGCACCAAAAATTGAAAAATGACTTAAATACCCATAGTTATATGCCAACGTTTTAGGACATATTTTGTAATACCAAGATTTTGTTCGGTAATTTTCACAAAACCCTTGAGGTTTCAATTTTTAATAAAAAAATAACCTTAAAATTTTCAAATATGCTCAGATACCCCCCTTCTCCGTACATTTTTATTAATTAAAATTCAAATCTCTCTCTCTACGAATTACATTAATTATTTGGTAATTATTTTTTAAAAGATAATGACACAAACATAATATATAAAATTTTAATAAGCAAAATTGAAACAATAAATATTCAAAAATAATAAATAATAATATATTTTTAATTATACTCAAAGTTAGTCTATCTCTTTTTGTGTATCTTATATTAATGATTCTAGTTTTGAATACTCATAATAAATAATAAAATTAATTACTTTTAAACTATAACTTTTGTATTTTAATTTTAAGGTAATATCATTTGATTTTAATTTTTTTAAAAAAACATAAAATTTAACAAATATATATAATAAAAAAATGTGTTATTGCATATTAACTTATTAGATTTAGAATACGACTTGATTTCTGTGGGAATCAATTACCTTTTTCAAAGTTATACTATACTACATCGACCCATACACTGATCTGCACGGAATTGCTAGTCCCGCACAGAAAGATAAAAGAAGATCGTGTTAATTTTACTCTATTAACCTATTATTTAAACCACGACTTGTATCGATCATTTTGTAAAGGACAAAGTTGGCAATTAAAAAATCCTTTTCATACGTTGTCGTTTTCTTATGGGCAATTTAGTAATTTTACATTTTTGATGCCGATAAATGTAAAGTTTCACGATTAGGGGGTATCTGAGCGTATTTATAATTTTTAAGAATTTTTTTGAACTCCAGGAATTATTTGATTAAAAATTGAAACCTTAGAGGTTTTTTGTGTAAATTATCCTTCAAATGCTTTCGTATGACTACGAGCATTTAAGTCATTTTGAAATTTTTGATAACGGAAAATTGGCCCTTTTTGGGAGTGGAGGGTATTTGATAAAATTTGTAAATCTCAGGAGTTGTTTGAATTATAGGGGGTTATTTGATTAAATCTTCAAGCCTCAGGGGGATTTATGTAAATTAAGTATATGGTATCATGAGAATCGGAAAAGAGGGAGGTGATGTTTCGAGTGGGTAATTAAGTATATTTGTGTTGTCTATGCCATCACTAAAAAGAAGAAAAACAAGTATATTTATGTTTTTCCCTTTTTTTTTTCTTTTTTTTTTTCATATAAGTATATGGGCAATTATTAGAAAACTCCCCTATGGTTTTAAAATTATTCAAAAAATTCCCCCTATAATTTCCAATTTGATCAAATATCCTCATGTCTGCTGTAAGATTATAAAATTACCCTTAGAATCTTTGAAATGACCAAATTACCTTCACCTAAAAATTTTAAAAGACCAAAATATCATTATCTCCTTCATTTACCATGATTTCATACCCTAAAAACAAATCCTAAATTTCATTTTCATTTTCTCAAATTCACACCATAAAATTCTTTAAATTCAAGTTTCTCTCACCTATTTACTCCAAAACTTTAATTCCTTCCATTTTGAAAAAACATAATTCCAACTAATTCATTCACTTTTCTCTCAGTGATCTCTCTCTCTATATCACTATATATATAATTACATATACATACATGTATATAAAGTTATATATATACATATATATAAACAATTATATACATGTATATATATAGTTATATATATATAATTGATTTTTAAATTTTTTTAGGTGAGGGCAATTTAGATATTTTACAGATTTTAAAAGTAATTTTGTAATCTTATAATGGCATGAGACTATTTGATCAAATTGAAGACCATAGGAGAATTTTTTAAATTACATTAGATTTTCTGAACAATTTTGGATCGAGAGGGGGTTTTCTGAGCCCCAAGTATATTTATGTTGAGATTCTCATCTGTGAAACAACTAAGTGATGTAATTCACCTTACAATTCAAATCTCACTGTTTATTGAAAATAAAATAGATAAAAATAAACTGTAAACATACATTTATATTAGTTGACAATTATATTTAGCAATAATTTAATTTTTGAAATGAGTCTACTACCCCCTTAATAAAAAATCAAATACTACTTTTATGAAAACAAAGCTTATGTAATGTCTTTTATATATTTTTATAATTACATACATGCCTGCATGTATATATGTGTGAGTATATATATATATATATATATATAGATATGTATACATTTTGAGGTGTATGAGTATATAAAAGAATAACTTGCACAAGAGTTTGTCGCTAAGATGAGGGGGTACTGGTGTGTTGTTGCTTTCATATTTTAGGTGGAAGAATCAAATTCACTGCAGATGAAAGACTCATGCAATTGGCTTTCAATCAGATGAATAGAGAGATCGATGGTTTATGCCATGCATTCAGGGATTGAATAGATGTAACCAAAATGTCACCATTATTATTCACCTATGAAAACTTTTATTTATTTTGCCTGCATATACATGTTTATGTTCCTATGTATCTGTGTGTGTATATATATATATATATATGTGTGTGTGTGAGCTCGTTGGATGGTAAATTGAAAATTTAAAAGGACAAAATTGATTTGGTAGTGGTCAATGCCTAACTCAGTTGAAAATTGAAAGGATTGGACAGTTTGTTGGATCTCAAGAAGTGACCACATTTTTGTCTTGTTTTGAAGCCCCCAAGCTAGTTCAAAGTTCAAAACAATTAATACTGTAATTAGGAGGTCAAGCAAGGCTGGTCAGTCTCTGCAAATCTCATGTTAATAGGTGTACTACTTTAATTAGATGTAAATTTATATTAACATGTATATTTATCTTGAGTGGTTATATTGACATGTAAATTTAAATTCACATAAATAATTGAATTGAGCAAGGCACACTTGAACTATCAATATCAAAATTTTAGGTCTCATTTACTCATTCCTTTTCTTTCATCTATGAAAAAGCTTGAAAATGGACTTCCTAATAGTTACTTTTACTTGATTTAGTACAAACAAACCAAATCTCACAGATTGTTGGCAAAAAAGTTCATCTTTAAACAAAGAAATTCTGAAATTTGGTGTAATGTTAGTCCTTTAAACAAAGAATTTAACTTTTAATTTACGAAAATCGGAATCAAGATCCAGATAACCAGCAAAATATCGAAATTACCCACAATTTATCTCTTTAATTGGAAAACAAAAGTAGATTAGTGACATGGTATTGTCCCAATCTTTTCATTTACGCGACGCAATATAAAATTATACAATTATTCGCTTTTAAACACGGAATTTTCTTAATCTAGAGGTGGTTTAAGCTCAAAACCAGAGAAAAAGATGTGTAATTAACTGTACAAGCACTAAATTTTTTACCTCGTTCATGAACAGTTAAATGGAATCTATGCCCCATTGGAACAATCACCGCAAGAAGTTATCAATGCGTTAACAAAAAAGATGTTGCCACTGATTGCGTTCGTACAAATGATTGATTTACTTTATGATGCTAATGTTTAGCTTCTTGTATAATCTTGTTCTTCAACTATAATTGGTGTATATATATATTTGAAAGGAACTATAATTGGTATATATGACACTCAAATCTATATAAGAGCAAGTTGGTACGGATCACAAGATTTTAGTTGATTCCTACATTATAAGGTTTTATAAAAGGGTTGTCACCACTCACATTTGCACAAAACCATGAACTTTTTTCTGTCCCTAACTTTTCGAAACATCTTTTTTGCTTCTTGTTTAATGCTTCCAGTAGAATTTCCAAATTCATAGTGTTGAATAATTCACCGCTGAGTATCAAATAGATTACAAAAAAAATACATTTGTTCCCCCAAACAAAAATCTTAAAAAGAAACAAATAGGTTTTATTTCCTTCATTGGGTCTGAAAAGCTGCAAATAAATAAATACCATTTGGAATCAAATTTAGGTCATGTTTGGCAGAACTTTTGCTTCTGGCTTCCCGCATAAGAAAAAGATAAGCAAAAGCTGTTTTGAGAAGCTGGTACCCCCAGCTTCTTTAAAACGCTCTTCTAAGGCCCAGAAGCTCTTTTAAAAATTTTGCCAAACACCGTTCAAAACAGCATTTACCTCTAGAAAGCCAAAAATAGCGTTTGAAAAGCCAATCCAAACAGGGCCTTAATCAGCCAGGTCCAACTTCTGGGAGTGTGATACTCAATCAAGATTATCCCACACAACTCTGTTATCCCACATTTTATGGGAATTGTCATCACAAGAAACATAGCCTCAGGTTCCAAACTACACTTTCCAACCTATTCCCTGCAATTCACAGGTTACAGCAGCTATATATAAAATATATATATGTATATCTTCATATATATATGGAAAGAGAAGGTTTGTTAAAGCAAACACCACCGTGTAGAATAGCTACGAAAGCCGAGTTTGTATGCGCTTTGACATAAATCAACTTGCAAGCGCTTCAAGGCTAAAATGGATTTGCAAGTTTAACAAGAACTAGGATCCCAGAGCCAAAATTCTATATGAATACAGATTTTCACCCAAAGATATATGTATTTGACGTTACATACCATACCATCGTACATACCATCATGAACATTTCTGTCCAGACCGTATCACAATTCACAACTGTTTTACACAAGAAATGAAGACAAATTCTTACATTTACTTACAGTAAATTTCACCCGATAAAAGCAAATCTCAGTCCCATTCTAAACTTGTGCAATTGAGATAAATAACATCATATCCATATACATAAGTCCACTAGTTTGATCAACAGATAACACTTACGTGTGCATACCACTCTAGGCTAGAAAGCATTGTATTGATATATAGTATTAGAGCTGACTCGGCAGTGTCATCAAACTTGTATGAGATGATAATAACCACGAAACTTCAGGAGTCCTATGTCGCATTTCAGAAAGGAAAATTGAAGTCAGTTTATAGTCAAGGAACAAAGAAAAAGCAAAACATATATCTGCTAGTGAATAAGCATTCAGCATCTAACAGAATAAGTAGCCATGATCTCACTAACCTATAAGCTTCATCGTATTTTGCCACAGTAGTTAAACAGCATAGAGCCGTATAATCTGGTTGATCTTGGCACGACATACAGGGCAACCTGATTTCTTCTCTTTGATTTTGTTCAGACAAGACATGCATCCAGCCATGTGGCCACATGGTACACAGGCCCCCTCAACTGGAGCATCCAAACATATTACACACCCATCTTCTTTCATGTCATCTGGTCTAGCAGGTAAATTCTCAACAGACAGGTAAGACAAATCAATAGGACTGGAATCAATCGATGGATACTGAACTGGACCATTATCCATAACTACATCCCCAACTACGTCTGCAATAGGTGGAGCTGATGGAACCGAGGCAGAGGCAGAGGCCGGGGCAGAGGTCTCATGTGTTGTTTGGATCACAGCAGAAATGTTACTCTGGTTTTGGATATGCTGAGTTGAACTGCCACTTGGACCACTTTCCTGGACTCCACACCCATTGCTACTTAGTTTAGAAGGAGCAAGTCCTCCAGAGGCACTCCACCCACTTTGGTTGCTGAAATTCGCAGCATTATTCGAACTGGTGGAGGCAGATATTCCAGAGTTTGAAGGATCATGAAGAAGAGGGGGTCTCTCCATTGCATTTTGAAGGGAAGCCCTGATTGCCATAGCTAATTCCAAATCTTCTGCAGTTTGTGGGGCTGTTGCAGGAACAATAGGTGCTTGGGGCTGGAAAGGAAATGTAGAATGCACTACCTAAATGTTCACATAGGTACAATTAGTGACAAGCATATAATCGAACTTTGATCATCAGGATATGAAAATTTCGCAGGTTCTTATTTTTGTTTATTTGAAACTCTGACCAAGGGAACTGGAATTTTTTTTCTTTTATTTTATTCTCATAAACAATGCACCAATCTGCATAAATGCAGGGTTTAGGCAGGGCAGATATCAGCAACCAGTACATTTGAACTGTTTCTCATTTTTAATTATTCACATTATGATATTTACGGCAAGAGGAAATTTCATTATTGTTAACTACCCAACTACTATAAAAGTTTAAGCTGTCAGAGAGGGTGTAACTTAAGTATTTATATACTTCAACACTCCCCCTCACGTGTGGCCTACTTTTCGGTCCAACAAGGGATACAACTTTTTTAATCGGGTGATAGTGAGAGTCGAACACAGTACTGCTCTGATACCATATTAACAATTCAACTACTCTAAAAGCTTAAGACATCAGTGAGGGTGTAACTTAAGTATTTATATACTTCAACAATTACTAGTTAAAAATAGTCAATTATTTGTGAGAGTACCACACATGAATCCCGTCGATGCAATGAAGATAGAGAACAGCAACATAGAAGATGCATGTGTTGTACCTGTGGAATTCCTTTACAAGCATTGCAAAATTGCTGCAATTGTTGTTTGTCTTTTTCATTTGCAGGTGCTAGTTTAATGCGTGTCTCTGCAACAGGAGCAAGTAAATTCCACGTGTATTCAAAATGGAATGCTAATGTTCAATATATAAGCTGTATGCATGTAAGGCCACTCAGATATTATTAATGTTTTCATTAGTGTTTCCCAGCTCTCAACACACATAAGAGGACAACTCCCAGAAATGCATTGGGAGAGAGCAGGAGGCCGGTAAAACATAAATCCCAATTCCATTATGGACCTTCAGAATCCACTAGATAAATAACTTGATATTAAGCAAATCTTACTCCTTGACAATATTTTGTGGCTACTCGCTGCCCTTCCGGCTGACAAGGAATACCCACAGCGCTACTAATAATAAAGAGTTCATAATAAAAATCCAATTTTCTTGGTTAAGAAAAAGGCTGAAGTACAGTTAAGAGGCTCAAAATCCTCTGAAAAAAATATGTAGAATATCTGGGTCCTGCCATATCAGTAGCAATTTTGTCCTGATACATGAGGTGGTCCAATAAAAGAGTGACATGTCTTAAAACTAATATAATGTCCCCGAATGGTTCACCCTCCGCCACCACTACTTCTCACCACCTCTCTCCTCACCACCCCCTGGTGTGAGAGGTATCAGAGGAGAAAGGACGGGTTCAGATAATTCTTGTTTGTCGTCTGAATTTGTTGGTGTCTGGGTTTGAGATGGTTTGGTGGGTGTCTGGTGCTGAGTGGCTGAGGAAAAGATGGTGAAAGGGTGATGGCCTCGGGTGGTGGAGAGGTGGAGGACAACAGTGGTTGAATTGGGGTTTTGTGGATTTTTGAAGTGGAGACACTCAAATGGTTAGAGAGAGTCGGTCTTAACCCATTAAAACGGGTTTTGATCCCTTTTTCCCTTTGGGACCTGTGTCCATTTATCCATTTCAAAGCGAAGGATTTGGGAAACTAAGGGATGTATGACATAACCTATCCATATTGATGTGCAATGTAACTTGAAAATTCAAGTTGGTTCTAATAGGACAAGACCAAAGCATTGTCCTACTCATAGCTTTAAGACTAAGGCAGGCTTGAGTGTGTTCCAAGTGACCTGAGTTGAATCAGCTATGAATTAGATGTTAGGCACAGACATTAAACAAGTACTGGATGTTTTTCTTCTGGCAAATCATGGAAGCTTAAAAATGGGGTTTCAAATTAATTTTCTAACAATGCTGAAGGTGGAAGTAGTATTGGAGCCCAGGTAAACTCAGAACTCTCTACTTTTACCAGTAAAATAATATATGCCTATAGAATGTGAAATTATCCCACTTTTAATTAGTTCAAAGTTTAAATACTTACGCCCAACTCCACGAGGCTTACGCCTCTCTCTGGAGGACAAAACACCTCTTCTCCGTTTCCAGCGTCTTGGGACTATGCATGAACATAATACATTTGAATATAGAGATACTTGCATATAAAAGGCTAACAGTATATTCATTCCAAGTATATTGAGAAATTACTGGTGGTGTTATCCAAAATTATCACTGTGGGATCGGACTGGTTAAACTTTGGTTCATCCATGTTGGCCTTCCACAACGCAATAGTAGTGCGAGGTTGGGCATCCTGCTCGTTCCATCAAAACTACTGTATAAGTTAATATGTTAAAAACCACATAATCTGGCAGATATAAGTACCAATGTTCCAAATGAGCAGAACTAAGCATATTACATTATATTGTGAAAATCGAACGCAATGGGTACATTACTTGGAAAAAGAGCAAACAGTTTTAGCCAAAAAAGAGAGGACATAAACTGTTCGCTCCAAATAGAATGCAAATAAAGTAGCAGGCAGTGATTAAAAAGGTATTACTATTCCCAACCAAAGAGTTGCTCCAAAAAGTTTTTTATTTTTTTATATTTTTATTTTTTACATAGGATCAATAGTACAAAAAGATGGAAATAAATGGCAATGTAATAAGTAGGGTTGGGGTGGGCGGACAAAATGGAGACAAGCAAGTTGCGTCCTTTTGACAGAAAATTAAATAAACCTGTAACAGTTTTTAGGCCATCTATTTTACATGAAGCTAGAGCATTGGGTGTTGACAAAAAATTACAAGAAAAACACATTCATAATCATGCAGCAGAAAGGAGGATGCTATGTTAGATGTTAGGAAAGAGTTGCTCCAAATCAGATGGGATCCATAATTAACGTGTGAGGAAAATATTAAGTATAGCACCTACAATCAATCAAATTAGAAAAAGTAGATTAAGGTGTATGGCCATATCCAACATAGACCATCTACCGCATGATGCCCCGATTAGAAGAAGAGTTTCTTGCCTAGTCCCAGGTGAAAGTTGCAACCTAATGTTTGACTGCAGAGAGATGATAAGAAAGCTATGGTCGCTCCTCTCATACCTCCAGAGGGGACCTAATTTTGACATAGGCCACGATATATCGGAGAAAAATAGAGGATGCCCTTGCTTACCTTACAAAATCGTCATAATAGAGATAATAGGCCTGAGGCTGTGACAACATCCACTATATAGAGAAATTTTAAACAAGAAAGTCCAAGTATTTATACTAGTACAAAATAGATAGCAAATGTTAACTAAAAGATAGGTCCTCTATTGGCCCCACAACTTAATTAAGGAAAAACCTCAGCCATGGTGATAACGGCCAAATACCAGGTGTCTCTGTGCGACTTAGCAACTCACACTATAGCATGTCAAAGAAGGATTTGTTCAAAAATAGGAACCAATCTTCATAAATCTCCATTATGGCAAGAAAGAGACTTCTAAACAAGGAATTGAAGCCCATCTTCAAGAAGACACTGAATAAACATCCAATCTTTTTAAGTAGTGTTAAGCAATTCAAGAGCATGTTGAGATTTACCAAATTAATTAGAGCTACACTTATGAGAGCCATAAAATATATTTCATGAATACGTCTACAAAGAGAATTTCAAACACAAATACCGATGGCAAGAAGGTGCAAAATTAACAAATAAATATGCAAATCCACTGCATTGTCTCAGTGAAGTACCATGTAAACAGCATAGTACCTGTGAACTTGGATATATAGCTAGCTCCAACTTAAAAGGCTTTGAAAGATCACGGGAACCCAATGGTAAGACAACCACCCAACTGCAGTAATGGAAGATTCATAAGCTAAATATCTAAGGGATTTGGGGAATAGTTCCTCTACTAGAAAACAAAAGGATTTGTCATTTACACGGTACTAAGTGAAATCCATCAATGTACGCCAAGCCATATGGCTTTATTTCTCATAAACATACATATAAGTGAAAGAGAACCATTAAAAAAACATTCTGCAAAAAAATAAGAAAAGGTTGTATGACATGATAAGCACCAGGGTGTGACATGTCAATAACATCATGCATTTTGTTGATTGGACTGCATGTAATATTGTATTGTGTATAGCTTCAAATTCAATTGCACCGTCCTCAAAGTAAAGATAACTCAGGAATTAAAGTGATTGCCCTATTGAGTATTGAGTAAGCATAAACTAGACGTCACTCTTGAGAATGCTTTCCTATTTAAGATGAGGAAAATCCAACATCAAACTCTACTGCAATGAATTTGAATATGGGACCCGCCCAGAACCTGATATACAGGTGGGTCCCAAACACGACACTTGAAGCTCTCTTCTATTTGTCGAGATAATAACAATTATGCAAGAAAATGTTAACTTACACTTTTCTCGAAAGCAATTGAGGAGCAAGTACTTCAAGAAAGCCTGGCCCATAAAGCTCCCGCAGCCAGCCAGAGAATAAGCAGATATGACTCTAAACAGCATTATATGAAAACAGAGGGTCACATTAGTACATAAACCAAAAATCGAAATAAAAAAATCCTATCATTGCATACATTTCCATAAGTAAAGTGGCGAATGACGTTAAACATACCTCGATTGCACGGACAACATTGTTGTGCCCTTTAACTCTGGCAACATCAAGTGGAGTTTGACAGTCATCATTCATCACTAAAGCGTTTGCTAAAAAAAATTGAACAACAAAAAATCTATTCAAATACTGGAGATAGTATATAAGCAATATTGCTTGCTGCTGCAAGAATGTTTTAGTTATCATCACCCTGACACGAGGTCAACTAATGTGATAATGTTACACACACCTCCATGTGAAATAAGTAACTTGACAGTCTGTTCAAGGCCTCTTTTTGCTGCATGATGTAAAGGTGTCCCAGCCTGACGACCTAGAGGACAATAACTCACAGGAGTCAAATCGGGTTAAAGACAAAATCACCTTTCAGATCACGCTAAACATGAACAAGCAACTGAAATGCTGGAAGATAGAAGAGCTTCATTTAACCCCGCATTAGAAAATGGCTAACTACTTAATTCTATGAACTACAAGGAAAACTAGAAACAAAGCATGGATCTGCAAGTTTCAATAACTTAACTAAAAAAATGGGTCTTGAGCAGTAAATTTCACAAAGAACTTAACTTAAAAAATGGGTCTTGAGCAGTAAATTTCACAAAGAACAAAAAATCAGCTCATATGTTGATTTTACTCCTAACCAACATTTCTTATCAAAATATCCAAATGACGCAGTTATTAAGTCCTATTTCAAATAACTAATCGCAGAAACATTCAATAGAAGTCTTGCAGTGAACACCACTCACCTCCTTACGTTATTCCTCTAAATACTCTTTTCTTGTAGCTAAAATTCAATTAATACCTCAATAAAAAATTTTGCTTTTAATAATGATACAAATATCTCCAGTATCATTTATTCAGTTTCTAACAGCCAACAATACCTTTTCAATAGAAAACTAGGAATGATATACTAACAAGCTAGAAATGAGCTCACAAGACTCCCGCAATGCGAGGTGCCTGAATTCTAATATAGAAACAAGCTAATTTCTGATATATATATTCCAAAATTTATTCTACAAGATTTCTCTTGCCCAAGAAAACAGTTTACATGTATGCAAAAAAATACAAAGCTAAGCTGAAAATTGAAACCCATAACATTAATCACAGTAACAAGCCCCAAGAAGCATACCTGGTCGGTACGCATTCACATTTGCCCCCAATTCTATCAACGTTTTTGCTACATTATAAAGCTGTGAATTCATGCACGCCACGATCAGTGGAGTCTTCCCTTCTCTATCAATCCACTGCACCAAAACCCTCATATTGTATTCAAATACATATATAACCTCCTATACTCAAATGAACAATCAACAAAGAAGGCACTACTACAGTAATATATACACTACAATTATAATATGCACATAAGTTTATGTATACATGTGTGTGGATAGGTGATACCTCCTCTAACTGATACTCAAATGAACAATCAACAAAGAAGGTTCTAATATAGTAATATAGACAACTACAATTGTAACCTGCCAATATGTGTATGTATATATGTGCGTATATATATATATATATATGGTGATACCTCCTCTAATTGGTAGTCAAATGAACAATCAACAAAGAAGGTACTAATATAGTAATATACACAACTACAATTGTAATTTCCCACATATGTATATCTATATATGTGTATATATGGTGATACCTCGAGGCCTGCGCCTTCTCTGTGGAGAGCTTTGATCCCTTCGGTGTTGCCATAATTAACTTGCTGATACAGCAATTCGCCTTTGGATTGCTGTTGTCCCATGGAGTTCGAACAATAAATCTAGGGTTTTGGAGCGCAATTTGAGGACTCGATTGAGTCCTGCAAGAAAACTAGGGCAAAACGAAGGGCTTTTCGTGTTTCCGGGAAAATTGTGAATAGATGGGAAAATTCACGGAAACAAAAATGATCAGACAGCTATTAATGTCAAGAGTTTGAATATTGAAAAGGACTTTTACTTCCTTGTTTTTTATTTTATTATTTAAATTATTTCTATGATTTTAGTTTTTTTGTTATTTTACGGAGGTTTTATCTGTGCTTGTTTGAATTTGAATGAATTTTTCTTTGAATAGTAATACTTTATATAGAATAAATGACAATTTGATAGAAAAAGGATATTTTTGCTTCTAGAAAGAAAGACAGGTCTTATAATTTTTAAATAATAATTATGTACTTGTGAGGAAAAGATAAAATAATTGAATGGATGTGCCATCAAATTTTATCTGCTGACTTCCTTTATTAGTTGTAAATTTGGTTGCTTATTATTTTTGGATAGATAGTTCAATATAAAATTAAAATATATCCAAATCTAATTATATTTTGATGTTCCTAAATTTTCCGTTTAGTTAGACGAAAATGAAATGGAAAGTAAAAGTGAAATAAATGGAAAGGAGAAGAAAAGAAAATTAAAAAAAAATTCAAGAAAGGAAAGTGTTGTTTTGTTAATTTGGTTACCAAGAAAAGGAAATGATTTGATTACCAATAATACCCTTTCAATTATAACTCTTTTAAAACTTATTCATTTTCTTTTTATAAAGTTTAAATATAAGTTCAATCAATAAATAATCTTTAATTGACAAAAATAAAAATATACAATTGCTAATACTTAGAATAAAAAATCAATATATATCTTTAGTCATATATATATATATATATAGACATAATATGTAGAAGAGTTTTAATTAAATAAAATACCTATCACTAAAAATAAATACAAAAATCCTAATAGAAGTATGTATAATATGTGCTTATACTAATTTTATGATTTCAAAACTTCTATAGAATAAAGAACGTATAATATATGTGTTTATATTTACATCTATCTATATACATATGATTCATATGAAGTATGTAAGAAAATATATGATACAAATTTAATTTTCATACAAGAATAGAATTTAAATAGTTAGATATGTATACATTTTTTTTTCTCGAAGTGAAGAAGTTTGAATTTAGACATAGGGTATAATAGGATAAAAAAATTAAAAGATACAATTTTCACAAGAAAGTAAAATTTTCTTGTATTTTATGGTGGAAACGTTTTGGAGAAAATAACCACTTGCGAGAATCCTATTTTCCTCAAAATTTCTTTTTTATACTAACCAAACTCTAAAAAATTTAAATTATTTTCCATTTCTTTTCCTTTTTTACTACTTTCCGCTAACCAAACCTATCCTAATAAATTCAATACTCTTCGGTGCGTTCTTTATTCCATTTTAACACTATTAAAATGATGAAATAAATATACAATTAAATGTAAACTAAACCTACAAGATTCATTTCTAGTTTCATAAAACAGTTGATTTCCAATTAAAAAATAAAATCACACTTGTTCACTATAACTGGCGTTTAAGAGTAATTTTAGGTATAATTATGATTGTTTGAAGCATTGAAGTTGCTTTTAGAATATTTACAACTTTTTCATAAGAAAAGTGAAGTTTTTTTTTTCTTTTTTCTAAAGTGAAGTTCAAGTTTGAAAATTTTAGTGCTGATAGTATTTACTATTTGCTTACTCAAAAGAAAAAAATAAATAAATTATAATTCAGAATCGCAATATCAATTTGGATTGTGGTTGCGGTACCGGCGTAATGAGCTCGAATATCCGCAATTTCTTTTATAAAAAAATAAGGCTCGAATAATAATAATCTTAAACTTACGTACCGGATAAATATCGGTACTGTTTAACGATATCCGTAATTTCTTTTTTAAAAAAAGAAAAAAGAAAAAAGAAAAAAAAATGCTCCGGTTGACAGTGAGATTTCTTAACGAGAAAGGAAGACGACTAGGTCATTGCTTAATAATAGACTAGTAGGTTGTTCTGAAGTTTCTAACATTTTTCTTCTTAATTGCTCAACCACCCAACGGTTTATCAGAAAATTTGATAAGTGGTTTGAAATTACTTGTCCAATCTCAGCATTTGTGGGTCCAATGTTTGGTGGGAGACGTCTTCAAGTCTTCAATAATTAGGTTGATGTTTTAAAACCTATTCATACGGATGAGAATTTCGGTGAGGACAAGGAAGTTGATAAATATACAATTAATCTTAGCTGGAAAAGCACAAAAAAAATGAAAATGAATGCCAATGAAATACCTCAAACTAATAATATACAGCATATTACATAATTCAAATTTATTATTAATTTTTTTTTCTTCAAAACCTACAACAAAAATATATATATTTTCTTTTTTTTATTTATACTCTACAACAACAAATGAAGCAAATTGAAATTCAGAATATATAGTGGATTGAATTTATTGGATACAGACCTGCATGCATCCGACACTTGAGATCTTGTTTGGCATACCTTCTGTTTTTGACTTTTCGCAGAAGAAAAAGAGAAGCAGAAGCTGTTTTGAGAAATTGGTACCCGCAGCTTCTTTAAAATTTTCTTCCAAGACCCAAAAGTTCTTCTAAAATTTTTGTCAAACACCTTTCAAAACAATTTTTCACTCCAGAAAGCCAAAAACGGCGTTTGAAAAACCAATCTAAACAGAAGAAAAAGAGAAGCATAAACTTTTTTGAGAAACTGGTACCCCCAAGCTTCTTTAAAATGCTATTCCAAGGGCCAGAAACTATTCTAATTTTTTTTTATTAAATACTGTTTAAAACAAATTTTTTTTTCAGGAAGCCAAAAATAGTGTTTGAAAAGTCAATCCAAACATCGGATTCATGCAACATAGCTTTTGAATAAGCTGCTTGTCTTTCATTAAGACCAGAGGATGACAAATATGACTTTACAAAATGACAATATGTTTCTGTGCTAGAAAGTTCAGCTTCTGTACAACAATGAAAAATCACAACCAAAGCCAAAAGAAAAAAAAAACAAAATTTCAAAAATCAAAACTTACTACACAAAGAATCAATAATGAAATGAAAATAAAAACTAAAGGTAACTATCTGTTCCTCTATCATATAGGGCTCACCATGTGAGGTCTCTATTCCAGTTAAAATTGAAGACCTTTCCTCCTTGCTATCCTAAAGAAAAAAAATCCTTGTGCATCATCTTATCCAGAAGATTTCAATTTTTTCATGTCTCCATGTTGGACCTTTCAGTTCCTGCTGCCACTCAGCAGCTGGTCATTGTTACTATCTACCCACATTGGATTTGATTACGAGAAACTAAACTACATAAACAACCTAGGAAGATGATGCCACCTCGTTGTTTGCCTCAGCAGGCAGGGGAGACGTGGATGATCCAATTGCAGTGCTGCTTGGTGGGCAGTACTTCTGAAGCAGTCTGTCTTTGTTTTCCTTCCACCAATCTTCTGCCTGCTGCTCGGCAAATTTTCGTTTGCTGTAGAAGCGAATAAAAGCTCAAATTGTTCGAAACAAGGTGGTAACACTTCATTTATTAAACAACAATGCTTATAACATATGCTTTATGAAATGAACATAACCATTAAACAGATGAATACCCATGATAAGGACGAGGATATAAAAAGTGTAAACAAGTTTCTGACTCTGAGTAGCAAAGCTGCAAAAGTGATTATATTGAGTAATCTTTTGTTAACTAGAATGTCTATGGTTAACTAATTGGCGGGCACCAAGAATAGTCGAAGCCATACCCGATCGAAAAAGGAAAGTGTTGTCATTATGTTTTCAAGTACTTGATATCTAGATTTTTATAGGGAACTAGGGTAGGAAATCAATTTTCAATATTACTATTTTCTTAATATTGAGTTCCACCAGAAGTTTTTTGTTGCAACTAGTCCTAACTAATAATTAAACGATCGCTTTTGACTGTGCACATATTTGTAGCATCTATTGTGTGTCTATTTGTTTAGTTACATTGAAGAAGTATAACTGTATAAGATCCAAAAAGATTATGGAAAAAAGGAAAAAAGAAGAAGAAGAAGAAAAACAACAAGTAATCTACTAAATACCTGAATTTCACTCGCTTGAAGATCCTGGTACCACTTTGAAGTTGAAGGAGAGTTACATAAACACCAGGTTCAAATTGTTCAACAACTTCTCTTTGTCCCTCATATTTTGAAACTCTAGGTGGCCTTGCGCCACTTTCTGTGCTTTGTTGAGGTACAGCGTCTCCAGTACCAGATGATCTACCACTTCCCTGTGGAGTACTCTCACCATTTTGCGATTGGTCTCTAACTCCTACTCCATTATCTTCCATCGTTTGATCTCTCCCGTTAGCAGACTTATCATATACTAAATCTGCTGGCAAAGAGGAGTGACCTTCACATGCATGAGTTCCGCTTGAATTCAATAAAAATTCAATGTTAGCATGCATGGATTTAAATGTTTCACTATCCGAGATCTCGGGAGGCAACTTCTCTTTCAATTCCTCCAACTGCACAGCATGGAAAACAGCAAGAATGCAAGTTAAGAGCCAGTCCCAAAATAACCTTATGTCTTTTTGGATTGTAATTTCATCCATAAAGCCGACCTCATATCTTTTTGCTCTTTATTTGTTGACGTATTTGACATATCCATGTTGCTTAATGTGTGTTAATAAAGTGAACAATGATGCATGCATATTATTTACGAAAAAAAAGAAGACATTATTAGAAGTCATCATGACAAAAGTTGCAAATTGGTTTCATTTAACCAGGCGTTCAATTTCACCGTAAGCCTGTGTGGTACTAAATTCACGTTTCCTAACCACAATTCTTCAACTTTATTTACCAATCCTACATTGCCCAAAATAGATCTTAAGTGATGCAAATTGTTGCAATCCAGATAGATTAAGTGGGCGGCACTGAACACGACTGGGTTAACTAGGACTTGTAAGGTTTAATAGTATGCAGTTTGACAGATTCAGGCTAACACAGCACTGAGAAACAAATAAAGGAGACTGACAGCTATCCTCCTTCCATTTTGTCATTATTTTTTCTTTTCTTACCCCAAGAATGTATTTAATTACGCCAGTTATTACTTGTTCAACATAAAACATCAATTAACTTATTTCATTAAAAGGGAAGTCGTGATTTGAATTGGCTCTTTGGACGTCTACTAATAGGTAGTCAATGTTTGTTTGGAGGATTTAAAAATGAGAGGTATGTTCACAACATATTAGTATAGTGGTGTCAAGGCGCAACAGTTGTACGTGTTGTATGCCCAAGCGAGCCTTTCACAACAGGTTACACCTTTGAAAGGGAATAGGAATCCTTTGGTTGTCATTTAAGTTTTCAATTGTGTGCTTCACTTCACTCAAGTGGGTGTCTCGCCTTGCACCTTGCGCAATCTCTAGAGCCATAGTGCGCCTTGGAGTTTTGACAACACTGTACTAGTTCTTTGCAGTACCTGCTCCTCCCTAAGATAAAATGCAACTTTAATGCAATCCATGGCCAATTATACACTCGTATGGTGGACAAACATGGAATAATTCTATGTTCACCCGTAAGTAGAATGCATAATCATGTGGGTTACAGGGAAAATTCCTTACTGCCAGTAAGAGTAAGAATTGTAACCTTTCAAAAAAAAAAAAAGGAGTAAGAAATGTAAAGAGTACCTGAACCATGATGGACTTCAACACATCTTTGGCACCTTTACACATGGAAGATTCATCTGCAGCCAACCGAGTAGCTTTATGAGCATTTTTCTGTAATTTATGAATTTCTTCATCTTGGATTTCACATTTCTGTTTCAAACTTCTAACCTGGAGTCCAGAAAAATAATAATAAGTAAATACCAATCAAAAGTCACCTTTTAAGTTCATAATTTTACGGCTGAGGCAATAAATGGATACAATCAATCTTATCAGTGTAACAGACAGGAAAAAATCAGTACATGGTTTTGCAATCTCTTCACTTCTTGGTTCAAGAGCTCAACTGTCTTCTTAAGGCCATCATTGACACCCCTAGAAATTACAGGTGAGCCAGAGCGGGGAGGGCTTGGTCTCCTTGGGTATGGTGAAGGAGGTCTTGAGTTTGCTGCTGGTTGAGGTTGAGGTTGAGGTTGAGGCGGAGGCGGAGGCTGAGGCTGCGGCGTTGAGAAAGCATACTGTAGAGCAGTCAAAGAACTTGGGAACGCAATGTCTTTTAATTGTGAAAGTGATGGAACTAGGGAACTTCGGACCATAGAAGATGAATCAGATTTCACTCCAGGCTTCTCTGACCTGACTTCATGGTAATTCATTGGTTCTGTGGTGGGAGAGAACAAACTTCTTGAATTTCTTGCCCCTACCCTGTCTGTATCCCTAAGATCTATCGAGCTACGAGAGGCAGTAGCCTTTCTGTGCAAATTAGAGGCACCTGCCTCAGAAGCTCTTAGTTTTGCATAGCAAGAGTCACAGACACGATACGCTTTGCCCGAAGTTGGAGCCAATGCTGCTTTCAGAACTTTTTTGGACGTGCAAGCAGTGCAGTGCACCCATCCGCAGTGATAACAATTGCGCCTCTTTCTAGTGAAACCAAATGATTGGCGACAACCATAGCACACCGATTGTTCTGCTCCGGAAACCCACTTATGGATGCATACACTAACAGTGTAAGTTGAGCCACATGATATGTTTTTCACGTGCCTATCTTTTAGTGCTTCAACCAATGTTGGAGTCTTCCGATCTTCGGTGTCCCCATGTCCCAATCTTCCATTGGCACCTCTCCCCCAAGTTAATACTTCCCTTCTTGATGTCAGGACAGCAACATGATATGCACCACATGATATTTCTTCAACAAACTCACCTACCAATCGATCCTGTACTAAGCTAGGTAACTTTCCATCAGCCTTTGGATGTCCCAGCTGACCATATGCTGCACTGCCCATTGCAAAGACGTGACCAGAAGTAGTAAGGCCAATAGTAATGCTATGTCCGCATGCAAGCTGAT
The DNA here is from genome assembly GCA_963922005.1 of Cornus suecica. Lineage (NCBI taxonomy): Eukaryota > Viridiplantae > Streptophyta > Magnoliopsida > Cornales > Cornaceae > Cornus > Cornus suecica. Next base: position 6,638,260 of record OY998246.1, on the reverse strand, counting down.
GGAAGTTGTAGTCAACAAGTGCAGAGACGCAGTTTGGAACTAGATGGGCTTCCTTGTCTCCATGGCCCAGTTGATATTTGTCACCATCACCCCAGGTGAACAACCTTCTGATTGAAACAGCCGCATCCGGTTGCCCTGGAAACTCTACAATGGCTGCAGTATGCCAAAGCCCACATGCAACTTTAATGGTCCTCAGCCCACTCAATGAGCTAACTTCTCTTGGATAAGAAACACTTTCTCGGTCACCGTGGCCCAAACCACCGAATGCTCCATCACCAAATGTAAACAGTTTTCCATCAGAAGTTGCCAATGCTGAATGCCACGTGCCGCATGCAACAGATGCAACTTGAAGTCCTTCTATAGCACCTGAAACTCTTGTTGGTATCCAGTGGCTAACACTACTGCCATGACCAAGAAGTCCAGCATGATGGGTACCATCACCCCAGCTAAATAAATCACCAGATGTTGATACAGCGCATGTATGATACTCACCACATGCAACAAAATCAACACTAGTGACTGCAAGAAATTCAACTAGACAAGGGCGACTGGAGTCTTTTTCATTTCCATGGCCAAGTCTTCCCCCAGATTCCTCTCCCCAGGTGAAAACCTCACCTTGCCTTGTTACGAGAGCAACATGTCGAACACCACAAGAAATCTGATCAACAGCAAGAGCTACATCTGACTCTAAGGGTTTCGGAACTAGAACATCAACCTTTGTAGGAAATCGAGTCCCAGATCCATCAGTTGAAACCTCGCCAGACCAAACCTCCCCCCAGAAGTAAACATCATCTACTGATTCTATGTCATCTGTTCCAGAACCTTGACTTGAACTAGCAGCGCTTGAAACACTAACTCGGAAACCATCTCCGGCACTTGTTTTTGCTTGCATATTTGCATGTCCAGACCCCGCATCTGAGCCAGGCAAATTCAAATATGTTTCACGAGAACTCAGATCAACAGAAACCCTAACACGGGCATTACTAGGACGGCCATTTTGAATGAAATCACCATGTAACTGCAATAAACCACAAAGAACTTCATTACATGTTTGAAAAAATTACAATCCTATAAACTTGTATATTGGACATGGAATAAAATTTGCTTGCCTATAAAGTTACTATACCACCGACTTGTCCAGACTTCAATGGATGAGATCATGCCTACGAGTACATTAAAAAGTATCTGTCTTGAGTACATGAACAGTAGACCAACCGCAAGTCTACCATGCTGAAATACATAATCATTTATGCTTTTACTAATTGAGTATAGAGGATTGTGTACTCATTAAGCCATTATATGGGACATTTTCTGATAGATTTGATACTAGATTGATATACTAGAAGATGTGATTGACATGTACAAACTCAGCCAAAGAACATTGTGAGATCTTCTCTGGGTGCTTCAGGTAACTAAGCAAAGTCAACTAAAACTTCAACCGGGACTCATACTGAATGGGGTCATATTTGACTCCAGTGACAGGAATTTTGTACAAGTAGGCACATACATGGCAATTTCTTAAAGAGGCTATGCACAAGTAACCAATTAATATGGGTTCTTAAACACACTATGGAGTGTACAGGGATGAGTATTAATGAATTATTATTGCAATAAGACGAAATCACAATAACATAAAATCATCTGAAAACAATTCCTATACTAGAAACCTACTTTAATTACAAATGCCAGATTGTTGTTGTAGGGACGATTTGAAACTTCTAAAGTTCATAAAGGATGATAAAATCATGTTACCTATGGTGTCTTTTATATATATAGTAGATGAATGAAATTTCGTAAAAAAATTTATCCCTCCAACCTCATTAGTATTGACTATTTGAGAAATCTATATTCCTTGGATGACTTGAAATTTTGTATTTCTATAGTAGTCACATGAAAAAAATAAGGAATAATAATATGCAGAGGGAGAAGAAGAAGAAAAAGGGAAAAAAATAAACAAATTTGAGAGGAAAGCAATAAGAGTTTGATTCAAGAAGGAAAATTTTACATTGTCAAGAAAATTATGTGAACTTTAAGACAAAAGAGAAAAAAGTGTAAGAAAGTTAGGAGATAATGCTAGAATCCCATGTTTTAGAAGGGACAGTACATGGTGGATATATCGGTAAAAAATCAAAAAAGGAAAGTATCATGTATTATATTCAGCGAGGCCAGGCCAAGGGGGCAATTGCCCCCAGTAGGCATACACAGGCTCCGCCCCTGGACCTGATAAAGATGATATTCACAACTTGAGGGAAGATAAGCGGAGATGGAACTTGTAACGCAGAATCTCTCTCTCTAACAGTTACGAAGGCATGTTTTAGCAATCAATTTCAATTTTTCTGACACAGACACACAAACATCAATTTACACCTCTTAAGAGAGAAGGAATAATCAAAGGGTCTAATAAGACAAGTTGTAGTCAACGAAGGACAATCTATAATATACTAACGGAAAATGACTAATGATTTAAGGTGAAAAACTCACATCAGAAATATCACTCTGAGTACGTCTATTGTGACTCTTCCCAGTAGATATCAAAGCCTTCAGGCCTCCAAGCCACAGTTCCGCCTCGATTTTGTCCTTGCAGATCTATGGAATCAGTTTAGCTAAAGGTAATCAACGAGTTACAAGATTTAATCATCAAAAAGAATAAAATAAATAAACAAGTTTAGTTTCACTGACCAGATCAAGAGATCTTTCACCATTATTGTAAAGAAGGGAAAATGATAAATACTCCTTCTCAGGGTGCAAATATCTTCTAAACACAGCCTGCATAATCATAGTTAAAAAGCGAACTTTTTATTGCCCTTTTGTCTGGTTAATTGTTGAACAAGATCCAGATACCTCCACATACCAAAGCAGGTTAAATGAATTTTAGACACCAAAATATCTTTTCGACCACAAAATATATGCAAACTCACTGTTCTCTGTCCAGGGACAATCTGTGAAACAGCAGACAACTTCAGATTCCTTTCTTCTCCTCGCGAGTACCAGATCAGTGTCGTTCCATCCTGTAATTATTATCAAGTCCCAAGTGTTACACTTTAGGTTATTGAACTCTACGTTCTGATTTTCAATGAAGACAAAAGATAGAAGCAGATATACCTAGTGTAATTACGCACATATACATACATGCATAAGAATAAGCTGGCCTGACCAAAACATGAATCAAACAGGTTCAAGTTATTACTAAAAGGTGAATAGCATTTTCAACATATCATACTGCAGTTCATGCATGGGCATGGGAATATGGAACCACGGATCATTAGAATTTTGACTCTAACCTAGCTTAAAGTTCAGCAAACATCAATTAACACCGAATTTGAAATCTTATCCCTTTTACAGAGAAAGTAAGTAACTTGTTCAGCATCCATCACTCTCTCTCTCTTTGACAACAAATTTGTACAGCTTCTATAATGTGCAAAACGGAGACCACCATAATCCTATGAGTTCTTGCTTTTGAAACATTCTTTCAAGCATTTCTAGAGCCAAGTGGATATCTTTACATGGACAAAGAGAGCACTCAGAGATTGCATTAATGTTACATTAACTGCATATCCCAAGCTAGTGAGAAAAATACCGGAGAAAGTCTGAATGGGCGTAACTTGGGCTTCCCTTTCCGGCTGTACTTGATTAACTGGGTGCCCTTTTTCAAAGCAACGAGTGCCTTCAAAAAATAAAAGTAACTAAATAAATTTATAAGAACGATACAAGGATACCAAGCATCTATCATATATTCAAGTAACATGTCAGCATAAGTATGTCACAAGGTAAAGAGGTTGTATACATAAAAAAAGCTTACAGGACTAATTTTAATAGCAACTAACCATAGACCCACAGAGTTAAGCTCAATCACTAACATAGTTATTAAAGGCTCAAGGCGCACTAAGGCGCTAGAGGTCTTCTGGAGCGTAGGCGTGCCTTTAACAACACTGATCACCAATCCAGCTATCAAGTCCCTTATGAAGTGAAAGTAAGCCGCACAATATATTTTACTTCTGAAAAGAATAATAGCCCCTTTTTTTTTCATTACTCAACTCGGACTCACTTTTGATTTGTTGCTATTTTGTACTTAATATAAATTAAGCAAGAAGCTTACGATATTAGTCTAACCAGGTGCGAGCATCACAAACACAGGTGAAACATTGAAATACTTGAAAAGGCAAAAGGTTCAGTTTCGTAAGGGCAGATTTGGGGCCAGACAAGACTCAAAACCATTGGGTAGGAATTATTGACAGCATATAAGAGAGTGCCTTGCATGCGAATGGTCTATTTTGACGAATTCGGCTGCTGCTATTTTTCTATGATTTCCATTTCCTTTCTCACTTATGCTTTTAGAAGTGAACATCATAACCGTTTTTTACAATTAAGATAAAGAGCGTTGTTATATTCACTGGTTTCAATTATGATCAAGAGAGTTGTTACATTCATTGGAATATTTGTTCACATAGATTTTTTTCCCAATATGGTAACCGATATGTTCCCAGTAGCCAAGCAAGAGTAGCTACATACTCAAGACTCAAAGCATCAGCTTGCTGTACTTGTAAAATCTGCCCTAGAACAATAAATCATAAAATGTTCAAAAAAATTAGCCAAATAATTTTCTTGCAAATTGAAAAAGTCCAAATAGATATAAATTCTTTTCCAGTTTCCTATTCCACAACTCTTATGGCATCGAATTTCTGAATTAAGTGTTGCAATCACATTTAAGAAAGTACTATCTCTTGGCTTTTCTTTGTTCATCTTTAAATATATATATATATATATATATATATATATATATATTGATACATAAACCTAGAAAATACGTGAACCAATTTGGTCTCTGTGTGACACACACTGTGCTTTTACATCACTTATGCAACCACTGCATTACAAACTGAAAGCTCATAGGCAGATATATATATATATATATATATATATATATATATATATGTGTGTGTGTGTGTGTGTGTTTATATATATATATATGTATGTATGTATATAGAGAAGAAAAGAAAGTGACCTGCTCAACGTCACGCTCAGGATTGAAACTAAGAGGATCTGCCATTCCATCTGAAAACAATGCTTAGGGAAATGGCGAAGAAGCCTCCGCACAGTCTTCATAGATGCCAATCTATTCGATTTTTGCCTATCATCAAATCCCTAATTTCTTCAAATTATCCACAAAAATAAAATTAAAAGTTGATCTTCATTCAAATTGCTACGATCGCCAAACAACACCAAATTGTTGTCGATCGATTCGATAAAACCACTGATCAAAATGTAATAGGATATTCTGAAATTGAGAAAGAAATTAAGAATGTTGAATTGATTTTGAAGAACGCAATCGAGATTAAAAATGGGGTGTTTGTATTTAGAGAAATTTACAGAAACAGAGTCGAAGAGAGAGAGAAGAGAAGGGTATGAGTATATTATCAGATGATGTTCAGGGGAATATTATCCCAATCGCAGAATAAAAGGGGAGCGAAATTGGCGAGCTTCTTTGCCCTTCCTCCTTAATTTTGTTTGAAATTTACAAAATAAAACTGTAATTATTTTGGATACAAAAAATTAGGAATTTAAAGATTGCATATTGCATAATTTCATTACTTGCAAACAAATTGAGTTTGGTTATTAACTTAATTTGTGAAGTCAGTGTAGAATTATAATTTGTAAGTTGAGCTAAAATTTTATATTCAAAGATTTAAATCAAATTATTAAATAATAAATTAATTCAAATTCTTTGTGAGGTGGTTGTTCATTATTTGTGTTCAAGATCATATGGTTCTTGAGAGGAGGGCTCATAACTCGATTTGAACTTTGTGAGTAAATCATTGCAGGAGTAAGAGAGGGGAAAAAACAAAATAATTTTTGAAGATTATTCTAAATCCTGTGGATGGTATTGTTTGGAATCAATGGCACTTTCTGTTAATTAATTTTACTTACGTGATTGATTATGGAGTTATTTTCATAAAAAAAGAATATGTTATTTCTTAAAGGTTGTAGATTTGTGAAGAAAATTATTTGCCATTAGAATTTTATTTAACATTGGTGTAAAAGTTTAGAACTTTTTAATGGAAGTCTTGAACATTCTTGTGATATGACTCTATAAATAGGGTTGAGGGTAGAAGTAGAGAAGAAATAAGTTTGAAAGAGTAGCTGAGTACGGAACACAATGAACGTAAATATATAAAACTGATAATAGAGAAAGATATACATTTTATATAGGGGTATCCTATTCTTATTTTTTAGGGGTCTCTAGATAGAGGATAACCTTTTCTGTCGTGATGTCCCTAATTACACATGTTGTATTCACTTCTTATTATATGTGTTCACTCTATGGTAAAAATCTGATCAATATAAAATTATAGTGAAAAAATATATAAAATTATTCTATATTTTTTTATTCTTTTATCTTTCTCCATTATATTTTTATGAGATATCAGCGAAAAATCCCCTCAAGTTTGTGCTTTTGTGTGAAAAACTCTTTAGTTTAATTTTGTGTATATAAATCCATGAGTTTCTAAAAATGGTGCACTTTGCCCCAGCTGTTCACCGGCCGGCTTTTTTTTTGCCGTTAAAATATGAAATTCCTATATTATCCTTTACATATGACATTGAAAAATATAAAATTCTTATATTACCCTTTGTTGGGTCTCGAGCAATAAACCCCTTATAGTATCGATATAGTGCGATTAACACCCTATAAAATCAAAAAGTGTTTGTATTGCACCTATTTTTCATTTACCGTCACCGGATGAGTCCAATGCCTTAAAAATAGTTATTGTAAAATGACCATAAAATTAATTTTCTATATCAGAATCCTTTGTACATATACATATAGGTGTGTGTGTCTCTCAAACCCAATACTCCGATTCTCTTCCTAATCTTTTTCCTCCAATGAAGACTTCCTTCTTCAATCTCGAATAAACCTTGACTTTGCATCCAATTGAAAATATTGGGAATACTATGACTGACACGAAAAAAATTAAGAATAGAAAGGGCAAAGGAAGCAAAATAAGGGTTTGGTGTATTCACAATTGGAATCCTACAAAAGAATATATATAACAAATATATAGAGAGAGAGAGAGAAAGAGAGAGAGAGAGGGAATAATAATTATTATCCACTAATCGGTTCTAATTTTGATTTTCTATAATCTGATTCAATCCATTATTGTTCATATATATACTAAAATAGTTATATTGATAATATTATATCAATAATATATAATTTTAAAATAAATCGTAATATCTTATATCAATAATATCTTATTTTTAAATAAAATTATGATATCTGATTTTATATTAAATAATTATCTATCTATAATACTTATAAAAGTATTAGTCACTTTTAATATTTAAGGGTATACGCACTATATCGATATTACAGGGGTTATACGCACTATATCGATACTACAGGGAGTTAATCACTCACGACCCTTTAAAAAATAAAATAAAATAAAATTATATTAAGGGTATTTTGGAGATTTTACACCTCCTGTCACTGAAAAAAGCCAAAAAGGTGCAATATGCACATTATGTAAAATATTGGGTCCTAGATAACAATAAGGGTTTATTCGCACTATATCGATACCATAAGGGGTTAATCACTCGCGACCCTATTTTTATTCTAACATGATATCAGAGCTACTTTTCTTTATGGCGAGAGGCCCACTTTGTCTTTGTTTTCTTCTTTCGCTCTAGCACTAAAGCAAAATATAAAGCACTTGTTAATGTTACTTCTGAGCTTTTGTGGCTTAGATGGCTTCTTAGTGCTATGGGAGTTTCTTCATCTACTGCCACTCATATCTATTGTGATAATCGGAGTGACATCCAGATTACTCACTATGATGTCTTCCGTGAGCACAAAAAGCACATGATTGTCCCTTTGTTCGTCATCATCTTCTACAAAATACTTTACAGTTGCAATTAATCTTTCTCCAGACCCATTTCGCGAGAGCTTATATCCAAACTCAAGATGACTTCATATCACCCACCTTGACTTTGAGGGGGTGTTAGAATATATAAGGGTTTAGGACTATCTAAATAAGTTCACTCATGTTTATACTAGGATTAGGGTTTTTGCCACCATGCCCTAGTTACCTATTGAAGGTGAAGGGGTTCAATAATATTTATATTAATGATGATATCACCACAAATATGATTAATCCAATAAATACTCTTCCAACACAGTAGAATCCGAGGTGGAATGATAGAGGCGGAAACCCAGGTGAACTCGAGAGCGAGATAGAAATGAAAGTGGCACTGTGTACAAATACCATGACTCCCTTTGTGAAGTGGGTGAGAGGTGTTTGCTCTTATGACTAAAGAGAAAGTCAACTTTATCATCTTCCCTTGGCCTCCTTTTATAGGCCAAGTAAGAGAGGTGGTGATGTCATCGTGACATCACCATTGAGTTAAAACTAAATAAAAGAGATTAATCTTTCAATTAATCGTAAAGTGATGTGCGAGAGTCAAAATGGTAAATCTATCTCTCGAGTCAGATCCAGAATTAACCCGACGAACCCTAAACTTCATCCACCAAACCAAATACCTCATCGGATCCCAATAATGCCTGAGTCTTGCTCCCAACTCAATCTTCGATTTGATGATGTGGCGTGTGTCACGTGGATAAATATACGAGTAAACCTACACCTATTTTGTATTGACGTGTTCTCCACTCATTTTCTCCCTATATATCAATGGAGAATATACTTATATTATATTTTTATTCTAACATCTTCTATTTCAAAGGTGTCTATTAAGGAAATTATTTTCAACACTAGTGTATACCCATTTTATGGTTGACATGAAACAACGTGTTATTAATAGCAACATTAGAATTGTTGGTTTTGTAATGGGAACTTAGGTTGGATATATAATTGTGTAATCAATCCATCCAAAAGAAGAAGTGGAAGTCAGCAATTAATGGATGAAGAAATCAAGGCCATAGACAAGAATGATACATGGGAGTTGTGTAGTCTACCAAAATGTCAAAAGCCTATTGGAGTCAAATGGGTCTACAAGATAAAGAAGAATGAAAAAGGCGAAGTTCAGAGATACAAAGTTCGCTTGGTTGCAAAAGGCTACAAACAGAGACAGAGACTAGACTATGGTGAAGTATTTGCTCTTGTTGCCCGATTATAGACAATCAGGCTGATGATATCTATTGCTGCTCAGAATAGATGGAAGTTGTACCAACTTGATGTGAAGTCAGCATTTCTGAACAGATTTCTAGAATAAGAAATCTATGTCGAACAACCGCTGGGATATACAAATGACGAACAGGAAGACAAGGTGTACAGGTTTAAGAAAGCTCTTTATGGACTGAAGCAAGCTCCACGTGCATGGAGTACAAGAATTGACAAGTATTTCCATGATAATGGGTTCGAGAAATGTCCATATGAGCATGCATTGTACCTGAAGAAAGGTCCAGAAAGAAGTATATTATTTGCAGGTTTGTATGTTGATGATTTGATCTTCACAGGAAACAACCTAGCCATGTTTGAAGAGTTCAAGAAAACCATGATTCAAGAATTCGAGATGACAGATATAGGTCTGATGTCACACTTTCTTGAAATTGAAGTGAAACAAAATGCTGAAGGAATCTCGATATGCCAAAGTAGATATGCAAAGGAGATTCTTAAGAAGTTCAGAATGGAATCAAGCAATCCAGTATCAACTCCGGTGGAAAGCAACATGGAACTCAGAAAGAATGAAGACGGAGGAAATATTGATCCAACATACTTCAAAAGTTTAGTTGAAAGTCTTCGGTACCTGACTTGTACCAGACCAGATATACTCTACGGAGTTGGATTGATCAGCAGATACATGGAGGAACCAGATCAATCACACATGAATGCTGCAAAGAGAATACTCCGCTACATCAAAGGTACGATCAATGATGGTTTGCTATATACCTCAACTGATGAATTAAGATTCAATAGTTATTCAGATAGTGATTGGGGTAGAGATTTGGATGAAAGAAAAAGCACAACTGAATTTGTGTTTTTCATTGGAGATACAACATTTACATGATCATCCAAGAAACAACCGATAGTAACACTATCATCATGCGAAGCTGAATACGTAGCAACCAACTCAACTGTGTGTCATGCTATTTGGTTGAGAAATGTGTCAGAGCATTTGTGTTTTCCACAAGAAAAGCCTACAGAGATTTTCATTGATAATCGTTCAGCAATTGCACTTGCAAAGAATCCAGTCTTCCATGAACGAAGCAAACATATTGATATACGGTATCATTCCATCAGGGAACATGTGCAGAACAGATAAGTGAAATTAATATCTTGCAAGACAAATGATCAAATTGCAGATATTTTTACAAAGCTATTGAAGCAAGACATGTTCAACAGACTGAAGATGATGTTACGAATGCAGAAGTGTGGATAATCAAGTTTAAGGGGCAATGTTGTAAAGTAAACTTGATATTGATCATCCATATCCATTCACATTCATCACATGCGTACCACAAATGTCAAGATTAGCTGCAAGAAAACCATGCGTGAGTTGTTCACGCTCAAATCTTCAAAAGTCAAGAATGGTTGTAACGAATATTTTCTTTGTTAGTTTATGTATTTCAATTATATATATAGATGTATGGTATTGGATTGAGAAGAACAAGAAGCTAGAAAAAAAATTAGAGTGTGAGAGTATAAAGAAGCTTTGTATTATGTTTTGTGTTTAAAATAAAAAGTTTGTGTTTTATCATATATTTGAGTGTATCCTGGGTTACCAAATCACCTCAAGTGATTTACAACACTGTAGAGCCCAATACACTAAGAAGATTGTAATCTACAAATTTGAGCAAAATTTCCCCTAGACATAAGCAACCAAGCACATTCAGTTTGCCAATTTCAACCATCTTCACATCCATAAGCCTAAATGCTTTCTACCACATGTTATAACCTACATCAACAAGCTTGTCAAAACCTAAACACACCATTTGTTCAAGCATAGCACTCGATAGCCTTAGTTTTCAAATGTTGTCCTACATCATGAAAAATCATGTTCATATTCCACATTGACCTCTCAATTTATGCCTTGGTTTATTCAAAGTGGAGTGGGATGTTTGGATCAATGCGGGACCCCTTGAGTTGTTTATGGCCATGCGACATGATAAGATTTTGGGCTATAGTTGTTGGTGTTGTGCGAAGGAGTTGCGCTTTCAGGCCAATAAGCATATTCATGCAGAATACTCTTCCATTTTTTTCTCACTTTCGGTCCCGTACAAGAAGGGTATATTAAAACCAAAGAATATTGAAAAAGCATCCTCTCTTACAAAAGTCCTAATTTAGCGGTCCATAACGTGGAAGCTGATGTGGCGAACTGGCAACCTATGACAAAAAGCTAAAAATTATACCCTGCTTCATAACAAGTCTCAAGGTCCTACCAAATATATTGTGTGATCTCTTTATATCATTCTAAGGTCGATGATTGAATCTATAGGAATCTAATCTTACAGATTTTAGAAATGTTTCGTTTGGAACGCTGGAATGAACCAGAATGAAGGTGAGAATGAAATGACAATGAGAATGAGAATGGAAATGACTGATCACTATCATTCTATTATTTCGTTAAAATATCACTAAATAGAGAATGGAATGATTTTTGTAGTTTTGTTAGGGAATAGAATAGAGTGCCCATTCCATAGATTTTCATTCATTTCAGTCCTGGTTCCAAGAGAATACACATTCCCATTTTACAATACATACCAAACTAAAAAATAACTGGAATGGAAGAAACACACCATAAATGTGACTATTATCTATATTCAAGTGAACAATACTTGGTTCCGAGTCACTGAAAGTTCAAATAAATCTCCAGACAATATATATGAGGGGACATTAACTTTTCCAGTTCCTTAATTTTATATTCTTTTGCACCATAAGTTTCGACAATTGCCTTAATAATAACAGCATGCCCAATTCCAAGCTCCTCTCCCTCATGTGCGGCCGCAATCTTAGTCGTCGAAAGATAAACAATCGAAAGCAAATTATTACACACAATCTTCGTGATATTAGTCTGAAGCTGCTCCTTCGAAATCGCATCAAACACCTTCGCAAGAAACAAAAATGGCACCCGCTCTCCATCCATCCAGAACGCAGCCAATTTCGGGTCAAAACTCACCGCCTTCTTTTTCAACTGAGCAACGCTCTCGTCCGCATTAATCATACGCACCGCGGGTGTTGCCAACGATGGCAAATTCAACAATTGGGTTGGACTCAAATTAGGGCTAGGGTTTTGGGATTTGGGTTTCTTAGATTTGGGGTTTTCAACCACTAGGTATTGAGAATTTGAAGTTGAAGCTTCATCGATGGGCTTCAAATCGGGGGAACTAGGGTTTTGGGCTCTACGTTTAAGGCGCGAAGAAGAAGATTAGGGTTTCTTCTTGGACATGAGGACATCGAAGGCGGAGGGTTTAGATGACATTGTGTTTTATGTGATCGTTGGGAGAGAGTTTGAGAGAGAAGGGTTTAAAAGGATCAAGAGAGATGGTGTTTGAGTTTTATAGGTCTTGGCGCGAACCCTTGTTTATTAGGTAAATTACACTTCCACTCCCTCTTATTTTGATTTATTACACTTTTTTCCTCTTATTTGGATAATTATAGTTTGATCCCTTTAAATTAAGTCATCGAAGAAATAAAAATTACGTAATTGCCCATTATTTTTAATTATAATTTTTCTCAAAAACATTTGAAATGTTGATTACTAAATAGCCCTTCAGTTCACCTAACCTAGCATAAACCCAACTGAAATATAGAAAAATCTCTTAAAATGTTGTATTTTCGAAAATGGACACTTAAATTGGGACGGAGGGAGTAAACCACAATAGAGATTTTATGAGCATTTTTTAGAATATTTGGGCGAGGAGATGTTGGGGAAGACAAGACATGGCTATTGCTGCTTCGCATGAGTCTGCCTTTTTCATCGCCATGGCCGTAAATCTTTTCGTGAATAATTTGTGTTTGGAAAGAATTGATTATTAATGGGGAATTATAGTTGAATTTGATTTCTAAGTGGAGTTTATTTGTTTTGGAATTTGAAAGGATTTTACTACTCATATTACAACTTAAATAAATCTTTAGAGCAAATGCTACCCATCATGAATATAATTTCAAAATTATACCGTGAATCAAGAAAATGGTAAGATTTGACATTAACTAGTTACCATTTTGATCAATGAATTTTAATTTTAACATGGCTTCAATATTTACTTACCCAAAAAAAACATTTATATATTTTTCTTTTTCATCCATATCAGTCATGATTATATTATGAAATAATTTTCATGATGTTTAGCTGTAGTGGTTTAGTATTTGAACTAAATTTATTACGTGTATTACAACTTAAACAAATAAATAAAAACTGTCAATAGAAATTAGGTGTTTAAACAAATCTGCAAAATAAAAATAAAAAAGGATGAAATTGAGAAAAGTTGGTAACCACCCAGTAGTTTGTCTAGAAAAAAAATGTTTAGTATATAATACACGTAGACATAGTTATAAGGATAATATTCTACAACTCTTAAATTTTCTAACGGTAAAAGTGCCAAAAAAAACTCAAAATTATTATGTTGTTGCAATATAATCTCTTGAACTGTATATATATATATATATATGTCAATCATTTTTAGTGAATAAAAAAAAATGTAAAAAAATAATAGCTCTTTAATTGTCACAAAAATATTTTAACCCTAAAAATTCGGAAGCCTAGCACCTTGATCTAAAAACGTTACTAATATATATAGAAATATATGGAAAAAAAAAACCCTAAAAATTATGAATACTTTGAAGGAAGGTTATGTTTGAATTCACTTTTCAAAAATTATTTTTCACTTAGAACCATTTGATTAATGTTTTAAGGATAAATTATAGTTTCATCCCTTATTATTTGAATATATTATAATTCAATCCCCTTCAACTTGGATAATTACATTTTGACCTCCTCTAAGTCATGGCGTTAAAATCCGATGGCGAAAATACTAAATTACCTTATTAACCATGTCATTTAATTCTAAAATAAATGATATTATAAATTATCACTTTACCCTTTGTAAAAAAACACCCTAAAATGTTGTGATTTCTAGGGTTTTGATTCTAAGGTTATGGTTTTTTTGTGAGTAGGGAGAGTGGAGGAAGAGAGGACTGCGATTCTAGGGTTTTTTTGTGAGGAGATAGAGAGGAAATGAGGGTTTTTGTAAATAAAGGTTTTTTTTTTAACTTTGATCTGGCAATTGATGGTTTCAATTAAAAGTTTTAACATGTCAGACACAGATATCTGGAAACGGAAATGTGTATTTTTTTACCTAAAAAAAAAAACGGTTTTTTTGGTACTAAATTTTCTAATTCTAATTATTGTAAATGATGATGGTGATATGCTATTCTCAATATCTTTTTGGAATATTTTTCATAGTGAGAAAATCCATGTTTTAGTCCCCAACAAGATCATAATGGGCAATTCATCCATCTAAATCTTATTGCGTTCCTAAATCTTTTCTATTTAGATATGATTTCAAGCTAGTCTTCATGATCCATGATTTCCTCATCACATGGATTTGTTTAGGCATATAAATGTTGTGCAAAAAGATGCCCACAAACTATTTGATAAAATGCCTCAAAGTATTAGAATTTTCTAATTCTAATTATTGTAAATGATGATGGTGATATGCTTCTCTAGGATGGCTACAGCTGCTTTTCATCGGCCATTATGGATTAGTTTTTGGTTCTGTATGGATGTTTTGGCCATGTTCTAGGCTTTAAAATTGAACATCAGTCTGTATTCGTTATGGCTTAATCCTTGTTTGTACATTATTTCCTTTTTAATGCAATTTTATTTATTCACCAACACTAAAAAATGGACTGTAATCAATGAAAAAGAGGAAGAAGAACACCCTCACCCATGGAATATATATATATATATCTTATTCAAGGGCTTTTTTGTTCATTGAAAAACAAAAAGTGAGGGTAAAAAGGTCTTCTACATCTTTTGGGAAGGGCATGAAGGTATTTTCATTAATTGAGGGGTAACATAGTCATTTCTCTTCTAAAAATGGGATGACATCATCTTTGATCGGCGTTTATCTTGCTAGAAGTCTATGACAGGGGGAAAGTGTAACCAATAACCAAACTAGAGGGGTCGAATTGTAATATATCCTAATAATAGGGGGTGAAACTATAATTTACTCAAATTTTAAAAAATTTTTAAGTTCGGGGTTACTAACTTCTCAAAACAGTTTTTACTTATCATTTTCTTTTGTGTAAAAGAAGAAGTATAAGTTCTTCCGATCTAATACCTTCTAGATTATATATAGCCCTATCAACATCAACCCCCCGCAATTTTAGATTTTGATCAAATATCCCCCTGAGGTGTCATATTGCCCAATTCACACAACAATACCTTCTAGATTATATATAGCCCTATCAACATAAACCCCCCACAATTTCATATTCTGATCAAATATCTCCCTGAGTTGTCATATTGCCCCCTTCACACAACAATGTTTTAACAATTTTTTTGCGCTGAAAATACGCCATTTTGAGGCGGAAAGGGGATTTGTAAAAGATTTTCATAGTGGAGGGGACAATATAACAAATCAAACAAGTATTTGATCAAAAACTAAAACTAAAAGGGGTTGGTTTTATGTTAACAGTGCTTATATATATTAATTTGTAAAACAATGTAATCTTATTATTAAAAAGTAACTTATCATAATTTACCAATTCATACATTTTATATTTTTGTAATCACTGTTTTAATTAAAAAACCTATCAAAATTATTGATATTATTATAATTACCTATCACAATATTATTAAGATTCTTTGTTAAATAGATTACTGTAGGCCTATTTTTTCACCTGGCCCATAAAAAACAATCAAAAGCCCAGCAAGCAAAAGCCCAGGAGGCAATGACCCAACCATCAAAGCCCAACAAGCACTAGCACAAGCCGTTACAAAATTCTAAAATGAAAACATCTAATAATCATCATGATTATGGTGGGAGGAAATCACTCACCCAATTCATTACCATAATTCCCCCATTAATTCAGATTCATAATTATTGCTCCAATTCATGTATGAATAGACATGTAAATGTTCAATGAAAGCCATCCAATTATCTCTAAATCTATTTTTCTCCATTGTTGTTCTTTTCTTTTAAAGTGTATATCTTTGATTCTTTGGTTTTGCTTCGGTGACAAAGATTGGGTTCACAACTACTCAGATGGAGGACTTGCAATCACGATCTAGAAATTAATATGAGTAGGGGCATAATGGTATTTTTTTGTAATTTCAGTGGGGGCGTTGTGTAATTTTAAAGGAAACTTTACATAAATATGAAATTTTATAACTAAAAACTACAAATAATTTTTTTTAAAAAAAATCAGTGCAGGCATTGGCACACATTGACATAGCAAGGGATGGATAAAGAATAATATATTGCAGCCTAGTTTATTGTTTCTTGACACACATCACAAAGTAGTGGTACTCTACACTAAAAAATATAATAAAATAAAAGTTAAATTCAGTAAATTTATCTATGAAGAATTGACATGGACACGGACACGGATACGGTAACACGACAAATTTTAAAAAAGTAGAACACGACACGCCTCCGACATGTCTAAACTTATAAACAAATAGGTTAAATAAAATGTATGACATATTCAAAATTCTTCATTTCAGTATCATTCAATTAATCAAATGCATCTTCCCGAACATCTGATATCTTACTCTCTCAGTAAAAAAAATTTTGTGTCCGACACGCGGACATGCGCATGTTCTCCGTATGTCCACCGCATGTCCAATTTTAACAAATTCAGGACACGCCATTTGGCATGTCGGACACGTATTTTTTGTGTGCCCACGTTTCCGACACGGACGGCCACCCTATATCCGTTATATCCGTGCTTCATAGAAATTTATACTATATCTTACCGCTCCAAAAAGGCAACACTTGTGCCCATACCCACCCTTGATTGAGTCCTAAAGATGAAGTTAAGGACCGTCTGATCATCTGATCAAAACCATCCTATCGACACCCTTCATTGCACACAATACACCTCATCACATCAAACTATATCCTAGATCCAAACAAACCATGCATATACAAACACAAATACATCTGTACTCTTCTCAGCTCCTTATCGCCACATACCCTAACTAAAACCCCTATGTGTAACCATTTAAGGCCTCATCACCCATGCAAAGGCAAAACTCCAAAATGTCATGCACCAACCCACCCTCACGTGTCACACCCTAGCCCTCCTCTTCCCGCCATAAATACCCCCACCCCCACCCCTCCTCTTCCCATCAGCCCACACACCAAACTATCTTCTTAGTCTTGGTCTTGTGTCTCCAACCATGGCCTCCATTTCTATGCTCTCTCTCACCCTCTCTCTCCTCCTTCTTTTCCATGGTTGCTTAGGTGATCACCAACAGCAACAGCAGCAGCAACAACAGCACAGGCTCCGGGGTCGGAGCCAGTGCAACATCGAGCGGCTCAGCGCTCAGGAACCCAGCCACCGGATCGAGTCGGAGGCGGGAGTCACCGAGTACTGGGACAACAACAATGACCAGTTCGACTGCGCCGGGGTTTCCGTGGTCCGCAATGTTGTCCAGCCTAGAGGCCTTCTCTTGCCTTACTATACAAATGCCCCTAAGATCACCTATATTGTCCAAGGCTAGTGAACTTTCTCATTTCCCTTTTTAATTTTCATGCGTATTTTTTTTCCATAACATTATAATATTTGCGCTGTATTCACAGATCCAGCAAGGTCAGGGGGGAGCTAGGAAAAATATTTTTGACAGTCATATGCAATTTTTTTTTAAAAATTATGCATAAAATATTTATTTTTATGGTTGCTAAATAAAATTTTGAAATTTGTTTTAGAGGTTCTATGTAATTTCTTATGAACTTATCTATGAGATATATATTTTTGTTGATTAATAAAAAAAAATAGAAAAAATTTGGGGACCATCCCCACTAGTCAAAGCGCCTCTATTTAGGCATCGAGTCTCAAGTCAACTAATCATTTGGATTTATGTTATGTGTTTGTTATTATGTGTGTATTGTGTGATTATAATGGTTGATTATGGAAATGCAGGTAGGGGTGTTCAAGGAACGGTATTCCCGGGATGTCCTGAGACGTACGAATCTGGATCTGGACAGCAGCAGTCGCAAGAGGGAGGACAGGGAAGGCAGAATGACCGGCATCAGAAGCTCCGGCGGTTCCGGGAAGGTGATGTCCTGGTTTTGCCGGCTGGAGTCACCAACTGGGCTTATAATGATGGAGAGGAACCAGTTGTATGTATCTCAGTCATCGACACCGGCAACGATCAGAACCAGCTTGATCAGAACCCAAGGGTAAGACCTTTTGTGATTTAGATCAAGACTAGTCTTATAAAATAAAAAATTTAAATACTAACGTGCATGTATATATATATATATATATATATATTATGTGTTTACAGAAATTCTTCCTAGCTGGAAGCAAAGAGCAGGGTCAACAACAAGAAGAGTGTAGGCAGCAAGGACAGGAGAGATGCCAACAGCGACAAGAACATGGTTCGGGACCGTGGCAGAGCAGCCGCCGCCAAGAAGGCCGCAACATCTTCAATGGCTTCGACGAGCAGCTCCTCGCCGACGCTTTCAACGTGGACGAACAGCTGATCAGAAGGATGCAAGGCCAAGATGATCGGAGGGGACGCATCGTCCGAGTCGAAAAGGGGCTCCAACTAATCAGCCCTAGATATGAGCAAGAAGAGGAGCAAAGAGAGCGCGGGAGCTACAATGGCTTAGAGGAGACTATTTGCACTACGAGGCTCGGACACAACATTGCCAACCCTAGGAGTGCTGACTTGTACAACCCACGTGGCGGACGCGTCACCAGCCTCAACAGTCTGAAGCTCCCCATCCTCAACTACCTCCAGCTCAGCGCTGAAAGAGGAACGCTCTATAGTGTAAGACAAATTAATCAAATGAATTTTTTAAAAAGTTAAAAAAATCAGTGTCCAGTGAGAATCCAACGGAGAGATGTACCATCACATTAATTCTGGTCCGTTCCATTCTCACTGGACCAAATACAAATGAAGAACAAATTTGTCACATTTTTATTTATATATTGTTAGATTGTCCTATAAAATATTGAGTCGTAATTTCATGGTATGTGCAGAATGCTCTTATGGCACCACACTGGAACATGAATGCTCACTCTGTGATGTACATTCTTCGAGGGAGCGGCCGAATTCAGATAGTGAACCAAAATGGAAGATCCGCATTCGACGATCGCGTTAGACAGGGTCAGGTCATCGTCGTTCCTCAAAACTTCGCGGTTTTGAAGAAGGCGGGCAACCAAGGTTTGGAGTGGGTTTCCTTCAAGACCAACGAGAACGCGAAGAGAAGCAACTTGGCGGGAAGGCTCTCGGCTCTGCGCAGCCTACCAGAAGAGGTGCTGATGAACTCGTACGATATATCGAGGGAGGATGCTCGGAGCTTGAAGTTCAACAGGCAGGAGCTGACGGTGTTCGGCCCCGGGTCTAGATCACAGCAGGGACAAGATGCATAAATGTAATATAAATTTGTAGTATGTTGGAGTGGTACATTAGGGTTTAGAATAAATAATAAAGCCCCTAATGCTAAGGGATACTAGTATGTATGTCTCTTAGTTGTAGTGCCTGTATGCGGGAGTTTGGTGTTTGAAATGTACGAGATAATAAAATGCAGATCTTCCAATTTTAGCGTATTAATTTAGCCATCTTGGTTTGTCTGTGTGCATTGTGTGCAAAAGTGAAAATTATGAAGCCCGTTAATTGGAGAAAACATAAGTATGTTTGTTTGAAAATTTGATGAATTAAAGTGTAGGTTGAGCTATTGGGAATTATATATAGATCATATGCTCTATTATATAAAGACATGATAGAGGAAATTACACAAATTTCTACAAATTATCTCAAACCCAAGTTATTGATAAACTTTATAATCTGAACTTGATATTTATTTTTAATAATTTGATTGTATGTATGCGTACAGTTTATATAAGATAAAAAATAATAATTTTTTCCTATGTACAAGGATGTTTGAGTTTGAATATATAACAACTATATCAACGGTAGTTTGAGTCTACCAGGATTAATTAGATATTTGTTTGTCACAACTTCCTTCTTTAATGATGGGATCCTTTATAGATACGTGGTCAATTGGTTGAACGTGTTCAACCCTTAATTCTCAGATGTCTTGATTATTTACTGATGCTTCTACACGCCTCCGCAAATGTAATGGGAGGTCACAAACGTTAAGGTTTGCCTTGAGCAGAATATATCGTCTTACCGATAACGGTTTAGTTAAAGCATCAACCAACTGATCTTTGAAGATAGAAATTGAACAATCCGTTATCCCTTTGCAACTTGTTCACGAATAAAGTGAAAATCTATTTCAATGTGTTTTGTTTGGGCATGAAAGACAGGATTGGAACTTAGAGAAGTAGCTCCAATGTTATCACACCATAAAATAGGAGTTGTGAAGTTAATAGTATGTCTGCTTTGGGAGAGGTGGACTTTGTTGATGCTCTCTGAAAGAGCATGTACATCCTTATAGCATACCGCTAGTCTTCAAAAGTTGCCATGAAAAGAGGATGTGTTACTGTTAGCGGGTTCACAAATTTGGACACGGGCATTGGTTGACATTAATGCAAGGTGTGTGGTGGAATTGATGTCGATGACTGATGAACTTCCTGGAAAACCAGTGTGGAAGTTGCACCATAATTTTTCAATGGGTTAGTTTGACATGTGTAAAGGAAAAATTCTTAGAATGGTTGATTCTAAGTGCGTGTACTCTTTATGGTGGAGTATGAATATTCTGTGTTGAGAATTATGACTGTTGGTTAAGACCGTGTTTGTAGGAGAACCTATGATGTTCTTCTTTTGCATCAAGGTGGAGCAACAGAGGTGGAGAATTTTTGCCAAAGGTGGAGATTGTTAGAATTTGGCAAAATTTTTTGAAGGTATAATTGGTTTCAACATCAATTCTAGCATATGGTACATGTGAAGTTGAATTTGGAAGATGGCTAAACAATGAAGACTTTGTGAAAGTTAGGTTGCCAAATGTTTGGTGAAGCCTTTGAAAATGAAATAGCCAAATGAGACTTAAATGGTAGTTAGGTGGCAAGCCATTTTTGAATTGTTTGGTCATTTCTAATGCCTATAAATAGAGGTGTTGGAAATGAAGCAATACACACCAAAACTTGTAATCCCAAAGAAGAGAAAAGCTTTAGAGTTAAGCTTTGTAAGGGAGAGAATTTTGTGGGAAAATTCTCTTGGGCTTGTATTTGTTCTTGTGGGTGTTTTTGGGGTGAGAGAAAATTACCGAGAGTGTGGTTGTAACAATTTTTTACATAGTGAATTTTTCTCTGGTTGTCTTTGACAACGACAGTGGTTTTTCTTCGATTTGGAGTTTTCCACTATAAATATTTGTGTTGTATTTTCTATTTCTCGGTTCTTTGATATTTTGCAAAGGAGGATCTTGGGATATGGAATTTATGATTGTCTAAATAATCCAAATTTCCTTACAACTACTGGACTAAAGGTTTCATTGAAGTCTAGGCCCTCCTGTTGATGATACCCTTTGGCAAGAGTCTTGCCTTGTAGCGTTCTATGGTACCATCAACTTTTCTCTTAATTCTGTAGATCCAACGACATCTTACCACATTGAGATTTGGTGATTGTGGGACTAAGGTCCAAGTGTCATTACGTAGTAAAGCATCGAATTCTGCATTCATAGCTTTTCTTCAATGCACATATTTATATGCCTCTGTATAGTTGCATGGTTCACTATCTGATGTGCAGTGGGAGGCAAGTAAGTGCACGAGGTAGGGGATGACAGATGAATTAAATCAACACTAGGAATATTTGCCTTTGAAATATTATTCTTGGATTTAGTGATCATAGGATGATTGTTTGGCGGAGAGATCACTGTGGCTGACGGCATGGACTCATGATGTTGAGTTGCATATTGGCTCGGCTAGAGAGGTTCTCATGTAGCAAGGTGCGGACCTGAGGAATCAACAACTGCTGTGTGTGACACAATATCCTGAGGTACATGTCCCAACCTCGTTGGATGGGTAGAAAGGTGCGAACCAGAAGAATCAACAGTTGCAGTGTGTGACACAATATCCCGAGGTACATGTCCCAACCTCGTTAGAGAATGAGAGTAATGGTCTGAATGATCCGAATTCGGCAATGATAGAGAATTGGGATCACCTACATGCATTAGTGTACTGGAACTACTAGAATTTAAAAGCATATCAGATGGAAAAATTGTATATTCAGCATTAATGGGCTGCTGGGAATGAGAAGGAACATAAGGAAAAAATGACTCATTAAAAACAACATTTCGGGAGACATAGATTTCGCCAGTTGATAAGTCCAAGCATTTGTATCCTTTGTGACAAACGCTATAACCAATGAATATGCATTGTTTTGACCTGAAATCAAGTTCGTGTTTGTTATAAGGCCTTAAGTGAGGCCAGCAAGCACAGCCAAAAACTTTTAGAAAATGATAGTCGGGTTTTTTTTTTTGTAGACCATCTCATATGGGGACTTATTTTTTAAAATAGGAGTTGGAAGCCTGTTAATTATGTAAGTTGCAGTTAGAAATGCATCTTCCCAATATATAAGTGGTAGATGGGAATGAGATAAAATAGATAACCCCATTTCAACTACCTGACTATTTCTACGTTCTATGGTGCCCATTTATTGATATGTACGAGGACAAGAAAGTTTATGTTGAATACCAATGTTTCGGAAATAAGTTTGTAGACGCCTGTACTCGTCTCCCTAATCAGATTGGATGGCTTTAATTTTTGTTTCAAAGTGAAGTTCAACATATTTTTGAAATTGTAAAAAAATAGATTCAACATCATATTTGAGTTTGATGGGAAATAGGTATAAAAATCTAGTGCAATCATCTAAAAAACTTACATAATACCTAGCTCCTGTTGTTGACAGAACATAAGAAGGACCCCAAACATCCGAATATATTAACTGAGGATCAAAGAATCTTGTTTGACCCATGCTGAGTATGCAGGGTCAGTGATTTGAGCACTTGTATTCGGTGGAGCATTTGGATCATCAACGGTGGGTGATGGTGGAGGAAAAAGTGCCGTCAATGTAGCGGAAGACATCCTGCCTGCGAAGATAAGGTAGAGCTTGAGCTTTCCACATGAGATAGTTTTCATGGGTAAGTTTCACAGTAATGATATGGTTCAGATGATAGGAAGTTGGGGTTAGAGAAGTGGTATTTTCATTTGTGGTGGAGGAAGAGAGTGAAGACATTATTGTGAAGTTAGTCTACTGGCTCAATGATATAATGATAAACTTTATAATCTGAACTTGATGTTTATTTTTAATAATTTGATTGTATGTATGCGTACAGTTTATATAAGATAAAAAATAATAACTTTTTCTTATGGGTGTGTTTGGAAAGCCTATTTTTTATATTTGTTTTATGTTTTTAAATATAAAAACTGTTTTTGTATTTGTCTTTGTTTTTTTCAGCAAAAAACTAAAAACAAAAAAGCGTTTGGATGAAGGTGTTTTCACCACTTTTATTTAGTGAAAGTTGTATTTTATGGATTTGGTGTTTTCACTGTTTTTACCACCTAAACAGTGAAAAATTCAAAAAACAACTAAAAGTTGTATTTGGTGTTTTCACCATTTTTACAAAAAAAAGTGAACAGTAAACGCGTTTGCCAAACGTTTTTTTTTTTTGTCTAGTGAACAGTAAAAAAACAAAAACAGAAAACAGGGTATCCAAACTGTCCGTATATACAAGGATGTTTGAGTTTGAATATATAACAACCATATCAACAGTAGTTTGAGTCTATCCAGGGTCATATATTTTTTTGTCACAACTTCCTCCTTTAATGATGGGATCCTTCGTAGATACGTGATCAATTGGTTGAATGTGTTCAATCCTTAATTCTCATATGTTTTTATTATTTACTAATGCTTCTACAGTTATTAACTTATATAAATTAGTTACCCAAAAAAATTTGTATAAATTAAAATCTATTCTTCAATATTTGGGGACATCTTTTTTTTCTTAAAGCTACAATATTTAAAGGATTATTTTGGAACGTGAAGTATACTTTATTTCGAATTAAGTCATAAGAAACTAAGGCTTTAAACAAACAGAATTCATATGCAAAAGACTACTTAATTCATTACAAAAAGGGTAAATAGCTAAAAATGCCCTTTAATTTTCTTCTCTTTCTCTACTATACCCTCTCAACTTTCATTTTCTTGCACCATGGGTTTGCCCTCAAATTGTTTTACCCTTTTACCCTCCAAATTTTTTGTATTTCCATCTTACCTTTAATCATATCCTTACTATTATATTTATTAATTCTTTAAATTACAAAAATATTATTTCTTTTAGTTACAATATTAATTATGTCATTTACCTTTAATGTATTAGACTAAATATACTCTCAAATGTATTTTTTTTTAATAAGTTCTAATTATTTTATTTGTAAATCAATTAACTTGGTATTAAATTTTAGTTTGATTTAAATCATAAAATTCAATCTTAATTAATATATTCATAAATAAATCCAATTTATGAAAACAATATATATATTTTGAACAAAATATATATATTTCGGAATATATATATATTGGAAAATGATATATATTTCGGAATATATATATAATTCGTTAAAAATATATCTTTTCCGAATTCTTTTAAAAAATTAAATTGTAATTTTCGTAATATATATATATATTTTGTAATAAGAGGTGGAAGTGTAATTAATAATTTTAAAGAGGTGAAGTGTTTGGACATATGTGTAATTTCATATTTTATATATTACTCTAATATAATAAGTGAAACAATTAAAGGGACATTATAATCATTTCACCAGTATATTACAACAAAATTAAAAGTTCAGACGCTATCTAACACGATTGACCCAAAAAACAAGCTGCCAATTTTGAAATTTTGTGTGTTGACTGATTGTGACCTTGGGTTACATCTTCTGACTGATTTTCTTTCTCAAATGGAGACAATTTTATGGGATACGTGTTCTGATTGATTTTCTTTCTCAAATGCAGACAATTTTATGAATGTGGTCAAATTTTAGTTTTCTTTTTCTTTTTTTTTCGGATTTATTTTTTAGAGAAAATGGGGGCATAAATTTGAAATTTTGGGCTTTTGCACACGTGGGCTTACTTATTTGATGCAAAGCATTTATGAAGCCCATAACGTTTTCAAGAAACCCATAAGACGAGCGTATTTTTAATGAGTACTCCAACTCCAAGTAGCAAAGTTGTATTTGGATTTCACCATATAGTATATATATATATATATATATGTAAACGCATCAAGACTGCACCAGACCATATCCGATTCGATTCAAGTTCGATGATTATGAATAAGTGAATTATTATTTATTTAGTTATTAAATGAATATTGATCAATTAAGTAATTTTTTTTCTTAAAATTTGATGTCAAATGATATTAACCAAGAAAAAAAGAAGGGAAAATTACTGCCCTACTTTTGCACACCAATTTCTTATAAATCCTAAGACTAGTTTGATAACACAATTAAGTCCTAATAATTACAAACAAGTTCTATATATTTTTTAATACCAATATTACCCTTTTATTTTATTACCTATCATTTTTATTTCAAATTGTATTAGTTTTCTTTAAGACTATCATTTTGTTGAAAAATAATAGTTAGTTTTGTGGATTTATTTCTTTTTATTTGACTATCACTATGTTACATATTATGAATTACATTGTGTAACAGTTTATTTCTAAAGTTATACTTTATGGATTAGTGGTGTTACTTTAAAATGAAAAATAAATAAATAAATAAATTTGACTTGCTTGTATTTTTTTTGAAGTAATTTTAAATTTAATTTTACATATTCAACCATATTTTTTCTTTAAAAAAATTTGTTCAAAGAGTAAAATTTTAAATAAGATATTAAACCTATGAATTAGAAATGAAATCTCAAGGAGTAATGTGTAAATAGATTATGAATTTACTTATTGATAGGTTAATATTAAAGGGTAATATGGGAAAAAGAGTTTACAAAATTTCAAATTTGAACTTGTTTATAAATATACTTCAAAAGTAGGACTTAATTGTGCTACCAAACTATTTTTAGGACTTATTTGAAATTGGTGTGTAAAAGTAGAACTTATTAGTAATTTTTTCAAAAAAGAAGGGAAACCAAAAAGAAAAGTATAACACAAATAAAAAGCAAAGTAGAAAATTTATTTTTGAATTTTTATTAAAGAAAAGTAAAGAGGAGAGATAAAAAAAAGAGATGGAAAAAATAAGAAATAAAACAATAATGAAATGTATTAAAATTATTTTAATAAAACAACATTGCGAACCTAGGAGTGCTTACGTGTACAATCCACGTGGCTGACGCGTCACCAGCCTTAACAGTCTGAAGCTCCCCATCCTCAACTACCTCCAGCTCAGCACTGAAAGAGGAATGCTCTATAGCGTAAGACAAATTAATCAAATGATTTTTTTTAAAAAATAAAAAAGTAAGTATCAAGTGAGAATCCAACGAACCATTAATTCTGGAGTGGTACATTAGGGTTTAGAATAAATAATAAAGCCCCTAATGCTAAGGGATACTAGTACGTATGTCTCTTAGTTGTAGTGCTTGTATGCGGGAGTTTGGTGTTTGAAATGTACGAGATAATAAAATGCAGATATTCTAATTTTAGTGTATTAATTTAGCTATCTTGGTTTGTATCTCTGTGTGTGCGCATTGTGTGCAAAATTGCAAATTATGGAGCCCGTTAATTGGAGATTCCTTAAAAAATTAATGAATTAAATTGTAGGTTGAGCTATTGGGAATTATATATAGATCATATGCTCTATTATATAAAGACATGATAGAGGAAATTACATAAATTTCTACAAGTTATTAATTAACTTGTATAAATTAGTTAGCCCAAAATAAATAAATAAAACTTGTATAAATTAAGATCCAATTCTTCAATATTTGGGGACATCTATTTTTCTTAAAGATAGAATAAAGGATTATTTTGAAAGCTGAAGTATATTTTATTTCAAATTAAGTCATAAGAAATTAAGGATTTAAACAAACAGAATTCATATGTAAAAGATTACTTAATTCATTAAAAAAATAAACCGGAAGGGTGACCGAATCAAAAAATAAAAATACATACTTAGTTACGAAATACATACTTGTGGTGTAAAATCCAAGTACATACTTGGTTACACCACATAACATAGATTTATTATACTATTATGAGGGTCCACATACACCTGCAATTTCTCGTACACTTAATTTGTCAATTTTGTAAAGAGGCAAGGAAAACAGCCATTTCCTTTTGGGTAAATAAAACAGCCATTTCCTTGCTACGCTTTTGAAAATAAACAATCATTTTATCTGTAGGTGGTAAGTGGTCTATGATGACAGGGTGGTTGACAAAATTGTTCATCCATGAAATGGTGGATGGAAATTTGAGTGGGTCCATAATTTTCATGGCGCCAACTTTCTCCCAAACAGGCAACCAGTAAGAGATCCAGCCCATTGCAAGGTCCAAATACCCAATGGTTTCTCCTCCAAAGAACTTCTTCCCTTTTAGCTCTCCTTCTATCTTTTCCAAGGCCTCCATGGATAATTTCAGTGCCTTTTCTTTCTCCTCTCCTTGGGAGCAGAGAGCAATCCATGCAACTTGAAGAAGCTGTTACAAACCACACACAGATTAGTACTAATTGACACATTTTGGTCTGTACGTATTTTTTTTTATAACTATGTTGTCAGGTCAACTTACGTGCACCTCGACTATTTCACAGAACTCATGCAAGGCAACCCCACACGAATTGAGTAAGATTCGGACTATGTCTGCAATAGTGACCCTAATAAAGTATTTAGTTTTTGGAAAATAGTACTCCCTCTGTCCCAAATTAAGTGTCCACTTTGGAGAATCTAACTAACTTTTTAATATTTTTTATTGTACATATAGTATATAAATGGTCAACTTTACCCATAGTGGAGTCCATAATGATGTGATGATTTGTAGTATATACTTTTATTATTTTAATATATGAATGTTAAATTAATAAATTAATACTTTGACTTTTTAAAGTTGGACACTTATTTTGGGACGGACAAAAATATGAAAATGGACATTTAAATTGGGATGGAGGGAGTAGTTAATAAAGTTTGAATTATGACATAATTACAAGTGGTTCCTCTAACGTTTCAATTGCGCAAACCCCCCTTAGTATCATTGGGATATTTCTCCTCCATCCAGGTGGAATTAGTGACCACAGTGGTTTTTTTTTATCTTACCTCCTCTTAATATTTATAAAAAATAATTGAAAAAATTACACAAATCTTCCCTGAACTATGACATAATTACAAACGGTTCCCATAACTTTCAATAATATCACAAACCCTCCTTAGTATCATCGGGATATTAATCCGGCAAGAAATAGTAGTGAAATGACGTATGTATTTTGAGATGTTTAGAGAATTTTTTAAAGGATCGTGAATTTACTATCTTACCCTCAAATTGAAGCTTTTTGCCTTGAATTACCAAATAATGCTTCCACAAATGATAGAGAGAGTGCGTTTTTTTAAAGAGAGAGAAAGTAGGTATTCACAACCTTATCAAGCGGGTTTATACAGAATAGCAATGAGACAAAACGATCAACCAAATTTAAGGTATTTAAATAAAATGTAAGGGTAATAAAGGAATTGCACGGATAGTAGAGTAAAACAAAAACTTTGGTCAAGAAAAGGAATTTTTTGACCAATAAAGCAACTTTCCGGCATTGACTTTGGATGGGGGGTAAAATTAAGGGGGATTGTGATATTATTGAAACATTAGAGGACCTGCTTGCAATTATGTCATAGTTGAAGGAAAATTTGTGTAATTATCCCAAAATAATTAAGGTCCCCATTGGTTTTCTTTTCTACATTAACTTGCCCCTAAATTTCAAATATTGGGATTCTGCCCACTAAATACTGTCACTTGAGACAAGTGACGTATTCCAAAACACTAAAATCATTGTTATTCTCTGTCTTTTTTAGTTAGGAATTAATTTCCATATCAAACTTAGAAATTAATTCCCCCTAAGATTATAAACACATATTTTTATTCACACACAACACACAATATTTATAGTAAAAAACTCCAAACTGGAGAAAAATTACTATCGTTGTCAAAGACAATCAGAGAAAATTTCACTATGTAAAAAATTGTTACAACCACACTCTCAATAATTTTCTCTCACACCAAAAAACCCAAATATAAATCCAAAAATCTTAAAATTTTTCTCTTATCTGAGATCCCATTTTGGTGTATCTATTTTCTTTCACCTAACATACTTCTATATATAGTACATTTGCTAGTATGATTTTTAAAGTCCAAACCAAACTAGCCACCTAATTTTGCCAAACCAAATAATCTTTTTTTGACTAACAAAATCATATTACACTAGCAATTAAATTTTTGCCAAATCCCAACATTTTCTTCCAGTGTTTTATCACAATTTCTTAGGAACTTTACATGTCTTTGATAATAATTGAAGAGAAACAAACAAAGATAACTAAATATCAAAGTAATCTAACAAATAATCTAAATAGAAAATGATAATCACCGAAGGCATGAGTCAGTCATGAGTCATGACCTCAGTGGTGAGGTTAAGTCCCAGCAACAAATGTTCCACTTTTCACTCAATTATTAATGAGCAACACATAAGTTAACAATTCGTTCATAATAAAAATTGAGTTTTCAAGGATGTATTATAAGCATGCTCTAATATGTCTCAATATATATATGTGTGTGTATATATATATATATATCTTATAAAAAATGAGACACAAGTGTAGGTGATGGGTACCTTTTCCTCAGCAAAGCGAGCCCAGAAACGTGCCATGGCTTTTTCGTATGGATTTTGAGGCAACAAAGGATAGTCCTTCCATGTCTCGTCAAGGTACTCAAGAATTACAAATGATTCCAAAATCACCTTCCCTTGATGAACTAGGACAGGCACTTTTTTGTGGACCGGGTTCAATTCAAGAAGCAGAGGACTCTTGTTGTAGATATCCTCTTCTATGTATTCATACTCTATACCCTTCAGTTTCAGAGCCCAATCAACCCTCAGAGCAAATGGGCTCACCCAGAAACCCAAAAGCTTCACTTCTTGGCTTCCCATTAGATGGTAATTAATCTTGTACCATATGATTAGATGCTAGGCCTTATATACATATATATATATATATATATATATATAAGTATGTGTGTGTGATGTGTGCACTTATGTCAGTTATTTTTTAGATTTTAGCTAGCTTTAGAAAAAACAAGCTGCCAATTTTGAAATTTTGTGTGTTGACTGGTTGTGACCTTGGGTCACATGTTCTGATTGATTTTCTTTCTCAAATGCAGACAATTTTATGAATGTGGTCAAATTTTAGTTTTCTTTTTATTTTTTTTTCGGAATTGTTTTTTAGAGAAAATGGGGGCATAAATTTGAAATTTTGGGCTTTTGCACACGTGGGCTTACTTATTTGATGCAAAGCATTAATGAAGCCCATAACGTTCTCAAGAAACCCAAAAGACGAGCTTATTTTTAATGAGTACTCCAACTCCAAGTAGCAAAGTTATATTTGGATTTCACCATATTGTATATGTATATATGTAAACGCATCAAGACTGCACCAGACCATATCCGATCCGATTCAAGTTCGATGATTATGAATAAGTGAATTATTATTTATTTTGTTATTAAATGAATATTGATCAATTAAGTAAATTTTTTTCTTAAAATTTGATGTCAAATGATATTAACCAAGAAAAAAAGAAGGGAAAATTACTGTCCTACTTTTGCACACCAATTTCGTATAAGTCCTAAGAATAATTTGATAACACAATTAAGTTCTAAAAATTACAAACAAGTTCTATATTTTTTTAATCCCAATTTTACCCTTTTATTTGATTACCTATCATTTTTATTTTAAATTGTATTAGTTTTCTGTAAGACTATCATTTTGTTGAAAAGTAATAGTTAGTTTTGTGGATTTTATTTATTTTATTTGACTATCACTGTGTTACAGATAATGAATTACATTGTGTAGCAGTTTATTTCTAAAGTTATACTTTATGAATTAGTGGTGTTACTTTAAAATGAAAAATAAATAAATAAATAAATTTGACTTGCTTGTATTTTTTTTGAAGTAATTTTAAATTTAATTTTACATATTCAACCATATTTTTTCTTAAAAAAAATTATTCAAAGAGTAAAATTTTAAATAAGATATTAAACCTATAAATTAAAAATGAAATCTCAAGGAGTAATGTGTAAATAGATTACGAATTTACTTATTGATAGGTTATTATTAAAGGGTAATATAGGAAAAAGATTTACAAAATTTTAAATTTGAACTTGTATAGTTTATAAATATACAAATATACTTCAAAAGTAGGATTTAATTATGTTACCAAACTATTTTTAAGGCTTATTTGAAATTGGTTTGCAAAAATAAGACTTATCAGTAACTTTCCCAAAAAAAAAAGGGAAACCAAAGAAGAAAAGTACAACACAAATAATAAGCAAAGTAGAAATTTTATTTTTGATTTTTTATTAAAGAAAAGTAAAGAGGAGAGATAAAAAAAGAAGAAGAGAGAGATGGAAAAAATAAGAAATAAAATAATAATGAAATGTATTAAAATTATTTTAAAGACATTATATGTAAATAGCATGGCATAATGTTATTCATAACCTATATACTATTGCCATAGGGTTATTATCAGAGTTGATCGACCATAACCAATTATTCTAGCTATTTTAGTCGTCATATTTGGATCAAAATCAGATTGATTGATAGATCCAATTACCCCATATTAAGAGAAGAGGTTTCCATTCAAAGAATGAAATATGAATTAAAGAATAGGTTCCCTTTCTAAGAGTGAACAATGTTGAACAATCACAAAAACACAAGATATATATATATATATATTAAAATAACTATCGTTATAATTAAATCAGTTTAAGGAGCTTATTTTAGTTGTAAATGGTGAGGAAGGACTTGTAATGAGCTGTAAAGCAAAGTTGATAGAGAATGACCTTAATTTGCTTTTTCATAAGAAATAGTAAATTACAAGTAGGCCTACACATTCTACAACTTGGAAAGCCAGAGGGCTTGCCATCCACACATGGTGATATGGTTTTCAACTTGTTGATTTTTAAAAGAAGCAAACGGAAATAAGACCACTTAATTCATTAAAAAAAAAAAATGATTATGAAGTATCCTCATCCACTGAGCAAATATAGAGAGATAGTAGGTTCAATCACAATTTGTTTTAATGAAACTGAAGTACATATATAATTGCACCACATAATCTAGATTTATTAAACCAGTAATGAGGATATACATAAACGGTGCAATTATAGGAGTCTCGTGCACTTAATTTGTCTTCATTTTAAAAGACGCAATGAAACCCGCAATTTCCTTGCTGCGCTTTTGAAAATAAACAATCATTTTATCTCTAGGTGGCAAGTTTTCTTTGATTATTGGGTGGTTGACAAAATTGTTCATCCATGAAAAGGTGGATGGAAATTTGAGAGAGTCCATAATATTTATGGCGCCAACTTCCTCCCAAATAGGCAACCAGTGGGCGATCCAACCCAGTGCAAGGTCCAGATACCCAATGGTTTCTCCCCCAAAGAACTTCTTCCCTTTGAGCTCTCCTTCTATCTTTTCTAAGGCCTCCATGGATAACTTCACTGCCTTCTCTTTCTCCTCTCCTTCGGAGCAGTAAGCAGTCAATGCTGCTATATAAAGCTGTTACAAACACTCAGATTAGTACTCATTGACACATCTTGGTCTCTTCTTTTACTTCTCGGAAAACAGTTTATAAAGTTTGAAACATTGGATTATAAATGGGAAATTGACTTTGGAATTTCTAGTTCTTTAAAAAATTAACAAAATTGAAATTACCTAGAGCTAAAGGGAATATTTTTAAGCCTTAAAGCCATTCCTACACACTGACCAGGGGGCAGGGTGGGTGTTCGGTAACTCCTATCCCTAATAGAAAGAGAAGATAGATTGTTTGCGCGCTTAGTCAAGGTCTTAGCAGACACAACTTCTTTATCTTTACTTTATAGGGAGTATTTACTTTACGGAGAGCCGGCAAAATTGGACACGATACGAAAATCCGACACGACCTGACACGAACACGACACGGTTTAAGGCCTTAAATGGGTTGACACGAAAATATAAGGGTCAACCCGAACACGACACGGATAACCCGAACACGACACGTTTGACACGATTACTGTTCATATTTATCTTTATTTTTATATTTTTCTCTTCTCTAATTGATCATGAATTGAAATATATCAATAAAATAATACAGGATCGTGTCAAAATCAATTTAATTTTATTGATAATAGGATAAATAATTTATTTCGTGTTGGATTATGTTAAATTTAATTTAAAATATTATAATAAATGGACTAAATGAATTAACACATGTATGGCTTAGGCCTTTGTTTATTTTTATATCATTTTACCATTCAAAAATAATAATAATAAAAAATTACATAATTTACATGGGTCGACCCGAACACGACACGTATAGTAACGACACGATTTCGACCCGACACGATATCGACCTGACACGAATACAACCCGTTGACACGAATTGCCACCCTAACTTTACGCCTCATTCCATATGTTGGAACTGAACCGAATCACTTCCTATTTATCGCCATTCTTCCTTGACTCTGATAGTGAAAGAAAGCGGATTCATAAAGCCTTTGTTCAACTTCTCAAAAAGTATTGTGATCACTATTGCAAGCGCATGGGCTTATGCGGTAAATTTTACTATAGAGGCGGCATCGCACAAATTTCAATTATTTTAAGGCCACCGCATGAGATTACAGAAAAAGTGTTTTTCTATAAGTCATCCAGCGCAAATGTGATGGAATTCAAAAAATTACTTTACTTTATGCCAAGTCATAGTAATCCAAATAAATGGAGTTCGGACATGAACGCACACGGGCTCTTTAACTTAGTTCGTCAAGATCCTCCATTTAGATGGAGGGGCTTACTCACCCACAAATTATTATGTTCAAATATTCTTTTTTGGATCTGATTCGAATGCGTTGTCTATATATCCTCAAGTTTGACCAATTCTATAAAAAATGTGAGGGGAGGGGGCAAAAATATATTATATAGATCTCACAATATATATATATATATATATATATATATATATATATATATATTGAGAGAGAGAGAAAGTGAGAGAGATAATTATACTTTCATTCCCACAAAAATTATAAAATTACACTTTCAACCCTTCTCAATCTAATAATTATACTTTCACCCTCTCTAAGTAATGTCGTTTATATCAAATGATCAAAAATATAAAATTACCTATATACTCATACTTATTTATCATACAAATGAGAGTATTATAGACATTTCACCAAAGAAAAACTGCTGACGTAAGTTTTGACAATGTCAAAAGTTTACTAGAAGGGGGTATTTGTTACAACTTAATAATTATCATAACGAGAGGAGGTGTGAGTATAATTTTATAATTCTTGAGGGGTGAAATTGTAATTATTCCTAAATATATATATATATATATATGATTATAAGTATATCTTATAATAAATGTGACACAAGTGTAGGCGATGGGTACCTTATCCTCAGCAAAGTTAGCCCAGAAACGTGCCATGGCTTTTTCGTATGAATTTTGAGGCAACAAAGGATAGTCCTTCCACGTCTCATCAATGTACTCAAGAATTACCAATGATTCCAGAATCACCTTCCCTTGATGAACCAGGACAGGCACTTTTTTGCGGACCGGGTTCAATTCAAGAAGCAGAGGACTCTTGTTGAAGATATCATCTTCTATGTATTCGTACTTTATACCCTTCAGTTTTAGAGCCCACTCAACCCTCAGAACAAATGGGCTCACCCAGAACCCCAAAAGCTTCACTTCTTGGCTTCCCATTTGATGGTAATTAATCTTGTACCATATGACTACATGCTAGCTCTTATATATATATATATATATATATGAATGTATAGTATGTATGTGATCTTTTAGAAAATCAAGCTGCCAATTTTGAAAATTTGTGTGTTGGACTTGGACTAGTTGTCACATGTTCTGATTGATATTATTAAAAAACCCTATGATTTAAAAAATGGTCAAAAAAATTCTTGTGTTTTAAAAAAAAAAACCTATAATTTTCAAATTGTTCAAAAAATCATCTATCATTCCAAAAAATCCCCTATAATTTCAAATTTAATCAAATATCTCTATCTGTCTTCTATAAGATTACGAAAATACTCTTTCATTTATTCCAATTAAACTTTAATTCCTTCCATTTATCACAAACTCACTTTCTCTCACATATTTACTCCAAAACTCTAATTTCTTCCATTTATCACAAACACACTTTCAATATAAATCCCAATTTTAACTCAATTCAACTCTAATTTCTTCAATTTATCACAAATTCATTTTCAATTTAAATCTCAATTTCAATTCAATTAAACTCAAATTCCTTCAATTTATCACAAACCCACTTTCTCTCACTCATTTATTCCAAAACTTTAATTCATTCCATTTATCACAAACCTAATTTCAATTTAAATTCCAATTTCAAACCAATTTTAAGTTATAGTTATATATATATATATAAAATTATGTATATATATATATATATTTATGTACTTATATATAATTATATATGCACTCATTTACGTGGGTTTGTAATATAATTTTATATATAATTATAAATTGAGTTGAAATTGGAATTTAAATTGAAGTGGGTTTGTGCTAAATGAAATGAATTAGAGTTAAATTGAGTTAAAATTGAAAGTGGATTTACGATAAATGGAGAGTATTTTCGTAATCTTATAAAGGACATAAGAAAGTATTTAATTAAATTTGAAATTATAGGTGATTTTCAGAACCACACATAAGGTTTTTTAAATAATTTGAAAATTATAGGGTGATTTATAAAATCACATGGATTTTTTTGAACATTTTTTAAATCGTTTTCTATAATAGCCCTATATATATATGAATGTATACTATATATGTGACCTTTTAGAAAATCAAGCTGCCAATTTTGAAAATTTGTGTGTTGGACTTGGACTGGTTGTGGTTGTGGTCACGTGTTCTGATTGATAGTCTTTTTCAAATGCAGACAAGTTTATGAAAAGTAGTCAAATTTTAGTACTTGTACCATATTATTTGGGCACTTTTTCAATCTTAGTTATGTAAAATACGTGTTTAGTTTCAAATTTCAATAAAATATAATTTATATATTTTTAAATTATTATTTTTATTAATTTCAAAAGTAATTAATCCTATTAAAAAATACAAATATGTTGTATTATTAGGGATAATTACACAAACTTTCCTTAAACTAAGACATAATTGCATGTGATTCTCCTAACGTTTTAATAATATCAGAAACCTCACTTAATATCATCTAAATAATTGGTCCGGCAATAATAATGAAATGATGTATATACCCCCTTATATTTAAAAAATGTTTTAGATGATGGTGAATTTACTACATTGCCCTAAAATATGTTGGCGGGAATCATGTGTACCAACAACTGTCATTTCATATGCGTCATTTATCTTTCCCAAGTCATGACAGAAAGCTTGTAGAGAGAGAATGAGTGATATTTAGAGAGATAATATGTATAAACAACCACTCAAATTAGTTTATATAGAATACATATGAGGGCAATTTGGTAAAAGAAGTTGAGGTATTCTAATAATTTTGAATGCAAAAATCAGGGTTCAAATATAATTGCAAGAATATCAAGAGTATAATAGAAAGTTTGGTCCATAATAGTCTTTATTGAATGTTACAATAAAGTAAAGAATGAGTCCATAATAGTCTTTATTGACCAATAAAGTAAATTTTCGGCGTTGACATTGAAAAATAGGGGTTAAATGTTACAACAAATGTGCAATTAAGGAAGATTTCTAATATTATTAAAACATTAAGAGAAGTGCATGCAATTATGCCATATTTTGGGAAAGGTTTATATAATTATCTTATATTATTATTGAAAACACAAAATAACAAAAAAAAAAAAATTGGAAAATAAGACTTGGACAACTAGTGAACATAGGACTAATGTGAGTATCTTAGTATTTTTACGTATTATATTTATTTTTATTTTTATTTATGAAATGTTACAATTATAATTTGACATTCAAAAAGTGGGTCTAAGGAATAACTTGATTAATTTTGAAAACTTGAGAAACTGATTTACTCATTTTTATAATGCAGAGGATATTTTGCTCACTTCATGAGTATTTTGTTTTTTGCCTTAGA
This sequence comes from Cornus suecica, assembly GCA_963922005.1. NCBI lineage: Eukaryota > Viridiplantae > Streptophyta > Magnoliopsida > Cornales > Cornaceae > Cornus > Cornus suecica. Next base: position 6,600,875 of record OY998246.1, on the reverse strand, counting down.
ATAATTTAAAAATATTATATATAATAGTATCACATATATTATCTATAGAATCATAACACCATAGGATTATTATAAGAGTTGATCCACTGTAAGTCTATAACCAATTTTTTTTTGTTGTTTTAATTAATAGAGTTTTCAATTCATGTTGCACTTAGGGACGAGTAAAAAATCCGCCCCATCGGGGAACCGTCCCATTTTTTACGATTTTTAACCGCATTATTTAAAAATAGGGTGGTTATAGGGGTGAAAAAAAATAAATCGACGGTTATGGGACGGGGGACGGTTTGAGGGATTCTCCCAGTGGGGAACCGTCCCACCCCAAACCGCATCATATAATTATTATTTTTTTTTATCAAAGTTATATAATTATATGTATTTTTAGAACTTTTTATATTGAAATTATCTTGTACTCCTTTAATAAAATACCTATTTACTTATATTCTCATATATATAATACCCATTTTGTTGTGAATTAATACTTTATGTATCATAAAGTATTTGTTGCGGATCTGATCAATATTTTATGATTTTGTTGCGAAGTAATACTTAAAATATTTGTTCTGGATTTGTCTATGTGGATTTATTTATGTTGTTGGAAACTTAGAATTGGAAACTTTCAATTAAAGTTTGTTTATCTAAATATTGATGGCTGATTTCAGTTGAATGTGTGATTCAAGCTATTAAATTTCTTTTTGTGTTATAAATTATTACGAGTAAATCCGTTCCTTTATTGTTTTTTATATAGGTCAAAATGTTATAATTAATTTGCTTATTTTTTATTTGCTCTTAAAAAAGGGATTTAGTGACATGGTTTGAGGCGATTTTGGGGGACACGGTGAATGGTTTGGGACGATTTTGGTGGAAGAGGTGAAATTTTTAAACTGTTTTGGTGCAGTTATGGGGAATGAAAATTTTCTCGGTTTTTGTTATGAATTTTGAGAAAAACCACTACATTTTCATCCCTAGTTGCACTATATAATTTAGTTAAGTTTATATTAAAATCAGATTCATTGATTTATCAATTATCCAGTCTTAATAAAAAAAAATTGTTCATTTATTTTTTGTATGAAAGATAAGTCATTTGCATAAATCAAAACAAAGGCATAAAACCTATATCAATACTTGGGGCATACCCCAAGAGTGATATCCCCAAATCCACCAAATTTTAAGGCTCATTTCTAGAAAGAAATGAAAGAGATCGAATATACACATTTTTCCCACTATCACTTCTCAAATGAAAATTACACAAGAAAATATCATGATATTCATTCTTTGCTTACAATTATTAAGAAGTTCAAAAATTGTGGTGAATCAAGGATAGGTTTCCATTCAACGAACTAGGTTTAAAACCTGAAAGATGAATTAAAGAATAGTCCCCTTCTAAGAATACAAACAATGTTGAACAAGCACAAAAAAACACAAATTGTATATTACATAACCTATCATTATAAATTCAAAATCAAATAGTTTAAGGCGCTAAATTGAGTTGTAAATGGTCAGCAAGGACTTGTAATGAGCTGTAAAGCAAAGTTGATAGAGAATGACCATTGCTTTTTCGTGGGAAATATATACAAGTAGGCCACTCCTTCTACAAGTTGGCTTGCCATCCACATATGGTGTGCAACTTGTGGATTTTTAATAGAAGTAAAAGGAACTAAAATAATAGGAAGCTATGCTTTCCCATGATTTGAAGGTGACTTGTATATTTGGTTCCGTCTGCATAGGATCATGTTTTGTTTTGATTAAATAGCTTAATTCTCATTCTTTATTTCATTATTAGATCATTTTATATCAAAGAAGAGAGCATGTGATTAACCTTTTCTTGATGGTAGTTCCATTAATTCTACAAATCTCTTGTTAAAATTTTCTTTTGATTTATAAATACATGATAAATTATTAGACGATTGTGGATCATTTGTCACTTAATGGTGCAATTTAATGAAAACTAACATTTAAATTTATTTATATTAGTATATTACAATTTTATATTGCTATGTTTTTCGATTGAAAGTCTGAATTGGATTGAATTACTTTCAGAGTCTGATCTGATCACATCAAACCTGCAACGCTCTTGTTGCGGTTAACCCAGTCTGCCTATTCATTTATCCTAATGGTAGGAATTCGGTCTAAACAGAATACCTTCGTGTGAATTATTAATGTGAGGTGTTACACTATATTAATAATTATGCCTGATAAACTTGTAAACTTGTCACAATCAACTGATGCTAACATCCGTTTCCATCCGATCCTAACATGAAATAAGGAATGGTGACAACTACCAAGTTTATGTGCTCAAAGACATCTATTAATATGTCAACTAGGTCATGATTTAGGCTATCTTTATCCATCCATCTGTTAATCAAGAAAGTATAACACGATATATATGATTTTGAACAGTTCTAAAAAGGGAAGAGGGAAAATTGTTGGATGTGCCACTCTGGCCCAACTCATAGTGGGAATACTTTCCACCAAAGAAATCCAATTATCTTTAGGAAGACCACTTTACAGAAATTTCTCTTTCACAAACTAAACTTAGGTCCCAAGTTTGCCCTCGTCCAAGACTTTAAGGCTGCCGAAAGTTAGAAACTGCTTAAATATATACCAGAGCACCTCATTTTCTATCATATTTACTTCCATGCCAATTGGTGTCACATAACATAACCCCACTTTTGTTAATTGTTATGCAACTCCTAATGAGAAAAAAATAAAAATAAAATAGAGTAGTAATACAAGAATGAATTTCAAATCTCCTCCTCTGTAGTATTTTACAAATATGACACATTACATACATTCTACCAATGTAGAGGAAATATATGATCTACTTAGTGCAGTTTTGAGTGCTATCGAAACCTGACCGATTTAAAAAATTTATTTTGTTGACTTGCCTGTCAACTTTTTCACTATTTCTCCAGAAAAAAAAAAAAAAAAATTAGCCTGAGTAAAACTGTCAAAGTATCTTTAATTTTGGAATTTAAAATCAATGCTTATTGTTAGGGTTCGCACACCCTATGTACGAAACCGTGCATACCTGCAAATCAGAAAACGCACACAAACACACCAAACAATCGACACAAGAATATATACGTGGTTTAGTACGTCCACGGAGAACACCGTTTCACTAAAAATCACTGAGAGTATTACAAGGGGGTGATTCGCAGATCACACACACACACACATTGTATATACCCACGCTTGTATCACCGGAATAATATAAACGTATATTATTCTTAACTCTCTCTCTCTATTTCTGTGTACACAATTCAATAGGAGAAGCCCTATATTTATAGGTTAGGATATAGAGGTGGGTTTCCTAATCTTCCGATGTGGGACAAGTAAATATAACAAATTAGTCATATTATATATATATGTCAATATATAACAATCTCCCACTTGACGACTTTGCCTTCATCAATCAACTTCATCAATGATCAGTACTCGGTGCCCTCATTTCTGTCTTCAAGCTTGAAGACCAACTGAAGTTGCGCACAACTTCAGTTTCTCCGTTGTCACCACTTTGGTCAACATGTTGGCCGGATTCTCGCTTCCTTGAATCTTCTTAAGTGTTAATAATTCATCCTCTAATAGAGATCTGATAAAGTGATAACGAAGATCTATATGTTTGGTTCTCGAATGAAATGCTGAATTTTTCGCCAGATGTATAGCACTTTGACTATCACTATGCAAAACACTTTTCCCTTGCTCGAATCCCAACTCTGCCAACAAAACCCTGTAACCAAATTATCTATTTGCTAGCCTTTCTCACGGCTACATACTTAGCCTTTGTAGTAGATAACGCTACAATCATATGTATCTGCGAAATCCAACTGACTGTTGTAGTACCTACTATAAAGACATAACCAGTAGTGCTTCTTCTGTGGTCTATCTCACTAGCAAAATCTGAATCTACATAGCCATGTAAATTCACTTCACCTTTTCCAAAATAAAGGCATCTGTTTGTGGTACCTCGTAGATATCGCAATATCCACTTCTCTGATTCCCAGTGAGTCTTTCCTGGATTGGACATGAACCTGCTGACTGTTCCCACTGCATATGCAATATCTGGTCTTGTACAAACCATCGCATACATCAAGCTACCAATAGCTGAAGCGTATGGAATACTGGACATGTTGTTCCTATCTGCTTCTAACTTGGGAGACTGCTTTTTGGATAATAAAAAATGACTAACCAAAGGTGTGTTAACTGACTTAGCATCACTCATGTTGAACCGCTTCAAAACCCGTTCAACGTAGTCAGCCTAAGACAACTACAAAATTCCCTTCTGCTTGTCTCTGATGATTCTCATTCCAAGAATCTGCTTCGTTGTGCCTAATTCCTTCATCTCAAGCTCTTTTGCCAACAACTTCTTCAACTTACTAATTTCCACAAAATCAGATCCAACTACTAACATGTCATCAACATAAAGTAGGAGGATAATGTAACTCGTGTCAAACCTCTTGAAGTAGCAACAATGGTCAGCATTGCACTTGATATAACCATGTCTCTGCATAAATCCATCGAATTTCTTGTACCATTGTCTTGGAGCTTATTTCCAACCATATAAGCTCTTTTCCAACTTACACACAAGTTTCTCTTTCCTTTTCTCTAAGAAACCTTCCGGTTGCTGCATATAAATCTCCTCCATTAGGTCATCATGAAGGAAAACAATTTTGACATCTAACTGCTCTAGGTGCAAACCCTCTGATGCAACAATGCTAAGAACTGAACGAATGGTAGTCAGTTTCACAACTGGAGAAAATACGTCAGTGTAGTCGATTCCTGCTTTCTGCTGAAAGCCTTTCACTACAAGTCTCGCCTTGTACATCTTAGAACCATCATGTTCTTCTTTGACTATGTAGACCCATTTATTATGGAGAGCTTTCTTTTCTACCGGCAGCTCGGTTAACTTTCATGTCTTGTTGGAAATAAGGGACTTCATCTCATCTTCCATCGCAAGCTCCAACTGGCTCGCATCTGCTGTACTGCATGTTTCATCAAAATACTATGGTTCACCTCCATCTGTGAGCAACAAATAATTCATGTATCTCTGATTCGGCACATGCTGCCGTGAAGACCTCTTAAGTACAGGAATAGGAGTCGGAGACTGCGGTGTATCAACCTGTTGAGTATTTCGATCTGCAATATGTTCGTCTGATTGAGTACTCTCACTGTCTTGAACATCATCTAACTCAACACACACATGATCACTCTGTGTTGTAGGCTCTGAGGTTGTTGTGTGTCTGTCCTTGTACATAACTTTTCATTGAACACTACATCTCTGCTTCAGATCAGTTTTCGATTCTGATCATCCCATATGCGGTAACCATACTCGTTACCGCCATAGCCAATGAAAATACACTTTTGTGACTTGGGATCAAGCTTACCCCTCATAGTGTCACTAACATGTACATATGCAACACAACCAAAAACTTTTAAATGTTAAAGTGTTACCTCTCTACCGCTCAAGACCTCTTCTGGTATTCTGTGCTCCAATGGTACTGATGGGCCACGATTGATTAAGTACGATGTTGTACTGACTGCTTCTGCCTAGAACTGTTTTAGCAACCCTGCTTGAATGCGCATGCTTCTGGCTATCTCAGTCAATGTCCGGTTATCCGTTCTGCTACGTCATTCTGTTGTTGTGTACGTGGAACAGTTCTCTCTAATCTGATACCATTTTCATAGCAAAATCTCTTAAACCCGGTGTCCTGATACTTTCCACCATTATCGGATCGTAATCTCTTGATTTTCAAACTCGTCTCATTCTCTATCATAACCTTCCAACTCTTGAACACACCGTACACTTCAGATTTATGTTTCAAGAAATAAACTTATACCTTTCTGGAATGGTCATCTATGAAGGTGACGAAATAGGACTTTCCGCCAATAGATGAGACATTTGTTGGCCCCCAAACATCAGTGTGAACTAGCTCAAGCTTCTCCTTTCTAAGTTCTCTACCGCCTTTCTGAAAACTAACCCACTTCTGCTTACCGAATACGCAATCCTCACAGAAGTCGATATCAATCGAATTTAGACCTGGTAGTTTTCCCTTTGCGAGCATAACCTTGAGTCCTTTTTCACTCATGTGACCTAGCCTCTGGTGCCATAAATTATGATCATCCTTGCTTTCTGCAATTGTTATAAATGTGCTAGCCTTGGTGGTAGTGTACAACGTACTTGTTTTCTTTCCTCGTGCTATAGTCATAGCCCCCTTGGAAACTTTCCACTTATCTTCACTGAAAGTGGTCACATAACCTTCACTCTCCAAATGGCCTACTGAGATCAAGTTCTTCCTTAAGTCTGGAATGTGTCTGACATCCCTCAGCTTCCATATCGATCCGTTGAGTCTGATATGTACTTCACCCTTGCCAACAACACTGTAGGGTTGATCGTCACCTAGATAAACCTTGCCGAGGTTTACAGGTGCATAGCTCTCAACTTGAGGTGGCATGGAATGATGCTCCAGAGTCCAAAACCCAAGACTCTGCTTTGCTCTCCGAAGAGCATATCAGTGCATCATCTGCTTCTTCTAAGACAATATTTGCCTCTGTCTTGTCATTCGCTACCTTCTACGGGGATCTACACTGGTTCCTTAAATGACCAATCTTGCCGTAATTCCAACATTCGATTGCTTTGGAATTTCTGGGACCTCAAGACTGTGATCTTCCTTGTCTCGACTTGGAACGACCACGTCTTTGGTTTCCGCCTTTTTGTATGTTTGAACCTCTGCCTCTGGTGTCGACATTCAATGTTGTGCCACTGCTTGAAGAGTCTGACGACTGTCTTCTGATCTTTTCTGTGAGTACCATACTCACAACGGTATCATACTTCAACGAGTCTATCCTTAAAGAATTACTGATTGCAGCCACTGTGGCGTTCCAGCTCTCTGACAATTGATTAAGGAGAAAAACTGATTTCACCTTATCTTGAAACACTACTTCAATTGATTCCAACTGTCCATAAATATCATTAAGCATACTGAGATGTTCACCAACATTCCCATTCTCGGACATCTTCAGATTCGTCAATCTGCTGATAAGATGTAATGTATTTGCTCCAGATGGCTGTTCGTACATCTTCAAAAGAGTTTCCATGATAGACTTTGCAGTCTTCTCTTTCCTGATATTGAAGGCAACAGATTTTTCCAACGTCAATTTGATTGTGCCAAGAGCCTTTTGATCTAGGATATTCCACTCCTCTTCTTTCATTAAATCTGGCTTCGTCCCTTATAGCGGTAAATACAATTTTTTCTGGAATAACACATCCTCAATTTGCATATTCTAATAGGTAAAGTTTGTACCATCAAACTTGTCGATCAATACTGCATTTTCTTCTCCCATAGCTCCCATTGATCCTATTAGAGATATTCGGAGTCTAATTATGCAAAACCAAGTATACGGTTGCGTCGGGGGCGGTTCAAAACCTTAAGAACGCCTTTGACCGCATCCAAAACGGGTCAAAAACAACTCCAAATGGGCCAAAACAAATTCGCACAAAAGACATAAATTTAATCACGAAGTCAGTACCTTCTCGGGGTGCATGCGGGCGCGTCCCTGCTCTAATTGGTCTGATTCTTGTGCTAAAACATTGGACTTTGAATTCTCTTTCCGTAGATATATTATAAGCCTCGTTCCGATAAATGATGCTCGGGAAAATCACGCCACACCGAAACTACTGCTCGACAGAGCCAAAAAACTGGTCGGAACTACAGGCAGTGCGTGGGGGCGTGTGCGACACTTTCCGGCGACGCACTTGACACTATTGGCTTCGTCTCGTCGAGCCAAAGCTCCTGGTGTGGTCGGTTTCTGATTTAGGGCACTCGAAAAAATCAGATCTGGACCAGATTGTCGGGCTTCGTGATTTGCTCTAACCTGGAGCTCTGATACCACTTGTTAGGGTTCGCACACCCTATGTACGAACACCTGCAAATCAGAAAACACACACAAACACACCAAACAATCGACACAAGAATATGTACGTGGTTCAGCCAAATAAGCATACGCCCACGGAGAGCACCGTTTCACTAAAAATCACTGAGAGGATTACAAGGGGGTGATTCGCAAATCACACACTGTGTATACTCACGCCTGTATCACCAGAATAATATAAACGTATATTATTCCTAACTCTCTCTCTCTATTTCTGTGTACACAATTCAATATGAGAAGCCCTATATTTATAGGTGAGGATATAGAGGCGGGTTTCCCAATCTTCCGATGTGGGACAAGTAAATATAATAAAGTAGTCATATTATATATATATGCCAATATATAACACTTATATACCTGAAATTGAAAAAAAAAATTTGATTACAGTCAGAAAATCGTGTTTAATAATTTGTTGAAAACATATTTCTAAATTCCCTTTTTCAGAATTAAAGCATGAAGAGTCACAAGAGTGAGAAGTGAAGGGTGGCAATGGAGTAATTATTGAATGAATGGTGGAGAATTTGCACCACCCACAATGAAGAAAGTAGCACAAGAAAAGAAAAGCATGAACAAGATTAGCAATAAAACACCATCCTTTCGAACACTCTGTGTTATGCAAATAAAAACCACATTTCCTCTGCCTCGATCTCCTCTGAGCCTAACCTCTCAAAAACACATCTTAAAACTCACACTACCAATTTTCAGTTGATGTCAAGCTTAAACTTGGCAAAAAAACTCAAACCCGCCAAGAAGGCGTGGAAGAGATTCATCAACACACTCCAATCCAAACTAACCAAACTCAAAATCCCCAAATCCATAAAAAAAACAAGCTGCATTACAGCCCCGTGTCCCCTCATTCCCCGTAAACCACCCAATCATCGACTCAACCGCCACCACCACCGTGTCAGCCACCTCCAGCGCTACCCCAACCCCAACCACCACCAAGTCCAAAGCAACTACATTGCAGCCATATACGTGGACGAGCTCTTTCCATCGAGTACTAATACTAGTACTACCGCTACCAATAGGGCCAAAGCGGAATCTAGAGAATTAAATATGGAGAAACAAAAACGAGGACGTTGCGAGAAAGGGTTGTCGAGAAAGAGTAGGGTTAAGGCTGGCGAGACGAGCATTGAAGAGGCGTGGAAGACTGCTGTTTCGTCGTTGCCACAGCTGCAGTGTGTGGATGAGAGAGCAGAGGAATTTATTTCCAAGTTTCGCGAAGATATGAAGCTTCAGAGGGAGCAATCCATCCTTGAATTCCAGGAAATGTTGGCTCGTGGTGCTTAGAAATTTTATTTGCATCTTTTGTGATTCTATTTTTTCCAGTAGAAAATTTGAATTTTATTAAATTGGTGTGTTCGTGTATAGAAACTCTAGGTTGTGTGGGGAATTTTGTGCTTTCCTTTTGGACTCTTTATAGAAATTAATTAATCTGTTTGTAAGTGTGTGCAAGCAATTTGAATTTTAATTTATAAACGGTTTTAAATTGGTCTGTGATTCAAACAGGTTTGGCTTCATCACTATGGATACAATGAAACAATTTACACAAGAAAAGTGAACATTCATCAAAATGAATGTAAAACATCACAGAGATTAATTACAAAGCCAAGACAGGAATACCCCTCTGAATTGGAGAGGCATTACCTAGACGATTAAGGAAAATAGTCTAGAGGGGTGAGTAGGTTTTTTGTCGATTTTATGATCAATTAAAATTATCTAGCGAAAATTTAATTTTAATCAGTCACGAAACCCTAATTATCTAATCAGATTAAATCAAACAATCATAAATATAAGTGTAGAAAATACACATAGATTTTTTATATGGAAAACCTTAAAAAAATACCAAGTAAAAACCGCGGATACACTCGGGTATCGATGCACTATGAATCAAGCAGTATACAGACTCTATGAAGTTTTAGACTTACAAATCACTCATGATCTACCTTTCTCCACTCGACGTCTGACGAATATGAATCACTCGCGCTCCACGAAGCTCTTGCTCCGATCTCCGTACTCCGACGGCTCCGCTTTTCAACGGATCAAAGCAACCACGTTGCAATAGGTGGTGTGTTGATTTTTCAGAATCTAGGTCATTCAATTGTGCATAAGATCATAAATGTAGAAGCACAATTGAACAAACCCTAAGAGAGAACTAGAAGATATATGATCACTCAATAATTTTATCTCTCAATCTCTCTTTCTACAGAAGAATACGGACTGTAGAAGAATTGTAGAGATCTCACCTAAAAAGCTCTACAAAATCTATAGAAACTCCTCTTATTTATAGAGAGAGCTGAGGGAAACCCTAAGTTTACTCTTTTTCGTAATTTCACATCAAACTAAGCAAAATCATTTGATCTGGTCTTCAATATGTATATATCATGTATATTAAGTGCTTGTTTGGTAGAGGGTGTGGAGTTGGTTTTTGGTTTTGGTTTGGTTGGAGTTGGGTTGGAGTTGGTGTGGTTTTATTTTGGTTCCAAACCATGTTTGGTGCATATGGTTTTGGTGTGAGAAAAAGTGATGCTGAAAAACCAAACCATGTTTGGTAAAGTTGGTATGGGTTGAAATTCTGAATATTAATATATTAATAAATATTAATATTAAAATATATTAATATATGAGTTTCACATTTTATTTATTAATAAATATTAATATATATTAGTTTTATTTATTAATAAATATTAATATATGGGTTTCACATTTTATTTATTAATAAATATTAATATTAATATATTAATATTATAATATATTTAATTTTTTGAAATATTTAATTTTTCATAAATATTAATATTAATATTTTTTAATATATTAATATATTTAATTTTTTGAAATATTTAATTTTTCATAAATATTAATATTAATATATTAATATTAATATTTTTTAATATATTAATATATTTAATTTTTTGAAATATTTAATTTTTCATAAATATTAATATTAATATATTAAAATATATTAATATTATAATATTAAAATATATTACTATTAATATTTTTTAATATATTAATATTATAATATATTAATATATTTAATTTTTCGAAATATTTATTTTTCATAAATATTTAATTTTTCAGAATATTTAATTTTTCGAAATTTATTAATATCAAAAATAAATTTGCTACAGTGTTGGTACCAAAAGCAAAACCATGAACCATAAAAAATGATGGTTCCAAATTTTGGCTCATTCCTTCACAAAAGTTGCACCATGGAATTGCTACAGTGTTTACTCCAAATTTTCACTCCATTTGCCAAACATGGGTTTGATGCCATTTTTTGAAACCAAACCCAAAACCAAGGCTCCACTCCATTAGCCAAACAAGCACTAAAGTATTTGAGTCACAACCGTCATAAAGAAAACAACCCTGGGACAATTTTGTCATTTTCACCACTTAACCACGTAGTCTCACCTATGTGTGGCGCGTAGGCTACATTTCACCAGGTGTAGGCTGATCATAGTTTTAGTACTTTCTAACCACTTTTAGCTACTAAGCGCGTAGACTGGACATAACAAAATTCATGGAAACCACTTTTCTTGGAAATAGTGTCGTTTGAACCCCCTCGACTTCATTGGTATGTTTCCCAAAGTTTCGGCTCAAAAAAATATCGTTTATGCCATCCGGAATGCATTTTTCGCTCAAACTTGCTTCCTTTAACTATTTTAATCTTGATTGAATTTTGACAAATCTTGTTGATGCATTCGCAAGACCACTTTAATTTTCCTAGACCTGTCCAACCTCATAATTCACTCAATATGGTTATTGTCTAGAACATACCAAACATAAACAATAATATAAATATTCTTACAAAAACAAAGGAGTAAATAAGCCTACAAAAAGATCTAGGCAGCATAAAATTTCAAATAAACAACACAAAATGTTTGTAACAAGTGTAAAAAAAAAAGGGACTATTATCACAAAACCACATGTGCTTTTACAAAATTATCAAATTGTCTGTTGGCCTATCAACTAGCCCTTGAGATTTTTAATTTGATCAATCCGTCCCTGAACGTGAATTGGGTGAATTTTTTCGTATCGAAAAAGCGAAATTACAGGAATACCTTAATTGAAATGACTTTGTATTAAGCTTAAATGAATCATACCCATAAGGGTATTCTAGTAATTTTATTTTTTCGGTGCCGAAAAATTCACTCAATTCACATTCAAGGGGCGAATTGATCAAATTTGAAACCTCAAGAGGTTTGTTGATAGGTCATGGGGTAATTTGATGATTTTGTGAAACCACAAATATATATATTTTTTGATAATAACCCAAAAAACAAATTAAAAAATAAATAAAAATTCCCACAAGGTATTTTGATTAGGACTGGCAAAATTGAACACGACACGAAAACCCGACACGATACGACACGGTTTAAGGCCTTAAATGGGTCGACACGAGAATATAAAGGTCAACCCGAACACAACACGGATAACCCGAACACGACACGTTTGACACGATTAATGTTTATATTTATCTTTATTTTTATATTTTTCTCTTCTCTAATTGATCATGAATTGAAATATATCAATAAAATAGTACTGGATCGTGTCAAATTCAATTTAATTTTGTTGATAATAAGTTAAATAATTTATTTTGTGTTGGATTATGTCAAATTTAATTTAAAATATTATAATAAATAAGCTAAATGAATTACATCATTTACATGGGTCGACCCGTGGGTCGACACGACACGAACACGTATAATAACAATACGATTTCGACCCGACTAGAACACAACCCATAACCCAAAATTGTCGGCTCTAATTTTGATGTACACCAAGAGAATCTGCCCTGCAATTTGAGGAGCATAACTTACATATCAAAGCAAGTGACATTAGAATAATTAAAAGCTGAAACTGAGGTAAATCATACATGAGTTCATGATCTTCGTAGTCTCTTTGCATGTTTTGTGATGGTAAATCTTCAATGAGGCGGTTATAATTGGTGAAAAAAGTACAAGTCACGTGAAATTTGGGGTGGACTCGAGATTCTCGTGGGGTTTATTGCTTTGCTTATTCCTCCAACAAGTTCCAAAGAATCCAAACTACGTTTATATTTAATAAGACATGTCTTGGCTATGTATATTGCAATGTGTCAACTATTGAAAAAATTATTATTTACTACCCGAATAAACATAACGTGGCATTTCAAATTAATTAAAATAAATAGTGTATATCACGAATTCATGCGTTTATTACACTCATTTTTATTATTAATTTGAGATACCACCTGAATTTATTTCCGAAATGCCTAATATATTCTTCAACTATTGACTCCACTAATAAAAGTTGAATTAGTAATTTGGGTAGCATTTGCAATGAAAATGTATGAACTACAAATACAACTGGCTCAACTTGAGGAATTATAAGTTTGTGGGTGGAATATTTGGTGGTCCTCTGGGACATGAACTCAAGTAGGGAAATGCTTGGAGCAATTACATAATTTTATAATACTCTCAGTCACATTATGCTTTAAATGTCAATTTATAATTTTTGGGTTAACTTTATTTACATCTCATAAAGTTTATTTTTACTTTAATCACACCCCTTCATGATATAAAATATCTAAAATACCCCTAAACCAAACACCCCTAAATCAATTTAATTCTAAAATAGAAATAACCTTATATCCAAACACATATTAGCCCTATATCCAAACACCCCACCCCACCCCACCGTTGCCACCACCATGAGCTACCACACCCCACTGCAAGACCCAAATCTGCTCACACACACACACACATATATATATGGGTTTGTATATATACGTATATTGGTTCAATTTGCCCTAAAATCAATAGATATATGGGTTTGTATATAGAAATTAAATTGAGATTAGGATATGGATTTGGGAAAACTGAGACTTAAATTCATTCACATATATATATATATATATATATATATATATATACAAAGAGAGAAAGAGAGGTTGGGGTTGGAGGAAGCAGCGCCAGCAGAAGTGGTGGTGGCGGTGGCGGCCGTGGGGGGTGGCGGCGGCGGCGGCGGGAGAGGTTGGGGTTTGGGTTGTTTGATATAATTAAAAAAATTAGTTTTCAAAAAAATTAAATGTGTTTGTAAAAATTAAATATTTGGGGTTGTGGTTAGGGTTTTTGGATTTAATTTTTATTCACAAATTCAAAAATTTAGTTTCCAAAAAAATTAAATATTTGTTTGTAAAAATTAGTTTTTTAAAAAAAAATATGTGTTTGTAAAAATTGAAAGAATTTTATATTTATTTTCAAAATTTATAATTTGTTTTGAAATTTAATATATATTTTTTGAATTTTATATGTTTTTTTAATTTTATATATTTGTTTCAAATTTTTTTATGTTTTTTTTTTAAATTTTATATTTATTTTTGAAATTTAATATATATTTTTTCGAATTTATATGTTTTTTTTAATTTTATATATTTGTTTCGAATTTTATATGTTTTTTTAAAATATATATATATTTTGAATTTTTTACTTATTTTCGAATTTTATAATGTTTTTCAAATTTTAATATATATTTTTTTGAATTATATATATATATTTAAAATTTAATACAAATTAAATGATTTAATTATTGGAGGGGTCAAATTGATAAAATTACATATCCTTATTTCCAAACAACTCTAGATTATCCCATTGAGGATAATTTAAGTATTTACAAAAAAAGTTAAGATGATGTCATCGTTAAGGGGATATAAGTGATGAGAATATCAAACATGAGGGGGTATAATTAAAGATATTCAAATTTGAAAAAGTGTGATTAAAATTAAAACAAACTTCAAAGAATATAAATGAAGTTAACCCACAATTTTTTCTTAGTTACTTCTGAAAATAGTGTCCGTCACACAATAATACCAAACAAAAAACATGAAAAGTATAATACATATTACAAATTAAAGTAATTTAACTCAACAAATGAGTATGTAGATACTAAAATTTTGTGAGCTAAAGCCCAAAACAAACAAGGTCCAACATAAAATATTGGACCGCAAATTAAATTAATTAACCCAATTCTTATTTGGGCTAATTCAAATTATTTAACTAATTCAAGCTCACTTAGTTAAATAAAAAATAATTATTGAATTATAATATTATAATTTGATAGCTATCGAGCAGTGACACATGTCATCATCCTATTCGTTCAGATGAGTTATAAATAGAGGTTAGATGGAGAATGATGGGAAATGAGAAGAATTCACGTGAAAATAAAAAAAACTCTCCCATAACAAAAATACAAAATTCTACAAACACTTTTATCTCTCAAAAAGAAATCAAGAGAACAAGAAGAACAACAAGCACATCCAAATCGTGTCGTTTTTTTCCGTGATTCAACAAATTACAAAGAATCACTCAAATCCAAATATCGAAGATAAAGAACAACAAACACATCAAAATTCGTGCCCTTCTTCTTGAACAACTCAATAAATTAAAGAAAACTGTTTGAGATCAAACTTTATCAGTACTCGACAAGAAATCAAAGCCAAATCCGATTCAAGATTAAGTCTCAATGGCCCTTGAATCCCTTCAACAACTCGATTCAAGTTCAAGTTTCAACAACCTTTGAATCCAACCGACAAAGGAGATCGAATCATAAAATAATATTATTTTTATTGTAAAAGAATAAAACAGAAGATTGTATTACCATTGATTTAAAATTAATAAAAATTTTATTTGTCGCATCTTTAATTCGTTTATTTTCGGATTCAAATTTTGTTGCCCAGGAAATAATAGAAACACAGTATATAACTTTTAAGAGTGCAATAAATCATATCGGACAATAACTTTAGAGAGTTAAACCAAATAATTGCCATACTAATTAGTTAAAAAACTGGATCAACATGTTTATTATTTTCATTCATCTTATTTTTCTTTCATCAATACATATTGTAACAAAAAATTTACCCAACATTTAATAGATATTGCAATCATATTCTGACTATTAAAGGAAATTTAAATGTGACAAATAAGATATCACCAACTAAAATAAAAATAAATAAATTTGACAAATATGACGTCACCAAAGGATGGGTAGTGTTTCTATATCTTACATGCAGTAATGCACATATCATCCTTCACGCTCTTCACAAAAACGGTTGACTTATAGATGATCAGGGACCCACCGGCCCTAACAAACCCTTATTAGCCACTAATAAGCCTGCAATATCTGACGTGGCTTTACGTACCCCCAGGCGCACATTAGAGTTTGGGACCTTCAACGACGACGTTTTATTTTCCATTTGCCTCTTGCGCATCCCAAGATCACCTTGGCAAAATCAATTTCTTACCCATAAATATCTCCTCCTCCCATTTCGATCGAAACCTTCGCTGCTCTGCTCTCACACAGTACACACACTCTTCACTCATCGTTTGCTTCGTCCCCAACGATTCAACCTTCTCTCTCTTCAGATCTTCAACAATGGCGAAAGAGCCAGTTCGAGTACTCGTCACTGGTGCTGCAGGTACTCTCTCACTCCCAAAACTCATATAATCATCTTCAAATTCGTACTTGAAAGCATCGATTGATCCGAAAACGATCATTCACTGATCTTGAGTTTTGTTTATCCGATTCGATCTCAGATCTGCTGATATACGGCTCAATTATATATATATGTATATATATATGGATGTATAGTAGTGGATCATGTTTAACTTTTTGCTTATTTAATTTGTTTTTAGTTTTAGTTATGTTTGGGAAGGGATTGTGAACTACTTTGAGTGATCGATGATTGGAGTGGAGTTTCAGTATTTCGCTATTAGCTTTGTGGTACTTATCGATCGGTTACGGTTACTGCAGTTTTTTGGACGTTTTGATGTTAAGTAGGGTTTAGTGGATCCTGTTTCGATCAGATCTAGTGGTTGAAACTCTGAAAAAGTAGGGTTTATGCTAGGTTTTCTATGGATTTATTAGTCATCCTCTTAACGATGCAAAAATAGCATTAAAATGATATTGTTTATTGCATATAACGGTTTTGCTTAATTATTTCAGGAGAAACCTTAGCATGGGAGTTTTTGTTCCTACCTTTTTCTTATAATTCTTTTCGAGGAAAATGAAATTAGTTTGTAAGGCCGGAACACAAGGTCATAGTTTATTCATCTACATTGAAAATTTCTCATGATTTATGAAAAGCTAAGTTAATTAGGGTGATATGGAAAATTTAGGTTTGATTACTGCGCGATTTGCGTCAACGCTTCTTTGAATTGAGTTCAGATATTCTGCTTCATGTTGCCAATTTGACTTGATCAATTTGAGTTAGAATTACCCCAAGATTTGAATCCCAATAAGTAGGTTCCTTTATACCACTCATACGAGGGCATATATAAGCCTACAGATGTACACAGTAATTATATTCATGTGTTTCTGTAGTGCCTATGTTCAATTGCCCCTTTATAGTGTGCATTTTCCAGTGGTAGTGAATTATTTTAAGGCCAACCAAAATTAGGCAAGGAGTGGGAATTATCTTTCTAGTTTGTAATTTATTTCAAAACAAAATGAAGCATTCATGTAGATTATGTTGGGTTTTTATTTGGTAGCCTTTGTTTTTTTCTTGATAATGCCCCAAATATTGGAAAAAGAGAATGAGGTTTTGATTTTTATGTTGCAGTGAAAATAAAGGAAGTTCTGTATTAATATGTTTAATGGTAGATTGATTCCTCAGAAATGAAAAAGTCTACACTTCATCCTATACAATTTGAGTGTAAAGTTTGTATGCTTAGGTTGTTGACATTAAAATATGAACATAAACTATCTTTTCTATATTTTCTCAATAAATCAGATAATGCAAGCTAGTCAATTTAGTATATTCAGAAAGTTTTGAAGTTTTTTTTCCTACCTAATTTAGTTGAACCCATATGGATATCAAAGCACATTGGTGACCTTATAACTTACAATTTGCATGAAATTGTTTCTATTATATGAAAGATTAGAAATTATCACCATAGTTTGCTAGTATTAACTTATTATTTAAAGCATCTTTTATCCTGTTGGTTTTGCAGGGCAAATTGGTTATGCCCTGGTCCCCATGATTGCCAGAGGTGTGATGCTGGGTCCTGATCAGCCAGTGATCCTCCACATGCTTGATATTCCTCCTGCTGCAGAGGCACTGAACGGAGTGAAAATGGAATTGGTGGATGCCGCTTTTCCTCTCCTCAAAGGTTGTCATTTTGTCTTTTATATGTTACATTTCCCAAGTATTTTTTTATTAACAAAAACCAGAACATTACAAGGTAAATGAGGGCATCACCTATCATTGTACGGATCAAAAAGTTCTATCTCCAAAATCCAGAAAATAGAGAAATTATAACCAGGTTACACTGTTCTTACAAAGACTCTAGAAGGAAATAAGACTCTCAAAACTAGTAGAATGACCAGAAATTTTGAACTGGCTTGAACCAAGCTAGAGTAGCTACACTTCACATGTGTATTGCACTAATTAAGCAGCCGCTATAAATGCCGGCAGAATTCAGTCGACATATGAAGTCCCTATTTTGGAGCCCATATAAAGAGTTCCAGAACTTATCCCACCTGCAAACCTCCCATATCCAGACACTATCAACATTAGTTTCCATATTTACTAGGTGAAATGTGGATACTTGGAGAAGTGCCACAGTGAAGATTATGATTTCTGTCTCTCTAAATCTTCTGCAAACTTATAGTAAATTTTTTTCTGCAAAACTCATGTCTTCCAGTATTGTTGCTATACTGAGAAATAAGTGACTGGACCACTTGATGTTAGGAATTGGCATGAATTCAGTCCTATTGTAGAATTTCACTGACCATTTCAAATTATTTGGACATATTTCCATGAATAAACTATGAAATCTTAATCTCTAGTATCTGCAGCTTGCATACAGATTTGACATATCAAGTTAAATAAGTTTTTGTTAAGATTTGATAGTGAGGGGATTTTGTCCATCAAGATAAGGCAAGAAGTAATACAAGCAGAATGTCTCCCTCTGTTCCAGCATAACCTGAAACAATCCTTTTTGGGGTAGTGATATCTGCCATGCTGCTGAACATTTGAAACTAAAATCTCCATGTCTCCACACGATTTGAAGTGAATGGAGCTTTACTTCAAAAAAATTCATTGGGGTTTCTCGTTCTAACACGATTATCTGTATCAGGTGTTGTTGCTACAACTGATGTTGTTGAGGCTTGTACTGGCGTCAGCGTTGCAATTATGGTTGGTGGGTTCCCCAGGAAGGAGGGCATGGAAAGAAAAGATGTGATGTCAAAGAATGTCTCCATTTACAAGTCCCAAGCTTCTGCTCTAGAGAAGCATGCTGCTGCAAACTGCAAGGTAATTGTCGCTTCTTAGGAAGATGAAAATTAATGGCATTTGAATAACTCACTGAATTTCATTCTTTACACTGTATTTGCAGCCACAAATTCATCATTAGAAGTTATAACAGATTTATGGAAAAACTATTTTTCATGAGAACTTCAATGTTATCAATAAATGGAATTTTCATCTAATGGAGGAATGCGAAAAATTGTGATGTATTCGTCAAGATAAATGGAGAAAACAGTTGCATGAGTCAACCATGTAACTATATCTTATTTGTGTGGTCTATGTTAGCTATAGTTTATATTCATGGAAGAAATTCTTAATTTCTCATTAAATGGGTAGTCCTCAATTTCGTATTCAGTGGGAAGTTATTAGTGTATTGAGATATAAAGAAAAAGTATAAGAATCAAAGCCTTGTTAGTATGGAACATTTATATCATGCACTATCTTGCTATATTGCTTTATGAATGGCAAAATCTTCTAAACGATTTCCAATAGCTATTTCTGACTATTACTGTCACAATGTTCTTCTCTCAAAACTGTCAGCTTGTGCTGAGGCGTGCATCATAACCTGTATACTTTTATGATGGCTACACATTTTCCTTTGACTGATAAGTGTATGCGGTTGGTATGTTCAAACTTCATGTGATAAGCCCATAGAAAATTGAATGTGCCGTGGAAAATAGGGGTTCAATTTATTTTCATTTGAAATGCCCCACATCCCATGGTCATTCAAAATATGCTTTTTGGGTGATTTTAATGATATTATTTGAGCTTCTTCCGTTAACTTGTTTTCTTTTTACAGGTTTTGGTTGTTGCTAATCCTGCCAACACCAATGCATTGATCCTGAAGGAATTTGCACCCTCTATCCCTGAGAAGAACATTACTTGCTTGACAAGGTTGGACCATAACAGGGCCCTTGGTCAAATCTCAGAGAGATTGAATGTTCAAGTGTGTGATGTTAAAAATGCAATTATTTGGGGAAATCACTCCTCGAGTCAGTATCCTGATGTCAACCATGCAACTGTTAAGACACCAGCTGGAGATAAGCCTGTCCGTGAGCTTGTTGCTGATGATGAATGGTATAAAGGAAGAATAAGTTTCATATTATGCATTTCTCCAGATTCCAGTTTTTTTATTGAATATTCACTGGTAAATTGCTCCTTGCTAGGTTGAACGGAGAATTCATTAAGACTGTCCAACAGCGTGGTGCTGCGATTATCAAGGCTAGGAAGTTCTCTAGTGCCCTATCTGCTGCTAGTTCTGCTTGTGACCACATACGTGATTGGGTCCTTGGAACTCCCGAGGTTGGTCTT
Organism: Cornus suecica; assembly: GCA_963922005.1. Taxonomy (NCBI): domain Eukaryota; kingdom Viridiplantae; phylum Streptophyta; class Magnoliopsida; order Cornales; family Cornaceae; genus Cornus; species Cornus suecica. The sequence goes on along the minus strand of OY998246.1, from coordinate 6,580,348 downwards.
GTTCTTATTTATTCCTCATTAATATATTGTGTGAAAAATCTCATACACCCATCTTTTCTTTTGATTGCATATTTTATTGTGGTGCCCAATAAAAATCACAATATGCTTACTTTCTTCTTTTGTCTGCACATTGTAGGGCACTTGGGTTTCCATGGGTGTATACTCTGATGGCTCATACAATGTGCCTGCTGGGCTTATTTATTCCTTCCCAGTTACTTGCCGCAATGGAGAATGGTCAATTGTTCAAGGTAAGAATGTAGCTTATGTTAAAAGCCTACTCACTGAAATCCTTTCCTTGCATATGATGGCTAATAAAATTTTACAAGTAAATAATTTATTTGGAAATTTTGGATTTTACTATATGCAATTAGGTTCTAGCATAAGCATTTCAACAGGTAATGTGTATATATAAGCATTTGTATGGCTTTTAAACAGTCCTTATCTGCATCTTGTGGTTTCAATTTCCTTTCTTGTTTTAAACTCTATATTCATATTCGGATTTGTGGGTGGAGCCAAAGATATAACAATTATATATTCCAGTAATCAGCTTTGACCCTGCTCATATCACATTTCTGTAAAAATGCAGATATTCTTGTAGGATGATTTCCCTCTCTTCATTTACGAAAAAAGAATGATGAAAATATCATGTGTTTCATCTCCCCCCACTCCCATCTTACACAGCACAAGAAACAGATGAAATTGTCGCAGTTGTTGGTCCTTTCTTAGTATTACGATCTTACTGGTTCTCTGTTTTTCTTTCTATGCCCAGGACTCTCAATTGACGAGTATTCAAGGAAGAAGTTGGATTTGACGGCTGAAGAGCTCACCGAGGAAAAAACTCTGGCGTACTCTTGCCTCACTTAAACTTCTTGTTGTTTCCCTTCGAAACTGCTGAAATAAGTAGTCTTCTTGTTTTGTGTGCATTAATGGAAGTAGCCTCTATAGCTTTTGAATAATTCCATTGTTGGATTCTCGAGGAATGGAGAATGATGGACGAGAGCTGCTTCTACATCTCTTTACTTTTTTGTAGTCTTTACAAGGATTTCTGAATTTTGAACAATTCTGTCGAGAATCGAAACCCCTTTTCTGGGTATTTGAATGAGATTTGTAATGGTATTGACTTCTTAATTGTAGTCTCTTACCTCTACATGAACAAGGTCTGTTTTGAAATCTTATTTGAGGTTATTTGGCTACAGGACTGAGAACTCACTAGAGGAGATACACCATTGTCCTCGTTACATTCGTGTTGGGTAACCAGAGATTGACCGTTGGAGGCTGGTCTGGCAACGTCTTGATTTGGTCCCTAGTGTTATCCTTCACTACCCAACGAATATGTATACATGCATATGTACTACTTTTGAGTCATTAGATTTATATGTATAATCTCAATTTTGTTCTGTAGAAACTAATGACTCAAAAGTAAAGAACTTGTGATTCTTCGTGCAAAGGGATAGCTGAACAATCGCTTGAGAAAACCTTTAATAAGACCAAACTATTGTTTAGGTTGCGAAATGTCAATGCCGTCCTTGTAGAGAGCCCTAATTTCTTTTACTTGGTTTAAAACCCAGGAATGGTCTTTTTCAAATTGAAGTTTTTCGACACATTGTATTCTATTCTATTTGGATTCCGCTGGATCCTTCGTGAAACTAATTTATTAAAAAAAAGTAAGATTTCTCAACAGACATTTTTGCAATTGTAAATTAAATCAACGTGGTTGATATTCTCAGCAATAATTACACCAATTCTCATAAATTTTCTACTAAATGTAAAAAATAAAAAAACTTTAGGATACCACCATGTTTGAAAAAAACTAGTTCTGAATTGCCAACTGAGAAAGTGAAAAAAAAAAAACAAACAATGACCAAGAAAATTCAGGAAGGACTTGACCACAAAGGTGATTAAAGGCCACATTCAGTGAATTCCAACTCTTAAGTCCATTGCTTGACTAACTTGGTAGTAACGTGAATGTGCACATAAGGTTAATATTAAGAAATAAGTAATATAAAAAGCAATCCATCTGTAGAAATCTTTTCACAATGGCAGTTATAAGAAAATCATATAGTATTAAATTAGAAGTAATTTTCATTTTCGTTACTTTGACCTTTAACCATTTATAGGATAATCATTATATAAAATTAGAGTTTCCACTATAATTTGTCGGTACTAAGTAAAGTAAATTAGATAACCTCCACTAGAGTCTAGAGAGGGGCTTTAGAATTAACCAGGTAGCTTCATTTCACCCTTGTTTTTAGAGGTGAAATTCAAAGCAAAACAACTTTTGTACAAAACTGCTGTGGAGTTCAAATACGAATTGAATTGTATTCAATCACACCTTTTAGTATTTTAAAAGGAATAGGTTCTCAAGCCTTACCTTCCTTAATTTTATTTTATTTGGTTGGTAAATACTAGGGAGGAGCATGAGGCGATTTTCTCAAAATTCATAACCAAAATCGTGAAAATTTTTATCTCCCATAATCGCACCAAAATTGTTTAAAATTTCACCTCTTTCCCCAAAATCGCCCAAAACCGCGCCACTAAACCCTTTTTTTAAGAACAAATAAAAATTAAGGAAGTTAATTATAACATTTTGACTTATATAGAAAATAATAAAAGAACGGATTTACTCGTAATAATTTCTAACATAAAAATAAATTTAATAACTTGAATCACACATTCAACTGAAATCAACCATCAATATTTAGATAAACAAACTTTAATTGAAAGTTTTCAATTCTAAGTTTCCAACAACATAAATCAATCCCCACATAGACAAATCCATAACAAATACTTTAAGTATTACTTTGCAACAAAATCATAAAATACTAATCAAATCCGCAACAAATACTTTATCATACATAAAGTATTAATTCACAACAAAATGGGTATTATATATATGGGTATATGAGAACTTTCAAAAAAATATATATGGGTATATGAGTAAATGGGTATTTTATTAAAGGAGTACAAGATAATTTCAATATAAAAAATTCTAAAAATACATATAATTATATAACTTTGATAAAAAAAAATTATAAAAAAAATAATTATTATATGATGCGGTTTAGGACGGGGTGGTTCCCCACTAGCACTGGGGGAACCCCACAAATCGTCCCTCGCCCCATAACTGTCGGTTTAAATTTTTTTTACCCCCATAACCACCCCATTTTTAAATGGTGCGGTTAAAAATCATAAAAAATGGGACGAGTTTTTTGCTCATCCCTAGTAAATACTCACACACCCCACACACAAACCCACATAAGTCTCATAAGACTTGAACCCCTAACCTTTCACACACTCACACTTTGAGGAGGAATGTGATACCATTAGGCTACCAGCCTTTTGGTAAGTCTTACCTTCCTTACTAAACCAAAAAAAAAGAAATTTTACTTGGGGTCAATTAAAACAATTTTTCATAGAAGAATACTTGGGTCTAGCCTCATGAGGTCCAAGTTCGTTCTCTTTGCTGATGTGGTAGAATACCATTTGGACAAATGGTTAAAAAAAATTATATATAAAAGAAAGACATAATTCCATAAAAATAGATTTTTAGTGTCAATTCATTTTAAAAAAAATTTTGGCCACGTGTTTAAATTATATTGGACCACATCAGCGAGGAGAACGAACATAATTCTCATGGGACAAAACCTAAATATTATCCAAGGTGGTGGATATATATATATAAACGACAAGAAATTCACATCGTATCGGTATTCAAAGTTTCATACATGGATACCGCGACAAAGAAGATGATGATGGGTGACCACGGTCTTTGATTGTATCACGAGTCGGGCGATAAAAAAATATTGATTTAACAAAATATATCAATCTTTTCGGGACCAAATTGAACGTTAAATAACCAAAAACAAAATACTCGAGCTATCTTGCAAATTAAAATTAATCCCATGTACAAAAACTAATTTTCTTAAATTTTGATAGTTATACAGAATCACTCTTTCTTCAAGATACTCGATCTATTTATCTTTCAAAATTTCAGCACAAAACCATGCACTTAAAGTTGACTACCGTAGATTAGTAGTGTGGGGTATCCTTATATGTATATACAATAATTACAAGGATTAGGATCCTCTCCATTCATTCTCTCACTATCAGTTACAAGTCGCTGAGGTGGCGCCTATGTGGCAAGATAAGTGATCATCAGCTATTTGACTTTCACACAGTTATACACATCAATTTACACACACAAACAGTAACTCCAAATATGCTACAGTTCCAGATTTTGAAATTTTTGAAAAGAATTTGAAATCTTTGGAACTGTTTGAGATCTGAAATTTGGAACAGTATTTGGGGACTTAATGGACTTTTTGATTATATTCATTTTATCTATATCTTCTTCTCTTCAATTTGAAGGGTTCTAAAGCAACAAAGGAGCAAAATCCCCAAATTTACTTTGTGAGGAAGAACTCGGCTCTGAGGAATTATATTCCAGGAAGGAATCTATATCTTCTTCCCTTCAATTTTTTTAGAGTTCTAAAGAAAGAAAGGAGCAGAACCCCCAAATTTACTTTGTGAGGAAGAATCCGGCTGTGAGGAAGAACTCGACCCTGCAATTTTTCAGCGATTCGACCACAAGATGGTCGTCGATCAGTACAACAACCCCCGCATCGTTGAATACTTCTACAAGAACGAGTCAATCTCTTGGTTTTATGACTTGTGTCCGTATATGTTCTTCCCCACTCTCCTATTTAATTTTTTTCTTTTCTTTTCTGAATAATGGGTCTGCTTAAAACTTATGCATGTTTTATTGCTTGTGATAATTTGTTGTTCCTCTGTAGTAGGACAGAATGTTTCGAAGACTTATGAACTTAGAAGTGGAGCGAATGAGGAGAATAACTTGTTTCTTAAAGCCACCCCTAACTGTTTGAATCAAACACTAGTGCTTGATGTTAAGGGTGATTTTATTCAATTGATTTCATGACCACAATTGATTTGAAATTATACTGTTTGAATATTTTTTCTGAGATTTTGATTCAATATTTGTGCCCCATTTCAGGTTATATAACTCTAGAGCCCTAATGTATAGCTATCTGCAGATTGTTCTTTCAAGGTATTTCTACTGTGTGTGTGTGTTTCAGATTGAGAAATGAAAAATTAGAATCTATATTGATACTCCAATTAAGCAAGGAGACTCTGCTTCTACCTCGAGAGAAAGTGGTGAGTGCTACTTCAGTAGTAGTTGAGTATTAATTTTTTCTGTCTAACAAAAGTTTTTCACCATAGATGCACTAGCGAAAAGAGTAGAACCAACTATGAATACCCAACGTGGGAAAATATAAAAAATAAAATCATTCAGTTGTTGTCAGAGTTTGAAAAGATTACACATAAAATCATTCAAATAAAATAAAATAAAGATTTTAAGTCATATATTGATTGGTTACATCTGATTACTTTGTAGGGAACTGAAGCTTGTTCATGGTTCAAGGGGCAATGTTCATCCACCATATTGCTCATTAGTGAAGTGTGGAACCATTTGGTTCATGATTGTGTTAAAGTTAATTGTGTTTGTACCTTTAACAAGGTCTGGTGAAGTCATTGAAATAATTGGATTGTTGTCACGTATATTAGTGTTGTAATTTCAGGTCGTGGTCGATCGAATTGTTGTAATAAATAGAAGTATGAAAATAACTATTGGTTCCTTTCACTGAAGTATATGCAGATTGTTCTTTCAAGGTACCCATGTAACATTGTTTTTATCAAATGCAACATTACTACAACCAAATGCAACATTTATTTAACCAAATGCAGCATCGTTACGTTTTTAAATGCCCTGAATTAAAACATAATTGAACACCCAAGGTGTAAGGATATTCATGGAAACCATTATATATGAAATACTAAAATAAAATATAAAAACTTAAATGCAACAACTATACTTCCAATTGTACCATCAGTAATACCAACTGCAGCAAAATATATGCCAAATGCAACATCTCTACAGCCAAATGTAGCACCTATAACCCTATCCAAATATACTTATAAATCTTAGTTTTAACCTCTGAAATGTCATTATTACCTCTTTTAAGGATTAGAAAGACCCTTTTGTCCGTTTAATGTGTTTTCAAATCTTAAAAATATTTAAAATTTGAAACAAATATATAAATTTCTAAACAAACATAAAATTCTAAAGCATATATATTAAATTTAAAAAAAAATCAAATTTCGAAAATAAATATAAAATTCGAGAAAAATATATAAAATTCGTAAATAAATATATAAAATTTGAAAATAAATATAAAATTAAAAAATACATATAAAATTCGTAAAAAAATATATAAAATTCAAAAATAATATATAAAAATTGAAAATATATATATAAAATTCGAAAAAAACATAAATTCAAAAAATCTATATAAAGTTTGAAAAAAACATATAACATTCGAAACAAATACATATTAAATTTTGAAAAAAATTATAAAATTCGAAATTAAATATAAAATTAAAAAAAACATATAAAATTCAAAATTCGAAAATAAATATAAAATTCGAAATAAATATATAAAATTCATAAATAAATATATAAAATTTGAAAATAAATATAAAATTAAAAAAACATATAAAATTCGTAAAAAATATATAAAATTCAAAAATAATATATAAAAATTGAAAATATATATATATAATTCGAAAAAAATATAAATTCAAAAATATCTATATAAAGTTTGAAAAAAAACATATAAAATTCGAAACAAATATATATTAAATTTTGAAAAAAATTACCTAATTGAACCCCCAAGGTGTAAGGATATTCATGGAAACCATTATAAGTAAAAAAAAAAACTCTTTTAACAAGTATGAAATACTAAAATAAAATATAAAAACTTAAATGCAACAACTATATTTCCAATTGTAATTGTCACAAACCCTCAAATTAGAAAAAAAAAAAAAAAAAAAAAAAGAAAAGAAAAGAAGAAGAAGCAATCTAATGCTTCACAGGCCCACTAGGAAGTAGTGGGTTCAACAAGTCCTTAATGGGATTCAGCACAAGAGGTTTTGACGATGGCTGTCTGGAGAGAGGTGATACTGTCATCAAGCTGATAAGACTATAATAGAGCAGAATGAATAGTCTTGGTCAAGAGATTAGAAATATTTTTGGTTGATAATATAAATATAAGAAGCAAAAACTATACATACAAGATATTATATAAGAGTGAACTTCATTTTTTCTATTGGTGGGTCATCTCAAACCACCTGAAAGATTATACCCAGACAATGGGTGGTGGGGAGAGAAACTGAGGAAGGATTGCAACAGATAAATAAAAGTACCAAAGGAAAGAAATGGTTGAAATCAGAACAAGACATTGGTTTTAATTTAGGGATTCAACTCCTGCAATATTACTTTTACCAAATGCAACGTTGCTACAACCAAATGCAATATTTTTTTAACCAAACGCAGTATCGTTATGTTTTTAAATACCCTGAATGAAAACATAATTGAACCCCCAATGTGTAAGGATATTCATGGAAATCATTATAATTAAAAAAAAAAACTCTTTTAACAAGTATGAAATACTAAAATAAAATATAAAAACTTAAATGCAACAAGTATATTTCCAATTGTACCATCAGTAATACCAACTGCAACAAACAAAGTAAAAACAGTTGACTGTAATATATATGTGTAGCAAAATATATGGCAAATGCAACATCTATACATTCAAATGCAGCAACTATACCCCTATCCAAATATATACTTATGAATCTTACTTTTAACCTCTAAAATATCATTATTACCTCTTTTAAGGATTAGAAAGACTCTTTTATTAGTTTAATGTATTTTCAAATCTTAAAAACATTTAAATTTTAAAATAAATATATAAATTTCTAAACAAACATATAAAATTCTAAAACATATATATTAAATTTTGAAAAAAATTCAAAAATAAATATAAAATTCGAAAAAAATATATAAAATTCGTAAGTAAATATATAAAATTGGAAATAAATATAAAATTAAAAAATACATATAAAATTCGTAAAAAATATATAAAATTCAAAAATATATATATAATATTAGAAAGAATATATAAATTCAAAATATCTATATAAAGTTTGAAAAAAACATATAAAATTCGAAACAAATATATATTAAATTTTGAAAAAAATTATAAAATCCGAAAATAAATATAAAATTCAAAAACAACATATAAAATTCAAAATATATATATTAAATTTCAAAAAAAAATATAAATACGAAACTAATTATGAAAATAAAAAAAAACATATAAATTCGTAAAAAAATAAATAAAAATAAAAAATAATATATAAAAATTGAAAATATATATATAAAATTCGAAAAAAATATAAATTCAAAATATCTATATAAATATTGAAAAAAACATATAAAATTCGAAACAAATATATATTAAATTTTGAAAAAAATTACAAAATTCGAAAATAAATACAAAATTCATAAAAAAAATATAAAATTCAAAATATATATACATATTAAATTTTTAAAAGAATTATAAAATTCTAAAATAATTATGAAATTAAAAAAAACATATAAATTCGTAAAAAATATAAAAAATTTGAGAAAACATATAAAAATATAAATTCAAAAATTATATATAAATTTTGAAAAATATATATATTTCGAAAATATCATATTAAAATGAAAAATATAGTATTCTAGGCAAATAATTGTATCGTGTTCCGTAGTTCAAAATGAGAAAAAAACAAGTTGGTACTTGGCAAATAGTTGTGCAAATAGAAGTATAAAAAACACAAGTAATCAAAGTACAATATACCAAAACAACATTTAGGCAGGATCACTTTTTTTTTCAAATATATATCTTTTTTGAATTTATACATTTTATTTCAAAATTTATATATGTTTTTCGAAATTTATATATATTTTTTTAAATTTATATTTTTTTCGATCTTTACCATATATCTTTTGAATTTTATATTTTTTTCCCGAATTTTATATATATTTTCCAAAATTTATATTTGTTTTTGAAATTTATATTTTTCTTTCAAAATTTATCGGGGTGTGACAATTATAATAAAAAATCCCTTTTAGCAAGTTCCAAATGTAATTATGAATCTTAGTTTTTAGGCAAATCCATATGAAATATTTTTCCAAATAGCATCCAAACATGTTTGAAAAAACAAAAATAAAAAAACTTTATAAAAAATTTTATATGTTTTTTTCAAACTTTATATAGGTATTTTGAATTTATGTTTTTTTAGAATTATATATATATTTTTTCAATTTTTATATATTATTTTTGAATTATATATATATTTTTTAATTTTATATTTATTTTCAGATTTTATATATTTATTTACGAATTTTATGTATTTTTTTCGAATTTTATAATTATTTTTGAAATTTAGTATATATATATTTCTTTAATTTTATATGTTTTGTTTGAATTTTATATTTAATTTTGAATTTTATAATGTTTTTCAAAATTTAATATATATTTGTTTTGAATTTTATATGTTTTTTTCAAACTTTATATAGATATTTTGAATTTATATTTTTTTTATATGTTATTTTGAATTTTATATATTCTTTTTAATTTTATATTTATTTTCAGATTTTATATATTTATTTACGAATTTTATGTATTTGTTTCGAATTTTATAATTATTTTTGAAATTTAATATATATATTTCTTTAATTTTATATGTTTTGTTTGAATTTTGTACTTAATTTCGAATTCTATAATTTTTTTCAAAATTTAATATATATATTTTTTGAATTTTATATGTTTTTTTCAAAGTTTATATAGATATTTTGAATTTATATTTTTTTCGAATTTAATATATATATTTTCAATTTTTATATATTATTTTTGAATTTTATATATTTTATATATATTTTTTAATTTTATATTTATTTTCGAATTTGAATTTTTTTGAAATTTATTATATATGTTTTAGAATTTTATATGTTTTTTTAGAAATTTATATATTTGTTTCAAAAATTAAATGTTTTTAAGATTTTAAAATACATTAAACGGACAAAAGAGTCTTTATAATCATTCCAAGAGGTAATAATGGCATTTCAGAGTTAAAACTAAGATTCATAAGTATATTTGGATAGTGGTATAAGTGATACATTTAGATGTAGAAATATTGTATTTGACATAGATTTTGTTGCAGTTGGTATTACTGATGGTACATAATGGTGCTGCATTTGGTTAAACACATGTTGCATTTGGCTGTAGCAATGTTGCAAGGGTTGAATCCCTTAATTAAAAGTTAAGATATGGTATTGATAGTGTTACACTATCTTACCTCCAAACTTTGAAACATTTATATAAAAATATATAAATTTCTAAACAAACATATAAAATTCTAAAACATATATATTAAATTTTGAAAAAAAATCGAAATTCGAAAATAAATATAAAATTCGAAAAAAATATATAAAATTTGTAAATAAATATATTAAATTTGAAAATAAATATAAAATTAAAAAACATATAAAATTCAAAAATAATATATAAAATTCGAAAAAAATATAAATTCAAAATATCTATATAAAGTTTGAAAAAAACATGTAAAATTCGAATGCACGAATTGTATTTCTTGAATTTTATATGTTTTGATTGAATTTTATAATTTTTTTTGAAATTTAATATATATATTTCTTGAATTTTAAATGTTTTGTTTGAATTTTATATTTAATTTCTAATTTTATTATTTTTTTCAAAATTTAAAATATCTTTATTTCGAATTTTATTAGTTTTTTTCAAACTTTACATAGATATTTTGAATTTATATTTTTTTCGAATTTTATATATATATTTTTAATTTTTATATATTATTTTTGAATTTTATATATTCTTTTACGAATTTTATATATAATTTTATATTTTATATTTATTTTCGAATTTGAATTTTTTTCAAAATTTATTATATATGTTTTAGAATTTTATATGTTTGTTTAGAAATTTATATATTTGTTTCAAAATTTAAATATTTTTAGGATTTGAAAATTTAATATATATTATTTTATAACTTTCTTATAAAAAACTTTTTAAAGCAAAACTAGCCAAATTTGTTGGGTCAAATTTATCGAGCCATGCAGTAGGAACTATGTGCCACTCACATTTCAAGCTATTAATAACGAATTAACAATAATAGATTCAACTCAACAAATCTGTAAAAATTTTCGTATTTCATAATCCTTTTTAATATTTCATATGATATTCAATATTGTTAGAAATTCTTATTAGATTAACTTCTAGTCATGTTTTGCTTTTCATGTAACATTCAACTTAGCTAATCATTAAAAGAAGTAATAATGACATTTCAGAGTAGAAGTTAAGATTCATTGCTACATTTGGATAGTGGTATAGGTGCATTTGACATATGTTTTGATGCAGTTGGTATTACTGATGGTACATAACGGTGTTGTATTTGTTTAAATAAATGTTGCATTTGGTAAAAACAATATTGCAAGGGTTGAATCTCTAAATTAAAAATTAAGATAGGGTATTGATAGGGTTACCATATCTTACCTCCAAACTTTGAAACAAATATATAAAAATATACAAATTTCTAAACAAACATATAAAATTCTAAAACATATATATTAAATTTCAAAAATAAATAAAAAATTCGAAAAAAATATATAAAATTCGTAAATAAATATATAAAATTTGAAAATAAATATAAAATTAAAAAATACATATAAAAATCGAAAATAATATATAAAAATTAAAAATATATATATAAAATTTGAAAAAAATATAAATTCAAAATATCTATATAAAGTTTGAAAAAACACATATAAAATTCGAAACAAATATATATTAAATTTTGAAAAAAATTATAAAATTGGAAAATAAATATAAAATTAAAAAAACATATAAATTTAAAAAAAAAAGTATAAATTTGAAAATAATTATGAAATTAAAAAAAACATATAAAATTCGTAAAAAATATAAAAACTTTCGAAAAAACATATAAAATATAAAGTCAAAAAATGTATATAAATTTCGAAAATATATATTTCGAAAATATCATATTAAAATAAAAAAATTCAGTATACTAGGCAAATAATTGCTTTGTATTCCGTAGTTCAAAACGGGAAAAAAACAAGTTGGTACTAAGCAAATAGTTGTGCAAATAGAAGTGTAAAAAACACAAGTAATCAAAGTACAATACACCAAAATAACATTTAGGCCGAAACATATATATTTTTTCAAATATATATCTTTTTCGAATTTATATATATATTTTTTTTTGAAATTTATATATGTATATATTTTTTAATTTATATTTTTTTTGGAGCTTTAATATATATCTTTTGAATTTTATATTTTTTCCCGAATTTTATATATATTTTCCAAAATTTATATTTGTTTTCGAAATTTATATTTTTCTTTCAAACTTTACCTATAAGTTTCCCTCATTTAATTTATCCAAATCTTTCTAATTTGATATATTCCTAATAGTTCTGATATAGTTATAAAAATTTATTATTCATTAATCTTGTGATTTTAGATCGATACTTTTGTCAGTCAAGCATTAGCATAAATTGTTACACCTGCAAAGTTTACTTCCAATTGTAGCAACAGTAAAATGTAAATGTAGCAACTCTACTTCCAATTGTAGTATCAGTAAAACGAAATGCAGAAAACAAAGTTAAACAGTTGACTGTTATGTACGTAGCATAATAGATGTCAAATGCAGCAGATCTATATCCAAATGTAGCACCTATACCCCCTATCCAAATATACTTATAAATCTTAGTTTTAACCTCTAAAATGTCATTATTACCTCTTTTACAATATTAGAAAGACCCTTTTGTCCGTTTAATGTATTTTCAAATCTTAAAAATATTTAAATTTTGAAACAAATATATAAAAATATATAAATTTCTAAACAAATATATAAAATTCTAAAACATATATATTAAATTTCGAAACAAATTCAAAATTCGAAAAATAGATATAAAATTCGTAAATAAATATATAAAATTTGAAAAAATATATATATATAATTCGTAAAAACTATATAAAATTCAAAAATAATATATAAAATTTGAAAATATATATATAAAATTTCAAAAAAATATAAATTCAAAATATCTATATAAAGTTTGAAAAAAACATATAAAATTCGAAACAAATAGATATTAAATTTTGAAAAAAATTATAAAATTCGAAAACAAAACATATAAAATTCAAAATATATATATATATGAAATTTCCAAAAAAATTATAAAATTCGAAAATAATAATGAAAGTAAAAAAAACATATAAAATTCATAAAAAATTTAAAAAATTTGAAAAATCATATAAAAATATAAATTCAAAAAATATATATAAATTTCGAAAAAATATATAAATTTTGAAAAAAATATATATTTCAAAAATATCATATTAAAATGAAAAATAAAGTATACTAGTCAAATAATTGTTTTGTATTCTGTAATTCAAAATGGGAAAAAAACAAGTTGGTACTAGGCAAATAGTTGTGCAAATAGAAATATAAAAAACACAAGTAACCAAAGTACAATACACCAAAATAACATTTAGGCAGAAACATATATTTTTTTCAAATATATATCTTTTTCGAATTTATATATGTTTTTCGAAATTTATATTTTTTTCGAGCATTTAACATATATCTTTTGATTTTATATTTTTTCCCGAATTTTATATATATTTTCCAAATTTTATATTTTTCTTTCAAAATTTATCGGGGTGTGACAATTATAATTTCAAAAACCCTTTTAGCAAGTACTAAATACTACCCTGTCTAATCAAAACTTAAATGTAGACTCTACTTCCAATTGTAGAATCAGTAAAACCAAATGCAGAAATCAAAGTAAAACAGTTTACTGTAATGTATGTAGCAAAATAGATGCCAAATGCAGAATCTCTACATCCAAATGCAGCACATCTACCCCATATCAAAATGTAATTATGAATCTTAGTTTTGAGGCAAATCCATATGAAATATATTTTCAAATAGCATCCCAAACATGCTTGAAAAAAACAAAAATTAAAAAACCTTATTTTCTCAAAAAAATTGTATAAAATCCTAAATGGATAAACTACAAGTTTGGAGGTAAGATAGGGTAACCCTATCAATACCCTATCTTAGTTTTTATTTTAGGAATTCACCCACTTCAGCATTACTTTAACCAAATGCAACATTGCTACAGCCAAATGCAGTATTGTTATGTTTTTAAATGTCCTGAATTATAACCTAATTGAACCCCCAAGGTGTAAGGATATTAATGGAAACCATTATAATTAAAAAAACCCTTTTAACAAGTACTAAATACTAAAATAAAATATAAAAACTTAAATGCAACAAATCTACTTCCAATTGTAAACCAGGGGCAAAACGGTCATTTTATCGCAAATTTTTACGAAACGAAACATTTTTAAGCTTATTAGTGTAATATTGAATCAGTCAATAGGGGTTGAATATAGTTTTTCAAAAGTCGATAAATGGCAGAATGTTGGGTTTTTTGGTGGTTGCGACAATACTCAGAGTAGCGGGCCGCACCTTGCTTCCCTACACGCGCGACATTTTTCAAAACCTCATATCTAGAGCTACAGACCTCGAATCGAGACAATTTTTGTTGTGTTGGAAAACTGACACCTTGAAATTGTATATAGGCTTCTGAATCGCTCGAGTTAACATATTTTTGAGTGAGTTATGTTCGTTTGAAAGTGATAATATATTTTAAACTTTTCATGTCGCGAGTTTTTTTCAAAATTCATATTTTTCGGCTCGCTTACCAGAATTCATTTCCGTTTCTTTTTATGGACTTCTTAGAGCCTCCTTTATCATATATATCTTCAGTTTTTGAGTGGTGGTCCAAGCACCACGGTTTTAGCACCCAAACTCATGTTTTACCCATTTTTTGTTCGATTTTGTTTAATTCTTCCGCACTTCGTCATTTCCCTCGTTTCTCAGACCCGTTTCGGAACCTGAGTAATATCGGGGCATGACAATTATAATTAAAAAAACCCTATTAATAGTACATTTTAATTATAGTCCTTTGAATATAATTTGTTGGACACGGGATATCAATAATTTCGCATTCATTATAATCCGATGTAACTCATTATAATATTACTTATAAAATTACATATATAATATTTCTAATTTTTAACTCAAGTTATTTGTGTGTTATATTCAAAGTTTGTATGCACTTACGCTTTATAGCATGCATAAATTGTATAATATATCATGTACTTATTTATAATTACGAGTATATTGCGGGTGTTATGCATAATTATACATATATAAATTTATTTTATTAAATAATCAACAGTTTATAATTATTATTTTTTGGAAATTCGGATACCCATAAATTACTATACCAGTCACAATAAATTTGTTGTAAGGATGATATCAATAATCTCATATTCATCACAATCCGAAGACCTATTATATGTAATCTGATTTTATTATATAATAATTGAAATCTTTATGGACTATCTTACTAAGTAACCATATATTATGTTACTCGTTATAATATTACTTATAAAATTACATATATAATATTTATAATATGTAACACAAGTTAATTGTGTGTTATATTCAAAATTTATGTGCACTTAGACTTTATTGCATGCATAAATTGTATAATATATCACGTACATATTTACAATTACGAGTATATTGCGGGTGTTATGCATAATTATACATATATAAATTTATTTTATAAAATAATTGACATTTTATAATTATTTTGTTTTGGAAATTCGGATACCATTAAATATTTTGGAAAATAAATTTATGTGTGTATAGTTATGCATACCATCCGTAATATAGTCGTAATCGCAAAACAAGTACGTTATATATTATACAATCCGTGTATTATATAAAGTGTAAGTGCACACAAACGTTGAATATAAACACGCAACTAAGTAGTGTTAAAAATTATAAGTATTATATACGTAAATTTATAAGTAATATTATAACGAGTAACATAGTATATGGTTACTTAGTAAGACAGTTCATAAAGATTTGAATTAATATAAAATAAAAATCATTACATATAATAGGTCTTGTGATTGTGACGGGTGTACGATTACCGTTATGCCGAATGTAACAAAAATATTGTGATGGGTCTAGTAATTTGTGGGTATACAAATTTCGAAAAATAATAAATAATAAACTATTAATTATCTTCTAAAATAAATTGATGTGTGTATAGTTGTGCATAACACCCGTAAATTAGTCATAATCGCAAAACAAGTACGTTATATATTATACAATCCGTGCATTCTATAAAGTGTAAGTGCACACAAACGTTGAATATAAACATGCAACTAAGTAGTGTTAAAAATTATAAGTATTATATACGTAAATTTATAATTAATATTATAACGAGTAACATAGTGTATAGTTACTCAGTAAGACATTTCATAAAGATTTGAATTAATATAGAATAAAAATCATATTACATATAATAGGTCTTGGGATTGTGACGGGTGTAAGATTACCGTTATGCCAGATTCAACAAATACATTATGATGGGTCTAGTAATTTGTAGATATACTAATTTTCAAAAATAATAAACAATAAACTGTTAATTATTTTGTAAAATAAATTTATGTGTGTATAGTTATGCATATCATCCGTAATATAGTCGTAATTTTAAAACAAGTACGTTATATATTTTACAATCCGTGCATTCTATAAAGTGTAAGTGCACACAAACGTTGAATATAAACACGCAACTAAGTTGTGTTAAAAATTATAAGTATTATATACATAAATTTATAATTAATATTATAACGAGTAACATATTGTATGGTTACTCAGTAAGACATTTCATAAAGATTTGAATTAATATAGAATAAAAATCATATTACATATAATAGGTCTTGGGATTGTGATGGGTCTAGAAATTTGTGGGTATACAAATTTCGAAAAATAATAAATAATAAACTATTAATTATCTTATAAAATAAATTTATATGTGTATAGTTATACAATCCGTGCATTCTATAAAGTGTAAGTTAACACAAACGTTGAATATAAACATGCAACTAAGTTGTGTTAAAAATTATAAGTATTATATACGTAAATTTATAAGTAATATTATAACGAGTAAAATTATAAGTATTATTTCATACTTGTTAAAATAGTTTTTTTTTATTATAATTGTTTCCATGAATATCCTTACACTTTGGGGGTTCAATTAGGTTTTAATTGATGGCATTTAAAAACATAACGATGTTGCATTTTGTTAAAACAAATGTTGTATTTGGCTGTAGCAATGTTGAATTTGGTAAAAGCAATGTTGCAGGGGTTGAATCCCTAAAATAAAAGCTAAGATAGGCTATTGAAAGGGTTACCATATCTTACCTCCAAACTTGTGGTTTATCCATTTAGGGTTTTGTACAAACTTTTTTATGAGAGAATTTTTTTTAATTTTTGTTTTTTCAAACATGTTTGGGATGCTATTTGAAAATATATTTCATATGGATTTGCCTCAAAACTAAGATTCATAATAACATTATGCTACATTTGGATGTAGAGATTCTGCATTTGGTATCTATTTTGTTACATACATTACAGTCAATTGTTTGACTTTATTTTCTGCATTTGGTTTTACTAATGTTACAATTGGAAGTAGAGTTTCTACATTTAAGTTTTGATTGGACAGGGTAGTATTTAGTACTTGCTAAAAGATTTTTTTAATTATAATTGTTACACCCTGATAAATTTTGAAAGAAAAAAATAAATTTTGAAAAAAAATATAAATTTTGGAAAATATATATAAAATTCGGGAAAAAATATATAATTCAAAAGATATATGTTAAAGCTCGAAAAAAATATAAATTTAAAAAATATATATAAATTTCGAAAAACATATATAAATTTCGAAAAAAAATAAAATTTGAAAAAGATATATATTTGAAAAAAAAAATGTTTCTGCCTAAATGTTGTTTTGGTATATTTTACTTTGGCTACTTGTGTTTTTTATACTTCTATTTGCACAACTATTTGCCTAGCACCAACTTGTTTTTTTTTCCATTTTGAACTACGGAATACAATACAATTATTTGCCTAGTATACTATATTTTTCATTTTAATATGATATTTTCGAAATATATATATTTTTTCAAAATTTATTTATATTTTTTGAATTTATATTTTTATATGTTTTCTCAAATTGTTTATATTTTTTACGAATTTTATATGTTTTTTTTAATTTCATAATTAATTTCGAATTTTATAATTTTTATTAAAATTTAATATATATAATATTTGAATTTTATATTTATTTTCGAATTCCCCAGCTTTCTATCTCAAGGAAAGTTGATTACAATGACCTAGATGTGTAGAACAATTGACACGTGCTATATCCCTACCTATGTGCTGGCAAGTCTCAATACACGTCTTGTATATATATCTAAGGTCAGGTCAAAGCTTCCAAATGAAGCTTTTCTAATTTAATTTAATTTAATTTAGCACACATATAGGCTCACTTATGTAAATGTGATTCTACAATCTGTAACCCCAATTAGAATGATTAACAATGTATTTAAACATATATATAGATATACATATGTATAAATATATATATATATATATATATATACACACACACAAACATTTAACTACTGTTTGCTACTTTTGTTTTTTAATTAAAATCTTTATAAACATTTAATCTCAAAATAAATAAGGATTAAATGTTTGAAAAAAATATATAAAATTCAAAAATAATATACAAAAATTGAAAATATATATATAAAATTTGAAAAAATATAAATTCAAAATATCTATATAAAGTTTGAAATAAACATATAAAATTCGAAACAAATATATATTAAAGTTTGAAAAAAAATATAAATTTCGAAAAACATATATAAATTTTGAAAAAATATATATAAATTCGAAAAATATATATAAATTTTGAAAAAAAAAAATATAAATTCAAAAAATATATATATTTGAAAAAATATATATGATTCCGTTGAGGCAAATGTAACAAATATATTCACACAACCGAACATTCAAGCTAGGGTAACAAGGTGCAAGAAATATGAGTGAGGCAAAGGGGGAAAAAATACAGTAATAAGGACAACCCAAAGATATACATACTTCCTATAACCATGGAGTTTACAAATTAATTATATGAGGCAAAGGTGAAACAGTAGACTATACTAAAATACATAACCAAACCATGAATAGATAATCTATATATGCTTCATACCTGAGAGAAAGGTGTGAGAGATTGATGTGCGATTTGGAGGTTTTTCAAGGGTTTGGGCTCTCTCTGCGTGTTTAATAATGAAACTCCTAAACAAAAAATTGAATTATATTGATTATTAAGTTTGACTTATTGTGTATTTACCAATCTATCCATTGACTTCATTTCCATTAAGATCTCTTTTGGCGGGAGCTTTTGGGGGGAATATATGCACAGTGTAAATGAAAAGGGGGAACACTGTATATCACTGTTGTGTATATATATATATTTTTTATTTATTTTTTTGTGGTCAAATTATTGAGCCCCAATTTTTTTTGCCACATAAACTGTCACATAGGTGAATTGTGACCGATAGTGAGAGAATGAATGGAGACCCATAATTACATGGAAATCAATAGTTATATCAACTTTTTCTCATATAGGCCTTTCAAATCAACTTTGGTCACTTTTATTTCTTCCGTAAAATCCAAATCATTCACTACCCTGTACTTCTGTTTTGAAGTCAATGAATTGTTCCTGCTTTTGGACTTGGACAACTTTGTCCCACTATGGAATATGCTGTCCCTTGTTAACTCTCAACAATTCCAACAAAAATATCCAAATCTTCCGACTCTCCTAATTAATTATACTAGCTATATATATATATATATATATATATATAGTAGTATAATACAACCAAAACAGTAATCAAAATTCTGGTAGTTCTGGTAGACCTCCAGCTCTCATAAATAGATGGTACCAAAAGTCCATGCCATCATCATCACCAACATTGTAGCTGTACTCGTTCACAGCTTCTCTAATCGGAGATAATGGAAATTCAAGCTGTAATTCATTCCCAACGGACAATTCTTCCCGCCAAAAGCTTTCGTCGATTTCCGGTTGTTCATCCTTAATGTAGACCGTGGTGTTTGGTTGCACATTTATGTCTGTTACCAATGAGAGTTCACTAGACGAGGAGGGTTGTGGACTCCCAATTCCCTCCTCAGCCGGAAAATTTAATTTTATCAATTCGGATTGATCACTTGGAATTTTGGAATCAAATTTGTGATTTTTGAGCCTTTTCTTCAAGTGGGTGTGCCACACATTTTTTATTTCGTTGTCTGTTCGTCCCGGTAATCTCGCGGCAATTGTAGACCATCTGAAATTAATGGAGTAATTAACAATTTTTCGTATAAAATATTTGCACAAGTTTGGCATTAATTATTGTTTAAGAAATAGTAATGAGCAATATAAAAGATTGTGCTTATCTCTTAAAATAATTTAAAACATTTTTTAATTGATACACAATAGGCCAAAGAGATTTTATGCTCTATTTGAATAGAAAGATGCAACAAGTACTATTCTTAATATACATGCATACATACATACAGACCTGATTATATGATTATGACACAATAGAGAATCTTTCAGCTCTCCATGTGTAACTATTCTTTTACAAAAAGGTAAAGGGCAAGAACTCCCAAACTATACTCTCTCCCAACTAACGCCCTTTAATATTTTAAAGTGCCACAAAAGCCCCCAAATTCAAAAAAATAGTTTTATTAATTACACTTTCACCCTTTTATATTTTACTAATTATATTTTCATCCCTTATTACAAAATATATATTACAAAAATTATAATTTGATTTTTTTATAAAATTTTAAATAAACATATAAAATTTGAAACAAATATATATAATTTGTAAAAAATATATAAAATTTAAAAAAACATATAAAATTCGAAAAAACATATAAAATTCTAAATATATATACAAAATTCAAATATATATATATATATATATATATATATATATAAAGTGTGACTGAAGTTTAAGTGGACAAGCCTCAGAGTCATTCAAACCATTAATTTTGATTCAAATATTAATATATTCACGGTGTGGTTCGCTTTCGATTCCGACCGAAATCGGAATCGAACCGATACTTTCGGTTCTTTAAAAATAAGAACTGGAATCTAACTGTTGATTTTGATCCAAATATTAATATATTTAATTTTAATTAAAATATTTTAATAAAGTATCGGTTTGATTCCGATTTCGGTCACCATCGTGGGGCATGTGTCACCATCGTGGCCCTTGAAATAACTCTGCAGAGAGCTGGAGAAGATCCGTTACCTTGACTAATGACTCTGAGATTTGTCCACTTAAACTTCAGTCACACTTTATATATATATATATATTTGAATTTTATATATATTTTAGAATTTTATATGTTTTTTGAATTTTAAATATTGTTCACGAATTTTATATGTTTTTTTCGAATTTTATATATTGTTTCAAAATATATATATATATTTTTAATTTTATATGTTTTTTTTAATTTTATATATTTTTTACGAATTATATATATTTTTTCGAATTTTATATGTTTGTTTCGAATTTTATATGTTTATTTTGAATTTTATATAAAAAAATTAAATTGTAATTTTTGTAATATATATATTTTGTAATAAAGGGTGGAAGTGTAATTAGTAAAATAAAAGGGATGAAAATATATTTTTATATTATAACTAGAAGGTAAAGTGTATGTTTTAAATAATTTGGGGAATTTTTAGATTAGCACGTTTCTTACAAAAGTTCAATAATTTGGGGGGGTTTTTTGACCTTTTACCCTTTACAAAACAACACAAAGATGTGTTTGTATATATATATATATATATATAGACAGGGAGAGGGACAAAAGATCTTGGATTTTAAGTCCTCTCCACATGTGAAGACAAATATTTTGAAATCTAATTAAGCTGCACACAACTTGTTGCTTCATTCATATTAGAGTAATTAAGAAAGTCATCACGTTCAATAGTGAGGCCCTGTGGCCAATCATAAGGTAACCTATAATTTTAAAAATTATACAAAATAAGATTCATATCAATATGATCTATATAATTAATTAGGTTTTACTCTTCTGCATATTTAACCATGACAAATTTCTCTAACATAATATAATGGCTCTTATATATATAGAACTACTATAGTACATATACATATATATAGGTTCTTCAATTGCATGCCCATCAAACTATGGTTTAATTTAATCAGATTATATATATATTAAAAAAATGTTTTTTGCAGGATTTGAGAAGTTGATTAGTACACACCTGTTTCCAAGCATTTCATGCAACTTAATTATGGTTTCTTCTTCTTCCTTGCTGAAATTTCCCCGTTTGATATCTGGTTTCAAATAGTTCGTCCACCGGAGTCTGCAACTCTTTCCACATCTCAGTAGACCTAACACAAAGGCAAAACCAAATCCTTTTACAAACAACTCATAGGCAATATAATATATATATGTGTGTGTGTGTGTGTGTGTTGGAAGTTTCAAACACACTGTGTATCTAGCTAGCAATCCTAGCAAAACTTGGACTATTCTTCAAAAGAAATTCAGATAAATTGGTTGGTGAATTAATTTTATTTTCAATCCTGTAACATATATATATATGATTAAACATATATAAGACATGCACGAGTCATACATTAGAATAAAATTGTTGATATAGTATGTGCATATATTCATGTTATACAAATTAATGTGTGTGGGTGCAGAGGGTATATATATAAAAATTTATATCTTCCGTCCTCTATATATATATATACGTTTACATATGCATGGTCTAAATAAACATAAAAAAGGCAAGTTTAGAATTTGTAGTAATTACCTGCTAGTTTTGGAAGTGCTCTCCAATTGCCATGGCCATGTTGTTGAATGTAAGAGACCAAAACTTGATCTTCTTCAGGAGTCCATGGCCCTTTCTTGAGTCCCATCTTCTCACAACATGGAGCTCTCACCATCTTTATTAGACTCTCACACAGTCTCACACAGGCTCACACACACACAACACACTCTTTGTGTTGAGATATATATATCTTAAAGCTGAAGAGAGTTTGTGTAAAGCTCGCGAGTGGGTATTTATCCTCAAGATGTTGGACAAGTCAAAAGAGTTAAAAACTAGTCCCAACGCAGCATCTCTTCATAAAAAGTCTAGCATGCTATTTCCACGAAAGAGGATCTCTCTACCTCTCCATATATAAAATATTTTTGGTACACTATCATTGGTTGGATATATATATATATATATATATATATATATATGTATATAGGTACACACATGCAGTTACACACACGTTTATTTTAATATGATTCTCTGCTTAAATAAATTTGTCACTTTGTGATTGCTTGAGAGTATAGAGAAGGGTCCATATATATGATGAGGCAAAAATAAAAAATATATATGTGCATGGTTCTTATAAATTAATGTATACATGTGTATGTGTGGTACAAGTTGTAGTTAATAAGAGTCTAACACACCTATTATTCTTAGCACCAAAATTCTCAAAGCTATTTCTTTGTAGCTTCCTAAGCCATCTGTTCATTTATTTTTGTATGAAATAGTTGTGCTATGGTCAATTAATTAATTACTTAAAAATATATATATATATATATCTTTGCTATGGCCAAGAACCATTTTATCCACTTTGTATCTTTGATAACTTTCTCCGAAGAGCAATTCAAAAGATTAAAATACAGCAACAGTACGTACTAGTGATTTTCAATTATTGATATATATATATATATTTTTTCAAAACATAGTAGCTTTCTAATAGTATTTCAATTTGAACGATAGTTTTCACGACTAATAATCTAATTAAATTATTTCTTTTTTTTGAAGACCATGTGTATCCATGATATAAATCAACTAAACTTGTATAGATAACACCGTAAGGTCTTACATTTTTTAATTTTTTTTCCAACTTCTGTTTCATAAAACTAATACTCTTAAAATTTAAATTAGCTTGCAAAATAAGAATAATAGTAATGATAAAGACAAACATATTTCTCTCGTTTCAATTTCTCGAAGTGACTTTCATAATGTAATATAATTGACTGTACTATTACATACGGAACAAAGGGGATCACTCTCCTTGATCTAGTAACCATCTTTGCATGATCAATTTTTAAGCAAATGACTATTTCATTTCTTGATTTTCTTCGTAGATATATATATAGGATATGTATGGTCACGTCACGTGGGAGTAATATGGTTATATGAGTGGTCAAATGAATAACTGCTTGTTTGGTAGACGGTATGAAGTTGGTTTTTAGTTTTGGTTTGGTTGGAATTGGTGTGGTTTTATTTTGGTTCCAAACCATGTTTGGTGCAGATGGTTTTGGTGTAAGAAAAAGTGATGCTGAAAAACCAAACCATGTTTGGTAGAATTGGTATAGGTTGAAATTCTGAATATTAATATATTAATATATATAGGTTAAAATTCTGAATATTAATATATTAAAATATATTAATATATGGTTTTCATATTTTATTTATTAATAAATATTAATATATATTAATATTAATATATTTTAATATATTAATATATTTTAATATTAATATTAATATATTAAAATATTTTAATATATTATAATATTAAAATATATTAATATATAAATATTAAAATATATTATAATATTAAAATATATTATAATATTAAAATATATTAATATTAATATATTAAAAATGATATATATATATAATATATATATTTCGGATTGCTACAGTAGCCGCACCAAACCAAAACTATCAAAAATGATAGTTCCAAATTCCTTCACAAATTTGACTCCATGGAGTTGCTTCAGTATTGGTACCAAATTTCCACACCATTTACCAAACATGGTGTTGTGCCATTTTTTCAAACCAAGCCCAAATTTTTGGCTCCATTTCATTTGTCAAACATGCAGTAAAAGTGTAGCATTTTCCAAGTTTACAGTCAATGTTTTTTTTTTTTTTTTGGGTAATTAAATGTATATTAACAAAGGAAGGCAAGCCAACCCCACCAAAAACAACTCCATCAAGGAACAAAGCAGAACCAAGCTACATAAGCCAAAATGCCAGAATAAAAAAACAAGCACTAAAGCTACAAAGGCTAATCACAAAGCCTAACAAATAAAATAATCAGCAACATCAATGAATTGTTAGACATCTGCAATGTTCTTGAATTGGTTGGAAAATCTGAGCTTTGAAGTCATCATCCTATGCCTGATGCACTCATCAATGCACTTAATGGCATGTGCAGGGGAACTAAAGGAGCCCTTGAAGATCCTATTGTTTCTTTCCTTCCACAAGAAATAAACATAACTGGCAAAGCACAGCCTGAAAGTAGTGGCCACATTGTTGATGACCTTGCTATCCCACATGGAAGATGCCCAAAGAATGATCTTGTTGAAGGAGTGATCCCCCGAGTATGTTCCACATTTGTCTTGGCACCATTGCCACACTTTGATGGAGAAGTTGCAAGCAAAGAACAGATGATCATGAGATTCATTGACAATACCACAGAGAGGGCAAAGAGTTGAGACTCCCATAGATATGCCTGGTTTGTCTTTGGTATTCAATCTGTTTTGGAGAGCCAACCATGTAATGAAGGCATGTCTAGGGATATGATCTTGAAACCAAGCAGAATGATGCCATTTTGAGACAAGAGAGGGGGCTAGAAGAGCATGGTATGTTGTCTTGAAGTTGAAACTCCCATTGTTGGATAGAGTCCAAGTAACCTAGTCCTCAGTGCCCTCATGAATGATAGGAAGCAGGGCCGGCCCTAGGACTAGGCGACCCAGGCGGTCGCCTATGGCCTCCGGCCCCGAGGGGCCCCATTTTTTTTTTATTGTATTTTTAATTTTTTTTAATAATAATACTTTTTTAACCTTAAAAAAGTTTAATTAGTTTCTCAAAGTAATTTAAAACAAAGTTTAATATAATTACACAATTTAGGACCTCAATTTTTTAAAATAAAAAATGTTCTACTATCGGTCCAACAAAAAAATAATTTGTTTAGCAGTTTACTTCGTACTAAATCCAAACTCAATTTCACAATTGACGCCGGACAGAATAGAGATTATTCTGCAGGCTAGTGCAATAGGTAATTTGCAAGGAAAAGAACAGGAGAATTCGATCCAAAATTTCAGAGAACACTCTGGAATTCAATAAAATTGTTTATAATCAAGAATGAATAAAAAACAACCCACAAGACGTATTTAAATAGCTGAAAATCGACCCCTAATGGGATTTTTGCCAAAAATAGCAAAACTCTAAAAGTCTTACCAAAACGAAATACGGAAAGAAATCAAAAGAATGCCAAAAATCTGGCCCGAATCGAGTTCAGAATCATCTCCTAATCGACAAATAAAAGATTACCATAAATAGCAAAAAATAACTAAAAATAAAGATTTGAAAAGGAAAAGATCGGATTTGGGGCTCGAAACGATGTGCACCGAGCGTAGTTGGGTGGCCACGACGTGCGCGCTGAAATTAGCTTTCCGAATTGGGGTCACGGGCGCTAATCGGACACTTGTAGCTCCAGTTATGGCCAAAAAACCGACACGTGCACGAAAACCGCCCCAATTAGGCTAGATCACGATTTCTTGCCATCTTTGCGCTGATCCTCCCGCTCAAGGTAATCCAGCACCATTAATGAGCAATCTGACAATTCGGCATCGTCTGACTCGGATCCCCCTGCATCAGTCACCCCGGGTTGGAAAGAACTCGTCCTCGAGTTCATAGCAGCATCATTAGAATCCGCAAAACAAGGAGTCAGATGTTTCACATTAAAGACATCAGAAGTCTTCAAGTGATTAGGGAGACGCAACCTGTATACGTTGTCATTATTCTTCTACAATATCTCACAGGGTCCAATCTTCCTCTCCTTAAGCTTATTATACTCGCCAACAGGGAAACGATCACGAGTTAATACAACTCAAACAAAATCACCAACATCAAAAAGTACATGACGACGATGACTGTCCGCTCGAGCTTTGTACTTGGCATTGCTCTCGTGAAAGGCCCGTTTCACCTGCTCATAGATGCCTCGAAGATGTTGGGTCAACTCATCTGCCCTAGGATGCACACGGCCCACACGTGGAATCGACGCTAAGTCCAATACTCCAGATGGATTCTAACCATAGACGATCTCAAAAGGGCTCATTCCTGTGGTCTTGCTCGTTGACCTGTTGTAGGCAAATTCTGCTTGAGGTAATGTCAGATCCCACTGCTTGGGTTTAGTGCCTGCTAAACACCTCAACAGATTGCCTAGACTCCGATTCACCACTTCGGTCTGACCATCCCTCTGGGGGTGATAAGCGTTGCTGAAATTCAGATTCGTGCCCAACTTTCCCCATAAGCTCCTCCAGAAATTACTGATGAACTTGGTGTCTCGATCTGAAGTGATGGATCGAGGAACACCATGGAGACGCACAATCTCCCTGAAGTAAAAATGGGCTATCCGGACAGCATCCATGGTTTTCCTGCAAGCTACAAAGTGGGCCATCTTGGAAAACCTGTCAACCACAACTAAAATAGAATCACAGGCCCGTTGGGTTCGGGGTAAGCCCAACACGAAGTCCATATTGACATCGATCCAAGGAGCTTCGGGAACCGGTAAAGGGGTGTAAAGGCCTGCATTGGTGAGGACACCTTTCAACCTTTGGCATACATAACAATGCTCCACAAAGTGAGCCACGTCACTGGTCAATTTGGGCCAATAATAATCAGAAGCAATAAGGGCCAATGTCTTGTCTCGCCCGAAGTGACCCTCATTATGAAGTTCACTAATAATTTGTTGCCTTAGCGAACAATCTGGAATGCACAATTGTAGCCCACGAAACAAATAACCATTATGCAAAAGGAAATCATGACGATGACCAGATGTTACCTCCTGAATGATCTTTCCAAAGGAAGGATCCGTGGCATACAAATCAGTGAAAGATTCAAATCCTGTGACTCGGGTACTCGTGGTGGTGAAGAGTAAAGTGCGACGACTAAGGGCATCTGCAACACGGTTCAGGTTCCCTGATAGGTGCCTCAGGGAAAAAGTGAACTCTTGTAAATACGCCACCCATTTGGCATGTCGTTTGCTCAGCTTGTGTTGACCATTGATGTACTTCAGGGCCTCAGGATCAGTAAGAATGATGAATTCCTTATGCACAAGGTAGTGACGCCAATGATTCAAGGACTAAACGATGGCATAGAACTCCAGGTCGTAAGTGGAGTAATTCTTCTTGGATCCCGACAGTTTCTCATTGAAAAAACCTATGGGTCGCCCTTCCTGACTTAGAACACCACTAATGCCAACTCCAGATACATCACAATTCAGTTCAAACACTTTATCAAAATCAGGGAGTGCCAACACCGGTGCCTCTGTCATCTTCTGCTTGACTAGTTGAAAGCTGGCTTCTGCCTCCTTAGACCAGTGGAAATCACGCCCCTTGAGGCACTCTGTGATAGGAGCAATCAGGGTGCTGAAATTCCTAATGAAGCGGCGGTAGAAAGATGCCAACCCATGGAAACTCCTGACATCATGTAAGGTTTTTGGGTGGGGCCACTCCAAGACTGCATCTATCTTCGACTGATCTGCAAGAACACCATCAGTAGACACAACAAAACCCAGAAAAGTTACAGAAGTAGTGAAGAAAGAACATTTCTTCTGATTAACAAACAGGCGCTCTTTCCTGAGCATATCAAAAACTGCACGGAGGTGATCAAAGTGTGAGGCCCATGTAGGGCTATAAATAAGGATATCGTCGAAGTAGACTACCACGAATTTCCCCATGAAGGGCCGTAAAACCTGATGCATAAATCTCATGAACGTGTTGGGCACATTGGATAGTCCAAATGGCATGACCATCCACTCATACAACCCATGTTGCGTCTTAAACGCCGTCTTCCACTCGTCTCCGGGCCTTATTCGGATTTGGTGGTATCCGCTCTTAAGGTCAATTTTGGAGAAGACCTTAGAACCGAACAATTGATCTAGCATGTCATCCAGGCGGGGAATGGGAAATCTGTACTTCACCGTAATTCTGTTGATGGCTCTGCTGTCTACACACATGCGCTAGGAACCATCTTTCTTTGGCACCAGTAAAATAGGAACGACACATGGGCTCATACTCTCACGGATATAGCCCATCTCCAGCAACTCTACTACCTGTCGCTGCAACTCTTCAGCTTCCTTTGGGCTGAGGCGGTATGCTGGTCTATTGGGCAAACTCGAACCCGGGATTAGGTCGATCTGATGCTGAATATTTCTCATAGGCGGCAGTCCAGGAGGAAGGTCTTCTGACATCAAATCAGAGAATTCGAAAAGCAGCTGTTGGACCTATGTGGGTAATTCTGGAACCTCACCTGTTGCACTATTTCCACAAGACAGTAAAGCATAAACTACATGTTCACGCTCAACTTCAACCAAAAACCCGGACATAGAAAACAGATTGTCACTATTGACAACCGGGGTGGGATTGGGTCCTTCCCGACGAGGTGCCAACACAATCTTTTTCCCTTTGATGCTAAGGGAATATGTATTCTTCCGTCCGTCATGTACCACACTTCGATCATATTGCCAAGGTCTGCCTAACAGTATATGACATGCATCCATGGACACTACATCGCACCAAGCATTATCGAAATATTTCTTGCCAACAGAAAAAGACACTAAGCATCGTCTATCTACTGTTACCTCACTGCCTTTATTCAGCCATGACAGTTTATATGGCTTGGGGTGACGATCTGTCTTCAACTGCAATTTCTGGACAACGTCTTCAGAGACTACGTTCTCGCAACTGCCACTGTCAATAATCATCTTGCAGACTTTGTCAGCCACGGTGCAGGTTGTGTGGAAAATATTGGTTCTCAACCAATCATCTTCGGAATCGCCTCTGGGAGTCAGGAGGCTCTTACGAATGACTAGAGTTTCATGGCCGTCTCCATACAACACATCCTCATCTCCTTCAGTGTCATACACTGGCTCTCCAACCTCCTCAGTCTCGTCTTCCACGCCTTTCTCAAGCAATAGATTTTTGCCCGTCTGACTGGCAGGCTTCCTGCAATGGGTTGCTATATGCCCCTGTTCACCACATCAAAAACACTTAATAGTAGGGTTAGGATTACCCTTTGGTTGCTGCTGGGGAGGACGGGATTCTTGAGGGCGAGATGGCCTGTTGCTTTGGTCGTTTATGATGATAGGTCTTCTATTATGTTGTTTCTCTACAACAAGGGCACGATGGTAGGCTTCAGAAACTGTCCACAGCGAGTGAAGGCTGAGGGCATCCTGCAGAGGTTGTCGTAAACCCCCCAAATATCGCGCCACCATCTGTTCTTCTGTCTCAATCAGATCATTCCGAGCGATCAACTGATAGAACTCCTCCGTATAATCTTCCACCGATCTCATCCCTTGCCTCAACGAATAAAGTCGTTGAAACAGGGTTTGAGTATAGCCAAAGGGAAGGAAGTGGCTCTTTATCTTCTTCTTCATCTCCTCCCAATCAGTGATCTTGGCCTTGCCCTGCCTGTTCCTTGAACGTTTCAACTGCTCCCACCACGCAGATGCTCTACCCTTGAGTTTGATGGCCACCAATTTCACTTTCACACGATCTGAGACCTCTTTATAATCGAAAATTTGTTATACTTCATTCAACAAATCAATAAGGCAATCGGCTTGTAACGTACCAGAAAACTCGGGCAGGTCTACTCTGAAGCCGAGATCTCCATGACGATACTGATTGTGATACGGATTTTCGAAGGTGGAATTTTCGGTATCAGAATCTTCCACATCATGATTACCGATTTCCTGCACCGCCAGACGCTGGGTTAACTCTGCCACTTGCCTCTGCAAATCCTCAATCATAACATCCTGAACGTTACGATCACAGTGCGGGACTTCCTCAATCGGAACCTGCCCACGACGACCACGACCACGATAATTAGTCATTGAAAATTGATGGAAACACCGCCTCAGGAAGATGTTGGGCTCTGATACCAATTGACGCCGGACAAAATAGAGATTATTCTGCAGGCTAGTACAATAGGTAATTTGCAAGGAAAAGAACAGGAGAATTCAACCCAAAATTTCAGAGAACACTCTGGAATTCAATAAAATTATTTATAATCAAGAATGAATAAAAAACAACCCACAAATCGGGTTTAAATAGCTGAAAATCGACCTCTAATGGGATTTTTGCCAAAAATAGCAAAACCCTAAAAGTCTTACCAAAACGAAATACGGAAAGAAATCAAAAGATTGCCAAAAATCTGGCCCAAATTGGGTTCAGAATCATCTCCTAATCGACAAATAAAAGATTACCATAAATAGCAAAAAATAACTAAAAATAAAGATTTGAAAAGGAAAAGAGCGGATTTGGGGCTTGAAACGATGTGCACCGAGCGTATATGGGTGGCCATGATGTGCGCGCCAAAATTAGCTTTCCGAATTGGGGTCACGGGCGCTAATCGGACACTTGTAGCTCCAGTTATGGCCAAAAAACCGATACGTGCACGAAAACTGCCCCAATTAGGCTAGATCACGATTTATTGCCATCTTTGCGCTGATCCTCCCGCTCAAGGTAATCCAGCGCCATTAATGAGCAATCTGACATATCGGCATCGTCTGACTCGGATCCCCCTGCATCAACAATTTAGGGCTTCCAAAATTTTATATTTCACTTATTATATACTAAAAAAAATACAATCTCAATTTTCAACCCAACAAAACAAAATCTAATCAAAATTAAATTATAATTCTGATTAGGGCTAGAAGATTTTTATCGTACTCGCACAAGGTTTGACGACTACACTTAGGACTTTAGCGATATCAATTTTTCATGCGACTACACTTAATACTCTAATGACTGCCGCAATCACCCAATAACAATAATTTCTTACGAACACCAAAATGAACGGTTGTTTTCAAAACAAATTAATATTTAAATATTAAATGTGTGTTTTTAATAAAATAAAAAAATTTAAGTGTGTGAAGCTTTATGTATAGAGGGCCTTACTTTTGCTCTCGCCTAAGGCCTCAACTTATTTTGGAAATTTCAGGGCCGACCCTGATAGGAAGGTTGTTGAAACACCCCTGATGAGTACATCTTGTGAAAGAGAGAGAAATTATCCATGCATTCCTTCTGATCAATTTAGAGACTTTAGTGTTATCTCCCCAAGAGCCTTCATTAACATCATTGATGTTAATATTGTCATAGGGCAACCAATAGTCATGTCTAATGAATATAGAATTCACATTACCCATATGGTGTTTGATAAAGGCATTAGCAAGGCCTCTACACTTAAGAACTTTCCTCCAATTCCAAGAGCTAAGATTAGAAGCCTTAATGGTTCAGAAATTTCTTCCTCTGATGAGATTAGCTTTAACCCAATCACTCCAAGTAGATTGCCCATCATCACTAAACATATGCCAAATCCTTTTCATGATAACCACTTTGTTAATGTGCTTCAAATTAGGGATTCCTAGGTCCCCATTCTCCTTTGGAGTACAAACTCTACTCTAACTGACTTTGGCTCCATATTTGCTCAAAACACTACCCTTTCAAAGAAATCTACTCAAAACAGAATTGATCTCATTCAGAACATAGATGAGAATAACAAGGTGTGAGCTCCAAAAAATGTGAATGCTTACCAAGATAGCTTTAATCAATTGCATTCTCCCTGCATAGGATAAGAATTTTGAAGTCCAATTAGAAATTCTACTGGTGATCTTTTCAATAAGGGTCCTATAGGCATTGGATTTAAGAGTAGAAGAAGACCAAGAAATCTAAAGGGAAATACCCCCTAATCAAAACCAGATATGGCCAACATAGAAGCATGGTCATCATGTTGAACACTAGATAGAAATATTTGGCTCTTAGAGCTATTAGGATGAAGGCCAGAAATCAAGGAGAAGTGCTGGATTCCATATTATAAAGTAGAAAGGGAGTGAGGGTCCCCATTACAAATGAGCGAGCTTGGTTTTTTGGCACCTCCAATGATAACAAAAATTAGGATCATTATCAATAGCATCTTGAATAGAGGCTAAAAGAACATCCATGACAATCACAAAAAGAAAGGGAGAAGGAAGATCCCTTTGTCTTAGCCCTCTAGCACCCTTAAAGTAATCTTCAAGTTCACCATTAATAGAAATGGAGTAGAAGGGGGTACAAATGCAAGCTTTGACCCAAGTAATGAAAATAGGAGGGAAGCTAAGAACTAGAAGAGTATCAAGAATGAATTTCCAACTGGCAGAATCATATGTTTTATGAATGTCAATATTCAAAGAGCAATTGAGAATTGTAGTTGTAAGATGGTAACCATACAACAACTCTTGAACAATCATGAAACCATCACCAATTCTTCTATTTTGAATAAAAGCTATTTGGTGCTTGTTAATGAGGTGAGGCAATAATTTTTGCAATTTCATGGAAATGAGTTTTGAAATAACCTTGTAGACAGTGTTGCAGCAAGCTATTGGCCTAAAATCATTCATAGAAGAAGGGTTAAGGGTATTAGGAACAAAAGTGAGAGCAGTAGAATTGATTTCCTTGAGAATTAAACCATTCTGAAAAAATTCCTTGATAGCAATGATCAAGTCAAAGCCAATAATAGATCATGCCTTCTTAAAAAAACAACCATTAAATCCATCAGGCCCAAGAGCTTTGGTTGAGTTGAGGGATAAGAAACATTTTTGGATGGACTCAGAAGAAGGAATTTCAGAGAGTTCAAGCATGAACTCATCAGGAATGCTTTTCTTATAGATATCTCTGATAGCTTGGATACCAGGGTAAGAGTTTGAGTGAGTGCCCAGAAGATTCTTGAAGTGATTCACAGTTTCGTACTTGATAATCTCAATAGAATCAGTAGTGGTTCCACCAACTAAAGATAGAGAATTAATCATTTTCCTATTGTATTTGGTGCTAAAGGATTTCATGAAGAATTTAGAATTCCTATCTCCTTTTTTTAGCCAATTAATCCTAGCTTTTTGCTTGAAAAAAAACTTCTTTAGCATTAGAAAGAGAAATATACTTTTGGATGAGCAATTTATCCTCCTCCCTAGTGGCATCGTCAAGAGGATTGTTGTCAAGTCTGGTTTGGCAACCATCAAGCTCTTCTTTGGCTTTACAGGCCCTAACAGAGATATCACAGAACTCCCTTTTGTTCAACAGCTTCAGCTTGGTCTTGAGAACTTTGAGTTTTTGAGTGATTTGGAACATAGTATTTCCTGGAATTCTTTGTCTCCATAGCTTAGCAACAATATTAAAAAATTCACTACGATCAGCCATAAAATTGAAAATTTTGAAAGGAATAGCTCTTTTGGGCTTTGGGTTACCAGTCTTTACCACCATTAGAGAGTGGTCAGAGATCCCATAAGGGAAAAAATTGCACCTTGAGAGAGGCATAAAATTAGTCCAGCAATCATTAATGAGAGCTCTATCAAGCTTTCTAGAAATGTTAGCAATACCTGCACATTTGTTGGACCATGTGTGGAATATTTCAGTGAATCTTAAATCATTCAATTCCTCATCATGTAGACAACTTCTACAATCATGAATACCAACATTCCAAGCCCTAGAGCCTCCAAAAGTTTCATTTGGGTGTGTGATGGTATTGAAATCCCCCATGATAATCCAAAGGGAGGCAACCAAAGTTCGGCCAATGGAAGAAAGATCATGCCAAAAAGGTTTCCTTTGAGTTGTTGTGTTATAAGCATAAACAAACGAACATAACATATGGTGTTGAGTACCAATCTCCTTAAATTCAGTGTGAATAATCTGGGCAGAGTCATAAAGCTTGGTGACAAAGAGGGTTATAGGATTAAAAATTATCCAAATTCTTCCAAGACTAGAGAATTGGTAATTGTTGAAATAATGCCAAGAAGGGGTAATGGCATTAAAAATGGTTAGAAAGTTACCTTCTTGAACCTTGGTTTCAATGATGGCAAACATTTGTAATTGTTAATCCTTGATCAGCTTCCTAACCTTCTTTTGTTTGGCAGAGGTATTGAGGCCTCTAATGTTCCAAGCAGTTGTGGTCATTGAGACAAGGAATGAGCCAACAATCCATTAAATCCTAAAAGAGGAGGTTTGGGGTTGACATCCCTTAGCTTGTGCTTCTTATTCTTATTCTTCTTTTACCACCATTAACAAGGCTGGTAGGGGTGGAAATAAACCTATACTTCTTCGGGCCACTTGCTTTGATCGTCTTGAAGATTATCGAAAATCTTAAAGAAATTTTTTTGAAAGATCTCAAAGAAATTTTTCCTAAAATATTTAGAAAGGAATTTAATACAAGGTCTCGATATATGATATATCAAGAGCTCAAACAAGATCACTATTAGAGGTGTTCATTTTGTCCCACATCAGATCCGAATGAAAAAATAAATGAGTATATAATGGGTGGACGTTAATTTCACCTATCAACTTAAGTTTTTTTATCAAATCGCGAAGCTTCTGACTCGTTATAGTTAGTATCAGAGCCAAACACATTCCTTGATCTGGTGCCACGCCAAACACCTGTTTGGGTCCCCACCACCCGGGCCGAGTCCGGGTCTAAGGCGGGCATACAAGGTAGTCCGATCGCAATGAAGGCGGTGTGCGAGTTCAGATGAGGGAGAATGTTAGAGGTGTTGTTTGTCCCACATCGGATCCGGATGGAAAAGTAAATGGATATATAATGGGTGGATGTTAACCTCACATATCAGCTTAAATTTTTGGGTCGAATCACCAAGCATCTGACCTAATACAATCACTCTAATTGAAAATTTAAAGCTTGAGACTCCTACTAAATAGATAAGAAATTATGTAAAATTATTAATTACAATGAGATTTTGCAAAATTTTGTCGCAATTAAACATCTTCCCCTCACCATCTTTTGATGTGAGTCTCAACTCTGATATATCAAGATACTAAACTAAATAAATTAACCTAGATAAAAATATAATTCACTTTTATACATATTCCATTTTCATAATCTTTAAAATATAGTGAGTAATTAGTATTAACAAATACAAATTTCAACAAACTCTCCTAAACAAGTGATATTATAACACTTTTGCTCGATACTTCACTATTTTTTTTGTGTTTATCAATATTTGGGTTTATATATATACCGATTGTAACATAAACATATATTTGTACAAACATATGCAAAAATACATGATGTCAGTATTAGGGCCGTAAATGAACCAAATGCTCAACAAACAATTCGAGTTCAGTTAGATAAAAACTCGGCTTACATTTGTTTATTTAATAAGTGAATCAAGCTCAAACAATTTTTTCAAGCTCGCTTCATAAATGAACCAAGTTCAAATAAGTATGAGCTCGGGTAAAAAATGTTCGCGAACAAAACTCGTGAACGTGCTCGTAAACAAGGCTTGTTAAAAGCTCACACATATATATATATATGGATTATAAATTATTATATTATGTAATATATAATATAAAATTTTAATATATCTAAAGCCTATTTACTTGACACATGCAGATTTAATTTAATATAGGACAAAGTCCTCACCCAACAAATATATTAAGCTCAATATTATTATTATTATATAAAAAACTATTAAAGACCTTAATTTCTAACAAATAACCCAATCTAAGTGACTATTGATAAGAGTAATATATGTTACAACTGAACCGAGCCGTTCGTAAACAGGTTAGAGCTCGACTCGTTAAAACTAGCGCTTGGTTCGGGCTTATTTGTTTAACAGATGAATCAAATTTGAACATAATTTTTATGCTCGTTCAATAAATAAACAAACTTGAACATTGCAAACTCAACTCATTTATGGCGTAGTTAGTATTACTCACATGGTCAACCATAATATAGTAAATCCTACTCCCTCTGTCCCAATTTAAGTGTCCACCTTTACAATTCAATCCATTCCAAAATAAGTAAAGTCAATGTCACTTTATTTGGTCAATTTACCAATCTACCCTTCAATAATTCAAGTTATAAAATATCTAAACTATAAATATCACATCATTTGGTATGACCAATGGTAAAATTGATTTTTTCTTCATTATCACATCAATAAAAATTATTATCTTAAAAGATTGAATTCCTCACAATAAATTTATAATTTGGGACATAAGGAGTTTAATTTAGGACCAAATACAAAATTATTCATCATGAATATTGGTTAGAATATTTGAGCTGTGATATTTGGGACCCAAGCGTAAAACATTGAGAATATTTTCTAAAGTTGAGATTGCCAAACAAAAAGATAGTGCATTTTGGGACGACTTGATCGGCCCTGGTCAAAGTCAACTTTTTGATGCTCATTAATACCCTTCGTGTACTGTATCTTAAATCAACTTGCTTACTTATTTAATAATTAATTCCATGATGTAACATTTATAATTTGTTATTATAGATAATTTGGAAGTAACCACAAGAGAAACACAACAAAAGGCACACACCTAGATAAATATATATTATCAACATGTGTATATGTGAGAAAGCATCTTAAAAAAAAATACAATAGAATTGTGAATGATGCTTTGTCAAAAATATTCATCATTGGAATTCCAATCCAAAAAATGATATGTGATTGTAAAAGAAAATTCGTATGCGATTAATTTTAGAATTGACGAAGCTATATATGCAAAATAAAATAAAATAAATAAAAA
The DNA here is from genome assembly GCA_963922005.1 of Cornus suecica. Lineage (NCBI taxonomy): Eukaryota > Viridiplantae > Streptophyta > Magnoliopsida > Cornales > Cornaceae > Cornus > Cornus suecica. The sequence goes on along the minus strand of OY998246.1, from coordinate 6,542,740 downwards.
TCCCATTTAATCAAGGATAAGTAAAAATTTACCGGTTGCTAATAATATTATAAATTCCCAACAGAAAAGAAAAATTTGTTGACAACAAGAGTTTGGGTCAATGCATGAATGATTATAAATGTGCAAATAAAAAATAAATTAAAGAAATAATTCCACATTTAGTCAAGGATAAAAAAAAATTTGCCACTTAGTAATAATATGCTAAATTCCCCGCATCTTAATCATGAAATATATTAAAGAAAAGGACAACAAGAGTTTGGGTCATGAATGGTTATAAGTATGTAAATATAAATATATATAAATATATATACATATCTAATTATATATGATTGTGTAAGCATGGATTAACAATGTTGGTTTTAGTTCAATCTCATTAGTACCCTTGAGTTCTTGACTAATCCACTTTTAATCGGTCCAACTTTTTACTGTCAAATGTTGCTTTAGTCATCATCGACTAACATTATATTCCACTAGACTTTAATTATATTGGTTATTCATAACTAATGATTGTTGATGGCTTTTTATTCTCATTTCTAAGGACATAATTTTATTTTATTATATTTTTGTTATCTTAATTTATCCGTTAGGCAATTTCCTCAATTGCGAGCCACCGAAGAAACATTGGTGCAATAGACACTAAACCTTGAGTAGTGGAATATGCATGTATTGTAGATACTAATTTGACTTTCAAGTTTTTTATTTATCTGAGTCAAAAGTTCTAAAAGGTAATTTTTTTGAAGAAACAAGGTGATTTGCAAATCTCAACACATGTCGGGGATGGCGAAAAAAAAAAAAAAAAAACTCGTCCCAATATCAATCTTGGATGAGTCCCCTTGTTCCCATCCCGATTTAAATGAATTTAGGGACCTAATTAAATAAATGGGGTAGGTATTGATAAAACTCCGGATTGATGGCTAGTTATTGGTGTGAGTACGAGGAGGGATTGTCCAATCCCGTCTCACCCTGATTATACTAATTTATTACTAGTATACCTTCCAAGTTCCAATATCATCATCATCATATATATATATATATATATATATATATATTATTAATATATTTATATTTCACCCAATACCAACTTCTAGTCCGTCTTCTTATCATTTCACTCATCTCGCCTTAATTTCATATTAATTATGCTAAAAATTGCATGTGTTTACTTTGCTGCTTGTACAATATTAATAAATTAAAAGTTTCAATTAAGAAATTAAATATTTTTTCATCTATATAAGATTTTTTTATTTATGGTGAAAAATCGCCCCGCCTTAATCTGTTTAATAATAAAATTTGGGGCGAGTATGAAAATAATAAAATTAAACAGGGACAAGGATGAGATTCTTGCCGCGCCCTAACCTATTACCATCCATATTTGTAGCCTCTTGGTTATTTATGTTCAAAGTATATGGTGAAATGTATATAAAACGTGTTAAATATATATATATATATATATGTAATTGCGACTGGAAAATACTACAAGAACTCATCACCAAGTTTGCCATAGTGATATATTTTGACTCCAGAGAATTTGTCTTCCCACGTAGCATATGTATGGGTTTTCTTTTGACCCCAAAAATAAATAATTAAATATCATGCCCACAAATCTATGGCATGCAATTTCCTAAGCCCTGTTTCGTAGGTGGTCTGGTTCTAGGTAGTCTGGTCTGGTCTTGCGTTTTATGGGACCAGATCGTGTTTAGTAGCATTGGTCCCAAATTTTTGGTTAGACCAAGTAAGACCAAATCAGACCAAAATGATCTCATTTCAGACAAAAAAAAAAGGTGATTCCTGGTGGTCCGGTCTGGTCTTATTAATAAAATATATTTATAAATAATTAAAATTGAATAAATAATAATAAAAAATTAATAATAATAATAATAAATTAAATAAAACATATTTAAAAAATAAAATATAAATAATAAACAAAATGAAATAAATAATACCTAATAATAATAAAAAATGAATATAATAATAATAAATAAATGAATAAATAATAAAATATATTTATAAATAATTAATAATGAATAATTAATAATATAAATAATAAATTAAATAAAACATAATAATAATAATAATAATAATAATAATAATAATAAATGAATACAATAATAATAAATAATAAAATAAATAATACATTACATAAAACATATTTAAAAATATAATAAAATAATAAATAATAAATAATAAACAAAATGAAATAAACAATAATAATAAATAAATATAATAAAAAATAATAAATAGATATAATAATAAATAAATATAGTAATAAATAATAAGTAAATATAATAATGAATAAATACTTCATAATAATAATAAAAAATGATTATAATAATAATAAATTAATATTAATTAATAAAATATATTTTTAAATAATTAAAAATGAATAAATAATTTATAAATAAAATGAATTAAATAATGAAATAATAATAAATAAATAGAATATATTTATAAATTAATAAATAATAATTTAATAATATAAATAATAAAATAATAAAATATATTATAAAGTGAAGAAATAATAAATAAAGAAATAAATAATACATAAATAAATATTATAATAAATAATAAATAAATAGTAAGACCAGACCGCTTACCAAACAGACTTTTTCAGATCAGATTAGACCAGACCCGACCGGACCGGACCAGACCAAAAACACCGCCTACCAAACATGGCCTAAGAGATGGCATTGCCACTCTCAGTATTTCTCAAAATTGCAACTTCATTGTCCCATATCACTTTCAAGTTCAGAAATTTTTGCAACTACTTATTTCTTAACATGAATATTTTCGTAGAAAGATATAAATATTTCAATATTTTTTTCTTGTATTCAGCATAATTCCGATTCTACCAAAACTTTTTTGTCAAGATTATTACTTCAATGCATTTTTCTTCTTCCCGCAGACTATAGGATCATGTTATCGATGTAATTTTCGTTAACCAGTCCACCGTGTCCCTTTTTATTTATTTATTTGTGAGGGGACTAATTCACCATGTCAATTCCCTTCAGATTTAAAATCCTTTAATCATCAAGAATCTTAATTGTAGATATTTTAAATAAAGTCCAATTTTACTTTTTTTATTTTTTTATTTTACTAGTTGATCATGTGTTAGCATGTAATTTGGATGTAAACACAGTATTAATTTTATTGTTACATTTATAAATTCACCCAACAAATCCAGTTGATCACGTGGTAATTCTTAGGATTGACATTTGGATTAAATAAATTCACCTATTTCTAAGATCTATATAATATTCCCGAAGAGTGGTTCAATTTATGCCTGCTTCATTTTCAGCATAACAACATTAAGATAATTAATATGATTGTGATATGAAGTATGTATAAACTACACTAAAATAAGACTATCCAGAGGCTGAGAAACAAAAAATGATCAAGTAATAAGTAAATCTATGTTGCCTTTTTAAACGGTCTAACTAGCTTATATTTAAACTAAATTGTGTGGAAAAGTTCAATACATACAGTGAAAAAAAAAAAACAAAAAAACAGCTGTCTCTCTTAACACGTGTCGTAAGCTTTAAATATAATTTAATTTAGTAGTGGATCATCAAATGAAGTAGTCTTGCATGGCTTGCTAATGGTAGATGTAGACTAGTTCATAACATGAGATATATTTAAACAAGACACAGAGAGCTAAAGCAACAATTTCACTCATTCAACTATTTCAGTTCACATTCTTCAATATGTAATTAATTAGTTTTCCAAATAAATTTTAAAATTAAAAATAAGTAAATAATTAAAATACTTATTTACCCAATTATCACCTAAATGGTTTTCAACAGCAATTAGTGGACACCCTGTTTTTTATTTTGATAACTGCAACTATTTCTCAACTTTTGTTTGAAAAATGTTCCTAGAAATTGTTCTAGACCCTCACACAAATTAAGTAAGGTTCGAACTATGTCCACAGTCGTGACCCTAACGAATTATTTATACCTAATAGGAATCATGTTTAGTAAAAATCGAACACAAGACGGCGAATTGTTCCACTATTTGGGACCAATTGTTTAATAGCACATATGGAAGAACACTACAGAACTACTCGAGGCAAATTGGTCATCCAACTTATCCTTTATTTCATCACACTATTCACAGAGTAACAAAATTCAAGGAATTGGCAATTTCTCTCATTTACAATTACAACTTTACAAAAGGAAAATCAAATCAAATTAAAATAAAATAAATTAAAGATATTTTGTTCACATATTACAGTTCGTGTAATGATTTCATACAGTACAGTCATCTACAGGAAGCAGTCTTACATAATTATAACAGTACAAGTTTCTTAACTAAATCGAGCGCGAGAGACAGCATCTACTTATCATCGAACAATAATACATTATTAATCTTACAAAGAATGTCGTTATCGCAAGCTCAAATCAGGATCATCATCGTCATCAGGTTCTAATTCACCCGATATCCTAATTTTCTTTCCGTCTCTTGGTCCTGTCCTTCCCTTCTTTGGTTTTCCCCTAGAGAAAGAACATCAATTATACAAAGGGTAACAATACAACTGCTGTTAAAAGCAAAATTCCATATCAAACATTGAGACTCTTCTTCGAAAAAAATCATTCCAGTTATGATTGTTCAGGTTTCAGGGAAACGATAAGAGCACTTACTGTCCATTTGCGCCTAAGCCCCCGCCCTTAGGTCGACCTGGACCAAAATCTGACCTTCCATCTGAAATGAAGAGAAAATAGGAGAAAGAGAAATGGTCAGTCAGTAACAGGTAACGCATACTTCTAGATGTGCTAACAAGTGCTCACCATCTCTTCCACCTCCTTGTTCTTCTGCCTGGACATAAACAAAATGAAGGAAACAGAAAAGCATTTAGATCTGAAAGATTATCCCAACCACATTTTTGTCCCATCCATTTTGCATTTGCTACTTGTGGTGGAACGAAAAGATTACAGAAGTGAAAAACAAACAATATATAACAGAAAGAAGAAAGGAAAAGAACTAAAATAAAATTAATAATCAGATAGCAGCAGAAAGTATACAAACAGGGAAGCAATCGTCAAAAGTTAAAAACGACAATTAGATACTGGTTGATGAACCAGTCAGCAGACAGGAGAAGTCACTTCAGGCACAAATATAACCAGGTTAGCTTCTGATGATGTACCACAAACTAGTTTAGCATATAAACCTTACACTCGTGACTCACTTTCTTTTTCAACATTTCAGCATCAAGTTTCGTAAACTTCATTTTCAACAAGTATACACATATTGTTCCAGAAAAATTGCGATTGATACTAAGTTAACATTTTTCTATTGAATCCAGGTTCATATGGGTTGAAAACCATCATTGCTGCCAGTGAGAGTCACCATAAGAAGCCACGACTTATACTGGAGTGAACTCTAACGTGTATAGGTAAGCACTATGTTTGGCATCAGATGCATATGCACCAGAAGTTCAGTTATCAAGGTCTGTTTAAGGTTGTATGGCAAAAAAGGGTAAACTTTACTATAGCTTACCACATTTCTGATTTCCTTGCTTATCCATGCACACAGATTGGAAAACAGAGCACCAAACAATAGCCTCAAAAAACCTACCACAAAGGACTACTAGCATAGTTCTCCGTATCGTCCGAAACCGTTACGTATCGCCTGGTTCGTAACGCTTTAGGAAAGTGTCGATACCGTTATTTAGCACCGATACTCGTCCGATATACATTTTATAGGCCTATATTGTCCGAGTCCATTATACCGATACCGCAACGGCGAACCATGACTACTAGCATCTTACCACAGGAATAACACAGGGGGCAGAGAAGGCATAACAGTATCCTTCTCCCACCATTGTTGGACCTTCAAATGATGTTAAAGGTAATGATGCAACAATTTCATGAGTTCGGAGTCTTTTTGTGTTGTTTGAGCACACTTTATTGCCTTGACTCCAAGAATAGTAAGAGTTCAGATTTAACGGTTTTAGACCATCACCTTAGTGATTAGCACGTACAAGCTCTTCGAAAAGAACCAGTGATAGGGTGGATAGCATGGTGGGCCAACTAGAAACTCAACCACTCTCAGATGCATTTTTGGGGGTTGTCCTATTCTGGATAATGCTTGTGGCAAATGAGATTGGGGATGCTAGAGTTAGAACCGAAAAGTCAGGTCCTGGGATTGCCATTTCCAACACCTTCTCCCTTGCATTATACGTAGTTTTTTGTCTATTAGGTATGTCTTACCAATAGATTAAGACAAAGACAGTCCATTCTAGAATAAGGTTTGGGTGGTAGTGATGGTATTGTAACATTCATTTAGAACCAAAAAGAAAGAAGGGGTGTGAATAAGGGGGTGAGAAAAAGAAGATGAGATGAGGCTAGAAGAAAGGGATGAGAAGACAGACGAATGGACTGAGAAAATAAATTGAAAGGTATGTACTAGAGAGAGTCTGAAGGATTGAAAATAGCAACAACAAAGATTGAGAAAGAGAAACAGCGAGAGTTTGCAAAGATAGTAATTCAGTACTCAAAAGTTGGAATGTCAGTATATAGTGGAATATAAAAGATAGCAAACCCAATTAAATCCTGAAGTATGAGAATAAACCATGCCAAACTAACAAACTATAAAATCCCTAACCCTCACCGATGGAAAGAAAACTCTAAGAAGCAGAATTGCCCCTCCCGCCGGAACATTATATCTTTGCCCTTCTCCAAAAGTAGAGTGAAACACATGCGACTCATGCCATGAAATCATTAGATCGTTCTAGATCATTTAGGGCCTTCTCAACGTATAAGAACAGGCTTAACTTGGCCTCCAACCACCTGCCGAATTCAATGCCAGAAAACCTTGCTTACACTCGCGATACTGAGCTAGGATTCAAGAAGTTCATGACTACATCCTAATAACTACCTGAGGGTGAACTAATTTCATTTTCATTTCTGCTTGTCATATTGAGTCCAATATTGAAGAATCTGACTGCTTTCAACAAGCACAATTATCATATAATGCAGGGGAATAAAATCAACACGCAATGACTCCCGAAAGGAAGCTTTTTAGAGAAGCACAGTGGTTTAAAAGATTTTTGACTAGTACTTACAGCTGGTGAGGTAACTGAGGACAACGAAAAGAGCCTATCTTCAGGCTGAAACTTTCTGGACCTCTTTAGGCTGCAAAACAGTGTTAGAAAAATAATAATAATAAATGATAGAGTTACTGAAGAATCCAACCCAAAACAAAAGCTTGCAATCAACATGGCAGTATCACTAGAGCTTGATGTAGATAGTGGATACCAAGACAATAAGTATACATTGGGTCGTTTTCACTTATTGACCTATCTATCAGAGCATTACTTGAAATCCTGAACAATCTGTGGATTTTGGACTTAGCTTCTCTTTTTCAAGTATCCTTCTTTGTACAGATTACATTCTACTTATAGGAGATTACTTGGCTAACTAGATAAGGAAGAAAAAACAAAGAAATCTATCCTAGTAGTTACAGAATCAGCAAAATACAACAAGTGGTCTCTAAAGTCAAGGATCAGCAGCTCCCCTTGATTCTAGGCTTCCTAAAGTCAAGATCAGCCACCCTTGATTCTCTATCAGCCTTAAATGTGAGGACAACTCATTGTTTTCAACACTCCCCCTCAAGCTGGTTTGAAGATATCTTCCATAGCCAGCTTGCTTATCAAGACATTAAACTGCTTCCTTGGTAGACCTTTGGTGAAGATGTCCGCAAGTTGTTATTCAGTTGAAACATAAGGCATACAAATTACACCACTGTCTAGTTTTTCTTTGATGAAGTGTTTATCAAACTCCACGTGTTTAGTTCTATCATGTAACACATGATTATGAGCTATACTTATAGCTGCTTTGTTATCACAATAAACTTTCATTGGTGAAGGACTGAAAATCTTCAAGTCTTTAAGAATTCTTTTAATCTATAAAACTTCACAATTTCTATGAGTCATTGCCCTAAATTCAGCTTCAGCACTACTATGAGCAACCACATTTTGTTTATTTGACCTCCAAGTAACTAGATTACCTTCAAGAAAGGTACAATACCCAGAAGTTGATCTTCTATCAGTAATGCTACCTGCCCAATCTACATTGGTATACACTTCAACTTGCAAGTGCCCATTATTCTCAAACATTAACCATTTTCTTGGACGCCCCTTTAAATATCTAAGGATCCGGTAGACTACTTCAAAATGTTCTTATCCTGGAGAATGCATGAATTGGCTAATTCTGCTAACTGCAAAAGCAATATCTGGGCGTGTATGTGACAAATAAATTAACTGCCCAAGAAGTCTTTGAAATCGGTCTCTGTTCACAACATCTTCTGGCTTTGCTGGCTGTAGCTTCACATTCAGTTCAATAGGAGTATCTGCTGCCTTAGAACCAAGAAACCCTGTTTCACTCAGCAAGTCCAACACATAATTTCTTTGAGACACAAATATACCTTACTTAGACCTTGCAAATTCCATGCTAAGAAAGTACTTTAGTGTTCCCAAATCTTTAATCTCAAAGTCATTCGAAAGAACCTTCTTCAACCTATTTAACTCCATATGATCATCACCCGTCAAGATTATATCATCTACATAAACAATCAAAATAGCAATTTTTCCAACATTTGAAAGTTTATAAAATAAAGTGTGATCTGCTTGACTTTGGGAATATCCATGACTTTTAACAGCTTTACCAAATCGCTCAAACCAAGCTCTAGGAGACTGTTTAAGTCCATAAAGGGATTTCTTTAGCCTACACACTTTATTGTAGCTATGTTTTCCCTCAAAACCTGGTGGTAGTTCCATAAACACTTCTTCTCCCAATTCACCATTTAAAAAAGCATTTTTAATGTCTAACTGATGTAGTGGCCAGTTAAAATTTGCTGCAAGAGAAAGTAGAACTCGGATAGAATTTACCTTGGTTACTGGGGCAAATGTTTCTTGATAGTCAATGCCATAAGTTTGAGTAAAACCTTTGGCAACTAATCTTGCCTTGTATCTTTCAATGCTCCCATCGCCTTACACTTGATTGTGAAGACCCATTTACATCCCACGACCCTCTTTTCTTTTAGTAAATCAACTACCTCCCATGTCTCATTCTTTTTAAGAGCATTCATCTCTTCTAAGACTGCTGAATTCCACTCAGGATGATCTACAGCTTCCTGGATATTCTTTGGCACAAACAGATATGATATTTTAGTTGTAAATGCTTTATAACCAGGTGAAAGTCTATGATAAGATATATACTGACCAATAGGATGTTTTGTACAGGCTTTAACCCCTTTCCTAAGAGCTATAGGGACATCAAAAGTTGAAGAATTAAGATCAGGAAACAAAACTGGAGTAATATTCTTTTTAGAAGAGTTAGGTCTACCTGTGATTTTTCCAGTGTCAGGGCTCGGAGAAGATGACTGATTTTACACTGGATTTGTAGATGGAACTTCAATATTTTGATGAGTCTTTCTCCTTTCATAAACCTTAAGCTCAGAATGTTTAGGTAGGGAAAAACTTTTCAATGTTTCTCCCCCTATTTGTGAATCATTTAATGTTGGCATATTTAGATTAATATTATCATTGTTTTCTTTATTTAAAATAATTTCCTCCTCAATTTCTTTTCCACTAATTAAGTTAGGGAATAATGGATTTGGTAATGGAATGTCCATAGTTTCCAAAAAATGAGCTTCCTTACTCTCATTCTCCCCCTGAAGATAGTTTTGGGAAAAATAGGATTGATTCTCAAAAAATGACACATCCATACTCACAACAGTTTTTTGAGTTTTAGGATTGAAGCACTTGTAACCTCTTTTATTGGGAGAGTATCCAATAAACACACATTTTTCAGCACTTGGATCTAGTTTAAACCTAAGGTGTTGTGGTATATGGACAAAGACAATACACCCAAAGATTTTTAATAGTATGTCAGAGATCAATCTAAAGGTAAGGAAAAAAAATTTCAATGTTTCTAAAGGGGTGGAGAATTTTAGAACACGGCTAGGCATCCGATTTATCAAATATGTTGCAGTTAAAATGACTTCTCCCCACAAATACTTAGGAACATTCATAGAAAACATAATGGATCAAACTACCTCAAGAAAATGGCGATTTTTGCGCTCCGCTATACCATTTTGTTGCGGTGTTTCACAACAAGTGGATTGATGTTGTATACATTTTTCTTTAAAAAAAATGTCAAGAGTCTGTTTAAAATATTCAGTACCATTATTTGTTCGAAAGATGCAAATTTTTGTTTGAAATTGATTTTCAATAAAGTTGTAAAACTCTTTGAATGTCTTCTCAACTTCAGATTTTTCTTGAAGTAAAAATACCCAACAAACTCGAGTATGATCATCTATAAAAGTGACAAACCATCTTTTTCCAGATAAAGTTTTAACACGCGAAGGACCCCAAACATCACTATGAACTAAATAAAAAGGTTGTGATGCACAATAAGGTTTTAAAACATATGAAACTCGATGACTTTTTGATAATTGACAACTCTCGCATTGAAAAGAAGAACAATCCAAATTTTTAAATAAAGTTGGAAACAAATATCTTAAATATTGAAAACTAGGATGTCCTAGTCTAAGATGTCAAAGCATTATCTGATTACGCACATGATTTGAACTCATATTGCTACTTAAACCCTGAGCTTATTTATTGTAGGCTAAGTTGTCATCAAAATAGTAAAGTCCATCAAGTAATCTATCACTGCTAATCATCGTCCCCGAGCCCTTCTCCTGAAATTCACAATGTGAATTAAAGAATTTTACAAGGCAATTAGAATCATGAGTCAATTTGCTAACGGACAAAAGGTTACAGGAAAGGTTTGAAACATGTAGTACGAATTTCAAATCAATTTTTTTCTGAAATGGTTACTAATCTTTTTCCAACAATAGGTGATAAACTACCATCAGCAATTCTAACTTTTTAATTACCAGGATAAGGTAAATAAGATTTAAACAACTGAGATTGGCTAGTCATGTGATCAGAGGCACCTGAATCTATGATCCACGAGGCTGATTTAAAGGAACTTAATAAATCACTTGAAATTCTACCTATTTGAGCCAAATATTCACTAGGAATACCAGATACCAAGTTGGATTTCAGTAGCTTCAAAAGATGATCCATCTGTTCCTTACTGAATGGACTAGAAAGAGGTCGGCTGCTCCTTTCATTAGGCTTACTGGTCTTCCAATTTGCAGTGGCTTCTAATGCAGAATTCTCGGGTTGGTTGTTGTTGTTTGCTTGGATATTCTGAAAATTTGATCGCTTACCATAAAATTTCCAACATTTTTCCTTGGTGTGTCGTGATTTTTAGCAATAAGTACACACCACCAGATCTTTGTTTCTAGCCTTTGAAATTTCAAACATGTTTGAGGACTCAATTGCATCAGACATGTTTAAGTGTCTGGGCTATAAAACAAGCAAAAAAACAAGTTTCACAATTGGCAATGAAGGCCCAAGATAAAGAGGTAATGTATGGATTCAAAGTACTCTGTTTTGGATAAAGAAAAATAGAGAAAGATGAACAAGACAACAGATGCTCAACAAAAGATATGGTTGTTGTTCTTGGTCACATCTGTCACGAAGATGATAGAACAAATATCTGAAATAGGTTGAGGAATAAGTAGGATTTGTGTATAGAAGAAAGGTTCAGAATCAGATTTTAGTAAACAACAATTCAAATGTAAGGGGCCTGCTCTGATACCATATGGATTTTGGACTTAACTTGTATTTCTCAAGTATCTTTCTTTGTACATATTACATTCTACTTATAGGAGATTACATGGCTGACTAGATAAGGAAGAAAAAACAAAGAAATCTATCCTAGTAGTTACAGAATCAGCAAAATACAACAAGTGGTCTCTAAAGTCAAGGATCAGCAGCCCCCCTTGATTTTAGGCTTCCTAAAGTCAAGATCAGCCGCCCTTGATTCTCTATCAGCCTTAAATGTGAGGACAACTCATTGTTTTTAACATAATCATTTTTTGGATGATGGAGTTTACAGGCGTTATACTGAAACGGATCCATGGAAATCCAACTATTCTCAAGGATCTTTATATCTTGTTGGCATTTGTTATTGAGATGCAGAATTCCACAATCTCTTCAATTTCATGCATTAAAACTATAGGTTTTAGATAATTTGCACATTCATGATTATTTTCCTCCTCTAGCGCCCTCCTTCCGTCCAATACATTACCTTTTTTTTCTCTTAAGGGAAAGGGAACGGGGTCACTTTAATCGGGCCAATCAACTATAACTTGAATAGTTCCTAAAGCTTGAAGAAAATTATCATTATTTCCAATGCTTTTCCCCCCGACACCCTCTAGCGTCCCCAAATCCAAAGACTTTACAAACTATCTATCACCGCTTCCATAGTTTGTAGGTCTGTGTTAGTCTCCATCATTATGCACAATGAAACCCTTTCTTTTCTAAATGCAGTTCCGGTCATTTGTCATGATTACTATTATGATGATTGAAACAAACATTCAAATTTATTTGGCAAATGTCAAAATGACTTGATTATTGTAAATAGCTCGTCTATTTACAAGAATATGTCGAAATGTTTACTATATATATATTGATTTTTTTTTATTTCTTTTATTATTCAAACAAACTTTCAAACTGAAAAAATAATTAAGTTCAAAGCCACTCACTTCGCTGTGTTTTTTGCTGAAGAAAGAAACCCTTCAAAACCTTTCAACGCATTACCGAAATGACTTGATTCTTGTAAATAGCTCGTCTCTAACTCATAAACCTTTAACAATAATAATCAGTAAAAACCACAACTTCAAGCATACAAATAAAAGCATAAAGTTCATATAAGCAGCATAACCCATTCTATAATACCAAATCCTTATGTCCAACTAGCAAACCTTATGCATATGTCATATATATATATAGGCATATGTATAGGCACACAGGTTGTGTGGAATTTGATGTATGTTTATTTTACCTGTTTCTCAACGTTACGAAGTTCCTCCTGAAGCTTCTCTCTCTTGCTTATGAGACACGAGAGCATGGCCTTAGGGTTATTTGAAGCTCTTTGCCCTAAAATTGAAGAAATGAACCATAAATTTCAAATATGAATTTGTTCAGCGGATGAAAATTGTGAGAATTGAGAAGTTTAGGGTTTTGAAAAATTTACCTTCAGATTCCATGTTCGCGCGAAATTTGAAGTAACGAGAAAAACTATAATTGAAATTTATTGGCACTTCTAAGGAAGGGAATAAACTGAAATTGCTGGATACAAAGACTAGGGCATAACAGGGGAGTGTGGGCTTTGAAGTGTGTGTTGGGACCGGGAGAATTGGGTAAGGAAAAGAAATTTAGTACTCCCTCCATCCCGCAATTGGTCTAATTTGAACTTTTCAGCATTTGATCGATGCAGTTTAGTGAATAATTTTTAATTTTGCTCTGAATGATATAGTATTATGGTAGAGTACGTGAGTGGAAGAAGGAAAGTGAGATGTTAAATTATATTGGAATTCGAATTGAACGAATATTTTGAGATAAATAAAGTTGCAATAGTGAACAACTAATGTGACAGAAGTAGTGTCATTAATGGTCTATAATATAATATAGTTATTTTGTATATCATTTTCATTCCCTTTTTTATTTTCCTCCAATTTTTTAAAAAAGGAAAAGAAAATACTTTTAACCAGAAAAGAGTGTTTGATTATTCATAAGCCTTTGAATTTTACTTTTGTGAAACTCACATTGCTATAACACTTGTAATTGAGCTAAATTTGTTAATAGTGTTATTTTCCATTATTTATTGTTTTTAAAATTTTGATTTCAGCCCCTTAAATACGGTGACCAGAGATATAAAATTATTTATATACCTATGTGTATTTTTTGATGGGTAGTAATGTCTTTAAAAATAATTGAGTGTATAATAGTCATTTCTTCTTGCAAAATTACTGACGTAAGTATTGATTATGCCAGAAGTTCGTCGGAATGGAGTATTTATTACTACTTACAAACTAAAGAAGGGTAAAACGGTAAATATCCAAAAAAGGGGTACAGTAGTAATTTAACATATGTTGAGGGGTGAAACTATAATTATCCCTTGAGTATTTTATGAACAAATTTAAATTTAGTTGAAACAGTAATTGAAGGTTAAATCGTGTAAGTTGAGACTTCCAAAATTATTCTAGTAATCTACATTTTTGTTTTTTGTTTAGAATTTTTAGTGATCCATTTTCAAATCAAATGAAGAAAATTTGGAATAAAAAGAAGAAAAATGTGCTAACTTATTTCAAGTAATCAAATTACTAATATTCTATAACATATTTTCGAAGAAACACATTCACATTCTGTAATTGCAATTTTACGGAAAAAAAAGAATGGTTACTATTCATGTCAACTTTTAAACTAACCAACCACATACATTTATTTAAATTCATCTTAACATTACTTTTTAGACAATATTTGTGAATTTTTTTTTTGGTTTTTAACTAACAAAATAATGTGATTTTACCAGTATAGTAACAATTGTTACTGATAAGTTGATAACATACAGTGGAACAATACTTTATTTTAAAGGTAGAATAAATTTCATTCTTTTTGTGTTTAAAAAGATGTAGTATCAATTTTGACATTAAAAAGGGGATAACAAAAAAAGAAAAAGAAAGAATGAATATATCTATATCGAGAACACTTATTTCTTATTAAATTTTTTATTCTTATTTTTGAATAAAAATTCGATTTTGCATTGTGTATATGTATATGTATATGTATTCTCTTTCATAATGCCATCTTATAATATATTTTATAAAAAGTTTAACAAATAAGAACATTTTGATAGAAATTGGTAAATTAAAGAAAATTGTAGAAGAATATGAAATTTAATAATATAGTTATATAGGTGTGATATATAACTTTGAAAATTACATTTCTACCCTTAAATTATATTTCGTTTGAATGAGAAAATGTTATAAATAGAGATTAAAGTCACACTTGTATCAAGTTCCATAGTCATAGTTTGAGGGTTAAATTTTTGTCAATAAGAGAGTCGAGGAAGCAAATGGTAATTAATTTTGCAAAACTTCATATCTAAATGATGCATGGGTTAAGTTTCAATTAACATAATAATATGGTTCCAATAAGTAAGCGTGTATCGAAATTTTTTTACTTTTTTTATATGTTATATATAAAATTTATCTATTATTATATTTAATTTTATCATTAAATTCATAATTGTTTCTATTATTAATATATGTTAATAAATGAACAATTTCTCTGTAATTATTAATGATTTATTTTAACAAATCATGACATCACTAAATAGTTGCATTAAATAACTTAAAATATAAAACTAATTACTATTATTTTTTTATGAATTTATTAATCTTAATCCAAAATATTATTCTATATATGAAAATAAATATAAATAAATATTTTTATAATTTTATAAATTAAAACTTTAATTTGGTGATCTAAATTAGTTTAACGAACTAATAAAACACTACTCCCTCCATCATACAATATTTGTCCAATTTTGATTTTTTAATATTTTATAGTTTGAGATTGACTAGTGTGCAATTTCATATTTTGCCCTTAATGATATAGTATTATGGTGAAGTCCGATATTTATTTGAAGTTAATGAAAAAAGGGTAGTTGAGAAAAGTGAGAGGTAAAATTATATTCAAATTTAAAATTAAACAAATAAACAGATAACTAATATGAGAAAAGCCATTAGTACGTAAGATTCCCCACAAAGTGGATAAGGGGCTTTGGTGTGGGTAGATGGCAGTCGTTTTCAGAAAAGAAAAGACGACTGCGTTTCTTTTCCCTCCAGACACGATTCCTCTCTCTCCCCCCACTTTCTCTCTCTAAAACCCACAGAATATTTACATTTCTTTTCTTCTACTTTTTCTTCTACTTTCCTCTCCATAAATCTCTCGTCCTCTCTCTCTCTCTTTAAACTACTCTATATAAATATATATACAGTACATATATATATCGGCCTTCTTCTGATTACAGTAACCATGTCTTTCAGAGGGGTAAGTTTTCGATACATCTTGATCGATCTATTTGAATTTTTCTAGTTTCAGCAAGGTTAGATTTTCTATATTTCGTGTAAGATGTTGTGAAATTCTAGTGTAATTTATGCTTTTTGAGGAAATTTGGGGCAATATTGTTCGTGAATTTGCAAATTTGTTTGTCTTGAAGTGAATATTTGTGTAGATCTTCATTACGTGTACGGAATGAACTGTATTGAGTGTTGCTGGTGGTTTTCTATTCTCATTTGTTTCAATTTGCGGTGATTTTACTTGTTATAGGACTTTACTTTATTTTTGCATGCTAATTCCTCATATATATATATATATATATATATATTTGATTGAAAATTAATTGTGAGGCACTGACATGCATGCTTTCAATTTATGTGATTTGTAACAATTATTGTATTGTTAGACTGCAATTTGGTTAATTTCCAGTTCTGGATTTGTAAATTTTGGGGTTATCTTGGCTGGATCAGTTTTATCAATAATCTAGGGGTTTAGTATTGGTATTTAGGACTGGCAACTACTGTTTGTTTACATTTTTTGGGGGGTAAATGTTATTTTTCAAGAAATTTTGGGTGTAATTTGTTCGTTGGCTCAAAGGATGTTAAAGCTTTGAGATAAACTAGTCTGTATTGGTAATTTTTTTGAATCGTAACAGATAAGAAATGCCCACATAATTTAGTTAGTTAATCATTTTGGAGAGTTTTTTTTTTTTTTTTGGTACGATTTCACTTTTTTCAATCTCTCTGTTGGGTTATTTAAAAATTGATAAAAGCAAATGAAAATGTTTGAAGGCTTCATTTTTATAGAGCGTTTACTTTCAACTCTCATATTCCGAGAATTAAAGAGATGGCAAGAAAGGAAGCCTGGAAATAAGTTTTCTTTACTTCAGATCACATTTTGTGAATGGAGTATACTACACATGACAATTTTCATGATCTTATAAATCCGAAGAGTCAGGGGCGGAGCCAAAGCCACACTAGGGAGGGCCATGGCCCCTCCCAATTTTTTGATTTTTTTTAGTACCCTAAGAAAAAAAAATTATAGATAAAAGTTATTAAAAATTGCATATGGCCCCTCTCAAAATTTTAAAAATTTCTTTTAGTACCCCAAATAAATTTATAAGAAATGGCATATGACTGCACAATTTTTTTTAAGAAAGTTGTCTTTAATAACTCACAAATATATATATATATATTATAGATATTGCATATGGCCCCTTCCAAAAAAAAATTCTGGCTTTGCCCCTGCGTACAGTGATGTTTATAATCGAAGAACTCTTAATTCAATTGCTTGATATATAGCATCTCGAATGTTTGAATGTTCAACCTTCATTCCCGAACACAATAAACTGTTGATAATATAGATTATATCATGACAATATATGGGTGCTTGTCAGTGTGTCTATACATATTCTGATTGCATCAAGTATTTTGGGTGTTTGGTTTTCATTTTGGGTGTCTATACATATCCTGATTGCATCAAGTATTTTGGGTGTTTGGTTTTCATTTCAGACAAATGCTTCCTCTGGCATGGGTGTTGCCGAGCACAGCAAAAGCACATATGTGGAACTGCAAAGGAAGAAGGTCCACCGCTATGTGATCTTCAAGATTGATGAGAAGAAAAAAGAGGTTGTTGTTGAAAAAACTGGAGGTCCTGCTGAGAGCTATGAGGACTTCACTGCATCTTTGCCTGAGAATGATTGCCGATATGCAGTTTATGACTATGATTTTGTGACTTCTGAGAACTGCCAAAAGAGCAAGATCTTTTTCATTGCATGGTGAGTTGTTTACATTAATCTCTTGAAAGTTAAACAGCAGTGGTACCCTAATGTTATCATGCTGTGTGAAAATGTTTTTTTTTTTTTTTCCTTTTGCAAGTGTGGTGCAGGATAACTATAGGTATTCTGTGAGTTATCAAAAAAAAAACTGTAGGTATTCTGTGGTTGCCTGTGTTCTGTCAGTTTCTATATGCGCTGAATATATAGTTTGGGTGTACTTCTATGGTGTCACTTAAATGACTCTTATTCATGCTTCAGACATGCTAAACTTGTATGTTGACAGAAAAAAAATAGTCTTTCCGTTAGTAGTTCCTGAACTTTATCATTAAGATTTTACCAGTTCTACTTTTGATTGGGTCTGTACTATCACTTCTAGTTCATATATTATGTAGTTATGTAAATATATTGTTGGTGGACATACGTTAATATCTAGTTATGTAAATATATTGTTGGTGGACATACGTTAACCACACCCACCCACCCATTGATAAATTACCATGAAGGTAGATCCAAAAATCTCTGTATATTTTGGAACCACATTTGTGGTGTTAATGATTGTTCTCCCTACTTGCTTCTTGTCTGCAACCATAACCATGAGTAAGTATTCACCGTATAGCAGCCGTGTTTACATTGGATTATGATCTTCATGAATGGCATCTGTTGAAAGTTTTACTTTGGCAGTCCTGGGCAGAATGATTTTATAAATGACGCAATATTTATGAGCGATTATCCAATTACTGGAGCAATAGAACTCAAATCACTATATCTTCCTAGTTTTTCAGAAACCAAGTCTTTGGTTAGAAATTGGAAAATAAATCTCCTGTTCTTAATCTGTTCTTAGTCTGTTACAGTTCTTATTGTTCTCTTTTTCCATATATTCTGCTCATTCCAATTTGCAGCTTCCCTTTGAGCTGTAACTGAATGTGCCTAATCATGGCGAAGCATCTCAATCAAGTTATGCTGATGTTGCCACCTAGTGGTTGCTAATGGGTGCTTATGACATCCTTACTTTCCTACTTTCTAGATAATCTAACTTCCTTCACCTAGTTTTTGTCAACAGGTGCTGATGACATCCTTATTTCCCTACTATCTCTCCATGACGAATCTAGCTTCGTATGGTTGATCTTTACAGCTGGCATAAAATGAGCATAGATTGGTCACCTGCCTTTTCCTTTTTCCTGGATTACGATATATAAAATTCTAGATTTAGAATGTTTAGAATTCATCTGCAATTTATCTGGACAGTTGCGCACAAAAAATCCGGCAAGATTATTCATCTATGTTCTATGGCCTGGCTCTGCATTCAAAAGCAGTGTCTTACCTCTAATTTATGTGAAGTGAATCGGCTTTAGCCCCCTGCAATACCTCTAAGAAATTCCCAAACACTTGCCTTTGCTGAGTAAATACTTTGAATTATCTTTTGGTAGTATCATTGTGTTTGTAATAGATTGATTATATAGTTTCTAAACAAAAAATTGAAGTCTTTACCTTTAGATACGGTTTGCTGGCTATTTTAATGATATATGAAGAATTTCATTTCCAGCCACAATAGTACTATCGAATATTTAGTCAGTCACCAAGGTTTATGTTTCATTACTATACACTCCTTTTTTGAAAGCTCAGAAAAATTAAATCCCCAACACTTGGCACAATATTTTTTCATACAGTTTCTAAACAACTATTGAAGTCTTTAGAATTGGTTTTCTTTGGCTACATTGCATTTGCATCCCTTACTTTGAAATACATGTCAGGTCTCCGTCTGTGTCCCGGATCCGCGCCAAGATGCTGTATGCGACATCCAAGGACAGGTTCCGAAGGGAGCTGGAGGGCATCCACTATGAGATTCAGGCCACTGACCCGACTGAGATGGATCTTGAAGTGCTCCAGGAGCGCGCTAATTGAACTCCTCCTGTAATCTGAAAGGGGTTAGGGTTTCTCCGTGATAGAAAGAAATCCATAATGCTTCAGTTAATTGCTGTTTATGTGCAGTATATCATTAACATGAAATACATATATAGCTTAACTATTAAATAATTCGGCATTTGGGAAGGCTGATTAGAGCTCAGAGTTAAGGTATCCAGAGTTCATGGATTCTGAGCCTCCTTATTGTCATGATGCTTCCCAGATGAAACATGGTTGTGGTTATGGATATTAGTTATTCGACTCGGAAAAATATATATTTATGAAGTGTTTTATGCCTATAATTTCATTGATTCAGGTTACTTGGTGTATAATAAAAGCTGAGGCTATGTCAGATAATGTGATTTTGGGCTTAAGTCACTTGAAGCTAAGTATTTATTTTTTTCGTTAAATAAAATATATTTTTTTAATACAAAGATTCAGAAAAACTACTTGGCGCTAGGTATTGTAGATGCTTGCTTGGTGAATGGGGATTCTTTCACTACCAACATTCTCTACGGGTCACATTTTGTTATGCGGATTTGTTTACTTATTTATTTACTCTGTGTTGTGCAAGTTGGGCTTAAAATTTTTGTGCATGAAAACCTTTTGGTGGAAAAATATCATAGTTCATCTGGTCAATTACAAAATGATAAGTAATCAAATGTGTCCGATTAAACTTGTCAGACGGCAATCAAACTAGAAGATATTGAGTGAGTATTATCATGGTGAGTGCAATATTGGTGTAAAAAATCGGTCCTTTCGAAAAGCGTCGAATGATATGTTAAGTTACGAGTATTCGTACGGCGTACCGCCATAAAAAATGGATCCGAACCATGGTATTGTATCATTACTATTTAGTTGGTTGAGAGAGGTTATTTTAAAAATGGAACTAAAATCAAGTTCATCATTCCCCTTAGATAGAGGAATTATAAGACATGAGAAAATAATTTGGTTTAAATGATTTTTTTTTCTCAATAACTTTTAGTGTTCTACAAACTTACACTTTTGTAAGGAAAAAAAAAACAGTAGAAAAAAAATTGAATGAGAGAACAGTCATGGTATTCCCTTGTGTTCTTTTTTGGGTAATTTGCAGTCCCTGAGGTTTTGGTCAATTGCAATCAATGGCTAGTCAACGTAATTTCAATTTCGTTGCAATGACACCCCCTGGGTTGGTGAAATGACTAGCATGCCCTTTAATTGTCTCACTTATTACATTAGGGTAATATATGAATTGTGAAATTAGTCATATGCCCAAACACTTCACCTGCCTTTGAAATTACTAATTACATTTCCATCCCTTATTACAAAATATATATATATTACGAAAATTACAATTTGATTTTTTTTCTTTATAAAATTGTAAATAAACACATAAAATTCGAAACAAACATATAAAATTCGAAAAAATATATATAATTTGTAAAAAATATATAAAATTTGAAAAAACATATAAAATTCGAAAAAATATATAAAATTTGAAACAATATATAAAATTCAAAAAAAACATATAAAATTTGAAACAAATATATAAAATTCGTAAACAATATATAAAATTCTAAAAAATATATAAAATTCAAATATATATATATAAAAAGTGTGATTGAAGTTTAAGTGGACAACCCTCAGAGTCATTAGCTAAGATAACAGATCCTCTCCAGCTCTCTGCAAAGTTATTTCAATGGCCACGATGGCAACACATGCCCCACAATGGTGACCGAAATCGGAATCGAACCGATACTTTATTAAAATATTTTAATCAAAATTAAATATATTAATATTTGGATCAAAATTAACTATTCGCTTTCGGTTCTCATTTTTAAAGAACCAAAAGTATCGGTTCGATTCCGGTTTTGGTCGGAATTGAAAGCGAACCGCACCGTGAATATATTAATACTTGGATCAAAATTAACGGTTCGGTTCCGGTTCTCATTTTTAAGGAACCGAAAGTATCTGTTCGATTCCAGTTTCGATTAGAATCGGAAGCGAACCAGATCATGTGCACCCCATGGTTCATCGTAACGGCCCGTAACGACCGTTACGGGTCGTTACATAACGGTTTTTCAACTTCCTGTTACCGTTACGGCCCCGTTATCCGATTCCCGCACCCGTAACGGCCGTTACGGTGGCCGTAACTCCGATTTTCACCGGTTCCAAAAATATCATAACGGTTAACACAATTGAAGTTTTTCAAAAATTTGGGTTAAATGATGAATAAAAAATTACGGGTCTACTAATGATGAATCAAATGTCCACTGAAGATATAACTCAAAATTGACAATCTTTTCATGAACCCCAACCAGAGCAATAAGATCCACCACGAAATTCATTTTGGTGGTGAACCATGTATCTTTTTAAAAATTATTTTACATTGTTGGAAATAAATTATATCTTTTGTGATTTCAAATTTTTATTTATTTAAATTTAAATTTAATTTAATAATATCATAAACATTGAAATAATGACGACACCATTAGATTTATTAATAACTCATTTTTTTATATTAAAATTCTTTAAAAAATTAAATAAAATTCACTTAAATCTACCAAAAAATCATCATTATTCATTCATGTAGCCAAAAGTATCCAATTAGAACATTTTGGGTAAGATATTCAAGATTTTAAAAAATTCACGATTGCGATAACCGAGTCACGTTACGTAACTCCGATACTAACCCGAGTCCGTTACACCGATACCGTTACGGCAAATCATGGTGTACCCCTAGATTTGGGTATCAAGGGACCCTTTAATCGGTATAGTTAATCGATTAATTTTTTTATTTTGAATTTTATTTTATATAATTTTGATTAAAATATTAATATATTTAATTTCGATTAAAATTTTATTTTTATTTGTAGAGAGCAAAAGTGATAGTGATGGAGAGAGAAAAGTGGTAGAGAGAGAAAGAAATAAGTGTTGAATAAAAAATTATTTACGAATTATATGTTTCTTTCGAATTTTATATATTGTTTCAGATTTTATATATTTTTTTGAATTTTATATGTTTGTTTTCAATTTTATATGTTTGTTTTCAATTTTATATGTTTATTTCGAATTTTATATAAAAAAAAAATCAAATTGTGTTTACAGTTTACACACTTATTTTGCAACTTTGATTAATATCTTTATAATTTTTGTAGTCCCCAATATATTTTTTTCTAATTAATTTTCAATTGTGTCAATTTCTGCTGAGATTGCACTTGATTAACATCTATAAACAACCAAGATAGCAGGAGGAGGAGCACCTCCAAAAAAGAAGGCCAAAGAAGGCCAAACTATTGCAAAGACCTAAGATTACACTTGAACTTACTGTAATATATTTTTGGTTTAATACATCTATGATGATCTACTTCTCCGGATTTTTTTGCAATTTTGGTGTGAATTTATGTTGTAGTAATGCTTGTACATCTATGATGATTTATTTTACTTGTGAATTTATGAATTTATGTTTGAATGTATATGTTCCTAGCAACAATTTTTTTTTTATAGCCGTTGGGAAAAAAAATCATTTTATAGTGTTCATCAATGAATTTTATACTGTTTCAGAGGGTATGTTAATGCACTGTTCAGTGGCGCAAATTTCTTACATTAGATAAGAGTCATATAAAATAACCAAAAACAGACCTGTATCTTTTACAATAGAGCAAGGTCACAAGAGTAATTTCAAGCCCAAAAAACCTATCCAGGAATGTCATTGCAATGAAACTGAAATTTCAAGGAGCTAGGGGACCGAAATCGTGTTCACCAACCACTGATTGTCATTGACCAAAACCTCAGGGTCTGGCTGCAAGTTACCCTTCTTTTTTTTATTCCTTTCCATATACCATATTTGTCCTTTTCATCGGTTATTAAATGGTTAAATTAAATTGAAAAAGAATACATAATCTTAGCGCACCGACTGCATTCAACTGTTTGTTGGTCATTGATGCCATGTCTCTCGTCTTGGTGCAACTTTTTCACAGAAGAAAACAAAGAAACTCTATATAGCTACAGAAATTATAAAACACATGAAGATGCAGTGCCTATATAAGGCAGAAATTAAAAAAGCAAAATAGGTGTTGGCCCATGTCCAAAACTGTTTTCAAATATATATATATATATATATATATATATATATATGTGTATATTACAAACTTTAAATTGAAATTTTGGTAGTAGAAGACTAAATAAAGTTAGAGAAAAATGAATGAATTATTCTTTTAAAGAGAACAAATGTGTATGTTATTTATTTCTTATGGAGGGATAGGAAAATGAATGAACGTGTTTGACCGTAGATTATTGTGAAATTTTTTAAAGGGGGAGATTATACGTTTTAGCTTTGTTGGTCGTTTTCGTACTTATTTTATTCCCTCCATCCTTCATTTCTATCAAACGAAAAAATACGAAAAAGAGAAAAGAAAAAAAAAAACCTCAATCATTAGTTCTCAGTTATTACTTATAACATAATATTACATAAAGTAGAGAATATAAATTCAGGGTACGTCACACTTTGTAATTAACCAATTCCAATAATAAAATTAAACTGCACAAATCATTTTTTAATTTAAATCCATAACTTCATTCTTCTACTCTTCATTCAAGTCATTTTTACTTCATATTAGATTGAGATAAATGTCCAAGAGTCGGATAAATCCGAATAAAAAGTTACCCCTTTTAGAGAATATAAATATAAATATATATATATTTTTACTTAAGCTTACAACATAAAAATTCGACAATTATCACCGGATTACACAATTCAATGCAGTAAATTCAATACTTTCTCAGTGGAAGTGCTTATTGATGATGTGATTAGGATCTTCCTTTAAATGTTATACAAAGTGAAAAGTATCAAAACAAATTACATATTCCCTCCCTTTCAAATTAGTTGTTTATATTGGATTTTTCAATAATTTTTTTTTAATATTTTGTATTATCTATTTTATTTTTTGTTATAATTTTTAATGAGCTCGTTATTTTTTAAAATTAATGAAAAAAGAAATAATTTAAAAAAATATGTGATAATATCGTATTGAGATTCAAAATTATACCATTAATATACTATAATTAAAAAATAATAAAATATATAATTAATTTGAAACTATGGAAGTAATATAAAATAAAATAACGAAAACATTTGTATATCTAATTCATATTAGCTAAAAAAAATTCCTAAAGTAATTATTTGTGGTCCTGCAGGATAGCACTATTTAATATTTTCAAGGAATCATATTATAGCAGGTGTCCCAAACTCTCAGATAGTCAGATCCATACCACTTGGTCACATGAAATCTAATCTTCTGTTTTCATGTCTTTGTAAAAGCTATAGCCCTTGAAGTCTCTGAACCGTTTATGGAAGAAAAAAAAAAGGCATTTTAAGCCTCTCCCCAACTGGGTTGCTCTTTCTCTTATAATTTTTGATCTTTTGATTTGTTTCTTGGGTTTGGTAAGGTTTATGTGATGATCTTAGGAAAATTATTGCAATTTGAATGGTGGGTTTGAAGTGTTTTTTCAAGTATTTTCTGATATTTAATTGTTGGGTTTTGGATTCTCAGACTTCTAAGAGTTAGATTTAAGTGGGTTACTAAAGATTTGAAGTTTGTTCAAGTTATCAAGACACCTGTGGTGAGATTGGCTGAATTGGGTCTTCACTGGTCCCATCAAAATTTTCCAGTTAGGGTTTTGGTATCTAGGTTAATTTGAACTTTTTTGTTCATAATCTAGATTTTGAAACATTGGGTTTGATTTCAAAATCTGTGTTCTTTCATGGGTTGCTTGAATTTTGCATCATGATGTTGTTTAGCTGATCCAAAGCTGATAATTTTGTGGATTGATGGGAAAAGGACAATATTTGAGTTGACCTAGAAAGATTGAAGCCTTGTTGTTTGTGTTATGAGGTAGGAACATTTGGGAGTGACTGAAAGATTTAATATGGGGAGTAACTCAAGGACTATAGTTTGGTTTAGGAGGGATCTGAGGATTGAGGACAACCCTGCCCTAGTTGCAGCTGCAAGGGAAGGGTGTGTCCTCCCTGTATTCATATGGTGCCCTAAAGAAGAAGGGCAATTCTACCCCGGTCGAGTTTCGAGGTGGTGGTTGAAGCAGTCATTAGGGCACTTGGATCAGTCCCTGAGATCTCTTGGGGCTGAACTTGTGGTGATCAAAGCCCAGAGCACCCTTGCTGCTCTACTGGAGTTCATTAGTGCCACTGGGGCAACTAAAGTAGTGTATAATCATCTTTATGGTATGCTCTGATTTCTTTTACTAAAATACTATTTTTACTTTTATGGAACTTTATTGAATTATGATTGCTTATGTGATATTTCATTTGGTAATAGCGTAGATTAGATTGTTTAGGTTCATTTGATTTCTGAAAGTAGCAGAGTTGGTTGGGATATGATTGATATCAACAATTTTTTCAAAGATCGCTATTCATCAAAGATTTAGGGGTGTTTCACTAGATTGATGGTTTCTTGGCAGTTGGTTTAATTTCTTTCTATTGATTCCTGATCATCTAGAGCTTCAATATAAAAGTTCCGAAATATTTAGATATGGACTTTTAGATGCAAAGGAACATATGCTTTACTTGGTTATGCTGGTGTTGAAACAGGTTTAAACTGTGAAAGTAATTGATTTGATCGGTTCTTTGGGTGGGGTTGAAAGTTTATAGGTTATGGGTTTCTCCAAGAAAAGACAAGGGAAGAGAAGGGTATGGGTATCCTTATAGTAAGAATGCCCCATTTGGCTCTACCATAGCTTTTCCTTAAGCATCACTACTGGCATACATAGACAGGGACGGTAGTGAAAAAGGGTTCTTAGCTGAAATTTACTAAGGCAACTAAGGAAAATAGCTTAGAGGAGGGTGAATAGGCTTTTTATGGATTTATTGACAAATAAAAATTTAATTGCAGAAAAGTCAATTTTAATTCAATTCTCTAACAAGATAAATCATGCAAAGATTATTCTAAGTGCAGAAAATAAAATGATAGAGATAAACGATATTTTTACATGAAAAACATTGGAAAACGCTCCAAGTAAAAATCACGGATACGCTGGGGTATCGATGCACTATGAATCAAGAAGTACACAGACTATGAAGTTTTAGACTTACAAATTACTCATGATCTGTCTTTCTTCACTCTACGTCTGACAGACTTGAATCACTCGCGCTCCACAAAGCTCTCGCTCTGCTCCGTACTCTGACGGCTCCGCTTCTCAACGGATCAATGAACCACGAAGCCTCCTGTTTCGACGTCCGTACTCTGACGGCTCTGTTTCTCAACGGATCGATGCAATCACGTTGCAATAGGAGGTGTGATAATTTTTCAGCAACGGTTCATCCAATTGTGCATAAAGATTTTCGGCGTAGAAGCACAATTGGATAATCACCAAAAATTAGAGAAACCCTTAATATAGAATGATCAAACAATCTTTTTTTTTCTCTCTCTGCATACGGATTTGATCTATGAAAGTATTGCAGAGATCTCATAAAAGCCCTACAAAAAATCTATAGAGACTCCTCTTATTTATAGAGAGAGAAATCCTATATTGAGTAAACTTGTATCCTGTTTGGACTATAATTCCTTTCTTATTCAATCATCTTATAATTTGGAATGAATCTAGCAAATTTTGATGTATATATCCTTTATACACGTGTTATGATGTATTGTAGTGTAATTCTAATCAAAATAAGTCACAACAAACAACAACTCTCTCATCAGGTTGGTGCACTATGCTTGGCCCCTACGCTTAAGGATAGGGGTTGCTACGCTTAAGCGTAGCTTGGCTTAAGCATAGGTCATACGTAGCCCAAAAATCCATAAGCGTGGGTCAAGCGTAGATTTTCAACTTTCTAATCACTTTTAGCTACTGTAAGCGTAGCAAAATTCATGGAAACTACTTTTCCCAATTTTTCTTCCATTTGAACCCCCTCGACTCCATTGGTCTGTTTCCCGAAGTTTCGGCTCTGAAAAATATCGTTTATGCCATCCGGAATGCATTTTTCACTCAAACTTGCTACCTCTTCATTTCTTTAAGCTTGATTTGAATTTGACGAAACTTGTACATGCATTTGGTTGACCACTTTAATTTTCCTAAACCTACCCGACCTTACAAGTTACTCAATATGGTTATTGTTGAGAACATGCCAACAATGAACAATCCTACAAATGTTCTTACAATCGGCTCGAAGGTGCATGGACAATTGAGTTGTCTAAATAGGATGAACAAAAAGGGAAAGAAAATGAATATGACTTGTCAAAATCAACGTGTCTGCTGCTACATGATTATGGTTTTGTTTCAATCACTTGCTAATATATATTTGTATACATTTCTTATGTCTTAATATTTGAAATTTAACCCAACGTCTTGTACGAAATTTATGAATAATTCTTAAATTGTAGAATCTGTTTCACTTAATTGAGAATCAGCTCAACATTGGGCCTAAAAAGAAGATTCCATTTGTTTTACAATTTACATCTATTGTTGTACCTTTATTACATTTTTTCCAGTAATTTCTGTTATATTGTTAAGAGTAGTCTTTTTCAGATCCTGTTTCGCTTCTTCGCGATCACAGCATCAAACAAAAGCTGGTGGAACTTGGGATTGCGGTGCAAAGTTATAATGGAGATTTGTTGTACGAACCATGGGAAGTATATGATGAGAATGGACATGCTTTTACAACCTTTGATTCCTACTGGGGAAAATGCTTGAACATGCAAAATGAACCAATGACCTATCTTCCTCCATGGCGGTTCGTGTCCGCT
The DNA here is from genome assembly GCA_963922005.1 of Cornus suecica. Taxonomy (NCBI): domain Eukaryota; kingdom Viridiplantae; phylum Streptophyta; class Magnoliopsida; order Cornales; family Cornaceae; genus Cornus; species Cornus suecica. The sequence continues at coordinate 6,514,341 of OY998246.1, read as the reverse complement.
TCAGGTACATCCATGAGCATGTATGTAAAATATATTTTGGCTATTCACTGTTGATGCAAAGAAGCAGTGAATTTTGTCATACTTGACTCACACATAAGCATCAGAATATCTACTATTTCCAGCAGCAAAAAGTACAGATGCCGATATGCGCCTTGTTGGACAATATCTTAGTGGCAGCAGTATATTTACAATTTTAGACAAGACAAAAATCATCGATAGAAAAAAAAGAAGGAATTTGAAATATTTAATAATTATTTTTCTGTGTTAATGGCAGGATTAGTTGAGAAGAGTTCAATAGAGGAATTAGCTCTTGAAGATGAATCAGAAAAGTCGAGTAATGCTTTATTAGGAAGAGGATGGTGTCCAGGTTGGAGTAATGCTGATAAGGCTCTAACTGAATTTCTCGAACATCAGCTGCTTAATTACTCAAAGGATAGGCTAAAAGTTGCAGGGAGCTCTACATCGCTCTTGTCCCCATATCTTCATTTTGGGGAATTAAGCGTAAGAAAAGTTTTCCACTGTGTACGAATGAAGCAGATACTTTGGGCAAAAGAAGGAAACTCAGTGGGGGAAGAGAGTGTCTCTCTTTTCCTTAGGGCCATTGGGCTTAGAGAATATTCCCGCTATATTTGTTTCAATTTTCCATTTACTCATGAAAGATCATTACTGAGCAACCTGAAATACTTCCCTTGGCATGCGGATCAGGCCCGTTTCAAGGCTTGGAGACAGGGTCGAACAGGTTACCCATTGGTTGATGCGGGAATGAGAGAACTTTGGGCAAATGGGTGGATTCACAACAGAATAAGAGTGATAGTTTCGAGTTTTTTTGTGAAGTTTCTACTTCTTCCATGGCAATGGGGGATGAAATACTTCTGGGACACACTTTTGGATGCGGATCTAGAAAGTGATATTCTTGGTTGGCAATATATCTCAGGGAGTTTACCGGATGGTCATGAGCTTCAGCGATTAGATAGCCCAGAGGTACGTTATGTCAATTTTTACTAATTTTGTTTTTGGTAGGTTAGCAACCACACTAGTCCATGTGGTACTTGAAGCAGTGACCTCCCCTTTGGCGAGGCGAGCTCATGCCACCTTGGCCAATGGCCCAATATCAGTATTTTTATCTTGTTTGGCGAGCTTTTGTTTGGCAAGTACTCAAAGCATTTTAGTTACAGTAAATGCATATTTAAGTTATATTTCATAATAAATGGATGTAGTACACTGTATTTTGAATAAAACCTCTAATAATCTTAAATGAAAAAAAAATAAAAATAACCAGTATGAGTTGTAGTGTTATGTAGAAGCAACGTATCTTTCCTTATGAAAGTATGGCATGCTTCTTTCCTGTTCTCTTTTTCTTCCAACACCCACACCCACACCCACACCCACCCCCGCCTCACCACCAAGTCCCATGTAGTCCATCTTCTTTAATTTATTGTTCTCATAAGAAGTCCTTAAAACTATTCGTTAGACATGTTTTCTTGTTTCTTGGGTTCAATAGTTCAGAAAAGCGAAGACAAAAAACGTTACTAGAATTTGACACTGAAGGGAAATGGAACTGTTCTATATTGTTACCTGTACCGAATATTCACAAAATTCAGCATTAGACCATATACTGAGGTGTTAGGTTGTAAATGTTGTCTGCTCATCATCTATCATTGTTTCTGGTATATGTCCGTTGTTGCTCTAATAGCATTTAAGTCCGCTTGTATTTGATGTTCTGGTGATCTGCATAGCTGCATTATCTTGGTTAATGCGGGATTTCTCCTGCGCAAAGCAAACTAGTGTTTCGAGTAAGATGATGAACTGCTTCAGTTTATGTCAGACTTCTACACCCTTTTTAGTTATAAGAGCTATTAAGGATGTAAGACTGCATACAATGCTAACATTCATTAATTAGCTTTTTATTCGAATGGTTGAAGTCTTTTGGTGGGTCATGAAGTAAACTCGTAAAAAACACTTCGGAAGATGGTATCTGCTGATGTCTGCAAGAGGACCAAATTAATGTTTTAATTTGCTAGAGAATGAGTAATATATTTAGTAGTAATTGACCGATCTAGACACCTGCATTTGTAGATTAATATTCTTCATTCCACTTAATTCAAATTCAGGTTCAAGGCTTTAACTTTGATCCAGAGGGGGAATATGTGAGGCTTTGGCTGCCCGAGCTAGCAAGAATGCCTACTGAATGGATCCATCACCCTTGGGATGCTTCCGTGACCGTGCTCAAGGCTGCAGGGGTAGAGTTGGGACTGAATTATCCAAGGCCTATAATCGATATAGAATTGGCAAGAGATCATTTAACAGAAGCTATATTCGTTATGAGGGAAAAGGAAGTGGCTGCAAAGGCCGCTAGCCTAGATGGGACAGGCGAAGAAGTTGTCGATAATTCTGAAAGGATCGAAAATTTGCCCATTCCAATAGTTGTCTTAAAAGAAAAGACCCCTTGCCCCACGAGTTCGTCTCGTGATCAAAGGGTGCCCTCAATGCAAAATTCCGAGAACGGTCTTTTAAGTAAAAAGAGACCATGTGTCGAGGATGAAAGGCCACACCAAGATAACTTGCAAAGTCGCAATAATGAAGCTGAGACCTCGAGAACAGACGATGACATGTGCTCTACAGCTGAATCGTCTTCAGCTAAGAAGCAGGTGACTAGAAGCATAAACACGTTTTCCGTTCCCAAGTACTATCCATCGTCGTCAGTAGGCGACACCTTGCAGGATGTTCAATCTTCTGACACGAGCCAGCCATGGCAAGAATCAATTCACATGGAACAGAATTCAAGCAAAGACGGTAAGTGAATGCGTATAATTAAACATGAGATTTGTTTCTGTTTTTGCTTTTTTGTGGTTGGGAATAGAAGACACAGAAATGTTTCACATTAGTGAACGCACCCTAATGCACCATTCTTTAATTACTTTGCATTTAAGAACCTGAATCGCCCTATGCAATCTAAATTGCAGGTTTCATTCATTGATGTAGTGTTTAAGCTTCAGAAATGTCCCTCAATTGAGGTATAATTGAGGGACAATTCTTATGCACTTCAAGCTGCGATTTAGAAATTTTTGAGCTTTTTACTATAATTTCATCTCGTGTTCCTAAAAAAAATTCAGTACTCTAAAAATGAGAAGGTGCAGAAATTAATGAGTCGAATTTTAGAGACCTCACCTTAGCTATTTTTGCTAGAGATGAGAGTAAGAGTTCATTTTGTGCTACATTTTAGTTTTGTTCACGTTACCTACCTACTCCAAATTGCTGGGATGGTGTAATTTTATGATTTATAGAGTTTTTTTTTTGGTAACCATGATGTCCGGGTCAGCTTGCACGCACTTCGATTAATTTATGGGACCCGTGCAAGGCGACCCCATGCGAATTGGGTAAGGCTCGGATTATGTCCGATTCTAACAAATTATTTGCACCTAGTAGGAATCGAACATGAAACCTCATATTTCTTGAGGCACCAAGCCCCAAGTTTTTTCCAACTAGGCCAACCGCTCGGGTTTGAGATTTGGTTTAAGAAAACTCAAGGAGGTCTTGAAAAATTCTAATCATCATAATCCACCATAGTTCGTCGTATCGTTTTGAACGTATTATTCGGTTCGTAATGTTTTTGGAAGGCGCCGACACCGATGCTTGTTATTACATCTATACTTGTTATAACCGATACTCGATACTGTGATGGCGAATCATGGGTCGGCCACATAATTTTTTATGAGGGGGCGATTTCGCCTACTATGTTTACTGATTTTCCCTTTTCAATTTTGTTCTCGTACACATCAGATTATGTTTTAATTTGTGCAGGGGCTATGGGAGATTGATGCTTTGAAATTAACGAAATCTGGGCACATCAAGAATTTCGACCGTTGGGTTTGAATTTTTATGTTCGTTCACTTCCATGTTTTTGCTTGCCAGAAAGTACCCTCTTTTCAGACATATTTGAGGATATAGAGTATATCAACACTGAATCTATTTTTTTTTTTGTTTTCGTATGTACATGCTTCACATAAAATAAAATAAAAATTCTGTTGTATTGACTACACAGAATGTTATCTCATCTATTTAATCTTTAATTGCTTGAATATTCAGCCCACTACAATTAGACATATATTAAATTAAATCTTGGTCTTGAACACAATTTAATGTCAATTTGGCTAATCATATAGGGTCATGCTTATTCTATTCAAGAAATTTGAAACAAATCCAAAAGAAAAACAATGTAACGAGTACCAAAAAAAAATGAAGGGAAAATTATGTCATCTTTAATTATAACATAATTTTATCACCGCTCAAAAACAGTAAATCACTCAAAATTAAACAGAATTTTTAAACTAATCTTGTAACAAAAAAGAAGAAAAAAATTATACCATCTTTAATTGTAAAATAAAATAGTAAATAACTCAAAAACAGATTTGTTATTGTTCCTTTTACCGACAAATCATCTTCAATTTTCGCTCATCATCTTCGCTTTTTCTTCAATTTCCAGTACTGGAGTGCTTGAGACTCAAAACTATTCAAGGATATTCCTTCAAAATAAAAACCGTTTACCCATAATTGAGTCACAAGCACTCCAGCCTAACTTTATAACCTCTGGACTCGTCTTCGTAATTCATCTCTACTATGAAAAGTGCCTATTTTTTTTTTTTTTTTGAAGGAATTACACGGTGCATATATATCTATATCTATACTTATTATTATTTTACTATTAAAAGTGTGAAGAAGTTTTGATGTTTCAGTATTTATAGTCAAAATTCATATGTAATTTTTCAATCTAATTTCTACTTGAATTATAACTACAAAATTTAATTGAATTTCATAACTCTAATCCAATTTCTTTGAATTCTATAACTCCAATTCCATCATAATCCTATTTGAAAGAGTTAATAGGTATTTAAATTCTATCACTAAAATCTAATTGAATTGTAATTGTATTAAATTACATTAAATATATAAATTAAAATAGGATTGTGATAGAATATTAAAATTTTAATTTTTTTTTATTTATATTTTTTCATTCTCTTACTATAATTTAATGATAATTAATTATCTTATTCATAATTAGATAAAAAAAAACCAATAGAAAGAATTCATCTACGATTGAATTTAACAATTCGAAGTCTAAATAGACTATAATAGTGAATTTCATCTATAATTATAATTAATAATCCTAATCCTAATTGTATAAGGAAGTCGATCGATGAGTACTTCTTGAGCTGTTTGGAATCTGAAAGGGAATTTGATTGTTATTTAAATAGGATTCCAAATAGTAACTCTATATATAACCTGACCCCTCTCTCTCTCTCTTTAGTTCCCAATTGCAATTCTTTTATCATATTTCAAGTTTTATAATTTGTTATTACTTTTATGTACTTATTGATTCATCCTGTAGTACGACTTTGTTGTTGTTATTGTGATTTTATATTATATTACTGTGCCGTGATTTTCTAGGTTTATATATCCATCTTCATATGTAGTGAGCTTGAAAAACGAGAGAATGAAAGGTATTTTGGTGATTTTGAATTTTCTTTTAATTTTTTCTATTGTAAATTTTATTTCTTTAAGTTTTTTTATATAGTAGATTTATATATAATTTTTTTACAGGATTTCATTCCACGTACTCTGCTAGTATATATATATATATATATATATGAAGCTTTATTTGTAAGCTAACTAAGATTCAAAATCAATCTAAACTATATTTGTGTAAGCTAAAAAAAATTAAGCTAACTCTATACATCTTACAAATCACGCAAACTCTGTCCTAACTCCTAAGATTATCCTAATTAGGGGTGCACAAAGGAACCGGTGGAACTGAGAACCGGACCGAACCGCCGGTTCGGTTCAGTTCTAGACTATTCTGGTTCTGATTCCTAATATCAAAGAACCAAAATTTTCGTTTCGAAGATTTATTTAATTTAGTTTATAATAATTATTATTTTTATATTTGGCATTTTTTATTTTTTTAAAATGGGATAGTAGGAACCGGAACACGGTTCGGTTCCGGTTCACCGAACCGTACCGTGTGCACCCCTAACCCTAATCCACCATCTACCATATTGGGCTTAGTAATTATAAATAACTAATGGAGCCCATCAAGTTGGGCCCAGCCCAACAAAACCCAATAAGCTGATTTTTTACGAAAAAAATGGGCTGAGATTAGGTAATTATAACCTAATCTAATAGGCTAGTATCAAATTGGGTTACAGATTTTTATACTCCCTCCGGCACAGAGCATATCCAATATATGGATAAAATTACACCGTACCCTTCTCATTCTAGTAATTAGATTTTTTCATGTTGTAATAAATACCCTCTTCAGTAAATTTTTGGTGTGTCAACGCTTACGTTAATAATTTTTCTTTAATGAAATATTTATAATATTATCATTTAAATGATAAATAAGCTTGGATATATAGGTAATTTCATATATTTGGTTGCTTGATATGAACGACGATCATTTGAAAAGGATGAATGTAATTATCAAAACGTGAGAGGGTTCAGGTGTAATTTTATAATTTTTGAAGGGGAAAGTGTAGTTATCCCCCAAAATATAAGTTATATTTTTAAAAGGAATGTAGTAATTTTATTTTATTTTTTTGGTAGCATACGAAAATTACCAATTTTCAAACTTCACTCTCACTATTCTTCCCTATATACTTCTATTATTTTTTAAATAAGAACAAATATGTAAATTCATTTACATACAATAGAATAACATATTTAAAAGGATTTACCCCATTTTTTTTTCTGTTTTGCACTCACTTTAGCACTAATAAGAAGAATTGTTATTTCTTCCTTGAATAAGATGATTAATTGTTTGTATTGTCGTAATAATTTATTTTTCAATGAAAATTGGTGTGTCGGGACTTTAATCCCGACTGATTTACAACACCCGTGCAAAGTGAGTTCCACAAATATAGTAAAACTAATATATTCACAATCCTAATAAATTATTCACACTCTTTAAGAATTAAGTTTTTCCTAAACCTAAATTTTTCACTTGAACTTATGTCATATTTGGTATAGTGGAATGGAATAAAATATTCATTTCATTCATTCCTTGATTTGGTATGACACATTGAATGAGAATGACCATTAATGAAATTTCATTTCAAGGAATGGATTTTTATTCCATTAGTAAACCTATGGAATGGTCATTTCATTCATTAAGGAATGTTTTTAAAGTATAAAATTACTAAAACAACCCTTCATGTTTCAAATAAGTAAACTACTTTCACCACCATGTCATCAACTTCTACCACTACCGTTACCACCTCCATTGTTCGTCACTACTATTTTCATTATCTTTCACTATTATTTGGTAAAAAAAATTACGAAATAATATTATTTAATTAAAATTATATATTTATCACTAAGATGAGTATTTTTGAGAAATGTTCTTTTAAGTTCATTCAATTTCTAAAGTACTTCATATTTATAACCAAACAATAAAATAAAAATAATTATTTCATTTCATTCTCATTCTCCTTCTCACTTGCATTTCATTTCATTTCATTCATGCGTACCAAACATAATATTAAATTTTTCCCAATTCATCCAACGGTCCGAGTTGAATGTCATAATATTTTAACTACCACTATAGTCTATACCTAGCATTTTGATTAAGCTGAAAAAATCCAAATATTATGTAACTATTTTAATGAAGTTTGACTCTTTTAAATAGTAATATTACCTAAATCTGTCTTATGATGGAGTTTTCTTTGATACAGAAGTTAGTACTTCATCTGTCTCAATTTAAGTGTTTATATTCATTATTTTATCAATTTCAAAATAAGTGTCAATTTTAAAAAGTCAAAGCACTTTATTCGATCAATTTATCAATTTAACCTTCAAGTATTAAAGTTATAAACATATATATTATAAATCATCACAACATTATAGTGGGATCGTGGATAAAATTGATATTTTATTCACTAACACTATAATAAAAGTATCATCTTAAAAAATTGAATTTTCTAAAATGGACTTATAATTTCGGAGGCTCATTATTTTAACACCTCGTCATTAATTTATTCATGATTTTGTTTGCATCAAATTGCTGATTTCCCAGAGACAAATCTATCGATAGTATCATAGGTATTTTAAATACAAAAAATCTCGTACATTAAATGCTATTGACAATGATATATAACTTGTTAGCTGTATTTTGTACACTATTTAAGCGAATAAACATTATAAATACCAACAAATCAATGATTAACCATCACAACATGCAAACAATCAGACAACTTGACTACCAATGGCAATGATATATATATGTATGTATAGGACTCGTAATTGTCATAGTATCTAACACTATGTGGCATCCCCCCACCAGTAAAGAGTCTAAGGCAAACAGAGTAATTCAAGTTTGTTTCTAAAATTGATGGAACTTTTATATTTTATTTAAATATATAGGAAAATAATTTTTACATCGAAATGGAAAGTGAATTGGGAGAGTGTCAACTCTTGAATGAATAATTACAAAGATGTTTGGGTCTCACAATAATTCATCCAACACTTGATATGGATTCACTTTCCCATTTCACTTTGCAATTTCGGTGCAAATATCATTACTTATATATATATATCATAAGTCGCTATTACGGTATTAATTTTGATATGTATTACGAATTCGAACAAAATTAATTTTTAAATGAGTATCCTAACCAAGTCTTTAAATTTGTTATATTTATGCACCATGGACGTACAAGACTATATATCAAACCATTTGATCAACACATGGTTTTACCATTTTAGTGAACAAGTTCAAATTGAGATGTATTTTTTATAAGTAGCGACACTACACTTTCATATAAGCTAAAGATTGGCCTGGACCATTGCTTCCATTCAAAAGGCATTGAAGAGGGGCCTGAAATCTTTGCTAATTTAATTAATGTGGAGACAACACTTCTATATCCATATCTTGAAAGGTCACACTTAAAATTTTGTAATCATCTTTCAATGAAAGAGGCCTTGTAGCTTACATTACTTTTTATATAGAAAATTGATAGTCACGTCTTATAAGAAGAATGTAATTGATTCACTCTCAGGTTCCCACTAGCCATTATACATATATATATATATATGTATATATATATACATATATATACATATATATATATATGTAAATTAATATCTCAAATTGAGTAAGCCTTGTGTTGCACATTTTGTAAAAAAAAAATATTATTATTTTAACTTTCTTATAAAAAACTTTTTTAAGCAAAACTAGCCAAATTTGTTGGGTTAAATTTATCGAGCCATGATTGCGTGCAGTTGGACCTATGTGCGACTCACATTTCAAGCTATTAATAACGATTAACAAAAATAAATTCAACTCAACAAATCTGTTTAAATTTTCGTATTTCATAATCCTTTTCAAATATTTCATATGATATTCAATATTGTTAGAAATTCTTATTAGATTAACTTCCGGTCATGTTTAGCTTTTCATGTAACTTTCAACTTAGCCCAAATTGATTAATGACCAATCTATACACTCCAATTCATAGTTTAACATAAATATAATGATTGACACTCTTTGATGAATAATTTATTAATCTTCCTCGACTCATTGATTCGCAAGTAACAATCGTATAGAAGTATGACTCAAGTATCACTTTGTAACAATATGGATTTAGGCCCAGTTTTGGATTTGCTTTTCTGGCATTGCTTCTTGCTTTTAAGTTGGGAAAAATTATTTTGAATAATTTTTGATAAAAAAATTTAAATTTCGGATGAATTTTTTGAAAAAATTCAGGTATCAATTTCTCAAAATAACTTTTATTTCTCTTCTTCTCGTTAGCCAAAAACAAAATTTATGTCAATTAGATTTGATTGATTTCACTTCTATCATGTTTTTATCGTGATAATATAGTCAAAGAAAATTGTATGAGTCAAAAGAAACATTGTTTTTGTTTTATGGAAGTGACACATCCACAGTCCACACAAATATTGTGACAAAAACACAAAATCTTTGTTTTTTTTGGTATTTGAGTTTGGTAGGTATCTTAGACTGTGGAAGCCCCAGACCAGCCTTTTTTCTTGCACATTTTGCAGCTTTTTATTTGGTCATGCACATTGAAAGTCGGCAAGAGAACCAAACCACCAAAACGGTGACAATAGTGATTCTCTATGAGAAGATTACCTACAGCAACATCATCATCATCTTATATATAAAAGGTGATTACTTTGTACTAAAAGTTATCCCATATCGGCTAAAAAAAAAATTTATTTTTATATTCTTCCCTATAAATATAGGGTCTCTCCTATTATATTATATGCACAAATAGAGAAAGAGAATAGAAAAGATACATGCTAGTATTTTTCTTGGTTAGAGTTATGAATAATATAGGCTTATATTATTCTGGTGATACAGGCGTGAGTATATACTCTGTGTGTGAGTGTTTTTGATTTGCTGATCAAACCCTTTTAATTCTCTCTTTGATTATAGTGAAACGGTGTTCTCAGTGGACGTAGGCTTATTTTGGCCGAACCACTATAAATCTTTGTGTTCATTGTTTGATGTGTGTTTGTGTACGTTTTCTGATTTGCAGGTACACACGGCTTCTAAAAGTGTTCTTGGGCGGGTGTAAAAACCCTAACAAGTGGTATTAGCTTCAGGTTGAAGCAAAGGAGAAGTCCGTTCGTTCTGGTCCAGAACCGAAGTTAAAAAGTGTCTGAAATCAGAAACCAACCATACCAGGAGGACCGGCTTGAAAAGACGAAGTCGACGATATAAAGTAGAGGCCGATCAGAGCTTCCACGCGCCGTCGAAAAGAGTGGCCCAGATCTCACGCGCCCCCACGCGTAAACGCGCGTCCACGCGCCATCTTCAGAGATCCTCGCCGAAACCCTAGTCGGTGCCGGAGAAAACTACCAAAATATTTGCCGCTGGCAAGATCTCGTCGATCATCTTCTCCAGCTATCTTCCCGTCGTCGATCACCATCTACGGCGAGCTTCCAGTCGCTGGTCACCCTCTCCGACGCCGACCACCGACGACCAGCAAACTCCAGATTCCGACGACCATCTTCGGCACCGATCATCTTCTCAGGCAAACTAGTTGCCACCGGCAAATCAGTCCGGACACCGAAAACTCGGAGAAGACGACGCCACGTCAGCACGTGACATCATCAGGCCACATCAGCAATGCCACGTTAGCATCCACTGCTGCGTCAGCAAGTCTGCCACGTCAGCACTATTTTGTCTTTTAGTGAATAAATTATTTTTTTGCCTGTTTGTAATAAGTTTTTACCCATTTTTTATGCGGTCAGAAGCGTTCTTAAGGTTTTGGACCACTCCAGACACAACCGTACGATTGGTTTTGCGTAATTTGACTCCACACACCTTGTATAGGCTTAGTGGGAGTTATGGGAGAAGAAAAGACAGCAATGATCGATAAGTTTGACGGTGCAAACTTTGCCTATTGGAAGATACAAGTTGAGGATATGTTATTCCAGAAAAATTTGTTTTTGCCATTAGAAGGGAAGAAGCCAGAATCGATGAAAGACGAGGATTGGACAATCCTAGATCAAAAGGCTCTTGGCACGATCAGACTGACGTTGTCAAAGTCCGTCGTCTTCAACATCAAGAATGAGAAGACAACAAAGTCTCTCATGGATTCTCTTTCGAGCATGTACGAACAACCGTCTGGAGAGAATGCGGTACATCTCATCACTAGATTGGAAAATTTGAAGATGTCCGAGAATGGGAAGGTCAGTGAACACATCAGTGTTCTTAATGAAATTGTTAAGCAGTTAGAATCAGTTGAGATGCCAATCACTAGCAAAATGAAAACGGCTTTTCTTAAAAGCCAATTGCCAGAGAGTTGGAGCGTCACAAAGGCTGTAATCAATAATTGTTCAGGGGAAGAACCGTTACAGTATGATTCCGTAGTGAGTATGATACTCACTGAAGATATCATAAGACAAAATGAATCAAGCTCTTCTAACAGTGACTCAACATTGAATATCGACACCAGAGGCAAAGGTTCGAACAGGAAGAAAGGCGGAAACCAAAGGTGTGGCCATTCCAAGTCGAGACATGGAAAACCACATGGAAGATCATAGTCTCGAGGTCCTAGAAATTCTAAAGAGATTGAGTGTTGGAATTGTGGCAAAATTGGTCACCTCAATAACCAATGCAGATCCCCGCAGAAGGTAGCGAAGAGCAAGACTGAGGCAAACATTATCTTAGAAGAAGCTGATGATGAGTTGATATGCTCTTTGGAGAGTAAAGCAGAGTTTTGGGTCTTGGACTCTGGAGCATCATTCCATGCCACCACAAGTCGAGAGTTATACACCTGGAAACCTTGGCAATGTTTATTTAGGTGATGATCAGCCCTGCAGTGTAGTTGGCAAGGGTGAAGTACATATCAGACTCAACGGATCGATATGGAAGTTGAAGGATGTCAGACACATTCCAGACTTAGGGAATAATCTGATCTCAGTAGACCATTTTTAGTGAATGAGAGTGGAAAGTTTTCGGAGGGGCTATGACTATAGCATGAGGAAATAAGAGCGGTACGCTGTACACTACCACCAAAGCTAACACATTGATAGCAGTTGCAGAAAGCAATGAGGATCACAATTTGTGGCACCAGATGCTAGGTCACATGAGTGAAAAGGGGCTCAAATTTATGCTCACAAAGGGAAAACTACCATGCCTAAATTCGATTGATATCGACTTCTGTGAGGATTGCGTATTCGGTAAGCAGAAGATAGTTAGTTTTTAAAAAAATGGCAGAGATCTCAGAAAGGAGAAGCTTGAGCTAGTTCACACTGATGTCTGGGGGCCAGCAAATGTCTCATCTATTAGCGAAAAGTCCTATTTTGTCACCTTCATCGACGACCATTCCAGGAAGGTATGGGTTTACTTCCTAAAATATAAATCTGAGGTGTACGATGTGTTTAAGAAAGGGAAGGCTATGATAAAGAATGAGATGGGTTTGAAGATAAAGAGGTTAAGATCCGACAATAGTGGAGAATATCAGGACTCCGGGTTCAAAAAAAATTTGTTATAAGAATGATATCATATTGGAGAAGACTGTTCCATGTACACCATAGCAGAATGACGTAGCAGAACGTATGAACCGGACATTGACTGAGAGAGCCAGAAGTTTGCACATTGAGGAAGGGTTGCCCAAACAGCTCTGGGCAGAAGCAGTCAGTACAACAACGTATCTTATCAACCGAGGTCCATTAGTACCATTGAAGCACAGAATACCAGAAAAGGTATGAAGCGGTAAAAAGGTAATACTTTCACATTTAAAAGTTTTTGTTTGTGTTGCATATGTACATGTTAGTGATGATGTGAGGGATAAGCTTGATCCCAAGTCACAGAAATGTACTTGCATTGGCTACGGCGGTGATGAGTATGGCTATCGCATGTGGAATGATCAAAACCGAAAGGTGATCCGAAGCATATATGTAGTGTTCAATTAAAAAGTGATGTACAAGGATAGACACACAACTACCTCAGAGCCTACAACACAGAGTGATCTTGTGTGTGTTGAGTTAGATGATGTTCAAGAAAGTACTAAGTCAGAAAAACAGATTGAAGATGGCATTACTCAACAGGATGATGCACCGCAGTCTTCGACTCCTATTCTTGTACCTAGGAGGACTTCACGGCCGCATGTGCCGAACATGAGATATATGAATTATTTATTGCTCATAGATGGAGGTGAACCAAAATACTATGATGGAGCATGCAATACAGTAGATGCGAGCTAGTGGGAGCTTGCGATAGAAGATGAGATGAAGTCACTTATCTCTAACAAGACATGGAAGCTAACTAAGCTGCTAGTGGGAAATAAAGCTCTCTATAACAAATGGGTCTACAAAGTCAAAAAAGAACATGATGGTGACTCATAGTAAAAGGCTTTCAGCAGAAAGCGAGAATCGACTACACCGACATATTTTATCCGGTTGTGAAACTGAATACCATTCGTTCAGTTCTTAGCATTGTTGCAGCAGAGAGTTTACACTTAGAGCAGTTAGATGTCAAAATTGCCTTCCTCCATGGTGACTTAAAGGAGGAGATTTATATGCAGCAGTCAGAAGGTTTCTTAGTGAAAGGTAAATATAAACTTGTGTGTAAGTTGGAAAATAGCTTGTATGGTTTAAAACAAGCTCCAAGACAGTGGTATAAGAAGTTCGATGGATTTAATGCAGAAATATGGTTACAACAAGTGCAACGCTAACCATTGTTGCTAATTCAAGAGGTTTGACACGAGTTACATCATCCTCCTACTTTATGTTGACGACATGTTAGTAGCTGGGTCTGATTATGCGGAAATCAGCAAGTTGAAGAAACATTTGGCAAATGAGTTTGAGATAAAGGACTTAGGCACAACGAAACAGATTCTTAGTATGAGAATCAACAGAGACAAGCAAAAGGGTACTTTACAGTTGTCTCAGGTTGACTACGTTGAACGGGTTCTAAAGAGGTTCAACATGAGTGATGCTAAGCCGGTTAACACACATTTGGCTAGTCACTTTAGATTATCCAAATAGCAGTCTCTCGGGTCAGAAGGAGAGAGGAACAACATGACCAATGTTCCATACGCTTCAGCCATTGGTAGCTTGATGTATGTGATGGTTTGTACAAGACCAGATATAACATATGCAGTGGGAGCAATCAACAGGTTCATGTCCAATCCAGGGAAGACTCACTAGGAAACAGTGAAGTGGATATTTTGATATCTACGAGGTACCACAAATAGATGTCTTTGTTTTGGTAAAGGAGAAGTGAATTTACATGGCTATGTGGATTCAGATTTTGCTGGTAAGATAGACCGCGAAAGAAATACTATTGGTTATGTCTTTACAGTAGGTACTACAACAGTCAGTTGGATTTCAGAGTTACTGAATATCGTAGCATTATCTACTACAGAGGTTGAGTATGTAGTCGTGACAGAGACTGACAAAGAAATGATTTGGTTACAGGGATTGTTGGCAGAGTTGGGATTTGAGTAAGAGAAGAGTGTTTTGCACAGTGACAGTCAGAGTGCTATATATCTGGCGAAGAATTCAGCATTTCATTCGAGGACGAAACATATAGATCTTCGTTATCACTTCATCAGATCTCTATTAGAGGATGAAGTTTTGACTTTTGAGAGATTCAAGGAAGCAAGAATCCCGCCGACATGTTGTGCGCAACTTCAGTGGGTCTTCAAGCTTGAAGACAGAAATGAGGGTATCGTACTGCACTGATCATTGATGGAGTTGATTGATGATGGCAAAATCGTCAAGTGGGAGATTGTTATATATAAAGGGTGACTACTTTGTATTAAAAGTTGTCCCACTTCGACTAAAAGGCAAAACCACCTCTATATCATTCCCTATAAATATAGAGTCTCTCCTATTATATTGTGTGCACAAATAGAGAGAAGGAATAAAAGAGATACATGCTAATATTCTTCTTGGTAAGAGTTAGGAATAATATAGGCTTATATTATTCCGGTGATACAGACATAAATATACATTGTGTGTGTGCGTGTGTTTGATCTGTTGATCAATCCCTTGTAATCCTCTCTTTGATTATAGTGAAATGCTGCTCTCAGTGGACGTAGACTTATTTTGGCCAAACCACTATAAATTTTTGTATCCATTGTTTGGTGTGTCTGTGTGCGTTTTCTGATTTATAGATACACACGGCTTCTAAAAGTGTTCTTGGGCGAGTGTAAAAATCCTAACACAACAAAAATGGGAGCTGAATGGATAATAATATTAAAAATTAAGTAAAATGTGTGACAACCTCTTGATTAGTATGGTTTGTCTGATCATTCCATAAGTTACGTATCATCTGGTTAGTAATATCTAGTTTGTAATATTTTTTCAAAAATATTAATATCACTTTGTAAATTTGATATTAGTTTGATATTCATTTATAATATTGACATTGTCCGACTCAATTATAACATTATTGCGATGACAATAACAATTGATTCTGTAATTGCAGCAATGTTGATTGGTGAAAGCAAAAATATTAATATCACTTTGTAAATTTGATATTAGTTTGATATTCATTTATAATATTGACATTGTCCGACTCAATTATAACATTATTGCGATGACAATAACAATTGATTCTGTAATTGCAGCAATGTTGATTGGTGAAAGCATTTCGAATCAAATAAATAAATAAATATATATATATTTATTTATTTTCTTGAAAGGTTTTCTTGTCACCTCATGTAACTTTAAAGTGACTGTAAGCCTAAGAAAGTTTTTCTTGCTTAGCTCTCATTGTTTAAGCTTGAAGTGATAAAAAAAAGGTACAGTTTTAATCAAAAGCACTAATATAGTACTCCCCCTGTCTTATATTATAGATCCATTTTGGGTAATCTGATTTTTTGAGATGATGAATTTTATTGGTGTGATAGTGAATGAAAAATCAATTTTACCCTTAGTCCCACCAAATGATGTGATGGTTGTAGTTTAAATATTTTATAATTTGAATGATTGAAGGGTAAATTAGTAAATTGACCAAATAAAGTGGTATTGATTTTTCTTATTTTGGAATGGATTGAATAGTGAATGTGAACACTTAAATTGAGACAGAGAGAGTATTATCTTCCCACTAAAAGTAAAGTAAAAGGTTAAAGGATCAAAACTCCGTAGGGAAAACTGAAAGTATTACTTGCTACGGTTTTTTTTTTTTTTTTTTAAATCTAAATCTTTAATTTTATACAGTAATACTTGTTGAGAGTAATAGACTCTATTCTTTCTTAGGAATGTTTATATATTTCTATTAAACAACTTCTTCTCTAATTCAGTGAACAATAACCTCCTTACTATCAAGGGAAACTCCCTCCACAAGCAATTTATTAAATGCTTATTTTTTATTTTTTAAAATAGTAAAAAACTCACACACCACATACCCACAATGCATCTTAAAAGGCTCGAACCCTTTACCTTCCAATAAGAGAGGTAAAGTTATACCATTGCACCAATGGTGTGATGGTCATTTCTTAGTTTTTAATTACTTTAGATGTGCATTGCTATGTATGTTGATTATTTTCATATGAAAATGATTTATTTGAGTAAATCATCATAGTTCAATTAAGGAAAAATTAAATACTAAAAATTTTAATAATCGAGAAAAAGTGAACTATAAGTATTAAAGATTTTTTTAATTTTTTAATATTCAGATTTCAGTGTTAAGTGATAATTATGTTACTTAAAATTTGTACTCTTTTTTAAGTGGATATTTAATAATATTCAAATTACTTATAAAATCACGATCGCAAATATAGTTCGAGCCTTACCCGATTCGTGTGGGATCTCGTGAATTAGTCGAGGTGCGCGTAAGTTGTCTCAGACATCACGATTATAAAAAAAATAAAAAAAATACTTATAAAACCCATTTAATGATATATCTATTCACATTTAAATATTGAATAGAATTATCAAACAAAAGTGGTGGTCATACTCATATTTGGGTGAGTTATTATCAAAGACAAACTTAATCCCTCGTGATAGGAGCTTAAAAATACTAAGGCCCTGTTTGGTAGGTGGTTCAGTTCCAGCTGGTCTGGTCTGGTCTTGTATTTAGGGGACCAGACCATGTTTGGTAGCATTGGTCCCAAATTTTTGGTTAGACCAAGTAAGACCAAATCAAACCAAAATGATCTCATTTTAGACAAAAAAAAAGGTGGTTCTTGGTGGTCCGGTCTGGTCTTATTAATAAAATATATTTATAAATAATTAAAAATGAATAAATAATAATAATAATAAATTAAATAAAACATTTTTTAAAAATAAAATATAAATAATAAATAATAAACAAAATGAAATAAATAATACCTAATAATAATAAATAAATGAATAAATAATAAAATATATTTATAAATAATTAAAAATGAAATAAATAATAATAATAATAATAATAAATAGATATAATAATAAATAAATATAATAATAAATAATAAGTAAATATAATAATGAATAAATACTTCATAATAATAATAAAAAATGAGTATAATAATAATAAATTAATATTAAATTAATAAAATATATTTTTAAATAATTAAAAATGAATAAATAATTTATAAATTAAATGAATTAAATAATAAAATAATAATAAATAAATAGAATATATTTATAAATTAATATATAAATTAATAAATAATAATATAAATAATAAAATATATTATAAAGTGAAGAAATAATAAAGAAAGAAAGAAATAATACATAAATAAATATTATAATAAATAATAAATAAATAGTAAGACCAGATCGCTTACCAAACAGACTTTTCCAAATTAGATTAGACCGGACCAAAAAGACCGCCTACCAAACATGGCCTAAAGTAGCCCTACGACCCCTCTAGTACACTACGTGCTTGTTTGGCTAATGGAATGAAGCCAAAATTTTGGGTTTGGTTTGAAAAAATGGCACCAAACCATGTTTGGTAAATGGAGTGGAAATTTGGTACCAACACTGTAGCAACTCCATGGAGCCAACTTTGTGAAGGAATTTTGGAAAATTTGGAACCATCTTTTTTGATGGTTCATGGTTTTGGTTTTGGTACTAACACTGTAGCATATTCATTTTTGATATTTATATATTAATATTATAATATTAAAATATATTAATATTCAGAATTTCAACCCATACCAACTCTGTCAAACATAGTTTGGTTTTTCAGCATCACTTTTTCTCACACCAAAACCATCTGCACCAAACATGATTTGGAACCAAAAAAAACCACACCAACTCCAACTAACCCAACTCCAACCAAACCAAAACCAAAAATCAACTCCACATCCTCTACCAAACAAGCCCACATGTTACAACTAATTAGCACCACAGTTTTCTCATGAAAGATCCAAGGGTTCCCAAAATTTTGAAGGGTAAAAATGGGACATGGTCTGGCTCTCAGGTCTAATCACAGAAAATAAAAGCCCACTTGGGCCCACATGTTTAACATTCCTAATCCTTCTACAATCCCCAACTAGACTTGTACGGAACAACCTGAAAACAACAATTTCATAATCCAACTTAAACCCTGATTCCTCCTAATCCAACGGCTTTAAATCTTTACTTTGATAAAAAGAATCCACAGCCGTTCGATTCATCAATCGCATATACCTTTGTAACATTCCCGCTCTCTGTATCTATATCTATATATATATCGAGTATAAATTTACGATATACTTTTTAGGATCCTTTGTTTTACTTGTAGAGAGAGAAACAACAGAGAGTATGAGCGAGGCGTTGAGAAGACAGTACAGTCTGTGCGAGGAGATAGGGCGGGGACGATTCGGCGTCGTTTCTCGGTGCTTCTCGCTGGAGTCCGGCCAGTCCTTCGCCGTCAAATCGATCGAGAAGCGTCTGATCGCCGACGACTCCATCGACCGGCAATGCCTCTACAACGAAGCCAAGATCATGAATCTCATCTCCACAAACCCTAACATCGTCCAAATTTATGAGGTCTACGAAGACGACGATCACCTCCATATCGTTCTCGAGCTCTGCAATTCGTCCGATCTGTTCGCGCGAGTCAGGGACCGAGTCTTCTCCGAGGCGGAGGCGGTGGCGGTGATGCGGCCGCTGACGGAGGCGATCGCTCACTGCCACCGCCTCGGCGTCGCGCATCGGGACATAAAGCCGGACAACGTGCTGTTCGACGAGTGGAATCGCCTGAAACTCGCCGATTTCGGTTCGGCGGAGTCTTTTAGGGAGGGCGAGTCGATGAGCGGAGTCGTCGGAACGCCGTATTACGTCGCGCCAGAGGTTTTGGCGGGAAGGGAGTACGACGAGAAGGTGGATGTGTGGAGCGCGGGGGTGATTCTGTACATAATGCTGGCCGGAGTTCCTCCTTTTTACGGCGATTCGGCGGCGGAGATCTTCGAGGCGGTGCTTCGCGCCAATTTGAGGTTTCCG
Organism: Cornus suecica; assembly: GCA_963922005.1. NCBI lineage: Eukaryota > Viridiplantae > Streptophyta > Magnoliopsida > Cornales > Cornaceae > Cornus > Cornus suecica. The sequence continues at coordinate 6,494,451 of OY998246.1, read as the reverse complement.
TCTAGGTTATTTCAATCGGTGACGCCGGCGGCCAAGGATCTCTTGCGGAGGATTCTTTGTAAGGATGTTTCCAGACGATTCACCGCCGAGCAAGTTCTCAGTAAGTATATATCTCTGAATCTACCTATTTGCATGTGTTCATAGAGTTTAATTTTGCACAACTTCTGTTAATTTAGTCCAATTCTCTGTTTGGATGCTGAGAAGATAGCAGAGAAATCAGGAGACTGACGGTTTAAATTTGTATAAAAGTTCTCTTAATTTAGTTCAATTATTTCACTCCTCTGTTTGGATGCTAAGAAAATAACAGAGAAATTAGGAGACTGACTGTTTAAATTTGTATAAAAGTTCTCTCAATTTAGTTCCTCTGTTTGGATACTAAGAAAATAGCAGAGAAATCAGGAGACTGACTGTTTAGATTTGTATAAGAGTTCTCTTAATTTAGTTCAATTATTTCACTCCTCTGTTTGGATGCTAAGAAAATAGCAGAGAAATTAGGAGACTGGTTTACGTTTTGAATGTCACCTACTGTGATACGAATTCGTTTTTATTTTATAAATTTCCAAAATTAAAACCAAATTTAAACTCTCTGAGTGGAAAAATCAATAAAAACTCCCTTTCTTCAATCAAATTGCTAAAAAACTACCTCTAAATTGAGTAGAACTCTGGAATATAATGATTTAGTCTCTGGTCGTAGTGATTAAAGAAAACTTTACTAATCTCAACTACATTGCTAATTTTTCATCTTATTATTTATCTATTTATCTATTTGGGGGATTTTTACAGTGATAACAAAATTGAGCTTTGTAATTGGTTCTAAACTTTTTTATTTTGTTGTGCTTGTGTTGCAGGACATCAATGGATCCAAAGTGGTGGAGAGATGTAGAGAACTGGGCTTTTCTAACTTGGAAGATGGTCTATATATATAGAGAGATAGAGATATATGCTAGTATATATTGTATAGGCATAGTAACTGTGGATAAAACTACTTGGCATTTCACCAGCAGAAGTTGTTATATTAGAGAGAACTGTTTCTGGGTAGGTAATGCGGATATGTAGGAAAGTTTTGTACCTTAAATTTCGGGTTATTTTGTTATCTAACGACTGTGAATCAATTGTGGATGTTATATAATAGTATAATATTATGTAATGGACAATACTTGCGTCCTTCCGGGCAGGATGAAGTTATCTTCTCTTAATTGAGCCAATAAATTATAGACACCTGACTTATATTAATTAAAAAATATAGATGAGTATTATCCATTATTTGATGGGTTTTAACTCTAATCTGATTTTATTTTTTCTCATTATTCACCTAAATATCCTCACCTTCGATGAATCCTCAAATCCCTGTCTTTTTCCTCGACACCTCTTTGCTTTTGTTAGGATCGATTGACCAATTTGCTACTCACGTAACACAATCACACACAAAGGAACACGAAAAATTATACGTGGTTCGGCCCAAAAATAACCTACGTCCACGGAGCACACAACTTCACTAATTTTGGAGAAAGATTACAAATCACTCTCTACACTCCTTCTATGTTTTTCTCTCTTGTTGTGGTGATTTTTCTTGCACTGAATATACATGTATTTATAGTTCTAGAGGTGAAGAACAAGACAATCTGTGGTGCCAAAGTTTTCTTCAATTTCGGTGCAAAACTTCTACTGTCAAAGTTAGGTCAAGCCAAACTTCCTTGGGCGACTGCCAAACTTCCATGGGCGGTGCCAAACTTTGACTCCACATCAACAATCTCCCACTTGGAGTCAAAGGACGCTACATCCGTGATTAGTGAATAGTTGTGTGCTCATTTCAGTCTTCAGTCTCGAAGACTAACTGAAGCTGAACATAGCTTCAGTTTCTCTGTAGTTATTGTCTTGGTCAACATGTTCGCTAGATTCTTGCTACCTTGAATCTTCTCAAATGTCAGCACCCCATCTTCCAATAATGATCTGATAAAGTGATAACGAAGTCCAATATGTTTAGTGCTCGAATGAAATGCTGAATTCTTTACCAAATGTATTACACTCTGGCTATCACTGTGCAAAACATTCTTTTGCTTGAATCCTAATTCTGCTAACAGACCTTGTAACCATATCATTTATTTGCTAGCATCTGTCACAGCTATGTACTATGCCTTTGTTGTAGATAACGCTACAATCTTTTGTATCTGCGAAACCCAACTGACTGTTGTAGTACCTACTGTAAAAATGTACCCAGTAGTACTTCTTCTGTGTTCTATCTCACCAGCAAAGTTTAAATCTACATAACCATGTAGCTTCACTCCTCATTTTCCAAAACAAAGACATTTGTTTGTGGTACTACGTAGATATCTCAATATCCACTTTACTACTTCCCAATGCATCTTTCCTGGATTGGACATAAATCTGCTAACAGCTCCCATTGCATATGCAATATCCGGTCTTGTACATATCATGACATACATCAAACTTCCGATAGCTGAGGCGTAAGGTACCTTAGCCATGAAGTTTTTCTTTTCGTCTGTCTTGGGAGACTGGTCCTTGGATAGTCGAAAGTGACTAGCCAATGGTGTGCTAACTTACTTAGCATTACTCATGTTGAACCTTTTCAGAATCCGTTCAACGTAGTCAGCTTGAGACAACTGCAAGATACCCTTTTGCTAGTCTCTGTTGATTCTCATCCCAAGAATCTATTTCGTTGCTCCCAAGTCTTTCATCTCGAACTCATTTGATAGTTGTTTCTTCAACTTACTGATTTCTTCAAAATCAGACCCAGCTACTAACATGTCATCGACATAAAGTAGGAGGATGATATAGCTTGTGTCAAACCTCTTAAAATAGCAACAATGGTCAGCATTGTTTTTGCTGTAGCCATGTCTCTACATAAACCCATAAAATTTCTTGCACCACTGCCTCGGCGCTTGTTTTAAGCCATACAAACTTCTTTTCAACTTGCACACAAGTTTCTCTTTGCCTTTGATTGAGAAACCCTTCGGTTGCCGCATGTAGATCTCCTCGTCTAGGTCACCGTGGAGGAAAGTAGTTTTGACATCTAACTGCTCTAGGTGCAAATCTTTCGCTGCAACAATGCTGAGAACTGAATGAATGGTATTCAGTTTTACAACCGGGGAAAAGATGTCGGTATAGTCGATTCCTTCCTTCTGCTGGAAGCCTTTGGCTATGAGCCTTGCCTTGTGTCTCTTGAAACCATCATGTTCCTCTTTGACCCTGTATACCCATTTGTTCTGAAGAGCTTTATTTCCAATCGTCAATTTGGCTAGCTCCCATGTTTTGTTGGAGATAAGAGATTGCATCGCATCTTTCATCGTAAGCTCCCACTTACTGGCATCTGCTTCTTGACATGCCTCTTCATAGCATTCAGGTTCTCTTCCATCAGTGAGCAACAAGTAATTCATGTATTTCTTGTTCGGCACATGAGGTCGGGAGGACCTCCTAGGTTCAGGAATCGGAGTTGGAGACTGCGGTTGATCATTTCGTTGTGCATTTCTCTCTGCAATAGGTTCCTTTGGCTGGAAACTCTTAGCTATTTGTTGTGCCTCATTGCTATCTGGAACATCATCCAACTTGGCATACACAGGATCTCTGTGTGCTGAATCACTGGAGGTTGTTGTGTGTCCGTCCTTGTACATTACTTTTTCATTAAATACTACATCCCTGCTTTGGATCAGTTTCTTGTTTTGGTCATTCCAGGTTCGATAACTAATTCATCCTCGCCGTATCCAATGAAAGTGCATTTTTTTTATTTCGGATCAAGCTTGCTCCTAGCATGATCACTGATATGCACATATGCAACACAACCAAAAACTTTCAGATGTGAAAGCTTTACCTCTTTGTCGCTCTATACTTCTTTTGGTATTCTAAATTCCAATAGTACTGATGAACCTCTATTAATCAGGTATGCAGTTGTATTGACTACTTCTGCCCAGAACTGCTTCGGTAATCCTGCCTGTATCCTCATGCTTCTAGCTCTCTCAGTCAATGTCCGGTTCATACGTTCTGCTACGCCATTCTGTTGTAGTGTACCTGACACAATTCTTTCCAATCTGATACCATTCTCATAGCAGAACCTTTTAAATTTGGTGTCTTCATACTCACCACCGTTGTCTGATCGTAGCTTCTTTATCTTCAAGCTTGTCTCATTCTCCACCACGGCTTTCCATTTCTTGAACACATCGTACACCTCAGATTTATGCTTCAAGATATAAACCTATACCTTCCGAGAATGGTCGTCGATGAAAGTCACGAAATAAGACTTTCCACCAAGAGATGAGACATTTGCCGGCCCTTATACGTCAGTGTGAACTAGCTCAAGCTTCTCTTTTATGAGAGTTCTGCCACTAATTTGGAAACTCACCCTCTTCTGCTTGCCGAGGATGCAACTCTCGCAGATAGTCGATATCAACTAATTTTAAGTCTAGTAGTTTCCTCTTTGAGTGCATAATCTTGAGCTCATTTTCACTTATGTGACCTAGCCTCTGGTGCCACAGGTTCTGATCATCTTTTCTTTCTGCAACTGTTATTGACATGCTAGCACTGGTAGTTATGTAGAGTGTACCATTCTTCTTTCCACGTGCCATTGTCATAGCTCCTCTGGAAACCTTCCAATCTTCATTGTTGAAGGTTGTCACATAACCTTCACTCACCAACTGGCCTACTGAGATCAGGTTCTTCCTCAAGTCTGGAATGTGTCTCACATCTTTTAACTTCCATACAGATCCATTAAGCTTGATATGTACATTGTCCTTGCCAACAACACTGCAGGGTTGATCATCTCCAAGATATACCTTTCCCAAGTCACCTGGTACATAGCTCTCAAAGAGCTCTCAACTTGAGTTGGCGTGAAATGATGCTCCAGAATCTAGCACCCAAGATTCTGACCTGCTCTCCAAAGAGCATATTAGCGCATCATTTGATTCTTCCTCTGAGACAATGTTTGCCTCAGTCTTGTTCTACGGTTCCCTTTTCTGAGATCTGCACTGGTGTTTGTGACCAGTTTTGCCGCAATTCCAACATTCAACTTCTTTAAAATTCTTGGGTTTCCGAGATTGTGATCTTCCATTTCTGGACTTGGAACAACCACGCCCATAGCCTCTACTTTTCTTCCGATTTGAACTTCTGCCTCAGCTTTCAACATTCAATGTCGAGCTACTGGTAGAAGAGTCTGATGTCTGTCGTGAGTACCATATTCACCACGAAATCATACTGTCTTTGCTTTTTTTCCAGGTGGACATTAAGAGAGATTATAATCATGTTGCTTAGGATTTCCATCATACTTGAATTAAATTGGCTTTTGGGCAAAACGTGAAGATACAAAATCATAGTGTATCTCTATTGTTTCCCCAAATTTTATTATTGGAGCCTAGAAATTATCTTTACTGGATTACAATACTGAAAGGTTTTTATTTATTTATTTATTATTATTATTATTATTTTATTTTTTTTCTTTGAATAAGAGGGGTATACACTTTGTTTTCTAGGGTAAGATGAGGGCCATTCTCAGTCTCATCTTATTGTTATTTTATGAGATTTCATCTTTTGAGTTGGAGGAGGTTTGTTTGTGCTATATTCATTTAAATGTGGGGGTGACATGGTTTTCAAGGATGGCTAGAGGTAAAAAGAAATGGGAGACATGGTTTTTAAGGATGTGTTGATGGTGAAGAGATTTAGGTGAATAAGAAGGGGAAAATATAATTCAAGTGTGGTTAAAACCCATCAAATAATAGTTAATATTCATCTATATTTTTTAATTAATATATGCAAGTGTTATAAATTTATTGGCCCAATTAAGAGGGGATGACCCAAGTATTGTCCGAATGTAATTACCTTTCAAATTTATCACTTGATTTAAATGGATTGTGCATTTCAGTTTCATTGGGAATTACTTGTATCGGCCAATTTGGAAAGAGAAATTTAAATTTCAAGTTGATTATTTAATTTTATAAGGGGTAAAAATAAAGTTGTTTTAATGAGTTGATTAATAAATCGACTTTAAATATTCATGTAAATATAGATTAAGACTGCAAACAGTCAAACAACCATGGATTTGTTTTATGCAAATATGATAAATAGTGTAAGGGAATCTTTTTTATTAAGGTCGGTATTAGAATTGAATTTGGGCGCTTTTAATTATGGACAATATTTGGATCCTGTCTCATGAAGTCCTTCCCGCTAATATGGTCTAATATAAGTTCGATCCAAAATTTTTTTTTAAAGAGAGGAACGAATTTGGCCCTCATGAAATAAGACCCAAATATTATACTTTAATTATTAGTTTGCAAATTATTGTTATCATAGCCAAGTACGGTCCTTTTAAGTTCAACCTTGACTCGACTTTTTACATAAAGAAGTTTCAATTATAGTTTTAAAAAAGTAAAAACTTTCACGAAAAAAAAACTCTCTCACGAACTATAAACAAAATTAAAGTTGAGGAATTTAATGAGCTTGTATTCACAAGATTAATCGCACATTGTTGGATACAAACGTACTACTCAATGAGCTTATAAATGAAACTTAAAATAGATTGATTTGTTTTACAAATCCACAACTACTAGGTTTATTTTCTTTAGCCACATAAAATAGTTTGATTTATTTGATTATATAACACTTACTCTCTTAATACAATATGACTTCTCACTTTTTTCAATTACCATTCTTTTATTAATTTTAAACAAATATTGAACATCATCATAATACTATATTTTTAAGGATAAAAATAAAAATTACACACACTATAACTTTAATCCATAAAATATTGAAAATTTCAAATTGAACAAGGTGGGCAAGGGTAATACTATTATTGAAAAGAAAGAAGAAGAAAAAGGCAAAAACTGGAGCACAAAAGAGTTTAGATTGGGAAAAAACAAAAGAGTGACATTTCATGTACGTGGATTGAAAAAGCTAGTGGGGACTGGGGAGAGGAAAAAGTAAAGTGTAAAGGTATATGATATGATTTTAGACTTCTTTTGTCATATTGTTTCCTCAAGAGGAGAACTGGAGGTGGAGACATAGCGTACTCATCAAGGATGCTTCTGTACCGTCGGATGGTAGTAACGTTCCATATTGGGGAATAATCCAACGGCTGAAAAAAATGAGGAGAAGAAAAGGTGAGAGAGGTGGAGTGTGGGTCAGACAATTTCCCGTATTTCCCGTACACTTTTCCGTAGTTATAACTTTCACGGACTGGAGCTATAAACGCGTGGCACCTACTTTTTTCCTTTATTATTATTTTTTTTTTGTCTTTTATGCTTTCGTCATAATTTTTCTCCAACACATGTGAATAATTCACTTCCTCAACTTATTAGTCTTTAAATAGTTGTCTAATATCTATATAATATAATTTTTATTTAAGATTTTTTTGTATTAAAAAATTATTTTGTTAAGGGTCCGTTTGGATACCCTATTTTTTGTTTTTGTTTTTTTACTGTTCACAAGACTAAAAAAAAAAACACGTTTGGCAAACGCGTTGACTGTTCACAGTTTTTTCTCCAAGAAAACTGTTTTCTGTGAATAGTGATGAAAACACCAAATACAACTTTTAGTTGTTTTTTGAGTTTTTTCACTGTTTAGGTGGTAAAAATAATGAAAACACCAAATTCATAAAATACAATTTTCACCAAATAAAAGTGGTGAAAACACCTTCATCCAAACGCTTTTTTGTTTTTAGTTTTTTCCTGAAAAAACAAAGACAAATACAAAAACAGTTTTTATATTTGAAAACAGAAAAGAAATACAAAAAACAGGTTTTCCAAACGCACCCTAAGTCTTTTACTCATAAACTAAAATGAGTAAAAGATAAAAATTAATATATTGTAAATAGAAAAAGGGCTATTATCAAAAAAAATATTTGTGATTTCTCAAAATCATCAAATTGCCCCTGTCTATCAACTCAGTCCTTAAGGTTTTTAATTTGATCAATCCACTCCTAAACGTAAAGTGGGTGATTTTTTTGGCACTAAAAAAGCAAAATTACTAGAACATCCTTATGGTTATGATTCATTTAAGCTTACTACACAGTCGGTTCAATTAAGATATTCCAGTAATTTCGCTTTTTCGATGCTAAAAAAATCACACAATTCACGTTTAGTGGTTGGATTGATCAAATTGAAAACCTCAGAAGGTTAGTTGATAGGTCAAGTCATGGAGCAATTTAATAATTTTGTTAAATCACAGGGGTTTTTGTGATAATATCCCTAGAAACAAATATAAATATTTAATATATTTAAAAGTCAAAATGAAAAACATAAACTATTACTACGGACCTTAGAATGTATAAATGCCAGCCTCTTTTGCATAAATGGATAAATACTCATGAAACAAAACAAAATAAAAATCTTCAATTATCTTCAACATTGTTAATAACTCGTCAAAATATATTTCATATAAAAAAAATTAAATGTTAAATTATTTTCATTCCGCGCGACTACTGGATGCCGAAGGATGATCTCGTGGCAAAATGCTTTCATGCCAATACTTATTCAACTCTATTTTTCTTACTAATATATATTATATATATAAAAAATACATATACATATTTGTTATTGAAATAAACTATGAGAAAAGTTCATACTATTTTTGTTGACATATTCTCCTTTAAATTACACAAAAAGAACACTTAATTCTTGAAATTAATTCAAAAATTTCAAAACAAGCTATTTTTTAGGGGCATGTCCCTTGTTGCATCTATTCTGTATAGAAGGTCTCTTTCACATTCAATTTATGTGTCATAACTTGAAAACTTTAGTAACATGAAACTGATGGCTTTATTAACCAAAATATTTGGTTCTGCATCAACTGATAATCTTTTATAGGTGTCGGACACTTAAAAGCATAGAGCAAATCCCTCAAAAATATAACAATCCCTTTTCTTTTTCCTTCCTAGGGTAAAATTGATTGCATCCATCAAAGCAGTATCTTCTGGAATGTGAGTATTGTATTCAAATATTCCCCTCTATGCGTTCATTTAACAAGATTTACACAATATATATATATATATATATATATACATGTTGTTTTTGGGGACATGTCATATTGCATGTAACATCTTTAGTTCGCATTCGACTAAATGCATATCATAAATTTTCTCCACTTTAACTTGTTTTTGATTATCAGCCAAATATCTCTCACTTACATTTTTTTGGGTGTGTTGTTTATGTTCCTATTGCACCACCGCAACGAACTAAGATGGGTCCACAACGTAGACTGGGTATTTATGTTGGTTTTGACTCACCTTCTATTATTAAATATCTTGAACCTGTAACAGGTGATCTCTTTAAGGCACGGTTTATTGATTGTCACTTTGATGAGGCGATCTTTTCACAATTAGGGGGAGAAAAGATGCAGTTAATAAAGCAACCTGAAATCACTTGGAATGCCATGGAATTATCAAATTTTGATCCGTGCACAAAGCAATATGAACTAGAAGTTCAAAAGATCATTCACCTACAAAGAATTTCAAACCAACTACCAGATGCTTTTACTGACACAACAAAGGTAATTAAATCACATATACCTGCTGCAAATGTCCCGGCTCGAATTGATGTGCCTGTAGCACAACTTATGAGTTCTACAACAAATGCATCTCAAACACGCCAGAAGCGTGATCAACCTGTTGGTCCAAAAGATAGTGTTCCCCGGAAGAGAAAAGTGCAAGAGAAAGTGAACAAAAATAGTGATGTCCCATAAATGACACAAAACCCAGAAGAGGTTGTGTCCCTAGTAGTGGAATATACCCCAGAAGAGGCACCGGTACCAGAAAATACTGAGATCTCCATAAATTATGGAGAAGTATGGAATAGAAATGAAAAACTTATCGACGATGAATTCTCTTATCTTGCTGCTCTTAAAGTAGCAACAAGTATTGAGCATCCCGGGCCTCAAACCGTCGATAAGTGTCGATGAAGAAAAGATTGGTTAAAATGGAAAGAGGTTATCCAGGCTGAATTAGATTCATTGATGAATCGCTAAGTTTTTGGACCTGTAGTCCTGACACCTGAAGTTGTCCAGTCTGTTGGGTACAAATGGGTATTTGTGCGGAAACGAAATGAGAAAAATGAAATTGTGAGATACAAAGCCCGCCTTGTTGCTAAAGATTTCTCACAAAGGCCTGGAATTGATTATGAGGAAACATATTCTCCGGTAATGGATGTAGTTACATTTCGTTTCCTGATCAGTTTAACAATCTCTGGAGGACTGAATATGCAATTAATGAATGTTGTTACTGCATATCTATATGGATCACTTGATAGTGATATATATATGAAAATCCCTGAAGGATTTAAGTTGCCTGAAACAACTCATTCAAAACCCCATAGCATGTACTCGATCAAATTACAACGGTCATTGTACGAGTTAAGGCAATCCGGACGCATGTGGTACAACCGTCTTAGCGAATACTTATTAAAAGAGGGTTATGTAAATGATCATATTTGTCCATGAATACTCGTTAAAAAATCATCATCTAGATTTGCCATTATTGCAATATATGTGGATGATCTGAATCTTGTAGGCATTCCTGAAGAAATTGAAAATTCTTCAACGTACCTGAAGAAAGAATTCGAGATGAAAGATCTCAGGAAGACAAAATTCTGCATTGGCCTACAAATTGAACATTTATCAGGCGTAGTTTTTGTCCATCAGTCAACATATACTAAAAAAGTCCTGAAGCGCTTTTATTTGGATTAAGCTCATCCCCTGAGCTCTCCAATGGTTGTTCAATCTCTTGATGTCAAGAAAGATCATTTCCGCTCTCAAGAAGATGGCAAAGAACTTCTCGGTCCTGAAGTTCCATATCTTAGTGCAATTGGTGCTCTTATGTACCTTGTGAATTGCACCCAACCAAATATAACATTCTCTGTCAACTCACGTTCAAGATATAGTTATGCACCGACCCAGAGACATTGGAATGGAGTTAAGCATATTTTGCGTTACTTTCGTGGTACAACTGACATGTGACTGTTTTATGCAAAAGAATCAAAGTCTCAATTAATTGGGTATGCAGATGCTGGTTATCTTTTTAACCCACATAAAGCTTGATCACAGACAGGGTACTTATTTAATTATGGCGACACTACTATATCATGGCGTTCTACAAAGCAGACATTGACGACAACTTCTTCAAACCACTATGAGATAATTGCAATTTTTGAAGTGAGCAAAGAATGTGTTTGGCTAAAGTCTATAATACTACATATTCAAGAAACATGTGGGATCTCCTCATTCAAAGACAAGCCAACTGTGGTATACGAAGACAATGTTGCATGTATTACACAAATAAGAGGAGGCTACATCAAAGGTGACAGAACTAAGCATATTTCATTAAAATGGGGAGATCGATGTTCAGCAGATTTGTTCGAGTGATAATTTGGTAGATTTATTCACTAAAACATTGCTAACTTCTACATTCAAAAAGTTGGTGCACGCTATTGGAATGCGTCGACTCAAAGACCTTTAATGATAAATTCACGATTACCACTATGCTGATGAGGGGGAGTAATTGTTTGAAAATGTATTAACATGTTGTACTATTTTTCCTTCGTTAAGGTTTTTTCACACTGGGTTTTCCTTGACAAGGTTTTAATGAGACAACCTTATCATATGCAATAACATTTTCAATGAAACTAGAATAATGTACTCTTTTTCATTCGCTAAGGTTTTTATTCCAATGGGTTTTTCCTAGCAAGGTTTTAACAAGACATATTCTTAGTTTAATATAGTGGACCCCAATGGGGAGTGTTGTAAAATAAGTGGTGTGGTGTCCACAGTACTGAGAGAAATATGAGTGCAAATACACTGCCCATCTGTACAATGAATTGGGTAGTTGTATAAACCCCTATAAATTTGTGTATCAACTTATTTATAAGACACACTTAAGAAATACAAAACTTTTTATATCATCTCTCTTTCTACTGTTATTGTGATTATGTGCAAATATTGTTTGGCTCCACCGTTGATTCTTGAAAACACATAGATATGACTTTGTCCATCAAATTTTATTTATTTTTGGGTAAATAATACTTTCACCTACTCGAGATATGACTTATTACAGTTTCACCCCCCGTCCTGTGGATAATTATAATTTCACCCCATCTAGGTCATCAAAGCCTAATTTCGATGATTGAAAAAGTGAAATGACATATATACCCCTGAATATTTCTCAATTATGGTGTGAAAAATGGGTTTTTTGTCTGATTTGTTTGTAATTGTCCAATTAGTATGTCCAAATTAGGGTAAAATGAAGCAATAGTAGACTGGAGAAAAAATATTTATAACAATAAATCTGGAGATATTAAAAAAAATACATATATACATATTTCTTATTGAAATAAATTAGGAGAAAAGTTCATACTATTTTTCTTGACATATTCTCCTTTAAATTACACAAAAGAACACGTAATTCTTGAAGTTAATTCAAAATTTTCAAACAAGCTACTTTCTAAGGGCATGTCCCTTGTTGCATCTATTATGTATAGAGGGTCTCTTTCACATTCAATTTCTGTGTCATAACTTAAAAACTTTAATAACATGAAACTGATGGCTTTATTGACCAAAATATTTGGTTTTGCATCAACTGATAGTCCTTTACAAGTGTTGGACACTTAGGCATGTTTGGTAGGGCGGTTTTTCTGGTCTTGTTTGGTTTGATTTGGTCTGGTTCGGTCCGGTCTGGTCTGGTTTAATCTGATCTGAAAAAGTCTGTTTGGTAAGCGGTCTGGTCTTACTATTTATTTATTATTTATTATAATATTTATTTATGTATTATTTCTTTCTTTCTTTATTATTTCTTCACTTTATAATATATTTTATTATTTATATTATTATATATTAATTTATAAATATATTTTATTTATTTATTATTATTTCATTATTTCATTATTTAATTCATTTTATTTATAAATTATTTATTCATTTTTAATTATTTAAAAATATATTTTATTAATTTAATATTAATTTATTATTATTATACTCATTTTATTATTATTATTATGAAGTATTTATTCATTATTATATTTACTTATTATTTATTATTATATCTATTTATTATTTTTTATTATATTTATTATTATTATTATTTATTATATTTTTTTAAATATGTTTTATGTAATTTATTATTTATTTTATTAATTTATTATTATTATTTATTATTTAGTCCATTTTTTATTATTATATTTATTTATTATTATTGTATTCATTTTTTTATTATTATGTTTTATTTAATTTATTATTTATATTATTAATTATTCATTTTTAATTATTTATAAATATATTTTATTATTTATTTATTTATTTATTATTATTATATTCATTTTTTTTAATTATTATTAGGTATTATTTATTTCATTTTGTTTATTATTTATTATTTATATTTTATTTTTAAAATATGTTTTATTTAATTTATTATTATTATTATTATTATTATTATTTATTCATTTTTAATTATTTATAAATATATTTTATTAATAAGACCAGACCGGATCACCAGGAACCACTTTTTTTTTTTGTCTGAAATGAGGCCATTTTGGTCTGATTTGGTCTTACTTGGTCTAACCAAAAATTTGGGACCAATGCTACCAAATATGGTCTGGTCCCATAAAACACAAGACCAGACCAGACCAGCTGGAACCGAACCACCTACCAAACATGGCCATAGTGCTTGTTTGGTAGAGGGAGTGGTGCCCTTTTTTTGGGTTTGGTTTGAAAATTGTGCACCACTCCATGTTTGGCAAGTTTGGTGTTGGAGCAATAGTGTTTGAATAGTGTCAAACCATTGGACTCAAATCCATCATTTTTCACACCATCTCAATAGATGGTTTGGTTGGAGTTGAGTTGGTTTTCTCACACCAAAACTATTCTTTAACCCAAACCAATTTAATTTGGTGTACCATTATTTAACCCAAACCAATTCATTTATAATATTATATATATATATATATAAATTCGAAAAATAAAATATTTATGAAAAAATAAAATATTTCAAAAAAATCAAACGAAAAATATATTTCATAAAAAATAAAATATTACGGGAAAACAAATATTTCTAGAAAAAATAAAATATTTATTATTTTTTTAAAAATATACAAATTATATGTATTTTTACTGAAATCTTTTATTTTTTCAAAATATTTTATTTTTTTTGAAATATCTTATATAAAATATTTTATCTATAAATATTTCAAAAAAATTAAATATTTATGAAAAATTAAATATTTCGAAAAAATTAAATATTTATATATTTTATTTTTTAAAACATATATATTTACAAAATGTTATTTTAAATAAATAAAATGTCAAACTATTCCGAGTTATCAAATATGATTGATTTCAGAATTTCAGCTCAAACATGGTTTGATTTTTCAGTTTCACTTTTTCTCACACCAAAATCATCTGCACCAAACATGATTTCAGTTCAGAATAAAATCACACCAACTCCAATCAACCCAACTCCAACCAAACCAAAACCAAAAACCAACACCACACCGTTTACCAAACAAGCACTTAAAAACATAGAGTCTAGGTGCATATTTGGCTCCCTCGAAAATATAACAATCCATTTTCTTTTTCCTTTCTAGGGTAAAATTGATTGCATCCATCAAAGCACTATCTTCTGGAATGTGAGTACTGTATTCAAATATTCTCCTCTATGCGTTTCATTTAACAAGATTTACACAATATATATATATATATACACATAGGATATGACTTTGTCCATCAAATTGTTTTTTTTGGGTTAATTATACTTTCACCCACTAAAGATATGACTTATTATAATTTCACCCCCCATCTTTTGGATAATTACAATTTCACTCTTCTAAGTCATCAAAGCCCAATTCCGATGATTGAAAAAGTGAAATCACATATATACCCCTGAATATTTATCAATTATGGTGTGAAAATTTGGTTTTTTTGTCTGATTTGTCCGTAATTGTCCAATTAGTGTTTCCAAATCAAGGCAAAATAAAGCAATAGTAAACCGGAGCAAAAATATTCATAATAATAAATTTGGAGGTATTTTAGACATGTTACCTAGTATTGATCAAGTTTGATCACGTCAGAATTTCATCCCAGGAGGATATTTGTTACAACTTCCAAACTTGAGATGGTGAAACTGTAATTATCCGAAGGATATGGGGTGAAACTGTAATAAGTCATATCTCGAGGAGATAAAAGTGGAATTAACCTTTTTTTTTTTTTTTAGGTAACCGTAATATCGGGTAAGCTTACGTACATCTCAAATATTCCCTGGGCTTGGAGTTAACGACCAATTCAACTCTCTACTCTCTAGTGGCCCAAACTTTCTGTATCCAGCGAGAATAAAAAATGTAACCTAATACTTTTTGAGATACTAAGTAAAATAAAATGTATTTCGGATAATGGGGATCTTGTCCATCTAATTGGTAATAATATTTTATTGTATCAATTCTGCCAAATAAATAACTGGAAATTTTTTTTTCGAACCTTCAACTCTAATTGGGCTTCAATTGAAAAAACAACGATCAATCTTCTTCAATACTAGGGGCTACAAAATCATGATAACCCTACTTCAAGTAGGCTACTATTAGTAATTAAAAAAATTCCATTACATTTATTTTAACAGATTATATTAAATATATCCTATCTGAGCTTGTTAGTTGTAATGTCTATTTTCTTTTAGCTCGTGCTCTTCCTCGCGCCAATTTATTTATTTATCTATCTTTCTGATTAAACAAGAAGAGGTAAAGAACAAAGAAACAAAGACTCAAGGGCTTGGAGAGAGTTGAACCATATGGGCCTGACGTTTATTTAGAGTTCTAGTCCCATTTACTAAGAATATGGGCCGGCCTGTTGTATATCAGGAAAGCCCAAACCAACTCATTTTTGGGCTTTAATGATTTCATTTGTTCAATGTCGCCTATGATAATTGACCAACTCATTTCATTTCTTACTAAAAAAGAAGAAAACAAAACTCATAAAGCTAAATTTATTCTATATAGTGGGAAGAAAATCAATACTTCTTCCACAGTCTTTCAATGTCTAAACTCAGTATCATCTATAGTGAATTTGTTTTTTCTCAATATTTTTTAATTTATTAATTCGATATTTACTTTTAAGACTGATATTGATGAAAATCCTTACACTATTACCGCAATGGAGATAAAAGATAATATCGTGACTTCGAACAATGATTTTATATAAATATAATATTAATTCCTTTTTGCATATTACACCAGTGCAATTTTATATATGTAAAAATTTGTGTTATCAATCAAATATCAAAAAAAGGCTTCTCTACGAATTTAAGAGAGGACAACTCCCAGCTAGCCACATACTGGAATTGGGAGTTTGTACAATTTTTAGCCATGTTGCCACAAAAATTGAGGTATATATGTGTATATATAATTATATATATATTGGTTAGTGCATTCTAAAATGGACAAAGATGATTTAAACTTGTAAGCTAATAGTGGTTAGCCTAATGTGAATTGAGAAAAGTAACACCAATAATTCAAAACAAAATGTTCTAATTTTGTACTTGATTTGACCAGCATAAAGATAACAACGCTGTCCATTATCTTCTTCAACACTACGGTCAGTACTATCCTATCATATATTTATTTTTACATCCAAAAGTACTTTAGAGACTAGTGAATAAGTGTTCAAGTAGTGACCACTTATTTTAACTTTCAATTTTTTTTTTTCCTAAGCATGAATGTGATCGTTTTGTTCCTTGAAACAATTTCTAACGAATGTGTTGATATTATTTTATTATTTGGTCCTGTTTTAGCCACTTGTGAAGCAGTGAGTTGTTCTTTCTGGATCAAAATTAGATCACAGATTGCACTTATCTCTTGTCAACATAAAAGTCTTTGGACTGATATTTTTTAGCACTGGCCAATGCCAACACATTGATGTAGGTGTTTTACCAAAAACAAAAACATTGTCATAAACTGAGTCCAGTCAATGGTCCCTCACAATTTCTACTTTTAATTTTCTGTTTGATTCCCAATAATATGAAGAAAAATATACACACAATATATTCTGATGTCATCTGGCCAATGCCAACACATTGATGTATGTGTTTTACCAAAATAAACATTGACTTAAACTGAGTCCAGTCAATGGTCCCTCACAATTTATACTTTTAATTAATCTGTTTGATTCCCAAGAATATGAAGGAAAATATACACAATATATTTTGATGTCATCCCTGATCTCTTTCAAGGAGCTTCAATCTACTATGACCAAAATCCCACCCAAAAATATAAAAAATAACACAAAGAAGACTAAGAAATTAAAAGAAGCATATGCACAAAAGTTTGTTTGTTTGTTTTTTTTTTTTTTTTTTTCTGATTGCAATATATAGAGTTCAAATACAACCATATTTAAACATACTAGTAAAATGCACGTGCTTTGCACGTAGTAAATTCTTTTCTTTCTTTTTTGTTTTTGTTTTTGTATTCTTTCAATTTTCTATTTTTTTTAATTTCCCTTGCATTTTGGTATTTATTTTCTTGACTTAATCTAATCATCTTTTGTTAAGTTTAATTTATTTATTTATTTTTCAATGTGAATTTTTATGAATTTGATTAAATATGAATTCACATAGTAGAGTTGCTAAAATAATTTTGAATTTTTCCGCATACCATTAGATCATCGCAGAGTAGATTTAATTGTATTTGCAATTTTTTGTTATAATTGGATTTTTATATAATTTTGATGTGATAACATAATTTGTTGTTATCATTATATTTTATTTCCGGATCCTACAAAAGTAATAATGAGACTACATTCAAGCCCGAATTAAATTGAGGTAGTTACAATTAAAATTAGATTACACTTCCAATTTAATTCTATATATATCTAATTAGATTCTAAAAGTTATCCTAATTTTGTAGTCCACTTGGAATCAAAGTTAGATTTATAAATGAAGAGAACACATATAAAATTTTAGGTATAAATACTGAAATTCTTCAATACTGAAACACTAAAATACTTCATACTTTTAGTATTTAGTAGTAGTATAGATATTTCTAGATCATGATTCTAATTTGAAGAGCTTATTCCATTTCAAGCTGTTCTGCAGAACATCTTAAGATGTGTGCTCAAGGACATACATAGACTCAACTCAGTACCCACCCCAAATAGTACAAAGAAACTATATATTACAAAGGCCTAATTAAACTGGCACTGTCCGAATCTCAGAACCAGCATGAGGCCTCAACTCGGTTGCCGTTGTTTCGTTCTCATCTTCGTTCTCTCTGGACATTTCTTCCAACGATTTTCCATTCGATTCGGGCACCAAGAATGTGAAAACAATACCTAAGAAGTTGACCACACCAAGAACGAGAAGCGAGTTCCTCACACCGATACCAGGTGGATACCCTTTGTCCGTCTTAGTCTTGTCCTGGTTTTGAGCTGCATACAAGAAACCAAAAGCGCCCACTATCGCTCCGGCCTTGCCAGCTGCTGCTGATATACCATGGCACGTTGAGCGCAGCCTTGCCGGGAAAATCTCTGCTGGCACGACAAATGTCGTGGCATTCGGACCAAAGTTTGCGAAAAAGAACGTTAGCGAATACATGATCACAAATCCAATTCGGTTGTCCTTGTGAGTCCAGTGATCGTAGGGAATAGCCAACGCGAACATAAACACTGTCATGAAGAAGAAGCCCATCAATTGAATTGCAAATCGCCCGATTCTGTCAATGAACGCCACGGTAAACCAGTATCCGGGAACAGTGCTGCAAAGAGCGATCAGAGTTTGAGCCCTCGCTATTCTGTAAACCTCCTCAATGGCGTCCATCGTTTGGGCAGGTGGAATCCACCCAATTGCGCTGAAAATGTCCTTTTGGAATAGGTTCTGACTATAGAACGCGATGTCGAGCAAAAACCATGTACTAGTGGTGCCCAGCAAGTGAAGCCCGTGGCGACGCATAAACTCCTTTGAAAGCAAACCGAACGAATTTCCTTTGTCTTGAGAAAGACTTTCGACTTTCTCTTGTTCCGATTCCAAATCCACTTGCAAAACTTTGGACATATCAGCAGCTGCGCGTTTGGCGTTCTTGGCGACTAAAGCAGTGTAACGGGCAGTTTCAGGCATCTTCATACGCCAGTAGTAAGTAAGCGCAGCCGGTACAGCACCAAACATAACAATTATGCGCCAAATGTAGTCAGCTTCCGGGACAGTGGAGGCAGCAGCATTGTCCTCATACGCCGGGGCTGGATACTTGGACTTGAACGCTGCAGAAACGATAATGGCAACCATTCCACCCGCCAAAATCCCAAAACCTTGCATCGCAAACACAGCAGCAATGAAAGCGCCACGAGTCTTTTTGTTGGCATACTCCGACATAATGGTGGCAGAAAGAGGGTAATCGCCACCAATGCCAAAGCCTAGCCAGAAGCGAAAGAAGCACAGCGTAGCTATAACGGTTTTAGGGTCACTGCCAAAGGAGAGACCAGAGGCAATTGAGCAGATGACCATGAGCATAAGGGTCATGCCATAGACTCGTTTACGCCCCATTTTGTCCCCGAGCCATCCAAAGAAGAGCTGGCCGGCTAGGGTTCCGCAAAATGCGACCCCATTAACTGCAGCCGCGACGTTAGGAGGCAAAGTCCCTGGTTTTGCATCATTGGGGTGGTGGTAGTATATGCGGCCGAGCAATTTAGTCACCAACGATACGCAAAACAGATCGTAGGCATCCGTGAAGAAGCCCATGCCAGCGATTACGATTGCGGTGAAATGGTACCATTGTGTTTTGGCCACATCAAGTGCATTGAGCACTTGCAATTGCTCTCTTGCCATGACCACCTCTTCTCAAAAGCCCTTTTCACTGGAGTGATCAACCTTGTACCTTTTATACCCTGAAAACATAAAACAGAAGAGACAGATATCAATACATACAGCATTATCGAACGATGAGTTACGACAAACACCACGAACCAAGGAACTAATAAACACACACCACAAAAAGATGAGTTCACTGCACGAAATTACATCTCGAAAACAGCTTTCGCTGTTGTCTCACTACACTTGCATTTCAGAGAATGTCTGTAGGTTAAAATCAACATTCTCCCAGTAGAAAAAGATTTGGGACTTGATGCCTTAGGAAAAATATCAAGTCTTATGTTCGAATTCGAGTAGGTGCAAATAATTCGTTAAAGCCACAAACGTGAAGATATATCGAGCCTTACCCAGTGAAGATATATCGAGCCTTATCCAATTTGTATGGGTCTCTACCCATAGATTAGTCGGGCAAAAGATCCGGACATCCTGTTAACGAAAAGAAAAAAAGAATCAAGAGTGTCCTAAAACTGAATCCACTACCCTCAATTTTTTAATTCCTGTAACTCAAACCAAAATAAAATATAAAACACAAGTTCACATATATCAAGGTATTAATAAATCAAAGCACCATTTCCTTGAGATCCATGAGAGTTTAGTGGCTAGTTGACTCAATCAAGTTGACTAAATTAATTTTGTAATTAATGCAACAGACAAAGATGATCACATGTTTCAAAAGAAGACAAAAATTGGGCAGCAGTTTTCCACAGATTTGAAAGAATATGATCCCCCCCGAAAAAAAAATTGACAAATCAGAGTAGAAATGTCAACAAAATAAATCAAGAGGGTAGGAATTTACAGGGTGTATAGAATAGAGTATAACAAAGTTATTGAAACTACATATATCGACAGCTGTAGGTTGGAAAAATATATATATAACTATAGAGATTCTTCTTATTTATATGTGTGGTGGTTATGAATTTGAAAATAGTTGTGAACAAGAATCGTATGATAGACCATCATCATATTATAAAGTTAGAGTTGGGCCCCAGATTTTAAGGTTGTTTAAGTACTTTTGCTTCAGAGTCTTTGTGTCCTTTGTCACCTACCAAACACTTTCCATGATTTTTTCTCTCTACTCTGCTTCCAAGTTTTGCAGAGCAATGAAGACAGATACACTATTACAATTAAAAGCTCCATGAATATAGAAAATGGAGAAGTGAATTTCAAAGTAAAACAAACACAAGGATGTGATTGTGAACTACATGATCTTGATAGACACTTTAGCATAGTCAAACCAAAGAGAATTAGGCACAAAATTAAGGCCTCAAGTCCCAAGTAGAGTATAATATTATTTTGTTTTGGTAGACAACTCCCAAGAAGAGTAGAAAAAACATAAAATAATCTACATGTAGAGTGAAAAACCAGAAACTCCTTTTTGTTGTATACAAGTACTTTTCTGCAAAATCTATAGAAAATGTTAACCAAACCAAACTAATTTAAATACTTCAATTATTTTTAACCAATAGAGCAAGGTTAATGAGAAGGGTCGAATTAGAAACTAAATTAATATTGTCTAAAACATCTTTAAAAAAAAAATGAAAGCAACTTTAGTAGATGGAGAATCTCTACAACTGAGAATTATTTGAAACGCCCACAAAAGTGGAAAAAACCTCAGAAAATTGAAAAAACAAGAGCTATTGAACTAGAATCCCAACTTCAATTCCAAAATAAAATAAATAATATAGTCCATATTGTCATTGTTCTTAACTCTCTCTCTCTCTTACACACACGGGGATTGGTCAGATAAACTATGAGATGAATAACTAAATCAAGCCATGACTCTTCATGATAAATGTGAACATACACAAATATATTGTGTGAAAATGAAAAAACCCAACCTTAAGCACAAAAAAATAAAAGTGAAATACAAAAATAAAATAAAAAAAGTGGAGAATTAAAATGAAAAACAAATAAGAAATGGTTGATTGTATATACCTGAATAGTAAAGAAGAGAAGCCCTCAAGCCCAATACAAAGCTCCAAAGAGTTCCAAATGAGATAGAGAGTTTAAACAGTGCTAGAGAGTGAGAGGACTTTAGAGAGAGAAAGAGAGAGATGGGTCTGGAGGGAGAGCAATGGAAGTTTATTTCCGCATTCAACTCCTGGGAAGCTATGGGTTTTATAGATACATTTTCTTTGCTATTCCCTACAATTTTAGTCTTCTATACCCACACGTCGTGTAAGTGGAAAAAAGAACAGTGACAGGATGGATTACTCTTAAATGATTCTAAGGTCAACTAGTCAACTATCTCTTCATATATATATATATATATACGGATATTTTCAGTAAACCCCCTATAAATTTATTTTTAATCGACAAACCTTCTCCAGTTCAGAAAACTTCCATATGGTTAGCAAAATGTATCAACTTACCCCCTCCATATAATTATGGACCAAAATACCACTGAAGTTTAATTAAATTTTAAAAAAACATATAAAATTTGAAAATATATATAAAATTCGTAAAAAAAACCATATAAAATTCAAAAAAAAACCATATAAAATTCATAAAAATATATATAACATTTGAAATATATATAATTAAAAAACATATAAAATTCAAAAAATATTTAAAATTCATAAAAAATATATATAAAATTCGAAAAAACATATAAAATTTGTAAAAAAATATATATATAAAATTTGGAAAAGTCATATTACCAATCAAATAAAATATCTCGAAAACATAAATATTATTTTAATTTTAATTAGGAATAAAATCATATACCTTTATTATTAAATCACATGAATGGGTAGATTATGTTGGACCCTTCATATTAAAAAAGGGTTAGTTCAATCCGCACTTTGTTTATTGCATGGAAATGAAAAAAAACAATTGACTTCTAAAAAAATACTTTTAGCACCACAAATTATTTTAAAACTATGACTATACTCTATTGTGACATCTAATTTTTTTTGAAAAAAAAAATCAAATATAGTGGAAGAACACTTTCTTGGATTGTATTATGATTTTTCCAAAAATCAAATATTATGATTTTTCTACTCTTTTTTTTCCACATAAACTTGTTTGAATATACTATTGTAGTGTGCTAAAGGATTATATATATATTTTGAATTTTAAATATTTTTTACGAATTTTATTTATTTTTTCAAATTTTATATGTTTTTTTTTTGAATTTTATATATTTGTTTCGAATTTTATATGATTTTTTTATTTTATATAATTTTTACGAATTTTATATATTTATATCAATTTTTATATGTTTTTTACGAATTATATATATTTTTTATGAATTTTTTATGTTTTTATTTTATTTTATATATTTGTTTTGCAAATTTATATGTTTTTTTCGAATTTTATATTTTTGTTTATGAATTTTATATATATATTCGAATTATATATATATATATTTTTTATTTTATATGTTTTATTTTATGAATTTTATATATTTTTTACAAATTTTATATTTTTTTGTAATTTTTATATATTTTTTACAAATTTTATATTTTTTTGAATTTATATGTTTTTTGTAATTTTTATATATTTTTTATGAATTATGTATATATATATTTTAATTATATATATATTTAATTTAATTAAACTCCAGGGTAATTTGTTTCAAGATTATAAAAAAGAGGGACAAGTTGATATATTTTACTAATTATAAGGGAAATTTCTGAACTAGAGGGTTAATTGATCAAAAATAAAATTATAAGGAGATTTACTTATAATATCCCATATATATATATATAAGTGCCAAAATTTCCCACCTGCCTCACACGGTCACACCCTTATGTTGACTCTTCCATATTTTAGTTTTTATTTTTATTTTTATTTGTCTTGCTTAATGAACTTTTAACTCATGTTTGTCTCATATTAAGTGTCTATTTGGCAACATGTCAGGTGTTGATTTTTGGTTTTTGTTTGATTTTGGTTGGGTTTGGTGTAGTTTAATTCTGAACTGAAATTATGTTTGGTGTGAGAAAAGTAAGACTGAAAAATCAAACTATGTTTGATAACTTAGAATGGTTTGACATTTTATTTATTTATAATAATATTTTGTAAATATATATACTTTAAAAAATAAAATATATAAAAAATACATTAAGGTTTAATTTTTTTAAACAAAAATTATTAATATTAGATAATAATATTTCACTATATTGCAATAATTATTCAATTGGTTCGTATATGTAGTTTGAAAATTTATAATCTTTTTCCATTTGAAATCTCAATGTTTTTTTACCAATTTATTATTTTTAAATATTTATTACTCAATTTTTTTTTATTTATTATTATTTATTTGATTTTACTTAATTCTATTTTATTTATTTAATAAAATGACAAACATGACAATGTTGACTTTTGTTGAGAATAAAATGGTAGACCAATGATTGATGGGTTGTTGTTAGAGGAAATCATGGTGTGAGCTTTGTTGGTTTTGGGGTAGAGCTAAAGTAACCAAACCAAGACAAACCATGTATTGAGATGGGTTGTGAATTGCCTCATTTGGTGCACTATTGTTTTTCACTGTGAATTTAGAACCAAGTTTGCCAAACATGTTTGGTGCACAATTTTCAGCCCAAACAAAAAAAAAGGCACAAAACCATCTACCAAACACACACTTGTCTATTTTTTTAATTTTAGTTATCTCAAAATAATTATAAAGTTTGTTATCCCAGATTTTCAATACACTAACTTTTTATTTTCTCCAACTATTATACTTATTTTAAATAGGCATTGAACCCCACATTACCTAATAATAAAAATGAAAGTTACTTAATTTCAATACAATAACATACTTAATTTACTTAATTTCAATACAATAACATACTTAGCACTATTATTTTGAAACATAAGAAAGGAGTCCATGTTTATGTTAAAAGGTGATAACAACGCCACAATCATAAGTTACTTCCTCCGTCACGCATCATGCAATAGTGGTTTAATTTGAATTTTTTATAATTTTATTGATGTAGATTGATTAGTGTATAATTTTTAATTTTGTCTTCTTAATAATATAGTATTATGGTGAGATTATGTATTTGTTTAAAGTTAGTGGAAGAAGGGTAATTGGAAAAAGTGAGATGTTAAATTGCATTAGAATTCTAACTGGACAAATATTTTGGAACAAGTAAAATTTCAATAGTAAAAAACTAATATGAGACAAAAATTATAATATTTAACAATATTAATATTAAATCGCATAAAAAGTAGTGCAGTAACATTGAATATTTAAAAGACACATAAGTATTTTAAATATACATATATGTAATGAGGTTCGTTGGGGAGCCAGTTGAACACTAACACGTTGCAAGGGGCAAAAAAGGAAATTGGCATCCGTAGTTGGTATTTGTTCATGGAAAAGATATTGGATATTGTGGGAATAAATATTCACCCATTTTAATCTCATTCACCTATTTAAATTTTATTTTTATTTATCCGGAGACAAGTGAGCACACTATAATAATAATATCTCACGAAAAATAGTCTAACCCGTAATTTACGTTGTCAATCATATTTTGTAACCGGTAAATAAAAAAATCTTCTACCCTAAATCAAAGAAAATATTTTCACTTGTCACTGAAATCGGTTTATTCCGGTAAGATTCTAAATGGACATTGATTTCATTCCTAAATTGTTGTAAACTCAAAATGTCAAAAGGCCTTTGTTGACTGGCCTTTTAAAACGCACCACGTCATAATTAGGCTACATAACTTTTCAAAAAAAAAAAAAACTTAAAATTGAGACTGAATGATGGGTTCACATTGCACATCCCTAGTCCATACCTACCCCCTTAATTACGATACACTTCATGTGATATATATCATTTTCATTGGAAATTAAGTTCATGTGATATTCCTTTTAGGAAAAAAAAATCTTTTGTGATATTGCTTCACATGATTTGTAGATGTTACAATTGATTACATAAAACTCATAAAAATATAAATTAATGTTAATTTTTTTCAAAAAATATTTATCACGTGTCCAAATTATATTGAAACACATTATTACAAAAGTTAAATTTAGTTCTATGGTCCAAATATTGTTCATAATTATATATTTTATTCTTATAATGATATTTGTGACTTATGTTTAAGTTATCATTATTATTATTTTTTAAAAAAAAAGCTAATATTATTTTTTATTATTATTTTAAAGAAAATTGAGTAAATGTGATGTGAAGAAGGAAACGAATCAAGTGGATTATTTGAGCCACCATTTAAGATAATCAAGTGTACGAAGAATGCCAAAAAGAGTGGGGCCCAGTGAATTGAACATTTTATGCATTTATTTAAAGTCAACTAGGCCGGTCAATAGCAATGCAAGAAACTATATGGTACACATGGTGGACCTGGAACCTGTCCTTAATTTCTACACAGACCATCAATAAGTGAATGATGTCACAATAGTTTATGAAAATACATTACGATCATGTTTGGATTGATATTTGAAATGATACTTTTGGCTTTATAAAGTCAAAAGTTATTTTGAATGATGTTTGACAAAAATTTTAGAAGAGTTTTTGAATTTTAGAAAAGTATTTTAAAGAAGCTGGGGGTATATACTAACTTCTCAAAACAACTTTTATTTCTCTTTTCCATCTACAGAAAGCCAGAAGCAGAAATTATGTCAAACAAAACCTTAAAATCTAAGATTGTAAGTGGCAAAAATATACTCACATCAAAAGATACTTTATTCAGGTTCAAATGGCCATATTTATATCCATCATTCTCATACAAGCTTTCCTATTTTATTGGATCATATTCCTCAAAATAGGGAGTCATGACCCACTTCATAAGGGATGATGGACCCGTCCTATTACTTGGACATTGTATTGTGGGCTAATTATTTACTTATTCATATATGGGTCTGATCAGTATTGGGCTTTGAAAACATATTTTGGGCATGTTGAATTTCACTATTTACATTAGCCCCATTCGGGTCGGGGTATACGGATCCATGGGCTTGACCCGAATTTCTTCGAATTAATTATTTTACAGCTGTGCCTGATGACGTCATCCTCATCATTGCGAAAAGGCGTGTGGATTTCAAATTTCAGGAAGGCGGCTGCCTGTTCCGCTTTCACCGTGTTTGTGGCCTTGGGAACCGGCGCGCCTCCTCTGTCATTTAATGTCGGCTGTTGGTATGCCTGACTGTATATAAACCCCTTTTTGGGCTTCATTTTTTATTCTTCTTGTTTCAATTTTTGTGTGTGATTTACAAGTAGTGCTCTGATCTTCACCGTTGTTCATATCTTGGTTGCCGGAAGTTCATCTTTCATCCCGCCGGTGTTTTCGGTGTAAGTTGTCATTTTCTTTTCACCATGTCTGATAGTAATGTCTCAAGATCTACCGAAGGGACGATTCCTTAGGAATATGGGGGGTTTGATGTTCCCAACCCCCCTTCTGCAAATCCATCTTCTTCTTCCTCTTTGCCCATACCTAGTCGTCAGGACCTATCCGGCTTGGGAGTAACTGTTTCTGGGGTGAGTAACCAGGCAGATGTTCCTGATACTATTCCTGTTGGGACTTCTGTTCTATCTAATCCTGTAGGGACCGATGCTCCTGAAGGCGTTCCCGTTGGACCTTATACTGAGTCAGCCCCATTCGTAGTTGAGCCTCTTGAAGCTCATAAAAAAAATTCTGTGAACATTAAAAGTTTGAGGAGGGATCGTAAGATCCCTAAAGAGGTGATCCTGATGGAATATGATCCTTCTTATGACTTCAGGATGGGGGACGGAGTAGGTCCGGATGATGTGTTATTTTCGGCTCTTCAGATAAAGGCGTTTCGATTCCCTCTTCACCCTCTCTTTCACTTCATTTTCTTCACCCTAGGAATAACCCCTCTGCAAGTCAACCTAAACTTCCTCAGGATAATTTCAATGTTGATCCTGATTAACAGAGAGAAAAAGTTATCCTTGGGTCTGGCAGATCTTCTGCTTAGTTATAAAATTACGGACTTGAAGGGTTGTGAGGGGAGGTACAACTTTTATCCCTTCAAGGGTTGGGCGATCTGCCATGGGACTGAGAAAACAGAGAAGTATTGGAAGGAGAAAATGGTTTTAGTAAAGGGGGCTTGGTTTTACCCATATTCTAGGAAATGGCCGATCCCGAGTGTTTTTAAACGTCGGGCCCTTCTTCCCTTTTCTTTTATTCATAAGGAATCTTGCCTCTGTTTTGGGTGTGATCAACTCATAGCGGATTTTGTGTATAAGTCTTTAAGTTATAAAGATACAGACATTGTGGCTCAGGATGTAGAGGCCCGTATTTCTTTATTGAAGTCTAAGGTCTAGTCGGACCGTAAGTCATGCGCTGACCTGCTTACTCCTGCCAATTTGCAGGGTATATCCAGGTTAGGAGCCAAGTACAAGATCATGATGGATCCGATCAGACCAATGATTGAGGATGATGATAATGATATGGAGGAAATAGCCGCGCCACCAGCTGGACATGAACAAGTGCCTCTGGCTTCTGATCCTCAGAATGTGACCGTTGCCTTGGCGGGCGATGCTTCTGGGTCTGCACTTGTGCAGACCACTATCCCTGAACTGTTTCATCCTTCTTCTGCCCGAACCAGACCAGTGGGGGAAGAAAGACCCAGTAAGAAAATGAAGCATAAAGGTAATGACAAGAGTTCTGCTTCCTCTGACCAGTCCACCTCCAGCCTTACATCAATGTCTACAATGATAGCTCGAGCAAAAGGGCTCTGGACGCCGGAGGAGCTCGAGATGCAGAGAGAGGCCAACCCCGACCGCATTGTGGATCGAACTCAGGGCTTGTTATTGGAGGTATGTCTCTGTTTGATTTCATGTTTGTTCCTGTTTTTTTTTTATTTAATGCTGACCCACTTTGCCTCAAAAATTCCTTTTAGGCTCTCTTCAGTGTCAACGCATTATGCCTCGCTCCTGAGGCAGATGTGAAGGAGCTCGAACGTCTGAAGGCCGACTTGGCTGAAAGAGATGACCAGGAGAAAGAGCTGAAGGCTCAGCTGGGGGATCTCCCTTCCAGGGTTGCTCAATTAGAGGAGGAACTTGCTCAGGCAAAAGAGCTGAATGCTAAGCTATCCAGTGAAAAAGAGAAGCTTGCATCAGATCATGAGGCTCTTTAACACCAGTTCGGCGTCTCCTAGTCTGCCCTGGAGATGTACAAGAAATGAGGGTTTGACATGCACCAACATTATTCAAGGATGAACAATATAGTGGCTGGTGAATTCTGGAGGAAGGGTTTCATTGCTGGAGAGAAGGATCCAGCAAGGAGGAAGATCAAAGAACCTGATGCCATGGATAAGAAGTTAGGGGTTCAACAACCATATGCCAGCCCCGAGCCTAGTTATGCTCAGAATCTTTTCACTGAATTCCTCAAAGGGTATCTTCCTGCTAACCCTCTCAACCCCTCTAAAGAGTTCTTCCCTCCTACCACACATGTAGATTCCTTAAGTAAGGACTTCAACGGTCAAGGCCATACTTAGGCTTTTCTATAGTCATTTTGTAATGTTGTACTTTGTACTATGTCCTTCGGGCGATTTTGTAATACAAGACAACGATTTTGCTTATCAATGGAATATGCATTTTTATTTGCTTATGTTGATGTGAATCAGGCTAACTTGCCTTTACTTTAATACTTTACTCTTTTTGTAAGTGTGAGTCAGACTTATATGCCTCTGTCAACTCACTACTTTGAAATTGTTTTAAATTTCGTTCATCTGAAAGAGTGAGTCAGACTTATAAGCCTCTGTCATCTCACTGCTTAGAGATTATTTTAAACTTCATTCCTCTGGAAGAGTGAGTCAGGCTTATAAACCTCTGTCAACTCACTACTTTGAAATTGTTTTAAATTTCGTTCCTCTGAAAGAGTGAGTCAGACTTATAAGCCTTTGTCATCTCACTGCTTAGAGATTATTTTAAACTTCATTCCTCTGGAAGAGTGAGTCAGGCTTATAAGCCTTTGTCATCTCACTACTTAGGAATTACTTTCAATTTCATTCCTCTGGAAGAGTGAGTCAGGCTTATAAGCCTCTGTCATCTCACTACTTAGGAATTATTTTCAATTTCATTCCTCTGGAAGAGTGAGTCAGGCTTATAAGCCTCTGTCATCTCCCTACTTAGGATTTTTTTTTCAATTTCATTCCTCTGGAAGAGTGAGTCATGCTTATAAGCCTCTGTCATCTCCCTACTTAGGATTTTTTTTTCAATTTCATTCCTCTGGAAGAGTGAGTCAGGCTTATAAGCATCTGTCATCTCGCCACTTAGGAAATATTATATGAATCAGGCTACTTGATTGCAAGAAGGATGACCATCTTTTATTATAATCAAGAGATTACAAAGATAACAACATTTGACTGAGTCAGAATAACAAACTTTGAAAATTTTAAAACATATCAGTAAAGCTAGGCTCAAATGCCTCTGCTCCATTATTCTGAAAACAAAATGAATGTCAAGGATAATACCTTTTCAGTCGTGAGGCATTATGTGAATTGGGTTCCATATTGTCGTCATTATTCCTGAGGCGATAATCCCCACGTCCTATGAGCTCTGTGATTGTGTATGGTCCTTCCCAATTCTCTCTGAGCTTTCCGATTAATCCGATCTTCTTTCTTAATACCATATCGCCCACCTGGAACTCTCGTCTTCTGACTTTTTTGTTAAAGGTGTTCTTGACCTTCTAATGGTAGGCTGTCAGCCTGATGGCGGCTTGATCTCGTTTTTCTTCGAGCAGATCCAGTCCATCAACCAACTGTTGGTCGTTCAGTTCCTCCTGATACAGTTCTGTTCTGGCTGTTGGCACTATTTGCTCTGTTGGAATGACTGCTTCTGTTCCATATGCCATTGAGAATGGTGTTTCTCCTGTAGGGATTCTTAATGTTGTTCTGTAAGACCATAGTACCTCTGGAAGCTTGTCTGGCCACACTCCCTTATGGTCTTCCAACTTCTTTTTCAGGGTATTCAATATGGTTATGTTGGATCTTTCGGCTTGGCCATTTCCTTGAGGGTATGCGATCGATGAAGTTCTTAACTGAATCTCATGTTTATTACAGAACTGTCTGGTCCACTGATTATCCAGATTTGTTCCATTGTCGATCACTATCACCCTCGGCACTCCGAATCTGCAGATGATATTGGTCCATATGAATTTGATTACATGCCTGTGAGTGATGGTGGAGTAAGATTCTGCCTCGACCCACTTTGTGAAATAATCAGTTGCTATCAGTGTTTGATTTACTGATCTGAGAGCCATGGGAAGTGGTCCAACTGCATCGATCCCCCATTGCGCAAATGGGTGCGGGCTGAAAATGGGGTTAAACAGTTCTGGTGGCGGATGGATGAAGTCTCCATGGAACTGACATTTTCTGCACCTTCTAACATAAGCTTTAGTATCTTGGGAAAGATAAGGACAAAAATATCCTTGGCTTAGGACTTTATGGGCCAACGCTCGTCCCCCTGAGTGATTTCCGCATGACCCTTCATGGATTTCCTCCATTATGGCTGATGCCTCTGAAGGCATGAGGCACCGAAGGTATGGACCCCCAAAAGATCTTCTATAAAGATGGTCGTGTAGCAAGGCGTATCTGGCTGACTTCATGCATATTTTTCGAGCCTCTGCTTTATCATCAGGGAGGATGCCGTTCCTGAGGTATTTTGTTATAGGATCCATCCAACTCGGCTCCCAAGGTATTGTGCACACGACATCTGGCTGATGGATGCTTGGGACATCAAGGTAGTCGATCGGGCCAACTCTGGTCAAATCCTGATCATTGACTGACACCATGTTAGCCAATCGATCCGCATTTTCATTTTCCTCCCCGGGGATCTAACTGAGGGTATACTGCTCCAATCTGTCCAGCTCCATCTGAGCCAGCTTCTTATAGGACTGCAGCTTTTCCCCTGCGTCGTACTCGCCTTGAACTTGCTTCACCACCAGTTGTGAGTCACTGAATATACGGAGCCTTCTAACACAGAGGCTCTGAGCTAATGGCAGCCCAGCCATGAGTGCCTCGTATTCAGCTTCGTTATTGGTGGTAGGAAACTCCAGACGGATTGATTGTTGGATTCGGGTTCCGTCTGGTGTTATAATTTCAAGCCCAATTCCCGAACCTGCTGAACCAACTGATCCGTTTACATAGAGCGTCCATTCGGGCTCATCTGTGTCCTGTAGGATTGACTCTAGCTCTGCTTCTAGGAGAAAATCAGCTAAGGCCTGACCTTTGACGGCTGTTCGTGGCACGTACGTGATGTCGAATGTCCCGAGTTCCAGCGCCCATCTGGTTATTCTTCCCGTCAGATCAGGTTTGGACATGATGGCTCTTATAGGCATGGTGGTCGGCACCACGATTGGATGGGTTTCAAAATAGTGCCTCAGTCACCTTTTTGCATTGATTAGAGAAAGAACAGCTCGCTCCGCCATTGTGTATCTGGTTTCTGCATCATATAGGGACTTGCTGCTGAAAAAGACTGGCTTTTGGCACTTTTTGTCATCCTTTACAAGTGTTGTGCTGGTTGAGGCTACTGATATGGCGAGGTACAGATGAACTGGTTCTCCTGGATTTGGTGAGGCGATGATTGGTGGATTCTAGAGATACTGCTTCAATTTCTGTAGGGCCTCTGCCTATTCCGGCCCCCATATGCTTCATTTTCTGCCTCTAATTGCCTGAAAAAATGGTTTGCATCGGTTTGTCAGTCGGGATACGAACTTGCTCAGTGCGGCTACCCTTCCTGTCAGAATCTGGACCTCCTTTTACATTTTTGGATCTTCGCAGCTTATCAGAGCCTTGACTTGCGATGGGCTGGCTTCAATTTCTGTTCGGTTGACGATATGCCCGAGGAACTGCCCGGATGAGACTCCGAACGAACACTTAGCTGGATTGAGCTTCATCCCGTACTTTCGGAGTGCATCGAACATTTCTTACAGGTGCTTGAGATGGTCGTCTTTCCTTCTGCTTTTTACCACCGTGTCATCTATGTAGGCTTCAACCCTTTTCCCCATCTGACTTTTGAATATCCTTCTGACAAGCCTTTTATAGGTGGCACCTGCATTTTTAAGTCCGAAAGGCATTACTCTATAGCAGTACGTACCTTCCTCGGTAATGAAGGTTGTTTTCTCCTCATCAGCCTGACTCATCGGGATTTGGTTGTAGCTGGAGTACGCATCGAGAAAAGAGAGTCTTTCATATCCTGATGTGGCATCTACCATTTGATCAATTTTTGGCAGGGGAAAGCAATCCTTCGGGCAGGCTTTGTTTAAATTGGTGAAGTTCACGCAGACCCTCCATTTCCCGTTCTTCTTTCTGACTACCACTACGTTTGACAACCATGACGGGTACTTTACTTCCCTTATGAATCCAGCTTCTAGCAGTTTTCCCACCTCCTCGGATATGATCTGGTTCTTTTCTATCCCGAACCTCCTCTGTTTCTGCCTCACCGGTCTTACATCTGGATCAACATTTAGATTATGCTGAGCGACCGAGGGATCTATGTCTGGCATATCAAGATGAGACCAAGCGAACACGTCTGAGTTTAGCTGGAGGAAGTGAATCAACTCGTCCTTTTCTTCTTTCTGGAGGTATGAGCCGATAAATGTGACTCTGGTGTGGTCCGTCCGACTAACATTCACCTTTTCTAGGGTCTCTGTGGTTGCCTGAGGATCCTGACCCTCTAAGGAAGGGTCTGACTGTAATTGCTATTTCTCGTTGTATATGGACTCTTCTGGCGCTTCCAATACTTGTTTGTTTTTTGGATTCAGAACCTTCACGGATACTGAGTAGCACTCATTTGCTGCTACCTGGTCTCTAGGGATATTTGTCACGTCCTCCCCATTTGGATCGAGGCACCACATGACCTGATAGAGTGTCGAAGGAACACCTTGCATCCGATGGATCCACCCTCGTCCCATCAGTAGATTGTACGATGGCTTGACGTCTACCATGATAAAAACTTCTTTTAGGGTTCGGCGTGCCGCTGATACTGACAAATGGACTACTCCTATTGGCTCAACGCGTCGTCCGTCAAAACAGGCCAGAGGCGTCTGAGCCGGGCACAACTGTGATACATCAATTCTGATTTTGTCGAAGGCCCACTTCGTCATGATATTGGTGTTGCTTCCTGGATCAATCATCACACGTTTGATTAGACAATTAGCTACCAGAAGAGTGATTACCAGTGGATCTTCGTGGGGCGTCTGAATATTCTGCATATCGGCTTTTGAAAACATAATTCTTGATTTTCCTTGGATGAGGGATGTTTGGAAAACTTCGCCGATTCGCCTGAGTTTGTGTGTTTTTCTTAGCTTTGACCTTCTGCTTCCTTCGTCCTCCAATACCTCTTCACCTCCTTGGACCATGTGGATGACCCTCACTGGTTGTCCTGTTGCAGAGTTATTCGGCTGTGTCCTGTGTGGTTTGTCCGGTCTCGGCTGATCCTTCATTATGTAGTCTGCAAGTTCACCTTTGGCGATCATTGCCTCGACTTGCCTTCGAAGATTCCTGCAGTCATTCGTATGATGGTCATACTCATTGTGATAGGCGTAGTGCTTGGTCATGTCCCTCAACTCCATCGGTTGTCTGATCGGTGGAGGTGGTCTGAAAATCCCTTTGTTTTTGTTTTCTTGGAAAAGCTTTCCAAGGCTGGTTTTGAGCAGAGTGGTTCTTTGTTCTGTCTGTTGAGGCCTCTGGTCCCTCATCCTTTCCTTGGATTTTGCCTCCACCGTTACCAGTGAGGCTCTTCTCTGTCTGACTGCTTCTTCGTCCTCTATTCTGAGATACCCTTGTGCTCTGGAGTTGAGCTCACCAGTGTTGACAGGGGACCGTTTTACTAGTGAATAGTGGAATTTTGTGCTAGGGATGACCGCCATACGGAATGCTTCTACTACTGACAATTGGTCGCAGTCATCAATAGAAGACATTTCCACGTTGAATCTGTATAAGAAACTCTTAAGGCTTTTTCCTTTTTCATGGGTCATGGTAAAAAGGCTTGATATCGTTTTTCTTTGCCTCCGGTTGCTGAAGTACTGACCGATAAAACGTCTGCAGAGGTCATTCCAGTTACTGATGGATCCGGGGGATTGCTTCCTGAACCACAGAAGTGGTGCCTCTGTCAAACTTGTCGAAAAGACTTTGCACAGAAGGGCTTGGTTCCTCCCATAAACGGTCATTTTGGTCTGTACCTAGTAGATATGACCGAGGGGATCCTTTATTGTTCGTTGAATTCTGTTGCTTCAATTTCTTCGGGAATTCTGTTGCTTTCTTCAGGAATTCTGTTACCTAGTAAAAACTGGGAGTACAAACTTCTTCGGGAATTCTGTTGCTTCAATTTCTTCTGTGAATGGAGATTGGGTCATATCTGTGGTTGCATGAATGGCCAGATCGTTAGGGGTCTGCATCTTTAAATCCTTCATCACATCTCTTTGGATTTTTGCAACCATTTCGTGCAGGTCATTCCGGGTCGGGGCATGCATTGCTGGTACTTCCATTGTTATGGGATGAGATGATTCTTCCTCCTCCCTCGGCACTTTGTTCCTTTGAGTGGTTGACACGTTCCGTTCTTGATGGGAGCTAGAGGGATATGGATCATCATTCCTTGTACCATCTGCTGGGTTGGAATTTTGGTGAGGGAAAGGGCCCTGAGCCACTCGATGGAGTAACTCAGCATTTTGTTGCTCGAGGGCTGCATTTCTCTGCTCCACAACTTCCAACCGCCTCATGACTTCTTCGAATCTGGCTTTATTGTTCGTTGACCGTGTGGACACCATGTTTTATAAAAAAGAAATGAAATTGTTGCAAGTGGAAAACTATTTTTTATATCTTTCCCACAGACGGCGCCAAATATAAGTGGCAAAAATATACTCGCATCAAAAGATACTTTATTTAGGCTCAAATGGCCATATTTATATCCCTCATTCACATACAAGCTTTCCTATTTTATTGGATCATATTCCTCAAAATAGGGAGTCATGACCCACTTCATTGTTAACTTCCCACTACCTATAGGTAGTGGGTCGTTATTTCTCACTTCCTAAGGGATGATGGGTCCGTCCTATTACTTGGACATTGTATTATGGGCTAATTATTTACTTATTCATATATGGACCTGATTAGTATTGGGCTTTGAAAACATATTTTGGGCCTGTTGAATTTCACTATTTACAAAGATAGAAGAAATTAATTATGTCAGGACTAACCTTCTAGGGGCCTGGCTCAGTCATCAATTTTGAAAATAATTTTATATTTCTTAAAATTAAAAATTAAAAATTAGAAAAATATCACTTACCTCCCCTGAGGTATAACATTATTTCATACGCTTCCCTTAAGTTTTCAAAATGAGCAAATGCCTCCCTTGAGGTTAACTCCAGCTAATACTTTCACCCCCTCCGCCCCAAGTCAATGCCGGTCAACGAAATTTTTGATGACATCACTCAATTTTATGCCCTAAAGTGCCAAAATTACCCCTCTTAACAATGATGATATGTGAAAATGATGAAAATTTTTGGGCTGAACAATTTGAAACCATCACTGGCTTGTATTTTGTAGTCATGTTGTGGCAAAACAATTTGGATTGTTCTAAGTGTTAATGCTTCAACCATTAATTTGGGTGTACTTCGGGAGTCGACGCCAACGTCCTCTGCGCCACCAACTCAAACCCCACAGCGGCGGCCACGACTAGGACATTGTCTCCTACAATCAACAATCCACAAGATCCCAAATCTTCCATTCTAGAGAGAGAAATTAAGGACCTATTTTTGTTTTAGAGAGAGAAAATGGTTTTAATTCTAGAGATAGAGAATTGAAGTTATATATATATATATATATTGAGAGAGAGAGGTGATGTATGTGTATATATATCTCTGTGTGTATAATGTATATATACATACGCCCAAATCAAATTTTCTCAATTACCATATGCGAATTCAAACCTCCAGTATTGGTTATGGAGGTCACTGACAATGAGTTTTCATGTGGGTTTAATTTCTTTAATTGGGAATGAAATTAGATTGAATCTCAATGTTTAATTAGATTAAAATTTTGATTGAAGATTAGGGTTTAGGATGGTGATGAATTAATGACGGTGGTTTTGTGTAACTAGTTAATTTAAATTAAATAATTATTAATTCAATGAAATAAATAAATGTTATTTTAATTATATTATTTATTACATTAATATTGTAATTATTTAACTAGTATTGTCTTGCCCATTTTCGTTTTTTCACATTTCATCATTTTTCACAAAATATCTTCACCTAATATTGCATATTTTATTGGGAAAAATATGGAGTGTTGCTTTGTAATTTCACCGGACCTAAATGGAGCTCCGATCCAATCAATGGAGGTATTTGATATTTTTGAAAACTTAGGGGTGTGCATGAAATAATGCTATACCTCAGGGGAGGTAAGTGATAGTTTCCCTAAAAAAATTGTACCAAAAATTATTTGGTTGAGTGTTTGAAAAATTATTTAAAAAAATACTCCTGTTATAATTTAACGCACGCCTTTATACAGTTTAGATATCAAATTGTCATTTTTTTTGAATATATAAGTCAAGATTAAAATGTAACAGGTTTCAACGCTTTGAAGTTAATGAAGAATAATTGTTTTAAACAATAATTGTAATATGGATCGTTTTTCACAACAGTTCACATGGACTTGGGTCTTTAAAGTGAAAGTACTCACCCACTCATTCTTCTAGATAGGTATGCCTGTTTGCAAAACATGTTCTTTCTACAATTTCTCGTTCAAGTGTCACGTAACATGACCATTTAGATAAGTAGATCAACTAAATGGAGTGAGAGGTCTATTACAATTTCATTGGTATAACCGTATAATTTCTCCATCAGAAGGCCACGGAGGACAAGTAAATTGGTATAACTTATCTATATATACATATACGTATATATACACAATTTTTTCAGTTGCTCATCTATCCAAATAAAAGGGGTATAATTTCTTCTTCTACTTGTCTTAATAAATTATAATCTTATGAAGATATAAGAGTTTGATTGGTTTGTATATCTGAAAATTGTTCTTAAGAATTTTGAAAACTGAAAATTATTTTCTCATAATAATAAAAAAAGTTTTTTGAAAATTGACATTTTTATAACTAAATTTTCATAAAATTGTTTTCTGAAAATTGAACCAAGTACAAATTTTTATAGTTTTCTGATTTTTCAATTTTCAGAAAACAAAAAATGATTCTAAAAAATGCAAACCAAACAGACTCTAACTGTTAATTGGCTTACTAAATGAGGTTTTTTCCCCCTCAACAAAGCCTCCAAGAAATATAAATCCTATTTGAATTGATTTTTCAAATATTATTTTTGGCTGTTTGAATGGAAAAAGTGTTTTGACAAGAATTTTTGAGACTCGAAAAAATAATTTGAAAAAACTAGTTAGTATCAGCTTAATTTATAAAAAATGCTTTGATTTCTCTTTATCATCTCTGTAAAATTAAGTAAAAGCATAAATATACCAAAAGCTAGTAAACCATTTTTAATAAGCGACGTCTCTTCGCGGCACTTCAGAAGCTGCCATCAAAATTGAAGCTTATATGATGGTTTTTATTCCTCCACATGTAACACGAGACTTTGAAAAACTTGAAGTGGAAGGTTGGAACTCCACAATGTCAATTCAGTCTTTATCATATGTTTTTAGAATCCATAGGATTGTTTGGTTGGG
This sequence comes from Cornus suecica, assembly GCA_963922005.1. NCBI lineage: Eukaryota > Viridiplantae > Streptophyta > Magnoliopsida > Cornales > Cornaceae > Cornus > Cornus suecica. The sequence continues at coordinate 6,456,011 of OY998246.1, read as the reverse complement.
GTGTTTTTGTGTTTGTTTAGTGTTTTTGGGATATGTGTGTTTAAAAATATTTTTTCATTTTTAGGCAAATTTTAAGCATATAAGAATAAACATGAATTTGGTATTTATCACTTACACTTTCTTCACTTTATAATATATTTTATTATTTATATTATTAAATTATTATTTATTAATTTATAAATATATTTTATTTATTTATTATTATTTCATTATTTAATTCATTTTATTTATAAATTATTTATTCATTTTTAATTATTTAAAAATATATTTTATTAATTTAATATTAATTTATATTATTATACTCATTTTTTATTATTATTATGAAGTATTTATTTATTATTATATTTATTTATTATTTTTTATTATATTTATTTCATTTTGTTTATTATTTATTATTTTTATTATATGTTTAAATATGTTTTATGTAATTTATTATTTATTTTATTAATTTATTATTATTGTATTCATTTATTATTATTATTATATTTATTATTTATATTATTAAATTAGTATTTATTAATTTATATATTAATTTATAAATATATTTTATTTATTTATTTATTATTATTTCATTATTTAATTCATTTTATTTATAAATTATTTATTCATTTTTAATTATTTAAAAATATATTTTATTAATTTATTATTATTATACTCATTTTTTATTATTATTATGAAGTATTTATTTGTTATTATATTTATTTATTTCATTTTGTTTATTATTTGTTATTTTTATTATATTTTTAAATATGTTTTATGTAATTTATTATTTAGTCCATTTTTTATTATTATATTTATTTATTATTTATATTATTGATTTTTAATTTTTCAATTTCAACCCAAAAAATATCCCTACCAAACATATTTCAACACAAACACAACTCTACCAAATTGGCCCGGACTAGCGCCTGTATGGCTGTATAATCATTACACCGCTCCACTTGTGGTTTTGATAGAATTCGAATTCAGTGTTGTACAACATGGAATGCAACAATCACCACATATGTACAGTATAGATCGTGGTTGGCAGTACGGTCACAGTAATAATATAATGGACTCCAAGTCTCCAACTATGTAAGTCTTAAATGTCAGTATTGATGCTATATATATATATATATATATATGGGTTAATTTTATTTACACCCCTCATGTATATCTTAATTTCAATTACACCCTTTCATATTTGAGTATCTTCAATAACACCTCTTGTGGTTTGAGATTCTCATATTTTACACCACTGACCACTTTTGGAACTAAAATGCCCTTACCCAAACACCAACTACCCTTATTCCTAAACACCCACTATCCATATTCCTAAAAATATATATAAAATTCAAAATATATATATATATATAATTCAAAAATAATATATAAAATTCGATATATATATATAAAATTCAAAAATATATATATAAAATTTAAAAATAATATATAAAATTCAAAAATAATATATAAAATTTGAAATATATATATAAAATTCGAAATATATATATAAAATTCGAAAATAATATAAAAATTTGAAATATATATATATAATTCGAAAAATATATATAAAATTCAAAAAAAAATAAAAAATTTGAAATATATATATAAAATTCGAAAAATATATACAACTCGAAAAAAATATAAAATTAAAAAATATATATATAATTCAAAATTAAAATATAAAATTCGAAAATAATATATAAAATTCGAAATATATATATAATTTGAAAATTATATATAAAATTCAAAAAAAAAATATATATATATATAATTGTTTGAAGGCAAAATAAATGGTGAGGATATACAAGACGTAATAGAGAAAGGAAGTGTGAGACTACAACACTTAAGTTCCAACCAATGGTGTCAGGTGCACATATAAACCATGGAGATTTTGATTATTTGAAGATAAATGATGCAGTTGTCCCCCAACTACCTTTATTTAAGTACAACACTAAGCAAACACATAAGATATATTGACAATCTAAGTGGTTTAGATTGAACTTCTCAAGTGGTACCATCATGTGTTTTCTTATGATCCCCATGATGGCTTGGAAAAATAAAAGTTATATAAAATTGTTCGAATTATATATATATTTCGAATTTTATATATATTTTTCTAGTTGTATATATTTTTCGAATTATATATATATATATATTTCGAATTTTATATATTATTTTTGAAATTTATATATATATATATATATTTCAAATTTTATATATTATTTTTGAGTTGTATATATTTTTTGAATTTTATATATTTTTCTATTTGTATATATTTTTCGAATTTTATATATATATTTAGGAATAGGGATAGTGAGTGTTTGAGAATAGAGATATTTTTAGGAATAAGGATAGTGGGTGTTTGAGAATAGAGATATTTTTAGGAATAAGGATAGTGGGTGTTTGAGAATAGAGATATTTTTAGGAATAGGGATAGTGGGTGTCTGGATAAGGGCATTTTAGTTCCAAAAGTGGTCAAATGTGTAAATGATGAGAATCTCAAACCACATGGGATGTTATTGAAGATACTCAAATATGAGAGGAACATAAGTGTAAATGAAATTAACCCTATATGTATCTAACAATACATATACTTTATTTAAGTGTCAACATTCACTATTCATCGTATTCCAAAATAAGAAAAGTCAATATCACTTTATTTAGTCAATTTACCCTTCAATCATTTAAATTATAAAATATTTAAATTACAAATATCACATCACTTGATGAGATCAATAATAAAATTAATTTTTTATTAATTATCACACCAATAAAAATCATCATTTCAAAAACGTTAGATTCCTAAAATAGATATTTAATTTGAGACAAATGGACTATATATGTTTCAAAATTTAGTAGTACACAGAATATACCAAGTAATAAATAATGATCGATAGTACTGAATTGAATTAATAATCCAGATGTAGTTAATTCAATTTGTTGGATGAAGGGAGACTAATATATATATGATAGTAAATTTAAGGGTTAATTTCAGTAAACCCCCCTATACTATTTAATTTAATCAATTAATTTTTATTGTGTTCATTTTGCTCCATATAGTATTCAATTTTATCAATATACCCCCTCACCTCTCAAAATGCCTAAACTACCTTCAATAGTATAAGGGGGTTTAGTGATTTATTTCGGAAAAAATAATATATATTTTTTGCAAAAAAAAAAAAAATTTGAAAAAAAATCATATTTTGTTCCAAAATATGAATTTTGTTTTCGAAATTTTTTTTTTTTGCAAAAAAGTATATATTATGTTCCAAACTATGAATTTTTTTTTCGAAAAATATTTTTTTTGCGAAAATGTATATATTATGTTCCAAAATATGAATTTTTTTTTCGAAAAATAATTTTTTTGCAAAAAATATATATTATGTTCCAAAATATGATTTTTTTTCTGAAAAATAATTTTTTTGCGAAAAAGTATATATTATGTTCCAAAATATGATTTTTATTTTCGAAAAATAATTTTTTTGCAAAAAATATATATTATGTTCCAAAATATGATTTTTTTTCTGAAAAATATATATTATGTTCCAAAATATGATTTTTTTTCTGAAAAATATTTATTATGTTCCAAAATATGATTTTTTTTTTGAAAAATAATTTTTTTGCAAAAAATATATATTATTATGTTCCAAAATATGAATTTGTTTTTCGAAAAATAATATTTTTGCAAAACATATATATTATGTTCCAAAATATGATTTTTTTCTGAAAAATATTTTTTTTGCAAAAAAATATTTATTATGTTCCAAAATATGAATTTTTTTTCGAAAAATATTTTTTTTGCAAAAAATATATACTATAATGTTCCAAAATATGATTTTTTGCATAATAGTATATATTTTTTGCAAAAACATTATTTTTCGGAAAAGATCATATTTTGAAACATAATAGTATATATTTTTTGCAAAAAAATTATTTTTCGAAAAAAAATTCATATTTTGGAACATAATATATATTTTTTGAAAAAAAATTATTTTTCGAAAAAAAATCATATTTTGGAACATAATATATATTTTTTGCAAAAAAATTAATTTTCGAAAAAAAATCATATTTTGGAACATAATATATATTTTTCGCAAAAAAATTATTTTTCCGAAAAAAAAACATATTTTGTAACATAATATATATTTTTCAGAAAAAAAAATCATATTTTGGAACATAATATATATTTTTTGCAAAAAAAATATTTTTCGAAAAAAAAATTTATATTTTGGAATATAATATATACTTTTTCGCAAAAAAAATATTTTTCGAAAAAAAAATTTCATATTTTGGAAAATAATATATACTCTTTGCAAAAAAAAAAAAATTTCGAAAAAAATCATATTTTTGAATATGATTTTTTTTCGAAATTTTTTTTTTTGCAAAATGTATATATTATTTTTTCCGAAATAATTCACTAAACCCCCTTATACTATTAATTTCACTAAACCCCTTATACTATTGAGGGTAATTTAGGTATTTTGAGAAATGAGGGGCATATTGATAAAATTGAATAATATAGGAGACAAAATGGACACAGTAGAAATTAGTTGATTAAATTAAATAGTATAGGAGATTTACTGAAATTAACCCTAAATTTAACATGCAATTACTATTTACTATCGATCATTATTCATTACTTGGAAAAAAATATATCCATATTTTTTTGGTATCTTCACCGCTGACCAAAGCATTTCTACAAGAAGGTCAAGTGATCGCTCTTTCTCTCTTTCCCCGACGTACACGCCATGCACGCAAAGAAAGAAAGAAAAAGATTGAAGCCCGTGAAGAAGACAGAGATGTGGAATAATGTTTTCTGAGATTTGTACATCAAGTTCCATATGGCGGTTGGGCTGAAGACAAATATTACAGAGTGTTGGGACCATTCATTAAAGTCTTCACCCGTATTAATCCATCAACAAGCACTAAAATAATGGTCCCTCTAGTTTTATGACTTGGCTTGTAATAGATTTGGCCTTTATATTAAAAAATAAATAAATGCTTCTTTAGTTTTATTTTTTTATTTTGAAGGGTATATTGAAATACATTCCCAATTAATTTAAAACGGCCTTACTTCCAAACCAATTATCTATGTTTTTTAGTTTTTATTTAATTTTAAGAAGACATTGGATTACATCCCATCTAATATAAATTTATTGAGCTTCCTCAAATTCCTCTAGTGAAGATATTAGATACACACACACATATATATATATGTAATATTATGTTTAATTTCACTTTTTATTTTATAAATAAGTCGGTCGTTACGGGTCATTTTCATTTCTTACTTTTTCTTATATATATATGTAATATTATGTTTAATTTCACTTTTTATTTTATAAATAAGTCGGTCGTTACGGGTCATTTTCATTTCTTACTTTTTCTTCTCTCACCAATCTAGAAGCCTACAAATTGTGGAGTGGGGTATATAAAGCTATGACAATCTTCACTCCGGTCCTCAAATTAGCACAATATATGGAACAAAAATAAAGGGACCAAAGGCAACCCAATTGTCTTAGACCAACCTCACTTCTCTTCACCACTGGACTGATGTAACATTGTCTTGATAATAATATGAATTCCGACTTCCTAGAACTTGCATGCTTTAGATGATAGACACAACTTTACATCATTTGGATAGAGATATATATATATATATATATATATCATGTTTGTATGGCCATTTGTGGTGGAAGTGGAGCTTTTGCATAATCATGATAATGATTTAATCAATTAAATCATGTTAAAGTTATGGATTGGGTTTAAGAGGCTAGTTCAATTTTATGAAATCTACCTACGATAAAATGGGTTAATCCGAACTCAAATGGGCAGTTCAATTAAAAAAATGTAGGAATATTTTAGTGCCTCAAGAAACATTAGGTTCAAGATTTGATTCTCGATTGAAGCGGGATTAGTTAAAGTGCGTATAAACTGACTTGAATACCATGGTTATCTTAAAAAAAAAAAAAAGGGATTAATCTGGATCAACATAGGGCACAAAATGTCATAATCAGATTTTTGCAAGCTCTTCTCAATTATTTTTACTAATTCTTTTTCCTAACTGGTCCTTTAGAATCATCAACAATTTATTCTTCATTGACGAAGCCACCCACCCCGTTCATCTTAGCCCTTCGAAGTATTTTGCCATCCAACAATATGGCTGAACATGCAGATTATACTCGGATCTTTTTTCGAGGCCCAAGTTTATCCTTACTATTATTAATGATTTGATACAATATAAGCATGTGGTTAAATTATTATTTTTTACATATGCTATATTTTCTAAAATATGAATTGACATCAATTTCATTTTTAAATTTTTTTGGCCTAGTCACGTTAGTGGATAATTAAGACGAATTTCATCATCCTCAATAAGACTGACGTATTGTCCTTAATAATACCGAATGGAAGACAAAAAAAAAAGAAAAGGAAAAAGGATATGTAAATTTATATTTTGATTTTAGGATAATTTGCAGTAAGACCTCCTGAACTTTAGATCAATTGCACCTAGAAATTGGTCAACCCAATTTTGAAAAAAATATAAAATTTGAAAACATATATAAATTTTTAAAAATATATATAAAATTCGGAGAAAAATATATAAAATTCAGAAGAAAAAAAAATTCGAACATGAACATAAGCTAGACAACTATACAAGTACACATTAATTAAAACTTCAAATAGCCAAAATAAAAGTTTGTTTTCGAATTTATTTATATTTTTTATGAATTTTATATATTTTTTCAAAATTTATATATGTTTTTCGAAATTTAATATATATTTTCAAATTTTATATTTTCCACCAAATTTTATATATTTTTTCAGAAATTTATATATGTTTTCAAATTTTATATTTTTTCCCAAAATTTATTATATATATTTTTTGAAATTTATATTTTTTCCCAAATTTTATATATGTTTTCCAAAAATTATATATTTTTTCAAAATTTATATATATTTTTTGAATTTATATATGTTTTTCCGAATTTTTTATAATTTTTTGAAATTTATATTTTTCTTTTCGATTTTTATAAAATTTTCACATTTTATATATATTCTTCTGAATTTTATATATTTTTTTCAAAATATAATATATATTTTTTGAAATTTAAATTTCCCCCCGAATTTTATATTTTTTTCTAGAAATTTATACATGTTTTCGAATTTTATATTTTTTTCCCGAAATTTAATATATATTTTTTCAAATTTTATTTATATTTTCCAAAATTTATATATGTTTTTGAATATATATATATATATATATATATATATGTTTTTCCAAATTTTATATAATTTTTTTGAATTTATATTTTTTTTTTGAATTTTATATTTTTTTCAAATTTTAATATATATATTTTGAATTATATATATATATATATTTATATATGTTTTTCATGTAATAAGTAAGATAGTCAAGGGCTTTTTGGACTTTTCACCCCCTCTAGGAGGGTGTCACTGCAAGAAAATTAAAAATTTAGAGGGTTGTTGGACCTTAATTGGGTTGACCAATTTCTAGGTAGGAGTGTTCAGGAACCGAACTGGAACCGGCGGTTCGGTTCGGTTCAGTTCTATAGGGGTTCGGTTACGGTTCCAAAATTCCAATAATCGAAAATTTTGGTTCGGTTCCGGTTTCGGCCCTGCGGAACCGAACCGGAACCGGAATCGGTTTTTTTTTTTACAATACAAATCCAAGCTACTTTTTTATTCCACTAATTATATATTGGTTTTGGATTTGCTTTAATTCAAATACTCTAATTTATAATTATATTATTTTATAAAATTGAGATTTAAAAAAAAAAAAAATTTAAATATAGAAGGAACCGGAACCGAACCAATTTTTCGGTTCGGTTCCTTCCCCTTTCGGTTCTGGTTCCGGTTCCAGTTTTTCAAGAACCGAAAAAATCGGTTCGGTTCCGGTTCCAGACGGAACCGAAACCGGAACCGGTCCTAAACAACCCTATTTCTAGGTATAATTGACCTAAAATTTAGGGGGTCTTACTGCAAATTACCCTTTGTTAAGTTGAATTTTTTACCCCAAATTCCATTCAATAATTTGAGTATTGTTTTGTTTGATATGGTAAGAATATGTTCTGTCACTTTTTTTTGTTTTTTTGGCACATCAAATTTAAGTTAGAGACTTTTTATTTGAATGGGGTCAAACATTTCAGCTTTGCTTCCTTGAGTAATCAACATGGCCCTTCACTGGAATGAAGAGGTGTATGTGATTGTGGCAAGATGTAGTTTTTAAGTTTTTAATTTTAATGTCATGTCCTTTGGACGCATCATCATGTACCTTTAGCCCCAGTTTTGTAGTTGATTTTGGTAATAGTTTTTTGGTTTTGGTACGAAATAATGGTACCAATCCATATTTATTAGGATTGGTGTTGGTACGACAGTACCAAACCAATGGTACCAATCCATGATTTTGGAACCATCTAATGAGATGGTTTTTGGTGGTGCAGTACTGTAGCAACCCAAACTAAAACCAAATGGTTGCACCATCTCACCCAAAACCAAAACCAAATAGTTGCACCATATTAATATATTTATATTAATATTAAAATATATTTTTGGAAATTATATTAATATTAAAATATATATGGAAATATATTAATATTAATATTAAAATATATTTTTGGAAATTTAATATATTTTAATATTATAGTTTTATTATCTTTCCTAAAAATTAATATATTAATATTAAAATATATTAATATTAATATTAATATATTATAATATATTAATATTAATATATTATCTTTCCTAAAAATTAATATATTAATATATTTTTGGAAATTTAATATATTTTAATATTATAGTTTTATTATCTTTCCTAAAAATTAATATATTAATATTAATATATTATTAATATTTTAATATTAAAATATATTTTAATATTATAAATTTTAATATTTATAAATAAAATGTGAAACCATTCCAAGTTACCAAACATGATTTGGTTTTAGAATTTCAACCCATACCAACTCTAGCAAACATGGTTTAATTTTTTAGCATAACTTTTTCTTACACCAAAACCATCTGCACTAAATATGATATGAAATCAAAATAAAACTACACTAAACCAAATTCAACCCAACCCAAACCAAAACAAAAAACTAAGATCGCACCGCACCGTTACCAAACGCAACCTTAACGGCCAATAAGCTAAAAAGTCAGAGAGAATTATTAAAACAACTGTCACATTGACGCCGAACAGAATAGAGATTATTCTGCAGGCTAGCGCAACGGGTAATTTGCAAGAAAGAAAAGGGAGAAATTATTCGACCCAAAATTCAGAAAACACTCTAAAATTTAATAAAATTCTTAATATTCAAAATTGATAAAAAACAACCCACAAGCCGGGTTTAAATAGCTGAAAATCGACCCCTAATGAGATTTTTGCCAAAAATAGCAAAACCCTAAAAGTCCTACCAAAACAAAATATGGAAAAAAATAAAAAGATTGTCAAAAATCTGGCCCAAATCGGGTTCAGAATCATCTCCTAATTGAAAAATAAAAAATTACCATAAATAATAAAAATTAACTAAAAATAAAGAATTGAAAAGGAAAACAGCGAATTTGGGGCTTGAATCGATGTGCATCGAGCGTAGCTCGGTGGCCACGACGTCCGCACCGAGATTAGCTTTCCGAATTGGGGTCACGGGCACGAATCCGACACTTGTAGCTCCAGTTATAGCCAAAAAATCGATGCGTGCGCGGAAACTGCCCCAATTAGGCTAGATCACGATTTCTTGTCATCTTTGCGCTGATCCTCTCGCTCCAGGTAATCCAACGCCATCAATGAACAATCTGACAGTTCGGTATCGTCTGACTCTGATCCTGCATCACACATATAGCTAAAAGTCAAAACTCAAGCTCGTATGATTGCTTGCTTATCTCGATCTCCTGCAGGAATCAATCACATTGCCTATTTTATATAAACATATATCTAAATTTATATATATAAAGATATATCATGGATGTCTAAGGAAGTTAGGTTTTGACTTCGAGCTGTTTTTGTTAAGATAATGATGAATGGTGAGACCAAGAGCAATGTTGCAAAATGCGGCAAAAATAAACCGAACACTTTTCGTACTATTCTTTCTTGATAGTGCTAGAGTGGATATCAAAGTGGAGCAACTGTTAGCAGAAAACGAAAAAAAGAAAAAGAAACTAGAGTGAAAATCTCGTAATTTTGAAATAATGAGTTGTCTAAAATGTTGACGTGGACATAAATAACAAAAAGCAAAAATTTATTCAAACTATCTCACCATGTTAAGATATTTTGTATATGTAAATATGATTCTTGTGCACCGAGTACTATTTTTAATACACAGTAGCACTCTTTTTGAAATTGTCCAAATCATATTAATGACATAATCTGCACAAAAAATGATGACTTCACCAGATGATTTTCATAGACTCGAAAATAGAACTCGAGAGGTTTAAAAAATAATCTATGATCAAGCCAAGACTTTTGCGCACCAAAATGATGTCGTCAAAATTTTGTAACTGTTATGGCATGTAACTTCTATGTTTAGGGATCAAGAAATTCCGATCACGTTTTTTTTTTCCAAGGGATTGCAATTATATATTTATATTTTTTTTGAATTGCAATTGGTTGGTGTGTTCTCCATTCTAAATAAATTTGGGCTTCACTCCTATTTGTCCTATAAATACAGGCATATGGTGAACATATTCTGTATATCAGAAACAAGTAGCAATACAGAGATAAAGAGAGCTTTGTGAGAAAGAGTCAGAAATAATATAAACTTATATTATTCCGATAACTTATATTATTTCGGTGATACAGACGTGAGTATACACTATGTGTGCGTATATATGATCTGCAGATCATCCCTTTATAATCCTCTCATTGATTATAGTGAATCGGTGCGTTCCGTGGACGTAAGCTTATTTTGGCTGAATCACGTATATATCTTTGTGTTTGTGTGTGTTTTAACTATTTGATTGTGTGTTTCTCGATAGTAGGGTTTCGTCGGTGGCGAAACTAGTAAATATCTTCAGAAGTGACGTAATATATCGTATAAAAAAGGAAGGCATGAACTAATACAACAAATGCTCCTAATAAACATATACTTATTTAGCTTAGAAAATAGGATTAAGTCGCCTCGTGATTGTTCTCCAATATCTGGCTTGAAAAGATAGTAGCATAAACAAAATACTGCATCTTTAATTATGCTATATTCAAGCCAAGTAGAAAATTCACTAAACCAACCAGGATTGAAATAACGTAATGTTTTACCAAAATGCTTACGGGAAAATTGGTGTTTCTTAGCCTGACAAGGACCTTTTAACAAATATGCTCTACGAATTTTGTCTCGAATATTAGGATTGTAGTCCAAGATTTTAGTTCGTAATTCTGGATCTGCTTGAAGCCCCTCAAATTTGATATCTAATCGACTTTGTTTTGAAGTATCATCATTTCTCTTTCTATATATAGGGGTAGTCAACTCTGATTTTTTTTGTTTGAAATAATTATTGATTCTCTCCATAACTGTTTAAAAAAAAAAAATCATTTACATATAATATTAACACTTAAATTATATAACCTTTATTGAAGAAATAAATCAACCACAAAAAAAAAGAGGCTAAATAGCCTTAAACCACATAAAAAAAATTAAACACATTACAAAGATGGAAAAATTAAAATGCTTGTATGTTTCACCTGTATTAACTGTTGATTTTCTCTTGCTATATCTTAGGCTCCTATGGAGGTTTTCGCATATAATGGAGATTCAATAACAATAGTTAAACATACAATAGAGTTTTGAAATAGATCAAAAGATCTTTGGAAAATATTTTCTTTTACAAAATGATAATATATTGTTATTTGGGCAAATTTTATTTTCTATTTTATAAAAATTAGTGATATTTTATGATTTGGGTTTTTTTATTTGGTATGTAAATTTTGAGTGATCAATTTAGTTTGACACACATGCTATCACTAATTTTGAAAAGAAAAAGAAATTAAGGAGGGATAATTTTATAATATTAAATATATATATATTAGTAAAGAAAAATAAAAAATTTGAGGAGGGGCATGTGACCCCCCGGCACATGCTCCCTCGCCCCTAGATTTCGCTAACCCTAACAGTAATTTGGCATATGGTATGAGTTTATTGGTTTTGAGCGAGAGTAATATAAAAAGTTTATAAAAAGTTTTTTAATTGAGAACTTGACATGTCATTAAATATATTTATAAAACATTTTGGCCACGTAAAATTTTATTTTGAATATTTGGACAATTTCGTGAATATTAAACCCGGACGAGTGGCTCCCAGGTTTGATTCTCGTTGGCTACAAAAAGTTTGGACACTTGGAATGTTGAACCGGTCATTAACTCCAAAGTCCCGGAGATTAGTCGATGTGCGCGTAAGCTGACCTGGATACCACGGTTACTTAAAAAAAATTTCGTGAACACTAGGGACCTACTTGATTTGTATTTCTGAAAATAATTTTCTGTTTTTTGAAAACTGAAATAAGAAAACTGTAAAAAAATTTGTTTCGTTCAATTTTTTGAAAATTCAATCACAAAAATGGCTGTTTTCAGATAACTCATTTTTGTTGTTCTCAAAAAACTGTTATTTGTTTTCGAATTCTTAAAAACAATTTTTAGATATACACAACAAGCAAGTCCATGTAGATGGCTAAGTTTGACAATTACACGTGGCACTAAATAGATATTTTTGGTTCTCTTTCATTTGTTCACATGATGCAGTGTAAGTTCATGCATGCTACTATATGTTATCTAAGTTGCAAATACGTATATATATGCTAGTATATAAAATATGCGAATTATATATATATATATATATATATATATATAAATATGAAAATAGGATATGTATACAACAGAGACGTACAATAAATAAATATATAGACAGAATATAAATACACAATATATACATATAACTATATTTAAGAACTTACAAAATGAACGTCAAATCCAGAAAATAGATAGAAAATAATGAATTAATTTGAGCACTGTGAAACTCACAGTTTCTTTAAGATATATTTGCTTCATTTTCAGTGTTTAAGGTTGCCGAGCAACTATCTCTCAAAATAAAACGAATTTTCATTTTTGGAGAAGTAGCACTCCAATTTCTAAAAACCAGCAAACTCAATTAATTTGTGCTTGTACTCGAACCAAAGACTCAGTATGTATGTATATGTATATGCAATATTGTATATGACAGAGAGGAAGACAAGACAATATTGTATACGGCAAAACAAAGAGACGAAAAAATAAGATTGTAAAAGATAAAATAAAAAATCCCAATGAACTATGGTCTCGTCTATATATAGACACTGAATCGATATAGTAACTGTAGTTGCAATGCTTGGGAAATGCATTGCAACTGTGTTGGTACCGTTTGGTTGCGAAGAGGCACTTCAACTGTCTAAAACAGTTGAAATAACTTTCTACAAGATGGATCAACCCATGGGTAAAATTCGACCCAAATATTCCATTCAATTTCCAATAATCCCCCACATGAATGGAAATTAGTTTTTCAATATATAAATGAATATACTCACACTAGTTCGAGTATAATGAAATGTTACTATATCAGGATAAGTAACATTTGAGCCTTGAACTTTCCCTTGTGAAAGACTATCGGATTTACTAACTAATCAGTTGACGTGATGTCTTGAACTGTCAGATGTTTGTGTAAACCAAGATAATAGAATTCACACAGTTTCCTTTCGAACACAGTTGGTTCTCACATTTGTGTCCATTTTGGCCTTAGACACCACTTGGTTTCATGAGTATTTGTCAGAGAATTCCGCCTTAAAAAATTCTTCTAGAAGCGGCCCCTTCTACTCATATAGGTGATTTATATTAGGAATTTTATACATACCTCATTTGGATATATCCAAGTTATAGAAATCATTAAAAGCGTAGCTTACTCTTAAAATATGTACTGTTTCATCATAGGAATATGAAGGAGTTAATAATCTCCACATTGCTTTACTAAGTCACATATAATTCGTTTGTCCCTTTGAACATAAATCTTGGGATCTCCAGTCAACTAGGTTGGGTTGTCATTGCGGTGTCTTTTAACCCAGAGGCTTCAAGTCCACTCCCCTCGATGATCTTTCCATTTGCCCTCTAGTCAAATCTTTAGTTAGCGGATCCGCAATATTATCCCTTGACCTCACATAGTTAATGAATATTATATCATTTGAGAGCAATTGTTTCACGGTATGATGTTTACGACAAGTATGTCTAGACTTACCATTATACATTTGATTTTGAGATCCATGTAATATTACTAGCGAAATGCAAAGAATGAGATGGCACGAGTTGTGGCCACAACTATATATTTCCTCATAATTTCAGCCAATTAATTTCTTTCCCAACTTCGCAATCTATAGTATAACTATTATGTTAACTTTGCACCAACATTCATAAATTGTGCAATCCTTATGTTAAGGCTCAATATCAACTTTTCAGTTACCAATCACTTAGGTTTCTTGCCTACAATTTCAATATGAATTCATATTGGTAACTTTATATGTAACTAATAAGTTACACATTACTCCTTCACAAACAAATATTGTCGAATTTATTGGGTAACATTTTCAATGAGAGACATAAACATATTACTCTCAGGTGTGAATTTTGGAATTCAAATTCACCATTGACAACTTCTTTCCATAGAATGCTTCAGGAGAAAACATGACATCCTTAAAAGTTTGAGGATCATTTTCCAATAGATTAGTAATGAAATTTGACCCAAATGACGTTGAGATCCTGGTCTTTTTGCTACATCTAAATTCATTTTCTATAGATTCTTCGTCTATATTAACTTGACTATCATTAGTTGTAGCATCAACAAGCCTCTTTCTTGAAACCTAACAAGAAATCGATATGCATTACTGTTATAACCAATAAATACACAATCAATGATTTTTCGTCCTATCTTTACATTTTTAGGTTTAGGAACTTCTACTTTTGCTAAGCACCCCCACACTTTTAAGTATTTATAGGAAGACTTATGACCTATCCTTAATTCTTACAGGGTTTTATTAATTTCCTTATGAGACATTTTGTTAAAAATATAATTAGCAGAAAGTATAGCTTCCCCCCACAAGTTTTGTGGTACACCTGAACTTAGCATCATTACTATCACTTTTTAAAGCTTTATCTATCTGTTAAGTTGATTCTCAAGTTCATTTTTATTATGTTTAAAACATAATTGCCTCATTTTTTCTTCTTATCAAATATACATAACAGTATCTTGTGCAATCATTATAAAAGTAATAAAATACTTTTACCTCCTCTAATTTGCAAAAAACTTTAAATCACAAATATCATTGTGAATTAATTCTAGAGTTCAGTAGATCTTTCAACTATTTTTGAAATGATATTCTTGTTAACTTTGATTTTACACAAGTCTCACATTTGTAAAAGAAACTGTGGCTACATTAATCTTATTAACTTTGGGTACAACAGTTGGCACATTGAGCTTAAAAAGCCCATCACTCAAATAACCCTTTCCTACATATATCTCACTCTTAGTGAATACAAATTTATCAGATATAAAAACTAATTTAAACCCATTCTTGCTCAGTATAAATCCAGACACTAAGTTCTTGCGAATATTTGGCACATGAAACACATCATTCAGAGTCACTTTCTTTCCAGATGTCATATTTATAACCACCTTTCCACATCATTCAACCTTATAAGAAGAAGAATTTCCCATATAGAATTGTTCTCCATATTCCGTAGGTTTATAAGTGGTAAACACCCATTTATGAGCACAAATGTGTCAAGTATCATTAGTGTCCACCCACCACTCTTTGTTATTTCCAACCAAATTATATTCGGAAACAATAACATAAAGGTTTATATTCGCTTGAGCATTAGGCTTCTTGAAGTTCCTTGGCATTCGACAACCCTTGGACCGATGTCCTGATTTACCACATTTAAAGCACATGCCTTTGAACTTCTTCGATCCTTGACTCAAACTTTTTCCACTAAACTTTTTAGTTTTTGATCCATCATTCACAATATTGGCCTTTGATTCATGGGATCCTTGAAGTTTGAACCATTAAATTTTTCAGGCTTCTCCCCATAAGGCACAGTAACAATAATAGGATTACTAGTGGTCATTTCTGTTACAAAAATAAAAGTTCAACTTTTTCAGAATACAAAATCCTGATATTCCCAAAGTAATAACAGGTACTAAAGAAACTGTTCGGGTTTGAATTACCATATTTTTGGTTTCGGGTTTATAATGGAATTCTACCATCTTTAAAGTAGTTGCGAAACTGTTTGGTTATGAATTTCCTTATCACCATAAATCACTTATATATATCAAATTATATAAACGTATATATAAAAAATTATATTAATAGTTTATATAAAATAATATATAGTCGTATAAATATATATATATATATATATATATATATATATATATATATAAACAATAAGCAATTACCGCAACAATTTCATGAGTTCAATATCCATGTGATTCATATCATATTTATTCGGATCACAAATATATATTGCTTAACTAGACTTAATCTAGTATCTCATTATAATTTAAAATATGTTATTATAAAAGTAAATCAGTTTCTCATTTGTATTTCAAATAGCTTCATATAATACACATACATAATTTGTGTACTATTGTAGAAATGCTTTGAACCAGTATGACATTTTAATTATATAATGCTTGTTTGGCAATCGGTGTGGTGTTAGTTTTTTATTTTGGTTTGGATTGGTTGGATTTGGTGTAGTTTTATTCTGAACTGAAACCATGTTTGGCGCAGATGGTTTTTGTGTGAGAAAAAGTAAAGCTGAAAAACCAAACCATGTTTGGTAGAGTTGGTATGCGCTAAAATTCTGAAACCAAACCATGTTTGGTAGCTTGAAATGGTTTGACATTTTATTTATTTATAATAACATTTTGTAAATATATATGTTTTAAAAAATAAAATATATAAATAAAAATATATTAAGGATTAATTTTTTTAACAAAAAATATTAATATTGGATAATAATATTTCACCATATTGCACTAATTATTTAATTTTTTTAAAAAATTGACATCACCTCCCCATAAATTATTCAGTACTTTGATGTTATATCTGTCACATATAATAAAACTAATAAATTAAAATATATTAAATTTTCAGGAATTTTACATTATCACTGTCCAAAGAGCTATAACAACAAACAAGTGAAATATGAAAACATCCCTACACAACAACAATAATAACTATAATAGACAACAAGAGAAACATCATAACAAAAAATATTATTTTGATTATTTACCTAAAATATATTATTTTGTTCCATTTATTAGTCCTATAAGCAAATTATTAACATAATAAAGTTGGAAAGAAATTTAATTTCTTATTTGAAAGAGAGCATATTGATGAAGTGCATAATAAGCATTAATTTGAATATGCTAAAGTAAAGAAAAGTCAGAAACCATTATTCACACGCGGTACACCATGGTAGTGGGCTTGGTTCAATTGGAGTGGAACTACAGTAGACGCACCACCTAAAACCATCTCTTGAGATGGATTGAGATTTATAGGATTTGGTACACCATTTCAAACATTGTTGACCCAGAACCAAAACCACCAAACATGGATTGGGCTATTATTTTCAGCCCAAAATAAAAAATATGGTACCAAAACCTCCTACCAAATAGCCCCATAGACTAACAAAGTTACATTGGTTTGCCATTCTCATCTAAAATTAAAAGGACAATGTTTGGGTCCTCACCCCTTATTTGGACCAATAGAATTAAAACATGTGACATATATTAGTTAAAAAATCGAAATGGGTATTACCCATTATTTATGGGATTCAACTCGGATTTGAATTCTTCTTTTTTCTTTTATTCACTTTAAAAAATAAAAATCTAATGGGCAATTTAACGTCATATATATATGCATGTACACTTTCCTTAAACACAAATAAGAAAAAAGTCACAATCCACGAATATTATTCGATATTGTGATGGGTACTTCTCCATATTTCGTAAAATTCAAAGATATATAAATGAATTGGATACAAAATATTATGAACACAAATAAGAAAAAATAAAAATAAAGTGATTGAAGTATAGAAATTTGGAGAAAAAAGTCAGAAATCTAGCGTGTAAAGTGCCGCTCACCGCATCAAATTGATGATATTACAGAAATAACACAAAACATTTTATCATCCTTTGGATTCAATTGCAATATACATAGCATATATATATATGTATCAATCTATATATAAATAAAAGTGTACACGCATATATCAATCTATATATACAAATAAGTGTACACGCATATGTAGACGTTAAACTGCCCATGAGATTTTTTTTTTAAGTGAATAAGAGAAAAAAAAATAATTCAAATCCGGGTTGAATTCCATAAATAATGGGTAATACCCATTTATGTTTTTTAAATAATATATGCCACGTATTTTAATTATATTGGTCCAAATAAAGGGTAATGATCCAAACATTGTCCAAATTAAAATTATCTACTTCAACACAACTTTTAATAGTCCACAAAGCTATCAATGCCTTCATAGTTTCAAATTCTATGAGGTCTCTATAGTAAACTGTGAATAAAATCATAATAGTTCCAAATCAGCCACGTAAATATATGGATATCATGATGTGCGGATAACCAATTCTAAACACAAATACACACAAAAATTGACACAAGATATTATAGTTGTTCCCCAAAGAATCGGGTACGTCCACTTTAAGAGTTTTTTCAATATACTTGGGTTGAAAACAATGGTGTTCGGGAGGAGGATACAAAATAGGTATCGACTCAACTCAACTGCACACACACTTTCACTCACAGAAACTCATAAGGTTTCTTTTCTCTCGTGTATAACACTCTGTATATATTTCACTCACATATATATTCTAACCCTTAACTTTGCTCTCCATATACTGCCATATATATAGGCAGAGAGTATAGAAGAAACAAAGATCAACTTGAGTTGCCAAACGTGGGACGGTGCAGCCTTTGAAGACTTCATGCATCATGGATGGTGATGGGTACAAGTTGATGATGGTGATGATTGATGTTGAGATAGCCCATAGTTTTGAGAGAGAGGTTGCATGCTGTAGTAGATAGTTTGCATGCATTATGGTGGTATGGAAACTATACTGTCAATTCTCCCCCTTCCATACCAATCGGAGGAGAACGTTTCCCGCTGCGCTTCAGTTGATGTCCATCCGGGCTATGTCTCTGCATAGCTCCAGCTTATCTCGAGTAACAACTTTAGTCAACATATCAGCAGGGTTCTTGTCTGTATGGATCTTAACAATCTTCAGTAATTGTTGTTCCATCACTTCGCGTATCCAGTGATAGCGAATGTCGATATGCTTCGTACGGGAATGGTACATTGAATTCTTGCTCAAGTCCAGAGCACTCTGACTGTCACAATGTACTTTGTATTCCTTCCGAATAATACCCAGTTCTTGGAGAAATCGCTTCACCCACAACATTTCCTTTCCAGCTTCCGCTGCAGCAATGTATTCTGCTTCTGTTGTAGATAAGGCAACACACTTCTGCAATTTGGATTGCTATGACACGGCTCCCCCTGCAAAAGTAAAGAGAAGTCCCGATGTAGATTTCATGCTGTCAATGTCGCCGGCCATATCTGAATCTGTATAGCCTTCCAAGATTGGTTCTACTCCCCTATAGCACAAACATAGTTTAGATGTACTCTTCAGGTACCTCAGAATCCACTTGACTGCTTCCCAATGGTCTTTGCCTGGATTTGAGAGAAATCTGCTCACAACGCCTACAGCATGAGCTATATCTGGTCCGGTGCAAACCATTGCATACATCAAGCTTCCAACTACTGAAGAGTAAGGAATTGATTCCATCTCTTCCTTTTCTTTCATAGAAGAGGGACACGATCTCTTGCTCAGGTTGAAGTGATTAGCCAGCGGAGTACTGACTGACTTGACATTTCCCATGTTGAACTTTGTAATCACCTGTTCAACGTACTTCTCTTGTGACAACCACAGTTTCTTGGCTTTCCTGTCACGAACAATCTTCATGCCCAAAATTTGCTGAGATGGGCCTAGGTCCTTCATATCAAAGGACTTGGACAGTTCTTGCTTCATCTTGCTAATCATATTAGCATTCTATCCAACTATCAACATGTCGTCAACATATAACAATAGAATAACGAAATTACCATCCGGGAATTTCTGAATGTAAATGCATTGATCTGCAGAAGTTCTCTTGTACCCATGACCCACCATGAATGAGTCGAACTTGATGTACCATTGCGCCGGAGCTTGCTTGAGGCCGTAGAGACTCTTCTTCAGTTTGCAGACCATATGTTCTTTCCCTGTAACATGAAAACCTTCTGCCTGGTCCATGTAAATTTCCTCCTGTAGATCTCCATGGAGGAATGTTGTCTTGACGTCCATCTATTCAAGCTCAAGATTCAATCTAGCTGTCAATCCGAGTATCACTCGAATTCAGGTCATTTTCACAACTGGTGAAAATATCTCGTCAAAGTCAATGCCTTTCTTCTGTTGGAATCCTTTGACGACCAATCGAGCTTTGTGCTTTATTGCCTTTCCGTTGGAGTCTTTCTTTATCTTGAACACCCATCTGTTCTTCAATGCTTTCTTGCCTTTCGGAAGTCTCACCAAATCATAAGTTTGGTTTTTTTGCAAGGAACTCATCTCTTCTTGCATAGCTTCTACCCATTTACCTTTGTCTGTATGGGTAGTTACTTCCTGAAAGCATTCTGGCTCTCCTTCATCAGTAAGCAAAATGTAGTCTGACTCCGGATATCTCATCGACGGAATCAGAGGTCGGCCTCTTTCAGATCTTCTTGTCTGAGGCTCTGGAGGAGCTACTTCTGGTTCTGTAGCTTCTGGTGGAGGGGTTAGTGGCTCCCCCTGCTCAACACCTTCAGGTTCTTCCTCTATTTCTGGAATTTCATCCTGCAGTTCTTCATTTTCGGGGATGAACTGTACTGGTGCAGGATCTGGGATGATACTTGTAACACTGAAACTCGCACCACTGGACTTTGTGGTTTCTTCAGTGTCTTTGTATGTCTGGTTTTCTTGGAATACAACATCCCTGTTTCTAATGACTTTCTTTGACTCTGGATCCCATAGTTTGTATCTGAATTCTTCGTCTCCATATCCGCTGAAGATGCATGAAGTTGATTTCAGATCGAGCTTCTGTCTTTGCTCCTTGGATACATGTGCAAATGCCTTGCACCCAAATACTCTCAGGTGAGAATATGAGGGATCTCTTCCAGTCCATACCTTTTCCGGTACTTCGAACTGGAGCGGTACTGATGGTGATCTGTTGATCAGGTAAACGGCAGCTCTAACAGCTTCACCCCAGAATGGCTTTGACAACTTAGCTATACTGATCATACTTCTGGCTCTGTCCATAATGGTCCGATTCATTCTTTCGGCTACACCATTATGTTGCGGGGTACGTGGGACCGTCTTCTCATGTCAGATACTGCGTTCAACGCAGTATGCTCGGAACTCATTTGAAGTGTACTCGTCTCCATTGTCTGATCGAAGGCACTTCAGCTTCTTTCCAGTTTCCCGCTCAACCATGACATGGAATGCTTTGAAGTAATCGAGTACCTGGTCCTTTGTTTTCATAAAATATACCCACACCTTGCGTGAAACATCATCAATGAAGGTGAGAAAATATTTGCTACCGCCTAAAGAATCCACTTCTAAGGGACCACAAACATCAGTGTGAATCAGACTCAACAACTCTGATCTTCTTTTGGTAGTTGAGTTGAAAGATACTCTATGTTTCTTTCCAAATAAACTGTGATCACAAGGGTTTAAATGAATACATTTTGATACTGTGATTAGCTTCTTCCGAGCTAATGTAAGCAACACTTTCTCTCCCATGTGACCGAGTCTTTTGTGCCACAAATTTGGTGAAGTATCGGCTTCAACTGCATTGAGACTATCAAAAATCACCTTCACATGGGTAGCGTATAAAGTGTCGTGTATCTTTCCTCGGGCAACAATCATGGCTCCTTTTGTCAGCTTCCAGATGCCATTGCTGAAGTAGTGGTCATAGCATTCCCGGTCTAAAGTTGTACCGGAAATAAGATTGAGACGCAGATCTGACACATGTCTCACATCTTTTAAGACCATACTGCAGCCAATACAGGTCATGATCTAGATATCACCGATACCCACGATCTTCGAGAAACTTGTATTTCCCATTCTCACTGTACCAAAGTCTCCTGCTTTGTACGTGGTGAAGAAATCACTGTGGGGAGTGGCATGATAAGATGTTGTTGTGTCAATCACCCATTCGGCTTCATTGCTTCCAGCATGAAGGCATACCTCTTCATCGACTGAGCATATAGTGATATCTCCTGTAACAGTGACCAGTGTGTTGCCATCTTCATGCTGTGGCTGGTGGCTATTTTGACCTTGCTCCCTTTGGAGTTTGCGGCAATTCCTTTTCAAATGTCCTGCAATACCACAATGATAACAAACATAGTTACCCTTTTGTGGATTTTTGTCGTTGCTGGGTCGGCCGCGGTTTTGGGACCTTCCTCTACTTCTGCCTCTACTAGTTCCGTAAGATCGTCCTTGACCTTCGGTGATAAACGCATGTGTTTTATTCGTGTCGGTTTCCTTTCTTCGGGCTTCTTCACTGAATATGGCATCCTTGACTGTCGCCATAGTGAGTTTGGGGGCTGAGTTACCGAGGGAAACCACCAATGTCTCCCAATTGGGAGGTAAGGAACTGAGCAGAAGTAGTGCCTGAGTTTCATCGCCAATATTTAACTCTACATATGCAAACTGGTTCACCAGGTTCTGAAACTCACTGGTGTGTTCGGCTGCAGAAGCTCCGTTCTTCAGCTTCAAATTGACTAGTCTCATCATAAGGAGCGCTTTGTTTCGAGCTGTCTTGGCCTGATACCAATCGTCTTTCTGTGCATCTTGGTCCAATCTCTTACCGCGATTAACAGTGGCTTTTCGCCTTCATTTTCTAACGGGTCTGCCAAATCCTTGCAATTAAGCAGATCCTCCATACGGGGTTTCCATATGGAGTAGTTCGACGACGATAATTTAATCATGGCACCAGATCCTGAATCTTCCATCGAACCAAATCAAATTTAAGCTCTCCTTGGCTTGATTGATATGATCGGAGTAGAATCACGCAAAACGGAGTGTATCGTTGCGTCCAGAATGGTCGAAAACCTTAAGATCGCCTCTGACTGCGCTCAAATCCGACTTAGGATGAGTCCGGAACAGTCAAAACAATGGCGAGGGGCAAAACTATAATTTTGCAAAGCTGGTAATGACGTGGCAGTGACACGTGGTAGTGTGTCAGTGGTGACACGTGGCTGATGATGTGGCACGCGTCAATTGGTGACACGTGGCGGCTGGCGTGGACAAGTCAGTGTGTGACATATGGCAGACACGTGGCACAGTCGCAGGATGACACGTGGCCCTGCTGACGTCAACAGTGACGTGGCAGCCATGTGACGTCATCGCTGACGTGGCGCGCATGAAAGCGCGTGCTGCAGGTTGACGGCGCGTGGGCCTCACGCGCGCTGGAGGTTGAAGGCGCGTGGGGCGCGTGACGCCGAGAGCTTTGACGCGCGGACCTTCAAGCGGTGCGTGGAGGCGCGTCCGACGGATTTTCCGGTTGTTCTCAACGGGGATGGATTCCTCCGGAGATGGGTCAGCCTAATATATGGGTGGTGTAGTGTTTTGCGAATAAGTGAACTTCGAAATAGAGGGTTATAGTTGACTCTGTTTTTCGAAAAAAACTTGCTCTGATATCACTTTGATGTGCGGATATCCAATTCTAAACATAAATACACACACAAATTGACACAAGATATTATAGTGGTTCCCCAAAGAATCGGGTACGTCCACTTTAAGAGTTTTTTCAATATACTTGGGTTGAAAACAATGGTGTTCGGGATGAGGATACAAAATAGGTATCGACTCAACTCAACCGCACACATACTCTTACTCACAGAAACTCACAAGGTTTCTTTTCTCTCGTGTATAACACTCTGTATATATTTCACTCACATATATATTCTAACCCTTAACTTTGCTCTCCATATACTGCCATATATATAGGCAGAGAGTATAGAAGAAACAAAGATCAACTTGAGTTGCCAAACGTGGGACGGTGCAGCCTTTGAAGACTTCATGCATCATGGATGGTGATGGGTACAAGTTGATAATGGTGATGATTGATGTTGAGATAGCCCATAGTTTTGAGAGAGAGGTTGCATGCTGCAGTAGATAGTTTGCATGCATTATGGTGGTATGGAAACTATACTGTCATATCATAGTAGTATTTATATATATAACAAAAACAGTATATATATATATATATATATATATAATGAGAACATAATATATATATATATATAACAGTAGCATGTATAAACAGAAATAGCAAATTTTGTCTTAAGATTGTAAGCAAGGTATCCTATCGAAGTACAGATTTTACGTGATATAATTGCCACAGTACAGATTCATTTTTTGTGCGTTTTATGTGATATATAGTTGCCAAAGTACAGATTCATTTTTTTATTTTATTTTTTTTGTGCGTACCAGTGGCAGTGGATGGTACTTTTTCAGAATAGTAATTTGGCCAAATGAGAACCCTTTCATTTCTTTATTCAAGAATTGCTGTATATGGTACCTATATTTATAGGCTAAAGGCAAGAAACCCTAAACTAAACTATTAAGCTTTTGCAAGAAACTCTCTAATTTAAAAACCTCACAAATTATTTAAAACATGCATTTTACCCCTTAGCTATAATATAAAAATATATTTCTATCCCCTCCTATTTTATTAATTACACTTCCATCCTTTATTACAATATATATATATATTATGAAAATTACAATTTGATTTTTTTTTTTATAAAATAAAAAAAAACATATAAAATTCCAAAAAAACATATAGAATTCGAAAACATATATATAATTCGTAAAAAATATATAAAATTCAAAAAAATATATAAAATTCGAAAGAAAATATAAAATTAAAAAAAAACATATAAAATTTGAAACAAATATATAAATTTCGTAAACAATATATAAAATTCGAAAAATATATAAAATTCTAAAAAATATATAAAATTCAAATATATATTTATAAAAAGTGTGACTGAAGTTTAAGTGGATAAACCTCAGAGTCATTAGCCAATGTAACGAATCCTCTCCAGCTCTCTGCAGAACTATTTCAAGGACCACGATGACGACACATGCCCCACGATGGTGACCGAAATCGGAATCGAACCGATACTTTATTAAAATATTTTAATCAAAATTAAATATATTAATATTTGAATCAAAATTAACGGTTCGGTTCCGGTTCTCATTTTTAAAGAACTGAAAGTATCGGTTAGATTCCGGTTTCGGTCGGAATCGAAAGCGAACCGCACCGTGAATATATTAATATTTGAATCAAAATTAATGGTTTGGTTCCGGTTCTCACTTTTAAGGAACCGAAAATATCTGTTCGATTCCGGTTTCGGTCGGAATCGAAAGCGAACCGGAGCGTGTGCACCCCTAGATTTGGGTACCAAGGGACCCTTTAATCGATATAGTTAATCGATTATTTTTTTGATTTTGATTTTAATTTTATATAATTTTGATTAAAATAATTTTTATATTTATTTTATGTTTATTTGTTGAGAGGAAAAGTGATAGTGATGGAGAGAGGAAAGTGGTAGAAAGAGAAAGAGAGTTGGAGAAGATCCATTACCATGACTAATGACTATGAG
Organism: Cornus suecica; assembly: GCA_963922005.1. Classification (NCBI taxonomy): domain Eukaryota; kingdom Viridiplantae; phylum Streptophyta; class Magnoliopsida; order Cornales; family Cornaceae; genus Cornus; species Cornus suecica. The sequence continues at coordinate 6,430,234 of OY998246.1, read as the reverse complement.
GCTTGTCCACTTAAACTCTAGTCACACTTTATATATATATATATATTTGAATTATATATATATTTTTAGACTTTTATATGTTTTTTCGAATTTTATATATTGTTTCAAATTTTATATATTTTTTGAATTTTATATATTTTTTCAAATTTTTTATATTTTTTTTTGTGAATTATATATATATATTCGAATTTTATATGTTTTTTCGAATTTTATATGTTTATTTAGAATTTATATATAAAAAAATTAAATTTTAATTTTTGTAATATATATATTTTGTAATAAGGGATGAAAGTATAATTAATAAAATTACTTTTTTAAATTCTGCACCATAGGGATAGATTGGGGGGTTTTGTGCCAGTTTAAAAGATTAATGAGGTTAGTTGGGAGAGAGAGTATAGTTTGGGGGTTTCTTACCCTTTACCCATATTTATATATAAACATGATAAATAAAAAACAAACAAAGCATGGATGTACTTATTTATATATATATGGGTTAATAGCAAAAAACTCCCCTCAACTATACCCTTTCTTTAACTAAATCCCCTGGTGTGCACCAAACCCCATGGACTATACTTTTCATGCTGAAACCCCCCCCCCCCCCCCTATAGTTTTTCATGCACAGTTATAACACTGTTAAGTGAAATTGCACTGGGATCCCCTGAAGTTCTTATTAATTTCGCTTGCCCCCTGAGATTTCATTTTTCTTGCAATGACACCCCCTTGAAGGGGTGAAATGACCGGAATGCCCTTGTTTTGTCTCTCATATTTCATGAAATAAATATCTAGGTGGTGAAATTACCTCCATGCCCCAAGATTAGAACCTTATAATATTTGGGGATATTTCCAAATATTTTTTTCAAAATAAAAGTTAAAGAAAAGAGATTGGAAATATTTCAAAACTTTTAAATAATAATAATAACTAATTAATATGCATTACTTGAAGTGTAACTCTAATGAATATTTCAAAATATAGTAAGGAGTTATAAATATTTTCATAATTTTTTTAAATAATTAATTAATTAATATATATTAATTAAAATGTAACTCTAATGGATATTTCATAAAATATGGAGTAAAGATATAAGACAAATATATTTCGGCAAACAACAAGTGTTAATCCTTTAAAATAAGATTGTCAAAAACTTGTAACCCCTGGATTCATTTAAAATTGAATGGTCTAATTTTTCGAATATATATCAAGATGGAAATTGCAGGTTGATCATTTATTTCTTAGTTTTCATTCAAAATTTTATTTTTGAATGGGTTTTTTTCTTGTAAGTATTATTATTATTAGTTACATAGCTGTCTTTCATCAAGCAACAAACCACAATCATTATAGAGAATCTCATATGGTCAAATTTTGTTCAAAATATTTTCTTTAAATGAAGTTGGAGCCTTACTAGAAGCAGTGTGTGACATAGAAATTCAAGTGAGTGGCAAAATTGTTACCTTAAAGTTTCAATGTATATATGCGGTCGTAAAAAATTAGTTATTAGAAAGTGAGTATTTATCAGGTTGAAGATTTGGAATAGGAAGTCACAAAATTTGTTCTTAACGATTAACACTTGTTGTTTGCCGAAATATATTTGTCTTATATCTTTACTCCATATTTTATGAAATATCCATTAGAGTTACATTTTAATTAATGTATATTAATTGATTAATATTTTTTTTAAAATATGAAAATATTTATAACCCCTTACTCTGTATCTTTTGAAATATTCATTAGAGTTACACTTCAAGTAATGCATATTAATTAGTTATTATTATTATTTAAAAGTTTTGAAATATTTCCAACCTCTTTTCTTTAACTTTTATTTTGAAAAAATATTTGGAAATATCCCCAAATATTATAGGATTCTAATTTTGGGGCATTGAGGTAATTTCACCACCTAAATATTTATCTCGTGAAATAGGGGAGACAAAAAAGGGGCATTCCGGTCATTTCACCCCTTCAAGGGGGTGTCATTGCAAGAAAAATAAAATTTCAGGGCGCGAGCGAAATTAACAGGAACTTCAGGGGATTTCAGTGCAATTTCACTTAACGGTGTTATAATTGTGCAGGAAAAACTATAGTTTGGGGGGTTTTCAGCACAAAAAATAATTCAGGGGGGTTTAATTGGAGGGAGGGTATAATTCAGGGGGGTTTAGTTGGAGGGAGGGTATAATTCAGGGTTTTTTTGCTATTAACCTTATATATATTCAGGCATGCAGAAACGAACATATACAGAAACTGATATGTATATGTAACAGAACAACAAAGAATAGATATATATCAGAAGTAACACATAATAGATTGTAGGGTAAATTGCTTAAGACCCCCTCAAGTTTACTCTCTTTCTCTACTATACCCTCTCAATTAATTATATCCCCCTAAACTTTCATTTTCTTACACCATGGACTTGCTCTCAAATTTTTTTACCCTTTTACCCTCCAAACTTTTTGTATTTCCGCCTTACCTTTAATCATATCCTTACTATTATATTTCTTAATTCTTTAAATTGCAAAAATATTATTATTTTTAGTTAGAATATTAATTATGCCATTTACCTTTAATATATTAGACTAAATATACTCTCAAATGTTAGTTTTTTTTTATAAGTTCTAATTATTTTATTTGTAAATCAATTAACTTGGTATTAAATTTTAGTTTGATTTAAATCATAAAACTCAATCCTAATTAATATATTCATAAATAAATCACAATTTATGAAAACAATATATATATTTCGAACAAAATATATATATTTCGGAATATATATATATATATATATATATTGGAAAATGATATATATTTCAGAATATATATATAATTCGTCAAAAATATATATTTTCCGAATTCTTTTAAAAAAATATGATTTTTTTCTGAAAAATAATTTTTTTGGGAAAAATATATATTATGTTCTAAAATATGATTTTTTTCCGAAAAATAATTTTTATTGAGAAAAATATATATTATGTTCCAAAATATGATTTTGAGTCATAATGCCTAAACTACCATAAATAGCATAGGAGGGTTTAGTGAAATCAAACCTTCAAAAAAATTATTTTTCGAAAAAATATGTATATTTTGGAATATATATATATATTAGAAAATGATATATATTTCGGAATATATATATATGATTCGTCAAAAGTATATATTTTTTGAATTGTTTTAAAAAATATGATTTTTTTTCTGAAAAATATACATTATTTTCTAAAATATAAAACTATATATTTCGGAAAAAAATATATATTATTTTAGGGAAAAAAATCATATTTTGGAAAATAATATATATTTTTCTCAAAAATCATATTTTTTTAAAACAATTCGAAAAATATATATTTTTGAAGAATTATATATATATATTCCAAAATATATATCATTTTCCAATAAAAATTAATTTGATTAAAATCATAAAACTCATTATCCTAATTAAATTTTTTATTTTGCCAAATGAAACTTTCTTTTCATAAAAATATATTCATAAATTGTGATTTATTTATGAATATATTAATTAGGATTGAGTTTTATGATTTAAATCAAACTAAAATTTAATAACAATTTAATTGATTTACAAATAAAATAATTAAAACTTACAAAAAAAAAAATTTAACATTTGAGAGTATATTTAGTCTAATACATTAAAGGTAAATGGCATACTTAATATTCTAACTAAAATAAATAATATTTTTGTAAGTTAAAGAATTAAGAAATATAATAGTAAGAATATGATTAAAGGTAAGGTGGAAATACAAAAAGTTTGGAGGGTAAAAGGGTAAAAAAAATTGAGGACAAGCCCATGGTGCAACCTTTTGTGAAACTTTAAGGGGTTCTAAGCTCATTTCATAGTTGTGGGGATATAATAAGAAAATAGAGTAAACTTAAGGGGAATTTTAAACAATTTATCTTATATTGTATAATAAAGTACTGCTAGTATAATATATATACACGAAACAAAATCTATTTTAAGATTGTTATCTAAGTTGCAAATACATATATATATAAATATATGTCAGTATATAAACTCAATTAATATGTGCTTATACTCGAACCAAATACTCAGTATGTATGAATATGTATATGCAATATTGTATATGGCAGAGAGAAAGACAAAACAATATTGTATACGGCAAAACAAAGAGACGAAAAGATAGGATTGTAAAAGATAAAATGAAAAATCCCAATGAACTATGGTCTCGTCTATATATAGACACTGAATGGATATAGTAATTGTAGTTGCAATGCTTGGGAAATGCATTGGAATTGTGTTGTACCGTTTGGTTGAGAAGAGGCACTTCAACTATTTTAGCCTTCAACTGTCTAAAACAGTTGAAGTAACTTTCTACAAAATGGGTCAACCTATGGGTAAAACCTGACTCAAATATTATGAAATTATCTAGACGATTAATGAAATTAGCCTATAGGGGGGTGAATAGGCTTTCAGTCAATTTTACGATCAATTAAAATTATTTAGCGGAAATTCAATTTTAATTAATCACAAACCCTAATTCTCTAATAAGATAAATTAAATAATTATGAATATAAGTGCAGAAAACAAATTATGAGAAGACATAGAGATGTTTACGTGGAAAACCTTGGACAGACTCCAAGTAAAAACCAAGGATACACTCGGGTATCGATGCCCTATGAATCAGAAAATTTGTATAGACTCTATGAAAACATAACTTACAATGGCTGTAATTTGTTGTTCTTCACTCGACATCTGAAAGTCAAGATTTACTCGCGCTCTACGAAGCTCTCATTCCAATTTCAGACGGCTCCGCTTCTCAACGGATCAAATCACCACGAAGCCTCCTGCTTTGATCTCCGCACTCAGACGGCTCCGCTTCTCAAAACGGATCAAAGCAACCAAGTTGCAATCAACGGTGTGTAGATTTTTCAAAATCTAGGTCATTCAATCGTGCATAAGATCGTCGATGTAGAAACACGATATAATCAACCCCAAAAGAATAGAGAACTAAAAGATATGAAGTCACTCAATGATATTTTTCTCTATATATATATCTCTATCTCTGTATATGAATATGAATCTGTAGAAAACTTGCAAAGATCTCTCAATGGCTCAAAGGCTGCCTCACATCTGTAGAAGACCTTGGTATTTATAGACCATAGCTGAGGAAAATCCTAAGTTTGCCATTTCTCGTAATTTCACATCCAACTGAGCAAAACCCTAATATCTGATGTTTATTATGTGAATTGCACGTATACCAAGATGTAGGAGTCGTAGACGCATCATAGAATTAAAATAAGGAAAAATCGACATTGCAACAGGAAATTAAATTTCCTGCGGCAGCTACGCCTAAGGCGCAGCTAATCTACGCCTTAGGCGTAGATTTAAGCTTTCTGGCCACTTTTTGCTTCTGTAGGCATAGGTTTGAGCATAGATTCTTCATGAAAATCACTTTTCTCCACAACTGTACCAAAATAACCGTCTTGATTACACGAGACTTTTTGCTTTAGGTAATGGCTTCGGAAAATGTTGTTTTCGTCCTTTAGGAGTCATTTTTACTCAATACACTCACTTTTGCACTTCACTATTTCAATACTTGATTTTGTCTTTGTCGAAACTTGTAAATGTCATTGAAACCAAAACGACTTATCTAACACCCAATATGATTATTGTCTAGAACATGCCATAAATAAACAATACTAAAAAATATTCTTAGATATTCCATTCAATTTCCAACATTATATTCAACTGAGTGTAAAATTATTAATAACCCAGACAAACACGCTTATACATGGCTACAAATTCCAAAAACTGATTTATTTATATAGCTCGAGTATTAACATGGTCGTGGTGAGTTTTTTAATTGAGTTGTTAACTATAAAAATAAGTCAACTAGCAATGGATAATAGGCAAATCAGTGGATTAAAGCATGGGTCAAAGGTAAGCTAGTCAGGCTCTAAGCTCTATACTGTATGATTTGAACACTAAGGCCTTATTTAGATTGTTTTTTAAAATGTTGTTTTTGAATTTTTGGAGTGAAAATTTTTGAACAGATGTTCGGAAATCTTTTTGATAAGAATTTCAGGTTTTAGAATATCGTTTTGAAGAAACCAATGGCTACCAGTTTCACTAAAAGACTTGCGTGTCTCGTATTCTTTTGTACAAAAACAGAAGTAAAAGTTGTGTGAAAAATGGTTAAGTTTCCAAATAATGATCCCAGGAGGAATAGCAATATACCAATGATGAATTAAGAACTCGGATACTAACATCATTCAAGTAAAATGAATAGAACAAAAGAGGGAGGGAGAGATGAACTCAAAAGTGAAATAAATTAATATCACATTTTTTTCATTGATACAACAATATCAAACACAGAGACATTTCTGTAAATGCATTAATTGAGCAAAAGCAAACGTACAACAAATATATATAGGTATACATTATTCAAAACTAGAAAACCATTGTTGAACATTCACACAACTATGTAAATTCTTTCACATTGGCTTAAGAATTCACCCCAATATATCAAACCGGCACAGTCCTATTCGAAGCAGCCTGATCTCCCGCCATTTCTACCTCACTTTCCTCATTCTCCCCCGACATCTCCTCAAGCGACTTCCCGTTCGCCTCCGGCACCAAGAAAGTGAAACACATCCCCAAGAAATTCACACACCCGAGCACAATCAGCGAGTTCTTCACTCCGATCCCCGGAGGATATCCCACATCAGTCAGATTCGGATCAGTGCTCTGAGAAGCATACAAGAACCCGAACGCCCCAACGATCGCTCCCGCCTTCCCAGCTGCAGCCGATATGCCATGACACGTCGACCTCAGCCTGGCGGGAAAAATCTCCGCTGGCACCACAAATGTGGTGGCATTAGGCCCGAAATTGGCGAAGAAGAAAGTGAACGAGTACATCACTATGAACCCGATCCGATGAGGCTTTAGTGTCCAGTGATGGTATGGTATGGCGAGGCCGAACATGAACACTGTCATGAAGAAGAAGCCCATTAATTGAATGGCGAACCGACCTATGATATCGATAAATGCAACTGTAAACCAGTATCCGGGGACAGTACTGCATAGCGCGATTAGAGTTTGAGCTCGAGCGATCAAAAAGACCTCGTGTACTGCATTCATGGTTTTCGCTTTCGGAATCCAACCAATAGCACTAAACACATCTTTTTGGAAGAGGTTCTGGCTGTAGAACGCAATGTCGAGTAAGAACCAAGTGGTGGTTGTTCCGAGCAAATGAAGGCCGTGTCTACGGAGAAATTGGCGGGAAAAGAGCCCGAATGAGTTGGCGGGTTCTTGTGCCATTTTCTCGACTTTGGCCTCCTCGGGGTCGAGCTCGACTTGAAGAACCTTAGCCATGTCCTGAGCTGCCTGTCTAGCGTTTTTTGCGACGAGGGCGGTGTACCGGGCGGTCTCGGGCATTTTCATCCTCCAGTAGAAAGTTAGAGCGGCAGGGATGGCTCCGAACATCAAAATAATGCGCCAAATGTAGTCTGCTTGTGGGACAGTGGAGCCTAAGGGATTGTCCTCGTAAGCGGGCGATTTGTATGCATGATCAAATGCGGCTGACACTATTAGAGAAAACACTCCCGCAGCTAAGATTCCAAACCCCTGCATCATCATGGACGGATCAAGAAAATTATATTAGAGGGTCCTGTCCCATGAGTTGGTGTGCGATGTGATCCAATACAATTTGGACACATGATAAAAAAAATTTTTAAAAATGAGAGTAATTCCTGTTATGTCTATTTTTCTTTTTTTAAAAAATTTAGGCACGTGTCCAAAATTATATTGGATCGCATCAGCGGGAGAAGTAAATATTTACAAAAATTTAGTAATAGACTAAAATTTAGTATAGCACTAAAATTTGATTTTTTCTGTCTTGGTATAATACCAGTATTTACTGTCACTATAACCTAAAAAACTTTAAATACATAAACTTTATGTTGCAATTCATAGTGTACTGCAGTTTATATTTCTTTTAATGCATATGGTATATATAAAAAAAGAAAAAAATGTATAGGCTATGTACGTAGATCCGTCCCCTACCTGCATGGCGAAAACAGCAGCAATGAAGGCACCCCGAGTCTTTTTGTTGGCATATTCGGACATGATGGTGGCGGAGAGAGGGTAGTCACCTCCAATGCCAAAGCCCAGCCAGAAGCGGAAGAAGCAGAGAGAAGCCATGACACCCTTAGGGTTAACGCTCCCATCCCGGGAGAACCCCGAGCCGAAGGAGAACCCCGAGGCGAGGGAGCAGACAACCATGAGAATGAGTGTCATACCATAGACTTTTTTTCGTCCCATTTTGTCCCCGAGCCAGCCGAAGAAGAGCTGGCCGGCTAGGGTGCCAACTAGGGCAACACCGATGACAGAGAGGTTGACGACAGGGGGTAGGGTTCCGGGATTGGGATGACCTTCGACATAGTAATATATGCGGCCGAGTAACTTGGTGACGATGGAAATGCTAAAGAGATCGTAGGCGTCTGTGAAGAAGCCCATGCCTGCGATGACGATGGCTGTGAAATGGTAGAGTTGCGTTTTGGCCACATCAAGTGCATCAAGCACTTGGAGTTGTTGTCTAGCCATTGATAGATGTGTTTCTCTTGCCTACAATGTGTCAAAAAAATTTCCTGCATTTGAAGGTACGTAAGAGTGATTAAAATAATAATCTCAGAAATTTGGTAAGCTATCAATTGCTAGTCAATTTAATTCAGTCATCAAAAAATTAATTAAAGAAAGAAAAATACTCCTACTTTGACTGCAAATAATATACTACTACTATATATGTTTTATTTTTATGGTTTACAGGGGCAAAAAAGGAATTAATGGAAGAATTCGAGGGGAGAGTTGTTGGATATTTGTTGATATTAGTCATAGGATAGTTATTGAATAGAAATAAAGTCTATAAAAAATGATTATTCATTAGAATAGAAAAATAAAATATTTGCTTTTGTCAAGGAACGGTGAAAGGAAAAAAAATTGGTGTATAATTTGTAAGCATAGTAGAATTAGACTCTGTGTTTTTATGTTCCAAGCTTAATTTATGCAGACAACAACTCTAGGGACCATTAGATGGCTCAACTACCAGCTCTAGATCTACAATATGTTACAGGTAAACTATATGAAGGTCATACGTAATGTATATATATAGGTAGTGACTGTGTGAGAGAATATTACCTATTAACATTGTGTAATTACATTTACCTAAAAAAAACATTGTGTAATTACATTTACTTGTTGTTCATCCTTTGTCTTATATGATGAAGTATATACAATCATCATGAAATATGTTTAATGGTGCAGCACGTACTTCATGTCACCATTTCACGAGTGATAACTTTGCAAAGTTTGCCGACGTGTACAATGTGTTTGGCTCTAAAAAGAGATAGACTTTAGGACTCCATAGCCGGCTTATATAGATGTATAATAATGTACACCATAGTCCAATAATGTAGGTCCCATTGCAGGCCGTTACCTTGGATAAATCTCCTTTGCATATCTAGAATATATTATTTTTCACCTAAAAATAAGTATGCTCACTTCAGATATTAATTGCTTCACATGGATGCATTCAACCTCAAATCAGACTAATAGCATTGCCAATTTCGATTTATGAATTTACCAAAAAAATAAATTTTGATTTTTCACTATGATAAACTTAAATAATAATAATAAAAGCAATTAAAGTCAACTTGAAGCTAACACTGGAACAAGTTAAGATATGTAAGCAAATTATATCCATGTACTAGACCTATAGCTATATATGAGTCCAATATCAGTATAGTATATATATATGAGGGAGGGTAAGTGGCCAATTGCTAGTAGCTATATATGGAATAGCCCTTTGGATGAGTCTAATGACTTATAATTGCCTGAAAAAAGCTTTTCTATTTGAATGGTTAGCTTTAATGGAAAAAGGAAAGGGCACCCAGAATTTGTGGGGTACCAAAGTCTAAAGTGGTCCAACTAGCTTGGTTGATGTGTTACAATTATATGCGTTCCATTTATAATGGAAGTAACTCCGTGTGTGTGTGATATATATATATATATATATATATATATATAGAGAGAGAGAGAGAGAGAGGTACCTGGTCCTTGGATTTAAGTTGAGACAGAAACTGAAAAAGAGATACAGAGATGGAGATGATGTAGTTTGGGTTGGGGTAGTTGATGACTGGAGGCTTGGTATTTAAGGTCCATTTGAACCTTGCAAACCACCAAGAATAATATGCGAATATATGGTATATACCCTTCATGTAGGTCAACGCTTTACAATGTTGCTTCTTCTTCTTATATATATATATATATATATATATATATATTCATTCCCAGTACTTTTTTTGACAGCTTCCATGCAATTTAAAATTATAATTGTATAGTTTATATTAGGGTTAATTACAGCTAGATCCCTTGAGATATTTTAAATAACAGGTATATCCCCTCTTGTTTGATAAATGACAACTAGACCCCCTCAAATTTGTAAGTTATAACAGATATCTTCTAAAATGCTGATTTCACTACTTTTTCAAAGGTGAAATGACTTAAGTACCCTCAATTATGTGTAAAGACAATAAAGCCCATACAAAGGTCATGTTAAAAGACCAAAATACCATTGTCTCTCCTAAGATCAACTGCACAATTTTCCCTAAAATGTTCCCATTCAATAATATGAACACAATAGCTTCATGAAACACAAAAGTAATCAAAATAACAATAATAGTTAAATAGAAATTCCAATATTTTAAAAAGAAGAAATTCAATCCTACTAAAAACAACATTTCTCCAAAAATTGCACTAAGCACAAATGTAGAGTGTCTTCTTTATATTATATATATATTGTTACTAAACTTTCTGAACAATCAAACTTTATTAGCAACCAAAGGAATTGAAACTAGCTAGAAGGGTGATGGGTGAGAGGAATTAGTTGCCAAGCGAAGGAGCTAGAGAGCTCGTCGATGTCGGAGTCGCAAAAGATGTGGGGCGATTCCAGGAGGCGTGTTGGGGGCGGAGGAAGCTAGGGTTTCTGAGGAAGAAGCAAATGTTGGAGATTTTGTTCGAATCAATTACGGTGTTATATATGTGTGTGTGTGTGTGTAAACATTGAAATTTATGGATGAGTGATTCGCTTCACTAATTGATGGTCGGGGCCCGGAAGCGAGAGAGGAATTGATGGTCAAATTCATCATTCTTCTTTTTTCTATTGTCCTCGCTCCAACACTTGGTATGATATTGTCTGCTCTGGGCCCATCCCGCACAGTTTTGCTCTTGAGCTCCTCCCAAAAGGTCTCATACCAATTGGAGACAACACTTCACATATAAGCACATCCCCAGACCTCTACCCGAGCGATGTGGGACATCACAATCAAATAGTAAACCAAAAATTGAGTCGCCAGCGAGGACTCTGGGTCCCAAGGGGGGTGATTGTGATGTCCCACAAAGCCCGGGTAGAGGTCTGGGGATGTACTTATATGTGCAGTGTTGTCTCTAATTGGTATGAGACCTTTTGGGAGAAGCCCAAGAACAAAACCGTGCGGGCTGAGCCCAGAGCGGACAATATTGTACCAAGTGTTGGAGCGGGGCACATCACCCGTGGGTTGCCAGCGAGGACGCTGGGTCTCAAAGGGGGGTGATTGTGATGTCCCACATAGCCGGGTAGAGGTCTGGGGATGTGCTTATATGTGCAGTGTTGTCTCCAATTGGTATGAGGCCTTTTGGGAGGAACTCAAGAGCAAAACCATGCAGGCTGGGCCCATAACGAACAATATCATACCAAGTGTTGGAACGAAATGTTACAAAAAGTCAGAACAATATATGCCCTTCCAAATTTCCCCTTCAATTTCAAACGATGCTCCAATCACCCACCTCGACTTTTATGCCGCCGCCATTTCCATTCACGTCATCAACACCTAGGAATTCTTAGGTTAAAAACATAATTCACTAAATTCTTATTTTTTTTATTTTTTAAATGAAATATAAGCATAGATAATTGAGTCATTTCACACCTCATACCAATTTGAGAGGGTTTGGTTGTAATTTACCAAATGAGAGAGAGTTTGTCTGTTATTTGATATATCTTAAAGGGGTCTAGCTGTAATTATTCCTTTATATTATTATGAGTTGGCAACTATATCACACAATGGTGTTTTTCCACTACGCACAATCATCTGCCTACAGTTAATGTCCTGACTCAAAAATAAATTTAAATTAAATTTATCAGTTTCGAAAACTAATAACTAATTCAAAATTTCAACAGGATATCATTATGACATGTAACATAAATGTAGGTCAACGCTTTACAATGTTGCTGCTTCTTTTTTTTTTTCATTTTTTTTTGGGTAAATAAATGAATTATATGTTGCTTCTTCATCAGTTACAATACAGCTTCCATGCAATTAAAAATTATAATTGTATAGTTTATATTATTATGAGTTGGCAACTATATAACACAATGGTGTTTTTCCACTATGCACAATCATCTGCCTATACTTAAAAAGGATATGTTTAGTACGCATAAATAAAATGAAATGCAAGTAGAAATGGAATGAGAATAAGAATAGTTATTCAATTTTATTCTCATTTTATTATTTGGTTGTAAATATGAAACTATTTAGGAATGGAATGAACTTTAAAATTTTTTTTTATCAAAAATACCCTTCCTAATGATAAATATATAATTTTAATCAAATAATATTACTTCGTAAATTTTTTACAAAAAATGGTGAAATATAACGGAAATAGTAGTGACGAACAATGAAGGTGGTCGTGGTGGCGGCGGCGGAAGATGATGGTGGTGGGAGTGATTTATTTACTTGAAATGTGAAAGGGTTAATATAATCATTTTATATTTTAAAAAATGAGAAGGTTTTTCATTCCAAGTTTCGAACATATGAATTGTTTGTTTTTTTTTTTTTAGCTAAATACTTACACTCACATTTTGGAGAGTAAGATTTTCCATTAGACTACAAGGCCTATGGTATGTAACATATATGTTGTTATAGTATACAATTGTTGGAAATAGTTTAGAAATAACAGTAATTAAACCCAACTTTGAGCTTAAATAATTATGAGACCCAAACTCCGAATTTAACGGGACCAAGCACTAATGTGTTCTCCTTAGTGAGGAGATCAAGTTGATATAATTACATGTTCAAAACTATTAATTATTGAATGAGAAATTATCTCTCAAAGTGACCCATTTGAACTTGGGTAAGAATGTTTGTCCCACATTGGAAATAAAGTAAAGTGTAAAGGTGTATATATATGGTTGCTTTGAATGAGTGACTTGAATATCTAGAGGCATGGGAAGAGAGCTAGATCATGCATGAACCATGCTAGTCTTAGACCAACCACACACACGCGCCTCCCGCCTGGTCTGGGCCGGGGTCGTGGCGCGAGGCGGGTGGGTTGTTGGTTCTACCCATTTCTTTTATTTTTTGTGGAAAAAAACTGTAAATGTCTCTTCTGAAGAGTTACATATACAGTTTTATTTGAAACCAACACCTATACAGTTTAAACGTCTATTGGAGTGGATATCAATACAGTTGAGATATCTCTCCATTATCTATATCTATAGGCTGATGCAGTTCATTCATACATACGTTTTTATTTTCACTCTGCCAGAAATATATTCCTCTACATAGACATATACATATAGATAGGTCTGGTATGTTTGGTTTCGAGTACAAAACACAAAGCTTGAGTTCGTCGGGTCTTCATTATTGCAGTGCTGCAATAATGAAGGCGAAATCCGTTCTATCTTGGGAGGCATTTGTTAAGAATCCTTGAGCACCGTAGAGGGAGCAATATTGCCTGAAGGAAACTGTGGTATCACACAGGGCTCGGATTTTCTCTGTTCATTCTTGCATTCTTGTATTTCAGGTCAGTTTCCTGATTATTGCACTACTTATATATACAGTTGTATGTATGATATATTTATATATAACAATAGCATGTTTGTTCAACAATCTTAAGGCAATATCTTTTATTTCCATGTTCTGTTATATATATTTATATTCCGTATATATATATATATATATTTGCGTACATATATATATTTTTTGTTGCAGAATATTCTGCCTCTAATCTGATGCAATATATTTGTACTAGATAAGGTCGTTACATGCGTGTTTTTGTATAAGACTTATTTATACATATTTACAGTTGCATGTTATTTATGTATATGCATATACAAATTGCAGTATATATTTTGAAATTGATTTGCTATATATATAAGAATTGGAGTTTGCATATAACACTAATGCTGTTGAGTTTGTATTACTTGAAATACTGAGTGGTGTTTTGGTCTGAATCAATATTGATTCGTGTATATCCATATTGACTTATACAGTTTCTTCCGAATACATATTGCACAAATATTTATTGCACAGTTACGATTTTCATTTGTTTCATTCGTAAATTCATTACAAGTTAAAATCTGATATTGTGTATCTATATATATATTTATTGTATTTCTGTCTTATATATATAAATACATTCTGATATAGATATACATATTGTATTATGTTATATATATACTAAAATTTTATTCTATTATATATATATACTGAAATTGTATTTTGTTATATATATACTGAAATTATACTCTATTATATATATACTGAAATTTTATTCTGTTATATATATATACTGAAATTGTATTATGTTATATATATATATATATATATATATATATATATATATTGATATTGTATTATGTTATATATTTTTATATATATATATATTCTGATTTCAGTATTCTGATATATATATATATTTGTAATTTGTAGTCTAATATATATATATATATATTCTGTGTATATATTATATATATATATTATATTCGGTTTTATACATATATATATTATATTCTGAAAATAATACCTATATATATTTATTTAATTATATTAACTGTTAATATAATTATATATATGTTTTGAATCAAGTCCATTATATATTGGGTATCTACATATTTTACTGGATTTTTTATTTCGGAATTTTATATATATACATCTTGTTTGTTTTATTATATGACTGTGATATTGTGTTATTATATTAGTGTGTGAGAATAATAAAACATTACATAAAGCAGATTTCTGTTTTGTAACAGAAATGACTACTGGTAATCCAACCACAATCACTGTCCCACATGGGGAGAAGCCTAAAAAATTCAATGGCTCAGATTTTAAGCGTTGGCAACAAAAGATGCTGTTTTATCTTACCACTTTGAATCTGGCCAAGTTTTTAATGGAAATAATTTCATCAGTGGCTGAGGGTGAAACTGATAAAGATAAACTGGTTGTAGTGGATACATGGAAGCATTCTGATTTCTTGTGCAGGAACTATATCCTAAATGGATTAGATAACACACTGTATAATGTATACAGTGGTGTGAAAACTGCAAAGGAATTATGGGAATCATTGGATAAAAAGTATAAAATTGAGGATGCTGGCACGAAGAAATTCATTGTTGGCAAATTTTTAGATTTTAAAATATTAGATTCCAAAAATGTACTCAGCCAAGTGCAACAGATTCAAGTGCTTCTTCATGACATTCATGCAAAAGATATGTCTCTTAGTGAGTCATTCCAAGTGGCGGCTATAGTTGAAAAACTACCACCACTTTGGAAAGATTTTAAGAACTACCTGAAGCATAAACGCAAGTAGATGACTCTTGAAGAGTTGAGATTTCGCCTGAGGATTGAAGAGGACAATCGTAAGTCTGAAAAGAAAAGTGGTGTCTGACATTCTATGGAGTCAAAGGCAAACATTGTGGAGGAAGGATCAACATCAAAGACTAAAAAGAGAAAGTTCAGTGATGAAGGTCCAAGTAAAGGATCTAAGAAGTTCAAAGGAAAGTGCTTCAATTGTGGAAAGTTGGGACATCTCTCTAAGGATTGTCGAAAGCCAAGGAACTTTAGGAACACTAGACCTCAAGCGAATGTGACTGAGGCAGATCGACTTGCAAATGATGTAGGCGATATGAACCTTGCTGCTATGGTTTCAAAGAGCAATTTGGTGGGCAATAACAAGGAGTGGTGGGTGGACACTGGTGCTACTCGTCACATCTGTGCCAATAGGTGGATGTTCACTACTTATCAACCTATGAAAGATGGAGAACAAATATTTATGGGTAATTCTTCATCTTCTAAGGTAGAAGGTAGTGGAAAAGTGATCCTGAAAATGACTTTTGGAAAAGAGGTGACTCTGAATAATGTGTTACATGTGCCGGATATTCGCAAGAACCTGGTGTCTGGATCTCTGCTAAGCAAAAATGGCTTTAAATTAGTCTTTGTGTCTGATAAGTTTGTACTTACTAAGAATGAAATGTATGTAGGGAAATGATATCTCAGTGATGGGATGTTTAAGCTAAATGTAATGACTGTTATACCCATAACTAATAAGATTAATAACACAGTTTCTTCTGCTTATATGCTTGAGTCTTTTGATATTTGGCATGCAAGATTAGGCCATGTTAATTATGACACTTTACGTAGATTAATTAACTTAAATGATTTGCCTAAGTATAAAATTGAACCAAATCATAAATGTGAGACTTGTGTAGAATCGAAATTAACAAGGAAATCCTTTCAAAAGGTTGAAAGATGTACTGAGCCTCTAGAACTAGTGCATACTGATATATGTGATCTAAAGTTTTTGGAAACTAGAGGAGGCAAAAAGTATTTTATTACTTTTATAGATGAGTGCACTCGATATTGCTATGTTTATTTGCTAAGAAGCAAGGATGAGGCTATTGATATTTTCAAATAATATAAAATTGAAGTTGAGAATCAACTTAGCAGAAAAATCAAAGCTATAAGAAGTGATAGGGGTGGTGAGTATGAATCTCCTTTTGAGGAGTTCTGTAAAGAACATGGAATTATTCACCAAACTACAGCTCCCTACTCACCTCAATCAAATTGTGTAGCTGAAAGGAAAAACCGAACTTTAAAAGAAATGATGAATGCATTTTTGCTAAGTTCGGGAGTACCACAAAACTTGTGGGAGGAAGTTATACTTTCTGCTAATTACATTGTTAATAAATTACCTCAAAAGAAAACTTTTATAACCCCATATGAGTTATGGAAAGGTTAAAAGTCTTCCTATAAATACTTAAAGGTGTGGGAGTGCTTAGCAAATGTGGCAATTCCTAAACCTAAAAAAGTGAAAATAGGACCAAAAACCGTGGATTGTGTATTCATTGGTTATGCCCACAAGAGTAGTGCTTATCGGTTTCTTGTTAATAGATCTGAGATTTCTGATGTACATGTCAATACGATAATTGAATCAAGGAATGTTACATTATTTGAGAATGTATTTCCATATAAAAGGACATCAGATTCAAGCTCACAGAAAAGATCATTTGGTGATATGACTCAAGATAGTCAGGAACCTATAGACGAAGAATCTATAGAACCTAGACGAAGCAAAAGAGTAAGATTCACTAAGTCGTTTGGGCCAGATTTTGTTATCAATCTGGTAGAGAATGAACCTCAAACATATAAGGAGGCCATGTCTTCACCTGAAGCAGTTTATTGGAAAGAAGCTGTGAATAGTGAAATTGAGTCCATTATGCAAAATCATACATGGGAACTGGTAGATCTTCCACAGGTAATAAACCATTGGGATGTAAGTGGATCTTTAAGAAGTAGATGAAGGCTGATGGATCAATTGACAAGTATAAGGCAAGACTTGTAGCTAAAGGCTATAGGCAAAAGGAAGGGTTGGATTATTTTGACACTTATTCACCAGTTACTAGAATAACGTCCATTCGCATGCTAATTGTTATAGCAGCGTTAAATGGTTTAGAAATACATCAAACGGATGTAAAAATAGCATTTCTAAATGGTGAATTAAATGAAGAAATATACATGGAACAACCCGAGGGGTTCATTTCTCCTGGCCAAGACAGAAAAGTGTGTAAACTTGTAAAGTCATTGTATGGACTAAAGCAAGCACCAAAACAATGGCATGAGAAATTTGACAGTGTCATGATGTCAAATGGGTTCAAAATAAATGAATGTGACAAGTGTGTTTATGTCAAGAGTTATCATAATGCGTATGTCATTTTATGTCTATATGTAGATGACCTGCTCATTATAGGCAGTAATAATTATGTAATCAAATCTACTAAGCAAATGCTAAAAAGTAGATTTGACATGAAAGATCTTGGCATAGCTGATATTATTTTAGGAATTAAAATTTCTAGAACATCAGAAGGACTTGTGTTATCCCAATCTCACTATATAGAGAAAATGTGTGACAAGTTTAAGAAGTATGGGATAAGTCCAACACGAACACATGTGGATGTAAACATTAAACTTTCTACGAACAAAGATAAAGGTATTTCACAATTGGAATATGCTCGGATCATAGGAAGTTTAATGTATGTTATGAATTGTACTCGACCTGACATAGCATACTCAGTTAGTAAGCTGAGTCGATACACAAGCAACCCAGGTAAATGTCACTGGAATGCAATACTAAGAGTTTTAGGATACTTGAAGTATACTCAAAATTATGGTTTGCATTATACTAGATATCCAGCTGTACTTGAAGGATATAGTGATGCTAATTGGATATCTGATTCCAACGATTCAAAGTCCACTAGTGGATATATTTTTACTCTTGGAAATGCAGTTGTGTCTTGGAAGTCCTCAAAACAAACATGTATTGCTCGGTCCACAATGGAATCTGAATTCATTGCATTGGACAAAGCTGGAGAAGAAGCAGAATGGCTTTATAACTTTTTAGAGGACATTCCAAACTGGCAGAAACCAGTGCCAGCTATTTGTATACATTGTGACAGTCAATCTACGATTGTAAGGGCTCAAAATCACATGTATAATGGTAAGTCCAGACATATCCGTCGTAGACATAATACCGTAAAACAATTGCTCTCAAATGGTATAATATCCATTGACTATGTAAAGTCTAAGGATAATATAGCGGATCCGTTAACTAAAGGTTTGGCAAGAGAGCAAGTTGAAAGATCATCAAGGGGAATGAGCTTGAAGCCTCTGGGTTAAAAGACACCATAATGGCAACCCAACCTAGTTGAATGGAGATCCCAAGATCTAGGTTCAAAGGGACAACCGAATTGTGCGTGACTTAGTTAAAAACACTGTAGAGATTAAACTAAACTCCTTCCCATTCCTATGATGAGACAATGCATATTTTAGGGTAAGCTATGCTTTTAATGATGTCTATGACTTGGACAAATCCAAGTGAGGAAGAATTCCTAATAGAATCACCTATGTGAGTAGAAGGGGCCGCTTTTAGGAGAATTTTTTGAAGGCGGAATTCTCTGACAAATACTCATGAAACCAAGTGGTGTCCAAGGCCAAAATGGACACAAACGTGAGAACCAACTGTGTTTGAAGGGGAACTGTGTGAAGTCTACTGTTTTGGTTTACACAAACAGCTGACAGTTCAAGGCATCACGTCCACTGATTAGCCAGTAAATCCGATAGTCTTCCATAAGGGAAAGTTCAAGGCTCTAAGGCTACTTATCCTGATACAGTAACATTTCATTGTACTCGGACTAGTGTCTGCATATTCATCTACATTTTGAACTGCTAATTTCCATTCATGTGGGGGATTGTTGGAAATAGTTTAGAAGTAATAGTAATTAAACCCAACTTTGAGCTTAAATAATTATGAGACCCGAACTCCGAATTTAACGGGACCAAGCACTAATGTGTTCTCCTTAGTGAGGAGATCAAGTTGGTATAATTACATGTTCAAAACTATTAATTATTGAATGAGAATTATCTCTCAAAGTGACCCATTTGAACTTGGGTAAGAATGTTTGTCCTACGTTGAAAATAAAGTAAAGTGTAAAGGTGTATATATATGGTTGCTTTGAATGAGTGACTTAAATATATCTAGAGGCATGGGAAGAGAGCTAGACCATGCATGAACCATGCTAGTCATAGACCAACCACACAATCGCGCGCCGCCCGCCCGCCCGGTCCGGGCCGGGGTCGTGGTACGGTGCGGGTGGATGGGTCGTTGGTTCTACCCATTTCTTTTATTTTTTGTGGAAAAAAGCTGTAAATGTCTCTTCTGAAGAGTTACATATACAGTTTTATTTGCAACCAGCACCTATACAGTTTGAACGTCTATTGGAGTGGATATCAATACAGTTGAGATACCTCTTCATTCTCTATATCTATAGGCTGATGCAGTTCATTCATACATACGTTTTTATTTTCACTCTGCCAGAAATATATTCCTCTACATACACATATACATATATATAGGTCTGGTCTGTTTGGTTTCGAGTACAAAACACAAAGTTTGAGTTCGTCGGTCTTCATCATTGCAATGCTGCAATAGTGAAGGCGAAATCTGTTCTATCTTGGGAGGCATTTGTTAAGAATCCTTGAGCACCGTAGAGGGAGCAATATTGCCTTAAGGAAATTGTGGTATCACACAGGGCTCGAATTTTCTCAGTTCATTCTTGCATTTCAAGTCAATTTCCTGGTTATTGCACTACTTATATATACAACCAATATATATAGTTGTATGTATGATATATTTATATATAACAGTAGCATGTTTGTTCAACAACAATATCATAACAAAACAATCTACACTCGTAGCCATGTATCTGATTGTATCTTTTATGTCTGTTTTTAAAAAGTCAGTCTGATTAAATGTAGAAATTAGAATCGGATGGCAGAGATGAACAATCCCATTTTGTTTTATAATAATTTTGATAGTTGGTCACTTGGCATTAATTTAATGATGTATTTTACTAATAAGGAATACAAAGTTGCAATATTATTCTATTGCTGTGACAATTCTTATTTAAGTTGCTACATAAAAAAGAAAAAAAGGAAAATGATTGTGTCAACTTGATCCGAATATCCATTTATTCTCGTCATCATCAAAATCGTAACCCTTATTAAATTTTCTTATTAAAGTCAAAAGCCGAAAGTCCATTTGATATAATTGAGTTAAATAAGGATTATATTACTAATCAATAATATTCATTTTGCCCAAACATAAAACAATCATGAGAGAGCATGTGAATTAAAGCAATCCTAATGAAAAAAAATAATTTATTTTTCCTGTAAGGTAAGTATAATAATGAAAATAAAAGATTAATCAAAGTGGGTGGAGATAAAATATCTGGTCACAAGTATAGGAGACCATAAATGTTTTGTTCACTTTGGCTCTAGGGGCCTCTGAACAACTAACATTAAGGGGATTCATATTCGTGATACGGAAACTGCTTATGGAAGATGTTAATTTGTTTAATTCAGCTAAATAATTGACTTAGAACAATTTAATAAAGGTAATTTTCTTTCAGCATGTGTATATATATAGAAAGAGGGAGACTAGTGATGATCTCTTGCTTTTCTGTCATGGTTTGTCATCGCGGTATCGGTTTCGGTCGTAGTTGCGATATCAATGTAACGGATTCGAATAATATCAGTCTTAAAAATAAATATCGGTACTAAATAATAATATCGGTACCTTTCAAAAATGTTATGAACCGAATAATATTCAACTATCATAATGTTCGTTAGAAATAATTTTTAAGTTCTCTGTAGTAATTTCTTTATTTATGTCAGTCATATTTATGATCAATATTATAAGTGAGTATAAATTTTTGTATTTATTGCGTGGGTGTGTATATATATATATATATATATATTCATTTTCGTATATATATATATATATATATTTATAGCCATGAGTCCAATATCACTAGTGACTCTAATTAGCCCCATAAAAGGGAGACCCCAAAAATCAAAGCCGCGACTATTCAAGTGATTGGATTCAACTAATGTAATCTTTTCTCACCTAAAAGATAAATGAGGAATTCAAGAAAATTGATTGAAATTTAAACTTGAATAGCATTTTATTTTCGTCCTCATTTGGAAGTGTTCGTTTCAAAAAATATTTATCATTGGTTAAATAGTAGGGTCAATAATATTCTTCTTCTCCGTAAAAAATTAATCATCGGCCGAATAGTAGGGCCGATAATATTCTTCGTATTCGTATGGTACGGGCGTGCCAGAATCGGTGACGGAGTTCAACCGGTTCAAAATGAACGAATTTTCGTCTCTTTTGAACATGTGGAATATAATTAGGTGATTTGTGCGAGTGAGAACTCAACTCACACGAATGGGTTCTGATTGCCTCAACAAATAAGACTTTTGGAAAATCGAGAAAAATCGCAAAAGGAATTGAAAGAATGAGAATTTAAATTGCATGAAACGTAAATTTTGCAGGAAAAGTAAATGAATTGAAAGTGTGGATTTGCAAGAAAAATAAATGATATTGAAAGTTCAGGACAAGAATTGAAAGGAACAATATTGAAAATTTACTGGAATAGAAACTCTAAAATAGATATTTGCGTACATTATTTATAACATAAAACTGAATTAATCCATACGTAATTGAAACTTAAAAGATATCCTAGATAACCTAGAAATAAATTAATAAAAATAAAAGACAAATACTCCTAAATCTTAATCCTACCTAAACACTAAAACCAACTTTAATTTAAATTCCTCAAAAGTGTCCAATACTTCACAAATTTTCAAACTTGGTCGGCAAAAATTTCTTTTGTCAGATAGACTTCACCTTGTGCCGAAGTCGCCCAGTTTATTTTAGCGGCACATCCTTTATCAATTTTTTTTTTAAACATGGCGAACGTTCGCCTTTTTTGCAAACGTTCGTAATTTATTCACTGGACATTTTTCTAGCAGGGCGGACGTTCACAAAAATACGAACGTTCGTAATTCCTTAGTGTGGCTCATTTAGGGTGTCAACAATGCCCCACAATTCCAACACCATTTTTGCTCAAAAATATGTTTATTGGAATTTTCTTTATCCCCAAAAATAATGCCAACACCAATTCCCCGAAACTTGAATATTGCTAGTCCCTTAGCAATAAAAATAAAAGAAAATATCATGAAGAATAGCTAATCTAATTTATCTAAACTATTTAAACTAAACCGATTTCTTTCGTGAAGGAAAAACGATTACACTTAGCACGTGTAATAAGCATTTTAAACCCCTAGGAAAAATCCTAGTGGGCGAGTGAAGTCTCGTGAGGGTTAAATAAACTACCCACAACTTCTTTATAATCTTTACTTGCACATATTAATGAATATTCTTGTTCGTCTACTAGGAAATGATATAATCCATAAAATAAATGCAAGCAAATAAATTTGACTTATACAAAATAATAATTATCTCAGATTAGTGTCAAGAATGGTCTCCACTAGTAGTGAAACTTAGCTAATTTCTACTTCTAAAATCAACAATCTTACGTGTTTTTGTGAACTCTATGTATAGGACATTTATTCTCATTTATAGTATTTCTCTATATTTTTTTTTTTCTTTTGGAGAGGATTTTCCTCTCTCTTTTTGCTTTTTCCTCTCATATATAAATATTTTTTTCTTTCTTTTCTTGGAGAAGGTTTTCTTCTCCTATTTGCTTTTTTCACTCATTTTTTCGATATGTCATTCTCCACTATTTTATATTGTAGGGTAACTTGCAGTGAGACCCCTGAACTTTAAGCCAATTGCACCTAGAAATTGGTCAACCCAATTTTAGTCCAACAACCCCCTGAACTTTCAATTTTCTTGCAATGACACCCCCTGGAGGGATGAAAAGTCCAAAAAACCCTTGATTTAACTCACTTATTACATTAAAAACATTTATAAATTTGGAAAAAAAATATAAAATTCACAAATATATATTAAAATTTGAAAAAAAATATAAAATTCAAAAATTATCTAAAATTCGGAAAATATATATATAAATTCAAAATATATATATATAAATTTCGAAAACATATATAAATTTTGGAAAATATATATAATTTATATACATATTTTTTGAAATACATATTTTTCGCCAAATTTTATATATTTTTTCAAATTTTATATTTTTTCCCAAATTTTATATATTTTTTTCCAAATTTATATATGTTTTCAAAATTTATATATGTTTTTTAATTTATATATGTTTTTCCAAATTTTATATAATTTTTCGAATTTTATATTTTTCTTTTCAATTTTTATATTTTTTCTGAATTTTATTATTTTTTTCAAAATTTAATATATTTTTTTTGAATTTTATATTTCTTTTCAAATTTTATATATTTTTTCAAAATTTATATATATATATATTGAATTTTATATTTGTTTCGAATTTTATATGTTATTTTTTAAAATTTATATATATATATATATATTTTATTTTTTACATTAAAGCAATGGTACAAGAGTAATTTTAAGTCCCAAAAATCCTCTAGGGAGTGTCACTGCAAGAAAATTGATAGTTTAGGGGGCTATTGGACCGAAATTGGGTTAACTAATTTTTAGGTGCAATTAACCAAAAGTTCAAGGGGTCTCACTTCAAATTACCCTATATTGTATCGTTTAAGAGATAGAATTTTTACGTATTTCTTTTCTATCTTTCATAATATATATATATATATATTTCTTTTTTTTCTTTCTTCGGAGATAATACCTTATATGTTCATAAATATAACTATAGAGATCGTGTGCATGTGCTTATAAGTCAAGATTGCATTTTCTAGTTTCAATTTCACCAGTTCACTCACCTATGGAGAACCACATCCTTTCACATTTCTAATTTAATCATTATTCAGACAAGCAGAAAATATAACACACATATACTTTATGAACTATTCTCATATTCCTAACTAATTCACAAGTTTAATCAATAATATGCTTAAATAAAGATAGAAAAATATAACATTTTAAATTATGTATATATATAAATCTTTTTTTTTTTGTGGATGTTAGGAGTTAGTTATATATGTATTATATATATATATGTATATATATATATATATTTTAAGTCAGTTGATCGATCACACCATAGGTTGATTGATCGCCCACTACTCTTCACATTTTTAACAGTAGCAAACTAGTAGGTAATGCAGAATTAAAACATTTTCATCCCCTTATATTTATGTCTATACTATCCCCCCCCCCCCTAAACTTGAATTAAACCATGTCCCTATGGTTCTAATAAATATTAAAACATAGAGATATAACAATATTACCACTTGTTAGAGCAAGATTTCAGGACGTTGTCAAAACCTCCCCCAAACTTGGTGTGTTCCATAATCTACATTCTAAGCAAGACTAAAACCAAGATCAATAGTATAATCTTTTAATAGAGACAAGAAATATAAAGGAATGAAATTTTTATTGATAATAGAAAGTAAAAGATAGTGTGGCCAAAGGCCTACAATCAATTGAAATTTCAAGAAAAGAAAAATAATCCATGGCTTATTTTATTTTTTAAAATTAGTCAATTAAATTATATATATATATATTACTTTTAAAAAAATATCCTTAAAAGATAGTCTGAAACTGATAAAATAATATATAGTATAAAAAATATTCTCTCCCCCAAACTTAGTTAGAAGAGAGTTAAAAATTTGATAAAGGATATAGTTAGTTGTAGACAAATATTATATATATATATATAAATTTACATAAATATATATATATATAAGTTATGGTCTAAATATATATAATTATACATAAATTATTAATATATAAATATTTATTATTATTATATATATATTTAAATAAAAACCCTCCCCCAAACTTATTTAGAAGAAAGGTAAAAATAAATTAAATTATTTATGTATAAAGAGATATGAAGAATAAAATAAATATAAAAAGATATTTATGTTAACTATTAAAATATATATATGTATAGATATATATTTATTATTGTATACATATATATATATATTTTTAAAATATATATTATTATTATTATTATCATTTTAAGACAAACAATGATTTGGCTTTAAGGGTCTACAATCCTATGAATTGAAATTGCATAAAAATAAAATAAAATAAATGCAAAACATGAATATAACCAATTCTAAATGGATTTGGTGAAAAGAAAATAAAAATAACTAAACTTAGAAAAAGAGAAAAATTTATAGACTAATCCATTTTCTAATATATTCCCTATACTACGGATTCACTCTATTCTTCTTTTTAGCCACATACGGTTAAATCTCTGCTCCAAATGGGCATTCCATCAGCCCACCACTTTTTCATCTCATTAAAGTAATTTTATCACCTAATTGGTCATTAATTAAAGTAGTGATGAGATATGAAAATAGCAAGTGTGAGTCTTTTTGTTCTCAATGGGCTCCTTATTGTGCTCAATTTCATACCAACACTCCACCATATTATCATAAATCAATTCCGGTTTATAGACCAGAACCCCTTTTTGAAACCATAAAAAACATGAACTATGACGCGATATTGTTTTCCTTCTTGATTCATTGGGCATGTTTGCTTAACCAAAATCACATCAAGATACCAAAACTCGGGATTGAGGTCTATATTCTTAATCTAAAGTCTAGTAGGTGGATTCTCAAGTTCATTGCAAATATACTTTACCATCTTATGAAAAGAAGGAATTGGATATGGAATTCAATGAAATTTTCTTTCTAGATCGTGAGTAATTCATGAGGGAGTCTCCAAACCTTAGTGATAGCTTCGGGAAATACCCCAATAAGCCTTGAATTGTATCGCATGGTTGTACGTACTATCATCCCTTCTCTCTTGAAACCATGCTTCATATTGTGGTAGAAGTCACATACTATGTTAGGAAATAATCCGCAAAAGAATCATCATTTAGAGTTGCTGCCCTAATCTCTTTCGCATTCAAACTTCCAATTGCCATAGTGTCTTACTAACTCTTAAGACTCGGATGTGAAATAAAACTTCCTACCACTCTCCTTTTCTAAAAATATTGAATGAGTTGTGAAAGAATGAATAGAGGAGACCTTATATTTATAGACCTAAATCCATGTCCCTTATAGGAGAGGAATGATTGAGTTATGGCATAAAATATGGAATAGAAAGTGTGGAATTGGAAATTTTTAAAAAGATAACAAGCTTTAATGCATAATTTTCCTAGGTTAAAAAGGAATCCGTATTTATGGAAACTTTTCAGAACTCTCTTTATCTAAATTAAAAATTACTTAAAATATATACAAATACTAATTTACTATAGTCAAAATCCTATTTTTAAAAGAAAATATAAAATATATATATTTTTATATAAGAATAAGTCATAAAATATTTTTCAGGTTCCACCGAGTACTCGGTGAGGATTCTACCAAGTACTCGGTAGTTCTTGTACCAAAATTTTTCAAAACTTCTTTTAATTTTATATTTTTATCTTTTAGAACCCTCAATTAATTAAACTAAATATATATATATATATATATATATATAATAAGTTAGTGTATATATATTTTTGTATAAGTATCAAAATTACTAAAAATTATTTTTTTCTATATATATATTTTTTATATCTAAATAAAAATAATTGAAATAAAGTAAAAAATATATATATAGTAAAATTATACATATGTATATATATAAGAAGTTAGTATAGATAAATATATGTATAGAAGTGTAACACCCCGTGTTATTTTCCTTTTTCCTGAAATTATATTTAATTTAATTTCGGTAATGACGTCACTTGTTCATGACGTATTATTTATTCTTGGTATTTGATACCTGTAAATTTTTCGCGTTTAGTTTTAAAGTCGACTGGATGACTTTATGGTTTTTCTTTGACGACTACGCGAATTCTTGTTGTCAATTACACGGTTTCGTTTCGACGTTAGTTTATTCAACGTTTAATGATTAGTGTTTCGATTGGATGACGACACATTTTAATTAGTCGGACTTGTTTAAGTGTTCCGACGTTTGGGTTTCTACCCCGATATATTTTATTGGGCGTCCCGTTATTATTTTGGGCTTACGAGATTATGTTCCGACGTTCCCGATAATTATTGGGGTTTACTGTATATATATATATATTTAATTATATATATATTGAAGTGAGGTCATTTCGCAATTATGGATAGGTTGAGGGTTGCTTTTGCAATTAGGGCATATGTGTATATGTATACGAATGTCTGATCTTCTCCTACACGCTACTTCTTCTTCATGTACGCAGACCACCTCATCCCTCCTCTTCATCTTCTTCGTTCTCCACACACGACTGAAGTTGCAGCCCTTCTCCTCCATTTTCGCCGGTCATGGCGAGAGAGAGAGAGAGAGAGTCAGCAACTGGACGAGAGGGCTGCGGCTGGACGCGCGCAACCAGGAGCTACAACGACGGTCCAGGATGATGACGGCGGTTGTTGGTAGCGACGGCGGTGGCGTCGTGGCCTGGAGGAGGCGGCGTGTGGTGGCGCCGGTGGTGGCGCAAGGAGCCGACAGCTATTGCAGTGGCTACGCGCGTGAGCAGGGGTGCTTTGGCCAGGCTTCGGCCAATTTTTCGGCGACCTTCCGGTGATCGGTTTGAGCCGATTTTCGGTGAGTAGTTTCGTACCTACGTAGTATTCATCATATATTAATTTTGTGAATTTACGATGAACGGTTTGCCCGGAAATCGCATTGATAGGTTATAGTTTTCGTTTGGGTTATTTTAGATTTAACCCAATTAATTAACCGATTATTAATGGGCTTCATATATATTGTATAGGTTGTCGAGACGGACATTTCGATATATTCGAAATAGTGTTCGGACGATTTTGGTCGGCGGGCTTCGTGTTCGGGCGCCGATACTGTGTTGTTTCGGACTGTTCGGTAACGTATAATTAGGTGGAAAATTTTATTTCTCACTCCGCATTATTGAAGTAGTTTAGGGGTGCAAAGCCTTTATTTAATTTAATATAGATATATTAAATCGTTAATTTAAATATCTATAATTCATTTAGAATCGGAATTGGACTTAGGAATTAATTTAAGAAAATTAATTAAATTATTTCCTATGTAATTAAATAATTTCCTATATGAATCGAATAGGAATAGATGGCTTAGAATTTCCCTTGAGAATTAAATGAGTTAGTAGAGATTCGTGGAAACTTAGACGTTGTGCTAGGTTCCTTTGCGATACGTGAATTAATTGCTTTAATTTATTTTAAAGGCATGATAAGAGAATTTGAAATATTTTCTAAAGAATTAAAGAAAATATATATTTTGAAAACATGAATGGTATATGAAATTGTTTTCATATGATTTACTTGCTTTATTGTATTTTAAAGCATGAAAAGAGATTTTGAGATTTATATATTACCCTGTGGGTATTTACATAAATATGATGCATTACATATTTATGATTGATGCATGATTGTCATTTGGACCTGGATGCATATTGAGAATATCATGTAGTGTTAAATCATGGTATTGGTATATGTGGGTTGTGAAATCATGTGGGGTGTCTTTGTGTCGAATCGTCGCAACAACTGGCCAGGGGGTGTTCCCATCCTACAGAATAATGAGCTGTGAATGGGGTATAGGGTGAGTCATCTCATTCTCGAAGTCGCGGGTCGTCTCGTGCATCCGTTATACGGATCTTTGGTCACGGGTCGTCTCGTGCAACCGTCTTCCTTGTTGAAAGTGTAGTGTCAAAAACACTTGGGAAGAATCGGTGCGGTACTCTTTCTCCTTGTAAATGGGTGGAGTGCGTATTCGTTAACCACGTGATGTGGGCAAAGGGTGGTGTATGAATCACATTGAATATGTATGACATTTATGTGATTTCATTTGACATGTATACGTGAAATTATTACATGTGATGTTGGAGCAGGTTTAATATGTGTTATTATTGCCTGTTGGATTTTGGAGCATGTTATGTATGAATATTG
The DNA here is from genome assembly GCA_963922005.1 of Cornus suecica. Taxonomy (NCBI): domain Eukaryota; kingdom Viridiplantae; phylum Streptophyta; class Magnoliopsida; order Cornales; family Cornaceae; genus Cornus; species Cornus suecica. The sequence goes on along the minus strand of OY998246.1, from coordinate 6,400,557 downwards.
TGAAATTAAATTCATATCTTTATAAAATGCTCAGTTGAAAGTGATAAATGCGAAAACATGAATTAAATGAGAAAATAAGTATAAATGAAAAGTGTATCTTTATACTTGTGATTATTTACCTTGTGCCCTTGGGGGAGATTAGGTATATTGGCATAGTGACCTCTGTGGTTAGTTATGTGTTATCTGTAGAGATTTGAGGTTAGGGATTGATTGAGTATCAATTGTGATCTGAGGCCTTAGAGAAGGCGGTGATAGTTTTGTGGTTTCGGTTGGTTGCATATTACTGACCCTGGATGTTTCTTTCCCACTTAGGGGGAGGTATCCTTTATCATGCTTTTGAGGTTTTGAGTGCGGTTAGAAGTGGTTGTGATTGAACCTGCCTAGTTAAGTGGAAATGACTTCTTGATTTTGTTAATTATCAATTGTGAAATTAGAGTCATAATGAATTGGAAGAGGTATTGATTGAGACTAGTTATTCCCGTGGTATCGGCCACTAGTTCTCCCTTTTCATGATATTAGGGGGTTTAAGTGATTTTATTAAGTACTCGAGGTACTGTAGCTTGGCAATCTTGTTTCTAGTGCTTAGTTCATTCCTCTAAGCATTTCTTTTATTGTACTCTGTATACTAGTACATGTCTTTGACTTACATGTCATTCCTTGAGTTATAGGTTACGGCGTGGTGCCGAACCTTTTCCAGGTGTTGTCATTTGATCTCGTGAGGTTGGGAACGGATAGTTGTGTTCCGTGAACCCAATGTAGTACTCTTCCTTCCTTGTCATCTTGGACATTATAGGAATCCGTGGAGTTGTGTTTACCCTTATTTGACTGTCCTTCGGAAACGGTGTTTTCTAAACTCTTTGTATTTAAAAGGAAAAACCCGTTTTCGCCTACCCCCGTAGCAACTAAAAGTTTTAGTACTTTGTAAAATGATCTTAGGATCTTCTTTAAAAAGATTTTTAACTTCTAAAAGCCTGCGATGGCGAACGACGGAGACCGGGGGCAAGACGGTCATTTTTATTGTGTGGTTTTTTAAAAGAAAACTATTTTATTACTTTCTCGAGATTCCGAGACTTCTTTCTCAAGATCTCGACCTGTAGAGTTTTGAAAGGTGTTCCATTGTTTCACCTTTGCTTCCTATCATTTCTAAGTCTCGGGTATGAGGCTTGATGTTGTTCAGGGTACACATATAGTGTTGCTCTTTCCTTTCTTCTTGGTTTTTGATGTCACCACTTAGGTGATTCGAGTTGTTCCACATGTTAGGGGCATGGATACCGAGTGGATTGGGTTCCTTGTCCAGGTATTTTCACTAAACACTTGTGGTGTTCTTTACCTTGACATTGTTGTCTCGGTTATCTGTTGGTTAAGCATTGGAAAGTCTTTTCCTTCTCTTTGCTTTGGTGACCCTGAGGTGGTCGTTCTTGTGAGTTGAGTTCGTGTACTCTTAGTGATTTGATTGGGTGGTTTTCCTCGCCTACAGTGAGAGTGTTAGTGATGTGATTGACCCTATTAATAATAGTATTATGAGGTCGATTTGAATTATGGTATGGTGATATGATTGAGGTGATCTAGCCCTTGAGAGGTAGATTTTCCTTGGGAATGTGATGAGGTTTGTTATATATATATATTGTATATATATATATATATATAGATGATGGTTGTGTTAGTACGCAAGGACGTGGGTGTTTTCCTTCCTGTGTTATCGGGGTGTGGGATTTGAGTATTCCTTGGTACTAGTGGTGGATTTGATCCTTGTGGATATTAGAGGTGAGTGTGTTCCCTCTATTGGGTTTTGTGGTTAGCGTGGTGAGTATTTGATGACTTGTCAGGATTGGACTTGGGTGTCGTGTACTTAGTGTATGTTGGTGAGAGTAGTGTAGACTACTGGTATGGGTACTTGGAGTATGAGCCTTAGTTGTACCTTGTAGACTCAGGTTGCATACTTATACATGTATACCTGTATATATATATATGTATATATATGTATTCCCGTTATATACTTACATACGGTAGTATATGAGCGTGCCTTGAGTTTTGCGTGGATGAGATTAGTTGGGCTATATATGTATCTTGCTAGATAGTTTGGCATTACCTAAACTACCAGAGGATGTGGTAGTTAGAGTATCTTTTCCCACTGAGCTTATTTGCTCACAGGGGAATTTCATTTGCCCCCTGGTATTCCACGTCAGGTTGCAGGAAATATACGGCTATAGGCAGGATGCAGTGCAACGACAGCTTTCCCTTGTTTCCTTGTTACAGGTTTGGAGTTGCGTTGGGTGATGCGGTTACAGTTGCAGTACGACTGGTTTGGGGACGATAGGTATCTGCTTTCAGTTTTCCTTACCCATTTGTTATGGGTTTGCCATGTATTTCTTTTGGGAGCCAGTCTGTTGGCCTATCCCTGTTGATGTATCTTTTATTTCCTGTATTTATTCTTTCAGGATGTATTGTATCTATTCCGCACAGTTAGGTGCTCTTCTGTATTTTTATTCGAGCATTTGTGGCTCTGTTGATGTTAGAGGGTTTGGAGGGGTTTTGGTTTCTTTCCACTACCTCGGCCCTACTAGGATTGATGAATGTGGGACTTGGAAGCCATTGTGATTATTGAATTGCTTTGGGCAGGTTATTGTGTTATGGTTGTGTATCCGGATGTTCCATTTACAAACGGAACTTTGCCGGATTTTCGTTAGATTCCGCTGCTTTGTTTATTATTCATTTGGGTATGAAATATACCATTTCCATCACTAATCCATACGTTTCCATGGTTAGTGATGTCTTAGTTGGTCATTTGTATTAAGGATCACATCCTGGATTCCTCGGATGTCCCTGTTCGGGAGTCTTAGGAATTTAGGAGCGTGTCTGTTGGTATCTGAGGATATTCTTGTGTTTTTAGTATTCGTGTTGGCATGGAGTATATTCTTATTGTTATTCCATGTACATCTTTGTTATTATTGACTCTAGTAGTCGCTTGGTTTGCGTCACCCTTTAGGGGCGTGACAGCATGGTATCTGGGCATTCGTTGCAACCATTTGTGGGTGTTTGATGACTGAATGTCTTTTGGTTCTCGTTTCTTTTTACTTCCGCATTCACTCCCCTAGCTCTTAGGCTCGGGTTTCGGAGTCCTAGGAATTTGGGGCGTGACAAAAAGTGTGAAAAATAATAACTTTTTTATATATATATTTATATAGATAATTTAAATTAAATTAAATAGATATATAAAAATTATACATATGTATGTATATATAAAATTAGTATATATAGATACTAAAATATTTTAGAATTTTTTTTTTGAAAACGTACTCCCCCAAACTTGTATTATTATGCCCGCATAGGATTTCATCGCAGGGATGTAAATTTTCCTAATAAACGAATCTTCATTTAGAATTTAAAAGACTGAAAAATTTATCTAAACTTCTACAATTTCAAAACTAATAAACTAATCCTAAAAACAATCCTTAAAATAAAAGAAATCATAATGCATGCAAAAAGAACATAAAATCTAATTAATATACAATTCCGGATTACTGGCGTTAATCATTACCATCTTTGGCAAGACTGCGTCTAGTTGTACTATCCACCGCCTTTTCTCTCCACTACACATCCACCAAATTTTGGTATAAGTTTGGGAAGTAAATCATTATTCAGTGTCCATTGTGGATATTTAGCAATGAGCATGACATCAAGCAAATAATAATCATCATATTTTTTCTCTCATTTGTCATGCTCTACATTCATCTCATATTTAGCACTTATGTCCAACGACTCTTATATCAACGAATAAGGTAATGAGTCATTTATCACCTTGTCAATCTCATCAATTACATAGTGCTCATCCCCTACTTCTTTATCTTCAAAACACGACTCATTGAGACATTGGTTAAATATCGCTTTAGGTTCATATGGGTCTCTTTTGGCTCTTGTAGTAAAGGAATGGTTTGCGCACACTCATTCTGTGAAAAATCGCTCTCAGTTTTCCTCAGTTTCACTATACCCATCCTCTTTATTTTTAAAATTACTACCCCTTGATTTGACAGCTCCTCATTTCTCCCATTGGAAATATCTTCTAGTTGCCACATTTGGGTTTCAAAGCTAGATATGACTTGAGAATTCAATTGGACAATTTCTTCAAACTCTCTCAAGGCACTCATCAGTTCATTCTCCACACCAGTTGGTTGGGGTAGCAGATTTTGATTTTGAAACTATAGTGGATTTTGATTAAAGGGTTGGAACAATTAGGTATTATTGTACTGAAAATCCTGAGTACTAAATGGTTATTGACTTCTATTAAAACTTGGTTCATAATTTTCAATATTCAGAAAATATGAAGTGTCTCTAGTGTATGTGATCTCATCACAAATTCGAGGGACTACTTCGATTTTGCTTAAAGATACTAAGAATTTTTCACCAGAAGACAATAACCCTGGATGGATGGTTGCTCTGATTTTTCTCACAATTTCTAAGAATTCATCTTCAAAAGACAATAGCTCCGGACACGAATATGCATTTGACTCTTCAAATTGAAATTGATTTGATGTTTGAGGATAATAATCTTGACTGTACGATTAATAACTTAATTCATGATCGAAATATCGTAGATCCTCATTAAAGCTTTGGTATGAATTTCCTATATACCTGATTGTTGGTATTGGAAATTGGGATGATTTTTCTAATCCGGGTTTTATGAATTATAATATGTAACATGCTCCAAATTATATAAATTATTATGATCAGTCATGTCTCCTATCGGTAGATTCTCTTCACTTGAATTATTATCTGATTCTTCCTGACAGTCATAAAATCTTGGTTTTGAGATCCTAAACAATGTGTTTTGGCCTAAATTCGTCTGGACTCACTGTTATATACAGTGAGTCTTATTTATTGGCCATTTTCCACTCAAAAAACTGTAATCTTTTACTAAAATTGAACTTTCTGACAGTTTACACGAAAACTGCAGTTTTTTTTTAAAAAATAAATATTGTGAATAAACTGTATGCTTTCTATATATATTTGTTTTCACACGAACATAAGCGTTTCCGATCGATCACTAATCAGACCGAACAATCGAATTATTTTCCGATCGATCAGAGAACTTACTAAATGATCGGTGATTCTTACTGATCGATCACTGATACGTTATCACCCCTATTTATATTATTTATATTGTTTATATTATTTTTATAAAAAAATATTTCTATTTATTCGGTACATTTGGTCAATTTCAGGGTTAAAGGCCTTAAGGGAACAATTAATTGAACGTGGTCTAAGTATAAACAATAAATAATATTTAAATAAAACAATAAATTGTAATAAATGAATAATGCAACAATAATATAAATTCAAATAAATAAATTTATATCATTTATTTATTTTATTATTAATTTTTAATTAAAAAGAAATATTTATTTATTTAGTATATAAATATATATATATATATATATATATATATCTTATTACTATATATATATATATAAATATATATGTTATGAAAATTTGTATATTTTTATTTTTTAGGAAAATATTAGATTTTGATTTGTTTTTATTATGATAATAAGATATATAGGTATGTTAAAAAAAAAAAAAACTTTTTATAAAAGATTATATTTTTATTTTTTCTGATACTGTTGAGATATGGTTCAATGCATATCTCCTGTTTTTAATTGTTTTTGTACGAACAGAAGTAAACCGAACGATCGGGGTGATTACCGATTGATCAGAAAATATTGCGAATGATCATAAAACTTACCGAATGATCGCTGAAGACATCGATCGATCAGAGACTGGAGTCTGTGAGTTTTCTGGAAATATGCAGTTTCAACAATAGTTGTTCCTGCAAAAATCAAAATGCAAAAAATCAAAAATTAAAATTAAAATTAATACAATAATTCAAAGAACATCAATATAATAATCTGAAATATCCGTTTGATCCCCGGTAACGGCGCTAAAAACTTGTGATCGGTTCTAGACGTGTGAAAATAATAGTGTTAAAAAGAAGGAATTAACACGATCTAGTTTTAACCTCTCAGTCGCAAGTACGCGAGTAATATATAGTATAGTTGGGTAGAAAGGATATCGAATCACAGAGATCAAAGTCGTATTTCAAATAATTATAAAGTAGTAAATTGAATTATATTTATAAAAGTTGTTTGATTGGTTTGTTTGATTAAACTACTAAACATAAAATAAAATAAAGATAATTATTTTTGGTTTCACTCAAGATAAACAAGTTTATGGTTGAATTTCAACTCCACCACTAGCATTATAATGTATTCCTTTAATTATATTATTGTAAGAGGGTGGTACAACTTATATGAATCAGACTAGTAACGCTACAAGCAGTTGCCTAGTCCCAAAAATGATGCAATCGGTCTGTATTCGCTATAATCCATCTATGATTAGTATGACTATTGTATGCATCTATACTACAACTACTCCTAAAACATGAAATTAAAAAGCACGATAACAATCATCTTCTCTAAGCATAGACTGTGTAAACCTATGACTTTATCATGCAAAATAAGTACCATTATGTAGAAACCATTATTTAAACCTTGAATTTCTTGCCCTTAGTAAAAACATGATTGTTCAAGATAAATCATTAATTCAATCTCAGCTTAAGTAAAGAATTAATAAATAAATCTTATTTAGGTAGTCTTGTTCGGTCTCTCACTACATAATCATCATATAAGTGCCCTTCATCAGATTCTCCCATTTGCAACAAAAATAAATAAAACACTACATTACTCGGCTAGGGTTTCATTGGAAACCCTAGATACCGACTAGCCGTTCATGGAAAGAAGAGACTCCATTATTGATGTAGTCGTCATCTTCATGATTGGATGTTTGGTTCTTGAGGAAGGGAGCCTCTCTCAAAAAGAGAGATTTTTTATTGAACGATCTATTCTATAATGAATGATATATTCTCTTCATGAAGTCTTCCTGTATTTATAGACAAAAGTTGGTGCAAATATGACATATTCTATGCTTGCACTCAAAGAGAACTTAGGGACTAAGAAATGGCGTTGAATGGACAATTCTGCACCTTGATATACTTGTACACAAAATCAGAATTCTACAATATAGTTTCGCACAGATTCTAATACGGCAATTTCCGAACGATCGAAGGTTCCACCGATCGATCGGTGGCTCCTAAATTTTAGTATTTATTTAATCCGCGAATTTCCTTGCTTCAACCACTTATACTCTATTTTACTGACTTGTACCTTGTTGATTTGAGTGCGAATATCTTCTAAGTGTTGCTCTGAATCAAACATATTTGCTAAAAACCCAGAATTAACTCATTTTTGTATTAAGGCCTTGAAAACATGTTTAACACACAACTCGGATAAAAATACCAAATTAATATAATAAAAAGACTAACTAAGGGCTTATTAACGCCCATAATACCAATTATTCTGGTCTGATCACTTTGCACTAAATTATTGTTTGACATCCCAAACATTGCCAAGCCTTTCCACAACCCTATCTTTCATTTAGTAATTTTATCTATTATATATATACCTTATTAGATGGCACTTTACCTTTACTAAATAGAGCCACCAATTTATTTCCTTCTCCATCCATTCTCAAAGCCCTAGCCTCACTATTCAACAATGGATTTCATGCTCGATCAACACCATATAACTTTTGAACCGAAGCCTGACCTTACGCTGTTGATCTTCGCCTCTCATACTCTCGTTTGCAACAGCTTAGTCGCCATGTCCAACACCTACTTTTATCTCACTCTATTCAGCTCGACCAATTGTGTTTATGGTCTAGGTTCGGCCTTTGCGAATTCTTTTATAACCCATTTGGATTATTGTTATCCCATGATCGAACCCAATCTTCACTACCTTAGGATGTTCAACCTTCAAAAATGGTGGATTCAAGGGATTTGTGATACTTTTCAACCAAGCAAACTCGCCGCCGAGGAGATATATATACATATATATGTATATATATATTGAAGCATAAAAAAAGTGTCGCACCATGGCTGAACCCATCCTTCCTAACCTTGATTCCAGTGGTGTCGGTCTGATTCTGTTTTTACTGTAGTCGACCAAGCTCTTGACTTGGAATTTGTTTCGGAAACCTTTTACTACTCACCAAAAACCCACTACTCTTCATTGCCCCCCAAGTCAGTAGTATTCTTGTCGTTGTTCGTGTGTTGTCCGAAATCGTCACTTGGAAAGAAAATCAAAAAGGTATGTCTTATACTTTATTCATTGAGGAACAACAACACAGTGGCCTTTATTGAGCAAAACTAATCTTAATTTTAAGGGATTAAAAATTTCATGGTCTTCACCGAGTCAAAATCAATGAACCGGTATAGACCTCTCATAATTGAGCTTTGTAATTCACCTAATGGGGGGTGAACACAATCGGTTGAAATCAAGTTATGGTGCAACGTCATATTTGTCAATCTCTCCGCCGATTCTATTTGAAGAAAATCACAGTACCAATGATGGTTCTCATCACCATAGGCTCAAACTTCATAAATTTTTCTAGTTTCGGCTGAGTGGATATCAGCCAAAATTATAAAAAATGAAGTTTTGTTTTTGGCCAAATCGATCTCGGTCACTTCATCATTATAGGCTGAAAACACATTGGTATCAACCACTTTAGCTTGGGCCAAACTAGGATCAACAAAAACAATTTCAGCCTCCTCAAATTTAACATCAATCACTGTAGTTTCGGCTACAACAAAACTAGTTTGGGCTGTTGTAATTTCGGCTACTATGGTTTCGCCAAACTCATTTGTTCCTGCCGAAACATTGGTTTCTACTACAGTAATTTTGGTAGCCTCTTTTGTCCTTGCTAACACTTTCATGTTTGTCTCAATTGATGGTGTTTTGGCTATCGGCTGCCCCCCGTGTCTCGGATGACTTAGTGGCCGAGTTGATGAAATTACATACCTTTTAAGCGTCTGAATCTCATCAAGATGTGCTTGTATTTTGACGTAAATCACTCGATATTCGTCGTCAATCGCTTGATGTTCATATGCCAATACCCTCAATTGTTGTATGATTTCACAATAAACTGTCTATGGTGGCATGTTGCAATTCTCTCGGCTACCTAGTGGTGTCCCACCGGGCGTGCCAAAAATTATTCGCTCTAAACAATATTCATCATCGGCCAAATAGTAAGGCCGATAATATTCTTCTTCTCCGTAAGAAAAATAATCATCGGCCGAATAGTAGGGCCGATAATATTCTTCGTATCCGTAAAGTGCGGGCGTGCCAGAACCGGTGACGGAGTTCAACCGGTTCAAAAGGAACGAATTTTCGTCTCTTTTGAACATGTGGAATAGAATTAAGCGATTTGTGCGAGAGAGAATTCAACTCACACGAATGGGTTTTGATTGCCTCAACAAATAAGACTTTTGGGTAACTAAGAAAATTTGCAAAAGGAATTGAAAGAATGAGAATTTAAATTGCATGAAAAGTAAATTTTACAGGGAAAGTAAATGAATTGAAAGTACGGATTTGCAAGAAAAATAAATGATATTGAAAGTGCAGGACAAGAATTGAAAGGAACAATATTGAAAATTTACAGGAATAAAAATAAGACTGCTAAACGCAGAGAAACATTATTTTTGTATTTGGTCGAGGACCTCTAAAATAGATATCTGCATACATTATTTATAACCTAAAACTGAATTGATCCACACGTAATTGAAACCTAAAAGATATCCTAAATAACCTATAGATAAATTAATAAAAATAAAAGACAAATACTCCTAAATCCTAATCCTACCTAAACACTAAAACCAACTTTAATTTAAATTCCTCAAAAGTGTCCAATACTCCACAAATCTTCAAACTTGGTCGGCAATAATTTCTTCAGTCGGATGGGCTTCACCTTGGGCCGAAGTCGCCCAGTTTATTTTAGTGGCACGTCCTTTAATTATCAAATTAATTTTTTTAAACATGACGAATGTTCACTTTTTTTGTGAACGTTCGCAATTTATTCACTGGACGTTTTTCACTTCTAGCATGGTGAACATTCATAAAAATGCGAACGTTCGTAATTTCTTAATATTGGCTCATTTAGGTGTCAACAAGAGATTGGAAGATTCAAGCATCAAATAAAGAATGAGATACCTACTTAATAAAAAATAAAAATAAAAAAATCATGAAAGCTTATTTGTATTTCAATCAACTGTTTTTTTTTTTTTTTGGCAAATGGCAAATACTAATCGAAATTCTCTCTTTTCCATGCAGTTTGTATTTCCATGTTTGTCTGTGAAATCAACGAAAATACTGGTCATATGCTAAAGACAACGATTGATGGTTCATTAGATCATTACAAATTTATAAACTTCAATGTAAAATGACAAGTCGGCACAGACAGAAGTTGCAAGGAAGTATGGATGGCAATTTGTGCCGCTCTGTCCTTTTATTTAAGAATTTGAGAATATTTTTTGTTTTTTAGGGGCGAGTTTGGTAAAATAAATTGAACTCATCACGGGTTATGGGACAGGTACGGATTTTATTAAATACCGGTCATGACCCGCCCCGTCCCATTTACATTAATTTTATTATATTTTTTTCTTATTATATGATAAAAAAATTATAAATCATTATACTTTATTAATTATTATTCATTATTTTTTCATGAGACTCGATATCTAAGATAATGAAAACATGAGTTGTCAAATATATATATATATGAAAAAAAAGAGTTCGATTATAGGATGATTTAAAATAAGTACATATATTACGTTAATGGGATGGAGCGGAGCGAGGCGGACACGGATATAGTAAATTGTTAATGGGGCGGGTATAATTTATGAAAAGACAATCCATAAAAAATCTGTAAAAAATATAATATTTGAAAAAATTAAATAGAATGAAAATGAATATAAGCAATCCATTTTATTGTCCCCTTGTAGGGAATTCATATTGATAAACCTATATATATATATATACAGGTTTGTTCTACTTTTCCAACACAATATGGAGTGAAGACCGAGGGTTTTCTGAATTGTCCCCAATTCAGAAGGCATGCCTTGTAGTATACTCTTTGTCCTTCTCACTAGAACAATACATAATAAATATGATAGCTAAATTTAAACTTGGATACCTTTCAAAAAAAATTAAACTTGTATTTTCAACCTCCTATATCCTTATAAATTTAATCTAAAAACTTTAACAATTGTTGAACAATGCACACAAAACCATCCGAAATTAAATGAAATATACGATGTTCAAATAATTTTTAAGTCTAAAGGACAATACTTGAGTGATGTTCATATAAAATAATGTTCGTCCTTACTGCAAATGTGGTCTAATAAAAATTTAAATATTTGACTAATTTTTTTTAATTAAACAATTGAGTCCAATTCTCCTTTTATTGAATTTCAGTCTAAGTATCTTAATTGTATTATAACATCAGCAATGATGAACTTCATTATACCGAGAGAATTAAAGTATTGTACCAAAATAATAGGTAAAATACCAATTTGGGAAGACCAAACAAAAAAAATTAGTATTATTTTTTCCCAATTTTACCATCAAGAATCCAAATTAACAAGCAACCCTCGCTATAACGCGTTAATGGTTGGGACAAAATTCGATTATTCGTGTTAAATTATTCATGTATTAAGAGGTGCCCACCATAAAATCCTTAGAATCTTCAAAAGGCATTACAACTATATTATTAAAAAAAAATGTCTTTTGGCAGCATATAAATGGATTGACTCACAAATTAAACAAAATGACATCACATTTTCTTGTCCAGCCAATTTTGGTCCGCCACGGTTAAGTAGTATCAATTTTTTTTGACAGATAGTATCAAATATTTTCTGGTAGAGACAAAGAGATGGTTACATTTGATAAATGGACAGCATTGTTATCTAACCAAATTAGTTTAATATGAAGAGATTGGAATGATATATGATAAAGAAATGGCACTGTGAATAAATGTACTGCTAGCAAACACTAGTCAATGTTGTTGTCAAGTGGGAAAACGCGTTACGAGTTAACAACCACGTTGGTCCCACGCGGAATTAGGTATATATATATATATACATATATCATCACATCATATATTCGTCCCAAATTAATTCAATTTTTTAGAATGATAATTTTTATTGGTGTGATAGTAAATGAAAAATTAATTTTATTCTTGATAATGTGATGCATATAGTTTAGATATTTTATAATTTTGATGGTTGAAATTAAATTGATCAAATAAAATAATATTAATTTTATTTATTTTAGAATTAATTGAATACTGAATGTCAACCTTAGCTCGTTTGGTAACTTGGTTTTGATTTTGGTTTTGTGATTTTGGTATTGGTGGTCTTGTCTGGTCTTGAGTGGTTTTAGGTAAATCTAAAACCATGTTTGGTAAGGAGTTGGTTTTGGTTTTGGTCTTGGTCCAAATATTATTATATATAAACTAATATGTATTAAAAATATATATATAAAATTTTAAAAAATTATTAAATTTCAAAAAAATATATATAATTAAAAATATATATATAAAATTCTGAATTTTTTTTATTAAATTCTGGAAAAATCTAAAATATTTAGAAAAAATATATAAAATTCAAAAATAATATATAAATTTGAAAAAATATTTAAAATTCAAAAAAATTATATAAATTCGATAAAATATAAAAAATTAAAAAAAAAAATTTACAATTGGAAAATAAAATATATAAAATTCTAAAATAAATAAAAAATTCGAAAATCTTATATAAAATTTGAAAAATTATTTAAAATTAGAAAAAAAATATAAATTTTGAAAATATATATATAAAATTCAAAAATAATATATAAATTTGAAAGAAATATTTAAAATTCAAAAAAATTATATAAATTCGATAAAATATAAAAAAATTCAAATAAAAATATACAATTTAAAACTAAAATATAAAAAATTTGAAAATAAATAAAAAATTCGAAAATCATATATAAAATTTGAAAAAATATTTAAAATTAGAAAAATAAATAAAATTTGAAAATATATATAAAATTCGGAAAACAATATTTAAATTTCATGAATTTTTATTAAATTCAAAAAATATATATTACAGAAATAAAAAAATAAAAAAATACATAAAAAATATTGACTATATATATTGCCAAAAAATACTTAAAAAAGTATTTTTTAAAAAATATTTAAAATTGAAATAAATATATAAAATTTGTCTCAAAATAGAAATAAATTTTAAAAATATAAATTTTGAAGTCAACAATAGTGGCTATATATATATATATATATATATATATATATATATAGAGAGAGAGAGAGAGACACGTGTGTATATATATATATATGTAGAGAGAAAAAGAGAGAGAGAGCAAAAAGTCAATAATAGTGGCTGGGCAAGACCAGTTTGGGTAATAATTTTGAATGATTTTTATCTAAAAACTAAAAACCAACACAAGCCAAACATGATTTTGTCCTCAAATCTGAAACCAAAACCAAAACCAAGCCCCAAAACCTTTACCCAAACAAGCCCTAAATCGGAGGAGGGAGTATTTGGGAAAACTTGGTACATGTCTGAGTGTTTGTGATGTAACTTGTAAGGTGCTAATAATTGTGATAATCTTCCCCATTAGTCAACTCAGTTGGGATAAGGTACCCGGAACCCCTACCTGAAAGATATTTATATTGTTTCAAATTTTTATATATGTATATATATATATATATATATATTGATTTTGACGGGTGAAGGTGTGGCCATGTTATTGACATTAATGGGTAAATATAGTCCCTTCCATTAAACAGTAAACACGGAGGAATCGTTGATTTTATTTATTTACTATTAATTCTTTTATAATCAATTGCTACTAATCACAGTTTCCACACAAACACTTTTTGTCTAGGTTTTGAATTTTTGGTTCTGTTTAGACATTCACCCTCCAATATAACTCGATAGAATAACGCATTCAATATGGATGGTAAAATATTATATAAAAGTAATAAGATTTTTTAATTGACGACCCAAATTTTCTTTTCTTTTTTTTCATGTTGGGATTAGGGTTTCAAACGAGTCAAGCCGAATTTTGAAATGTTTAAATTCAGTTCTTTTACTAAACGAGCCTGAAAAATGTGTTCAAACTCGCCTCATTTACTAAACGAGCCTAGAAAATGTGTTCAAACTCACCTTATTTGTTTAACGAACGAGCCTAAATCGAACGTCAGATTTAACGAGTCGAGCCCGAACTTGCTCACGAACGATTCCTTTCAATTGTAACATATATTACTCTTGTCAATAGCTACCTCGATTGAGTTGTTCCATGTATGTTTTTAATATATTTTCACTAATATAATTTTTTATGAATGATTTTTATGTTATGGCTGCAGAATTCCTATAATCTTTTCACAACAATCTTCATAATTTATTCAATTTGAACACTTTTTTTTTGTCAAATATGATACAATTTTACTATTTAACTTAAATGAGCTTGGCGAGCCTAGCTTAGTAATGTTCAAGCTCGACTCGTTTACTAAACGAGCCTAAAAATTGTGCTTAGGCTCGGTTCGTTTACTAAACGAACGAGCACGAGCTAAGCTCTTAACGAGTTGAGCCCGAGTTTGCTCATGAACAACTCGGTTCATTTGCAGCCCTAGTTGGGATAAGGGAATGATCAATGAGAGACGGTTTGGAGAAAAAATATATATATTGTGTTTAGTTGGAAAGAGAAGAGAAGCTTAAAACAAAAGAGGATGATAATCTCTCTCTCTATTTTAAACATTTGAATTAATGGAATTTGATTAATATTTTTACTATATTTTTGTATAATGATAAAAATAATATACCAGCTATTTTTTCCTTTCTTCTTCCAAAAAAATATAAATAAAATAAATTAACATCAAAATTATCACTCTTTCATCCTTTACCTGTCCATTTCATTCAATTAAACAGAATCTATAAAATATAATTTTTCTTTGAACGAGTCTTGACCCTCCTTTTTTTTTATTCCTCCTAACCAAACGGATCTTTATTAGAAATCCTTAATCCAAACATTGAAAATTAGTATCTATTTGATAATTTAAGTATGAACTACCGTAATCTTTATTGTAGCTAGGGTTGCAAATGAACCGAGCCGTTCGTGAGCAGGCTCGGGTTCGGCTCGTTAAAAGCTCGGCTCGTGCTCGTTTGTTTAGTAAACGAACCGAGCATGAGCACAATTTTTAGGCTCGTTTAGTAAACGAGTCGAGCTTGAACATTACTAAGTTCGGCTCGTCAAGCTCGTGAACAGGTTCGTCTAAGTTAAATAGTAAAATTATATCATATTTGACAAAAGAAAGTGTTCAAATTGAACAAATTATGAAGATTATTGTGAAAAGATTATGGAAATTAGGCGGTCATAATATAAAATTCATTCATAAAAAATTATACTAGTGAAAATATGTTAAAACAAACATGCAACAACTCAATCCAGACAACTATTAGGAAATTTAATATATGTTGCACTGAAACGAGTCGTTCGTGAACAAGCTCGGGCTCGGCTCGTTAAATATGGCATTCGACTCGGGCTTGTTCGTTAAGCAAATGAGCCGAGCTTGAACACATTTTCTAGGCTCGTTTAGTAAATGAACCGAGCTTGAACATTCCAAAGCTCGGCTCGGCTCGGTTCATTTGCAGCCCTAATTGTAGCTGCTTTTATCATGTTTTGTTTTTGGTAAAAAAATGACGAGACCAATAGAGCAAAAGAAAGCAAGAAGGCCCAAGACGAACAAAACACTCCACAAAAGGCCTGTGGACTGTGAAGGCAGCCCAAATCCAGAAAACGATCTGGACCGGCCCAATTATAGCTCCGACCCAACAGACATGTCTTCACTCTTCATGCACTCAAGGCTTAATACAAAAGGAAGCCCGTAAACAACTGCCTTGGGCCCAAAGTCGTAACCAAACTAGCATCCTGTATGATGCATAGTTGTCAGAATTTCGATTATAACTGGTAAAATTTTACGATTCTATACAATTTTGTACAATTTTACCACGATTCTACTACATTAAAATAATTGTTGGACGGTTAAGTCTTCCATATGAAATGCTCAAAAGCTTAATGATTTAGTCCAATATTCCAATATATGGCCTAAATTTATGAGAAAATATTTAAAGGTCCAAATGTAATAAAAAATTTTGAAAATTATAATATGATTTAGACTTTTAAATTAAATATTAAATATTTTTTTAAAAAATAATACGTTTTCTACTTACGATTCTACGAACCTCAAAACGATTCTACCTGACTCCCGATTCTAACAGCCTTGGTATGATGAAATTGTAAATTAAATATATATTATGAATCAATTAAAAAATAATATAAAACTCAAGAAATAGCAAAAAATATACAATTCTTAAGATCTAAATGAGTGATATTTTATAATTGTGCAGATAAAATAATTAAAATTTATTTGAAATATATAAAAATTATTATTATATTATTTTTTAACATGTTTGTGTCGTGTTGTGTTTTATTTTTAAAATTTATGGTGTCAAATTATCCATGTCGTACTTATGTCCTGTGTGCGTGTTTCATAAATTATAACTAGGAACAACTAAAAGGGTCAACGGTTCTACATTAAATCTGAGCCCCCACATAACGTTCCTACAAAATGGGTTCATATCAATAAGGAATCGATTCCAAGTATGATTTTTTTTTTATTGAAGATAGAGAATTAATTTGCATAATGTAAATATCTGCTTTTACCAACAAATTTTCAATAATTTACTTTATATGTGCCTAGTCTTTAACTCTTAATTAACCAAGATATAGTTGTACGTGTGAAAATATTAGGGCCCATCAAGCATCTAAGCCCAGCAAGCATCTAGCCCATTAACCCAATACAAGTGATCAAAAGCCCGATAAGAAAGGCCCATTTCTTAGATGTTCTAGAATAAACTTGGAGAATAAGTTAGTGACGTGGCAAAAAAATAAAAAGGGATGATAAGTAAGGGAATGTTACCCTAATGGGCTAAAAGTCCAAAAAGAGTATGTATATAAACAAAAAGAAATCATCAATAAAACATTATATTCTTCTGTTGTGCATTTTTTAACATCTACACATTGGCGCCATCTGTGGGAAATTCTTTTGATCCTAGATTTATGATTCATCTTCACCTTCCAGATCTATGATCATCTTCCCATCTCGATAGTTGAGCTTGTTTCTACTCATCTTGACCTTTTTTCTATGATTATTTTGTTCTTTCACCCTCCGAGCAATCATGCCGATAACCCATTCCCAAGCGGATGCTTTGACCACCGGAGATAGCCAGGCAGATGGTTCTCAAACCATTGAACAGATCTTGCAATGCCTGTTAGCTGCCGAGGAACGGAGCCAAGCTCTGGAGAAACAGAACGCGGAGCTTATGGCAAAGATGGCTTTTCCACCCACTCCACCAACAAGCCTCATCCATTCTCAGGACCATGAGGATGGTGTCGGGGCAGAGGAGCATATTGAATCCTCTTATCGCCTAGGCAAGGCCCCCATCACCGATGAGGCCTTGACCCCCCAAAAGCACTAGCACATGATGGTCATGTTCCAGAAAAAGGTTCTAAGAAATCTGAGGACCCAGTCTACCGACGAGCTGGCCGTTCAAGCTTCCACTGAGTTGATCCAATCACCGTTTACTACAAGAATAACCCGAGAGCCCTTTCTAAAGAAGTTTGTCATGCCCCGGTTTACCCCTTATGATGGCACTAAAGATCCCGAAGAACACGTTTATCAGATTCATCAGAAAATGACCATGTATGCCTAGAAGGAGGCCTTTCTTTGTAACATATTTTCCACAAGTCTTGTCGATGCAGCTCTACTGTGGTTTAGAAAACAACCACCCAGATCAATCGGTAATTGGCAACAGCTCACAAATCTCTTTGTCGCCCAGTATTACAGGAACAAGAGATAGAAGAAGACTAAATCCCGCATCTTCACGATGATCCAAGAGAAAAGAGAATCCCTGAAGAGCTTCCTATCCCGATTCAACGTTAAGTTTTCTTCCATCGATAATTGCGACTAGCACTCTGCTCTTGAAGCCTTCCAAATGTCTCTGATTCCCGGAGCTAAATTCCATCAGTCTCTGGTGAAGCACCCACCATCGGGCATCGGGGAGTTAAACTCCAGGGCACAATGGTATTTGAGGATAGAAGAGGAAGAGGCCACCAGAGAGAAGAGGGCAACCTTGGCCAGTGTTGAAGCCCGATCAAAATAACAAGCAGCCGACTGAAAATGCCTAAGTACCTCGGGTATTTCAGCCCCGAACCCAGTGAAGCGTCCCAGGTTTGAAGACAAAGTGACTCCCCTGAGGGTCACCCTTGACAAGCTTTACCAGGAGACAAAAGCTAGAGGAATCTTCCAACCACCACCATCGATCAGACAACCTTTGGATCAGAGGGATAAGTCAAAGCACTATGCCTTCCACAGTGATTTCGGGCACCTCACCAACGAGTGCCAAAATATCAGGCGTCAGGTGGAGGCAATGATACTTCGAGGTAAGCTCCGAGATTACATCCAGAGGGAAAGACCGAGGACCGATCAGCAAGCACCCAACGCCCCTTAAAATCCCGTAGCTACGCAGCCAGTCATATTTATCAATATAATTCTCGGGGGCCCACCTCCAAGGATACAGAAGGAACCAGCAGGAGCCAGCTATGTCGAGCCCAAAAAATGAGGAAAGCAACGAAGTGAGGGAAGTCCACCACAGGACAGGGGTAGCGCAGATTATTTTTTCTACTACATACCTTCAGAACCTCCAGACCCCTCATGATGACCCACTGGTTGTTACGTTGATGGTAGCCAACTTCCTCGTTAAGCGGGTCATGATTGATCTAGGGAGTAGTGCAAACATTATCACCAAATGGGCCTTCGAGAAGCTCAAAATCAATCCAAGCGAAGTTATGACCTCCCGGAGTCCTATTATGGGATTCAACGAGAAACAGGTTGAACCTATCGAGGAAGTCCAACTACCGGTATCCGTTGCTCAGAGGACCCTGCTGCAAACTTTTGTCATAGTGGATGTGAAACCATCTTATAATTTATTTATGGGAAGGGGATGGATCCACAGGATGCGGAGAGTACCTTCAACCCTACATCAGATGATGAGGTGCATAGGCCCGAACGGGTTTGACGTCATCAACATCAAAGGAGATTAGGTGGCTGCAAATGAATGTTATGTCGTTATCCTAAAAGAGATCAGGAAAGAGAAAAGCCTGAAGGTGATACCCACCGAAGATCGGGGTTCAAGTCCTAAATAGCAATTAAAGGACCGGGATTCGAGTATCCCGATAATGGTCGAGCCTTTACAGGCTGTATCCATAATACCCGATAAGCCCAAAAGAGTCACATATGCAGGTACCAACCTTACTGATTATGAATTAAAAGAACTGATATAGTTTTTGTAGAATAACTCCGATGTCTTCGCTTGGGGACACACAGATATGCCCAGTATTGATCCCGTTGTATGCCAACACTCCTTACATGTTGACCTTAATGTAAGGCCAATCAGGTAGAAACAAAGGCGCATAGGAGCCCACAAGAACCAAATCATAGCAGAAGAGGTATCCCGATTGCTCTAGGTCGGGTTCATCAGGGAAATGAAATACCCCGATTGGCTTGCCAACGTCGTAGTTGTCCAGAAGAAGAATGGTAAGTGGATATTTTATGTTGATTTTACTGACTTGAATAGGGCATGCCCAAAGGATAGCTTTCCCCTGCCAAAAATTGATCAGATGGTGGATACTACCGCTAGCTTTGAGCGATTGACTTTCCTAGATGCATACTCAGGGTACAATCAAATAAAGATGAACCCGATCAATGAAGAAAAACATCATTCATCACCGAAACAGGTACTTACTGTTTTAGAGTTATGCATTTCAGACTAAAAAATGTAGGTGTTACTTTCCAGAGATTAGTAAACAAGATCTTTAAAGGGATGATGAACACTGTGATCGAAGCTTATATCAATGACACTGTGGTCAAAAGCAGAGCAAAAGGGGACCATTTGGGACATCTGCAACAAGTGTTTAATACCCTCAGGAGACATGGAATGAAACTCAACCCAGAGAAATGTTCCTTCGGCCTGTCATCTGGACAGTTCTTGGGATACATCATGGATTGAACCGGAATTTAGGTTAACCCAACGCAAGTCAAAACCCTGATGGAAATAAAGGAACCCCTGGCTTATAAGGATGTTCAAGTTCTAACTGGAAGAGTGGTTGCGCTTAGCAGATTCATCTCAAGACTTACCGATCGATGCAAACCATTCTTTCAGGTAATTAAGGCAAGGAAATGTGAATTCTGGGGTCCAGAGTAACCCATGACCCTCTCAAGATTGAAGGAGTACATGGCCAAGCCCCCAATCCTTACCATATCGAAACCCGATAAAGTATTGTATCTTTATCTGGTAACATCCTCCATTTCATCCAGTGCATCCCTCATCAGAGAGGATGGGAGCTTGCAGATGTCTGTTTTCTACACAAGCAAATCCTTGGTAGATGCTAAAACCCGATAAAACATGCAATAGAAACTGGTGCTATCACTGATAAATGCAAAATGGAAACTCAGTCATTACTTCGAGGCACATCCAATCATTGTCCCAACCTCCACTCAAATCCAGGTCAAAATGTCTAAACCTGACTTTTCTGGCAGAATTTCAAATTGGGCCATTGAATTAGGCATTTAAGATATAACTTACGTACCCCGGATCTCCATCAAGGGTCAAGCAGTGGCAGACTTCTTACTCAAGGTAGAAACTGAGGAGACCGATCAACAGCATGAGCCAAATGCTTGGAAGCTATTTGTGGACGGGTCAGGGGTTGACCTGGAAATCCAGACGCCCGATGGTACCCGTCTCTATATGTCAGTGTGACTGTAGTTCCCCAGCCACCAATAACAAAGCCGAGTACAAAGCAATCATATCTAGTTTAAGGTTAGCCAAAATCCTCTAGATCCAGGTCTTAGCAGTGCACAGTGACTCCCAATTAGTCATCAGGTAAATCAAAGGAGAATACGAGGTAAACGATGCAAAAATGGAGTGTTATCGAGCACTCGTGTTAAAAGAAACATAACATTTTCAAAGAATAACTTTCACTTAGATCCTGAGAAATGAGAATACCGTGGCTGACCACCTAGCCGTGTAGTCATCCTCAGCTGACGAATACCTGACCCAGGTTATGTTGGTCAATTTCCTGGCCAGACCAAACATCCAGGAACCCGAGAATGTGATGTTTATCCCTTGGGAGCCCAGTTGGATGGATCCCATTATAGATTACCTCGGGCACGGGGCCCTCTCAGAGAATAAAGCTGAAGCTCGAAAGATCAGGATGAACTCAACCCGATACTTAATCATAAGAGGGCAACTCAATTGGAAATCATTCTCAGGTCCGTATTTAAAATGCATAACCCCCTCTAAAGCAAGGGCAGTAATGGAGGAGATCCACAACGGGTCATGCTGGAACCATTCTGGAGGAAGATCTCTGTCTCACAAAATGCTCTCCCAAGGATACTTCTGGCCCTACATATCATGGGACGCCGAGGACTATGTCCGAAGGTATAAGGTATGCAAAATGCATGGAGATGTTATCCATTGGCCACCAGAGTTCCTACACCCTACCGTAGTCCCTCACCCCTTCACCCGATGGGGAATGGATATTGTGGGTCCACTCCTGAAGGCAATACGATCAACGTCCTATGTCCATCTGGCTACTGACTACTTCAAGAAATGGGTAGAAGTCGAATCTTATCCAACAATTAAAACCAACCATGTCATCAAATTCATCTGGAGCCATATAATATGCAGATTCAGGCTACCAAGAACAATTATGATGGACAATGGGACAAATTTGGATAACCAGAAGGTAAGGGCATTTTTCGCCGAGCATGGCATCAATCAGAATACGTCATCGGTCGGGTACCCACAAGGGAACGGACAAGCCGAAAGGACAAATCGAACCATATTTGATACCCTAGAAAAAAACTTGAAGAAGCCAAAGGAACGTGGCTAGAAAAACGACCTGAAGTGCTCTGGTCGTACAGAACAATACCCAGGCAACCTACTAGGGAAAATCCCTTCTCCATAACATATGGTGCTGAGGCTGTAATCCCCACATAAATCAAAGTTCCAATCCTCAGGAGCCAAGCCTGGGAAGATGGCCCAAATAACCAGCATTTGGCTTATGACCTTGACTTGTTGGATGAAATAAAAAAAAATGCAGCATAAATCAGGTTGGTAACCTACCAACAATGTGTCCGAAGTCATTTAAATCAAAAATTCAAAAGAAGAGAGTTCCAGGTCGGGGATATGGTCCTTAAGCGAAAAATTGGACTTGTAAGCAAGCTAAAGGAGCCTTGGGAGGGCTCGTACACCGACACCAAAGTTATAGGGTGGGAGCATATTGCGTCTACAAAAACGAAGATGGTAGAATGAAGCCAAACTCCCAGAACGTCTCTTGCTTGAAGAGGTACTACCCGTAACGGGCCAATTCAATTTTTACCTTACCTTGTTCGTTTTTATAAAAAGGCTTCAATGCTAGATTAATTGAGTTGACATCAATAAAATTGCCTTTTCTTGGCAAAGATAGCTTACAGATGATTACTGATGCAAAAATAAACTAAGTGTTGTAATGTCTCTCGCATGGCCTCAAGAGTCCGAAGACACAACACTGATCCACAAGTGATCAAAATTGTAAAAAAAAATAACAAAAAACTAAGTGTTGTTATGTCTCTCGCATGGCCTCAAAAGCCTGAAGACACAACATAGATCCACAAGTGATCAAAATTGTAAAAATAAACTAAGTGTTGTTATGTCTCTCGCATGGCCTCAAAAGCCCGAAGACACAACACATATCCACAAGTGATCAAAATTGTAAAAATAAACTAAGTGTTGTCATGTCTCTCGCATGGTCTTAAGAGCCCGAAAACACAACACTGATCCACAAGTGATCAAAATTGTAAAAATAAACCAAGTGTTGTTATGTCTCTCGCATGGCCTCAAAAGCCCGAAGACACAACACAGATCCACAAGTGATCAAAATTGTAAAAATAAACTAAGTGTTGTCATGTCTCTCGCATGGTCTTAAGAGCCCGAAAACACAACACTGATCCACAAGTGATCAAAATTGTAAAAATAAACCAAGTGTTGTTATGTCTCTCGCATGGCCTCAAGAGCCCGAAGACACAACACAAATCTACAAGTTATCAAAATTATAAAAATAAACTAAGTGTTGTCATCTCTCTCATATGGCCTTAAGAGCCCAAAGACACAACACTAATTCACAAGTGATCAAAATTGTAAAAATAAACTAAGTGTCGTCATGTCTCTATCATGGTTTTAAGAACCCGAAAGACATAACACCCGATCCATAAGTGATCCAAGTTTTACAAAATTATCCAAGCATTGTTATGTCTCTCGTTCGGCCTCAAGAGCCTGAAGACATAACTAATCCATAAGTGGTCAAAATTGTAAAAATAGACTAAGTGTTGTCATGTCTCTCGCATGGCCTTAAAATCCCGAAAGAAGCATTACAGATCAATCCGCAGGTGATCAAAATTTTACAAGAATTATTAACTGAAGTTTATGACAATAAGGGCCTGATAGAGAATATTAGCTGGCTTTAAAAGTGTCTCAGAGATTTATATTAAATACGGGCCCCGGTGGCCAAGGCTTATAAAATACAAAAAAAAAACAAAAAAAAAATGCCAAGTCTTCTGCCCCTGGTATCTGAACTCAGGACCAAACTCCTTGATCCTATCACTGGCCCTGGTAACAGCTCCCTCTTGCGCATTTGACTCTGTTTGAGAGGGATTGGGCTGAGCAGTGGGATCGGGCTAATCAATGAGATTAAGAGCCATAGCTAGTTCAGACGCAACGAAGCTAGAGACTAAGGCAGATTCGGGAAAAGGCTTAGCCAAAAATTCACAGAATAAGAGGTCATTAAGCTTGCTTCTAGATCCTTGTAAGGAGGAGTAAAGCCAAGAGACTCATCCAATTCCTCCACTGAGATAAATCCCTTTCCTCAGCAGGTTTTTGGAAATCCTGGAAGCAGGTCTGTCAGTCGAACCCAGTCTGGTAGTTGAAGGTATCACAGAAACGTTTGTACATCTGGTTTCCACCTCGATGACACATCTCCACCCTGGACATCTCCACTACCAAAAGATTCTAAGTCTCAACTTTCTCTTTCAGAAGCTTCTCCTTTGAAGTCTTCAAGCCCTCATTATCAGTCACCAGCTCCTGGTTTCACACCAAGAGGGCCTGATGAGCTTCCTCCATCTCTTTGAGCTTCCGATCGGCCTCCAAAATTCATTGTTTAGCGGCTATATCCCGTACAGTTTGAGCCTCCAGCTTTTCGTTGGCAGTCACTAGCAAGGCAACCGTCTTCTCCTGCCATCTTCCTTCAGCCTCAGGTACTCTACCGATTGGCGGAGGGCCCTACTGTCTTCCTCAAGCTTTGAATTATAAGCTTGGATCAGGTAAAACATCTGCCATAGAAACACAAGTGTTACACAATCAGTGGACAAATCAAGAAGAAATCAGGTGCATGGCAAAATCAAGTTGCATACAAACTACCTTAATTGCCATATCAGGTCCAGTAAAGGCCAACTCACTCCTGTCCACCTTCTGGATAGCCTTTCGGTCAGCTGGGGTCTAGATCTGAAGACCCATCTCCCGAAGAGCAACGTCATCATTGATGGTCTCACTCCCAGAGACCAAAAACCCGCCACCTGGGAGCCTTATTCTCGGATTCCAAGGAACCGGTTTCTCAGCTACAGTTTTGATTTCCATTTGCTCACTAGGAGAGGCTGTTGTTTCTGTTTACACACTGGGAGAGGTCGCCGTTGTTAATTAGGGCCCCACCAAATGCCCAACCTGATCATTCTTCAAACAAGGTCTGGTGGCGCCTTGCACGGGCGAAGATGGCAAGGTAGCCCCCCCTCTAGCTGATACGAAAGTACCATCGTCAGCCCTTGAGGAAGGAATAGTAAGAAGAGTGAGGTTAGAGATAATTTCATCCCCAGAATGAGGGGGAAGAGGAGTGAGTGAAGCATCGCTTAGAGGGGGCGGTGGCGGGACCTCACTGACGGAAGAGGATCTGGTTCCCGAAGGGGTAACCGGAATGGCAGGATTGCCTGATGCCCTCTTTTGTTTGCCCTTGAGGCTGGGTTGTGGAATTTCCAGCATGATGTCCACTCCTTTAGATGATATTTCCTGCAAAGCATCATCAGTTAAGAAGTCAGGACACATCCTTAGAGGTTTACCCCAAACTTTGGACTTAAAGAGGTCAAAATGGGATCTGATATAAGATGGGGTTTTTTGGTTAGCAGACGCCTTAAAAAAACCTAAAATGTGCATCCCTAACTTGTCATCACACACCTCATAGAAGCATGCCCCTGAATGATAGGGTTTGAAATAAGGGAGTATGTGATGGCTAAAAGTTTTGGGGATTGGAAAGTTTGCATCGGGATGCCTCCAATTCCCGCTCACCAAAATCATTATCTCCTTCCAACCCTTATTAGATTTTTTTAACTCCATCACACATCTTTTTCCCCTAATAGGAGAAAGATTGAAACACCCCTTACAGTCCTTTTGATCCTGCAACTTGTAAGAAAATAGGATCTCGGCCAGACCCAAGTCCAGACCCAGATCTCGATTGGGCAGTAAGACCATGGCCAGTATTCTAAAAATTTTTGGCCCAACCTAAAGTGGGGTTAAACCTGAGGTAGACAATGCGATCAGGAAGAAAAGATGAATTGGAAATCGAAGGATTTGTAGATGATAGGAGGAAAGTAGGATCTGGTCATCCCTAACCCCCTCACCGATCCTAAAATCCTTATCCTTAGGGTAGTTCCTGATAACTACTCCATCAGGGACCTCAAGCTTTTTCAGGAGTGCGTCTATCCTTTTCTCAGTTATCAAGGGGTCGGCAGTAATCTGTACTCCGGATCCCCTAATAGCCTGGATCAGTGACAACGGGAACCCTACCGATATTGATAAGTTGGGAGACCTCCGGAGGACTAGATTTAATTGTCCTAACCACTTCAACTGATAGGGAATTGAGGGATACATCAGGGTCAACGGAAGAAAGATTAAGGACGCTAACAGATCGAGTATCGTCGCTCCCGGACATGGTGACAGAAAGGTAGAAAAGTCGAAAGAAAGAACTTACTCTAAAAGAAGATTCCGACGAGTCTTCGACGAGAATCTCTGAGTTTTCCAAGGAGCAAGTGCAGATTCTGATGAAGATATTTGCAGAGAGAAGTCTTTTGCTGAGAAATCAAAATAACAAAGTAAGAAGTTTGCAAAGAAACCAAGTTAAGGGTATTTATAAGAGTTAATGGAGGAGACCAACCATCCCCTTTTCGAGCTAAACAGTGTACCGAGCCGTCCTCTCAGCCACCATTGCGAAGATTAAGGCCACAATGGTTGTACGTTTCAAATTCAAATAATGATGACAACTGCCTTCATTAATGACCTCGCCATGTCACCCGACAGAGGCCTTACATGCGCATCCCAGACATTTTCTTTCTCGGTTAAGGGCCTGACACACTTGAAGGCCCATAGCCAAGAAGGGGCCTGTGTATGTGTGAAAATATTAGGGCCCATCAAGCATCTAAGCCCAGCAAGCATCTAGCCCGTTAATCCAATACAAATGATCAAAAGCCTGATGAGAAAGACTCATTTAAAGGCCCATTTATTAGATGTTCTAGAATAAACTTGGAGAATAAGTTAGTGGCGTGGCAAAAAAGTGAAAAAGGATGATGAGTAAGGGAATGTTGCCCTAATGGGCTAAAAGTCCAAAAATAGTATGTATATAAACAAAAAGAAATCATCAATAAAACATTCCTTTCTTGTGTTGTGCATTTTTTAACATCTAGAATAGTACTATTCTATTGGATCACAATTCAAGAGCATTCTAGAAGAGAATAATAGACTAGTACTTAAAATCAAATTACTATTATAAAAAATGGCAAATAGAAGAAGATCTAACCAAACTAATTCTTTTTTTTAAAGGTACCAAACTAATTCTTCATGGTTGAGATAATGTAACTTATTTAATTAAATCTGAGCACCAAGTAGCCCATCTAATTTTCAAGACTTTCATAAAACATTAACTATTCATCTATTAATATGGCTACATTAAATTTATGGCTACATTTTAAATTCAGATCAACCTCTCTTATCTAATTAGTAATTACCAAGACTATTTAAATAAAAAATTATTAATTTCTCATTTTTGAATGAGTATATCTATTATTTTTGGGTTAATTTCATAAAACCCCCCTATACTATCCAATTTAATCAACTAACCCCTCATGTGTCCACTTTGCCCCCTATACTATTCAATTTCATCACGATGCTCCCTCCCCTCACATTTCCAGCCAATTTCCTTAACGGAAAAGTAAAAAGATCAAAACACCCTTCATGAAAATGACACAGTTTTAATTAGTTTGTAAAACACACTTTTACACATATTAAACGTCGTCATTTTGTATATTTTTTTTAGGGTTTCAAAATTAGCAAAACGACGCCGTTTAGTCTCAAACAAATAGGAAACCAAAATGGGTCGATCGATTCAGTCTTTGCCCTAGGTTTGTTTTGCCTTAGCCGTTTCCCCTCAAGCTCCTTCCATCACACTCAACTCCAAAATCATATAATCTGGACACGAAATCATCTATTAATTGTGAACAATCTTGTTCGACACGATGGATTCAGGTTCGTAATTAAATCTTCAAAATCTACTTCATTTTGTATATATTCGTTTTTAAATCTTAATGTTTTGGTAGATATTAGGGTTGTGTTGGGTATAATACATGATTTAGTCTTTGTGTTGGGCATAATAAGAACAAAAAGGGTCCATGTTAATGATTTGTCAGTTATGAAAGAAAAGTTAGGGTTTTTGTCAGTAATTTTTTCGTGGTGGGTCATTGTGTTTGTTTTGTTGTGGTCCCATGTTTATTATCATATTATGGACCTTTATTGGAGTCAGATCTGATCCAATTTAAAATTAGGAATTTTTTATGTTTGATTTGTTAATTTTTTTGATTTGTCTGTTCAAATATTAGTTGTTTAACAATGGTTTAACTAATTAGTTTAATTAAATATGCATGTAATTACTTCATTTTGCATGTGTTTTGTATATACCTTAGTATTGCATTTGTTTTGTTGTATATTATAGGCAATATAGGTGATCCTATATTTCACAAAGTACATTATGTTGAACTCCACTATAGGGGTTATTTTGATAATTCTGACCCAAAGAAATATGTTGGAGGGTCTTTTAAGACATTGGAGGGAATAGACCTTGAACGTGTAAGAATGTTAGATATGTTAATTTATATCAGTTTGTTGGTGCACCTAAGGATAGTGCAATATTTTATAGATCATATGAAGATGGAAAGGTATATGAATTGGTGATGGATAGTGATGTAGTTGAGATGGCAACCAAGTATGCAAGGTTCTCTCTTGTTAAGTCTTCTTGGTTGCTTTAACTGAGTTAGATGTTGAGACAGAAAATGATGTCAATATGAATATGGTGGTAGTAAATGAAGATGAGGTAAGAGATAATAATCTTGCAGAAAATGAGGTTAGTGCTGTGATGGGAAATGTGGCAGAAAATCTAAATGAAAATGGGTCTTTCTTTGACTTTAATGATGATAGTTTTTTGGTAGAAGCATATGTGGCAGAAAGCAACCATAATGGGCATGACGACGAGGCTAAAGAGGATGATTCTGATGAGGCTGAAGAGGAGGATGATGATTATGATGAAGCTCATCAGTTTGAGGAGAATACACAGCTTGGGATGGGAGATGAAAGAATAAATCCCCATGAACATAGTGACAATGAGTCTGAGTACCAACCCAGTGAGGAATTGATAAGTCTTGCAGAGTCTGATGTTGAGGTTGATAATTTGCAAGATGATAAGGTTACTTCTCATTTTAATATGAATAGGGACTTGGATGTTAAGCCAATCATAGTGGGAATGAAGTTTGGGTGTGCATCAGATTTCAGAAAAGCACTTAGGATGAAAGCAATAGTGGAAAAGTTTGATTTGGAGTTTAAAAAGAATGATGGAGATAAAGTGACTGTGATATGCAAGGATCACTGTGGGTGGAGGATACATGCATCTAAGAATACAATTGATTACTCTTTTGAAGTTAGGACATTCAATGCTGAGCATAAGTGCAGTGGTGTAAAAGAGAACTCACAAGTGACTCATAGTTTCATTGCTCGGCAATATGTAGATAGAGTGATGGTAGACCCTGAGTGTAGCATTCCAGGACTACAATCAACAGTTCAAAAAGATCTAGATATTGGTGTAAGTAGACAAAAGATTTATAGGGCAAAGAGGTTGGCATTGAGCATCATTGAAGGTAGTTGTGAAGAGCAGTTTAGAAGGTCAAGGGACTACTATGGGTTGATACTTGAATCCAATCCAAGTAGTGTGGAAAATGTTGGGACAAAGTCATAAAGTGATGATGGTGTGTCTTTCTTCAGAATGTTTTTCAGTTTAGAGGCAATGTGGAAAGGGTTCTTGGAAGGGTGTAAACCATTCATTGGTCTATATGGTTGTTTTCTAAAGGGTCCCTATGGTGGACATCTCTTGTGTGTAGTTGGTAGGGATGCTAATAATAAGATTTTTCCAATTGCAATTGCTCAAGTTGAATCTGAAGGCAAGGATTCATGGGAGTGGTTCCTACACACTCTCTTTGATATAATTGGTCCCTATGACAAGTTCACTTTTATAAGTGATAGACAAAAGGTATAACTTTTTTTTCAATGACTAGTTCACTTTTATTGCTCAAGTTGAATATGTATTAACATTTCTTACACCTTTTTTAACATGGGCAGGGACTGGTGGAACTGTTTGAGCATACTTTTCCAGGTGCAAACTTGAGGTTTTGCCTAAAACACTTATATGAGAATTTCAAGAAAGGATTCAAAGGAAAGAGATTGAGGAGCCTATATTGGGAAGCAGTTGCATCCTTCACTAGGGCAGAATTTGAGGTTGCAATGTAAGAAATGAGGCAGCTGGATCAAAAGGCTCATGATTGCTTGATGAAGATCCCAACAAGAGTTTGGGCAAGGTATGAATACTCTTAGAGGTCTAAGAGTTCCCTTTATGTCAATAATATGTGTGAGAGCTTTAATCATTTCATTGGAAAGGCTAGAGAGAAGCCTATAATATACATGTTTGAAAAAAATTAGAAAACAGTTGATGATTAGGAATCAAAAAACAAAGAGAAAATGGAAAACTATGATGGATTGGTGTGTCCAATAATAAAATAAAAGTTCAAAGAAATTTGGAAGGATGTGAGGAAACTTCATGTAGATTATGCAGGAAATAGAAAATATCAAGTTGATAATATGTCATA
Source organism: Cornus suecica (assembly GCA_963922005.1). Classification (NCBI taxonomy): domain Eukaryota; kingdom Viridiplantae; phylum Streptophyta; class Magnoliopsida; order Cornales; family Cornaceae; genus Cornus; species Cornus suecica. Next base: position 6,370,230 of record OY998246.1, on the reverse strand, counting down.
TCATGAGGCAGCTGTGAGTGACTATGTAAATATGGTAGACAAAACATGTTCATGTTTGTATTGGAATATGAGTGGCATTCCATTCAAGTATGCAATGGCAGTAGCATTGTTTAGGAGGGAAGATTCGAAAATGTATGTTCATAGTTACTACCACAAATCAACTTTCTTTAAGACTTACAATTATATAGTAACTCCTGTTTCATTGAGGGATATAAAAAGGGAGGTTGGGACAACCCCTATACTACCACCTCCACATAGAAACCAACCTGGAAGGCCTCCCAAAAATAGGACTAAAGCTGCTGAAGAAAATCCAAAAAAAAAGTAAAAAGGCAACCTTTAGGTGCACCCAATGCTTACAAACAGGGCACAATGTAAGAAAGTGCACTGTTGAGGCACCTATAAAAAAAATCAACAAAGGTAAATGTGGTAGACCTACATTTAAAAGGGGAACAAGTGGCGTAGGTGGTGGTTTAGATGAAACAACCAACCAAGGAAGAGGTGGTGGCAGTGGTATGGGAAAAGGAACTGGAAAAAGAGGCAGACCAATAAAGAATGCTTCAGGAACTGGTGATGCCATACCTGGTCCTAGTGGAGTACCTTCCACTAGTGTACCAATTGATTTTACTGCTGCTAGAGCCATGGGTGTTGATGAATGTGGTGTAAGACCTGCTAAATCTTCTAGAGTTGCTGCTGAGATAGTTAATATGACACCACCCACTCAAGGAATTTAAGATTGAAAGCCAGGTAAGGTAAGATTGCTGCTGAAATTCATTTATTTACTTGTAATGCTGCTGCTGAGATAGTTAATGTGTTGTTGAATTTTTATCTATTCATTACAAGTTGGTTGTTGGATGTGGCCTTAATGGAGCAGTTTGACTTCAAGTTTGCTTTTTATAGGTGTAGATGCGGTACTTTTTTGGGGTGAAGAACAAGTGCATGAAGTGAAATATCAGTGATATTTGATTGTTGAACATTTAAGTCAAACTTGGTTATATTTATTTTTGTAATGCCAAATCATGTTGAACATGTAATAGCACTACTATTTGGTCTTTTGTGCTGTGAGTTGCTCATGAAACTTGGTTATATTTCTTTTTGAACGATTGTGAATGTGAGCACTACTGCATCAAATTTTAGTGAATTGACATGTTTCAAATTTTAGTGAGCAATGCCAAACCATATTTCATTTTGAATATTTCGACTATTTGGTTATATTTTGGGTACTGCTCAATGTTGGCATCCAATTGGCAACTTTCAATTAGCTTTCATTTGCCATTAAATAAAATAAAAAAACGGTTAACATCACTAAACCCCCCTATACTATTGTCATTATATCAAAATATAATTAATGGTCATCCAATTCGCAGCTTTCATTTGCCATTAAATAAAAAAATGGTTAATATCACTAAACCCCCCTATATTATTGCATAAGGGTACTTTTGTCATTATATCAAAATATAATGGTCATGTGACACCCATGTGACCTTAAATATCAGCAATTGGCCAGAAATGTGAGGGGAGGAGGCATCGTGATGAAATTTAATAGTATAGGGGGTAAAGTGGACACATGAGGAGTTAGTTGATTAAATTGGATAGTATAGGGGGGTTTTATGAAATTAACCCATTATTTTTCAAACCAACACGTGTCTTAATATTTAGGAAGACTTTCAAATTTATAGTGGTCCCCACCCTAAATCTCTGTAATCTTTGTACATTGGAATAGCTTGATGTTCTTGGCCAATGAGATTCAAACATTTTGTGGGACACACAAGTATTCTTTTGAAATGTTGGACCACTAGCAAAGCTCAAGTGGTCCCATCTACTACTATAAAAGCACATTACATGAACACTTCATCACACAACACAAGTTACAACTTCTATATCACTCACAAGATGTCTTGCACACACATGCTTGTGTTGTTCTATGGAATGGTGTTTCTCACCACTCTCTCTCATGCGGATGATTGGATGAATTCACCTTCACAATCTCCGGCCGGAATAGAGATGACATTACTATCTCTACGTCCAAAACATCTAATAGAGTCCCCACCGTCATTTTCTACCGAAGCACCAACACCTTCTCCAAGCGAACTGGTGATGATAATACCATCTCTACATTGGAAGAAATCACCTCCACCACATTCATCAAAAACACCGACACCTTCTCCAAGTGAAATGGAGATGATACTACCATCTCTACATCGGAAGAAGTCACCACCACCACACCCCACAGAAGCACCAACACCATCTCTAAGTGAAATAGAGAGGATGCCATCTCTACATCAAAAAATACTATCACTACCATCACATCATATAGAAGCACCGACACCGTCTCCAAGTGAAATGGAGACTACAATACCATCTCTACATCAGATGAAGTCACCACCACCACATCCCTCAAAAGCATCAGCACCTTCTCCAAATGAAATAGAGACGACACTACCATCTTTACATCGAAAGAAGTCACTTCCACCACATCCCAAAAAAGCACCGACACCTTCTCCAAGTAAAATTAAGAAGACACTACCATCTCTACATCAAAAGAAGTCACCACCACATCATCCCAAAGAATCACCAACACCCTCTCTAGCTGAGATCGAGACGCCATCGCCATCAACACCAGTTGTACCCATTTTTTCTTGGATGTAAAAGAAGAAATCTCATTACCGCATAAAAACTAGTTCTAAAGAATGTTAAAAGTGCATTGATGTGCTGGAAAGAACTAATTAGTCTTTTCCAAATAATAAAAGGTTATAGCTCAGTTTTATATTTCCCCTTTTACAACAGTATCAATAAACAAGATGTTCCATTGCATTAATGAAATAATAACTTTCTCCTTACAACTATCTTTAGATCTTAGTTTATATTGTGATTTCATTTAATTTCAATTTGTTTTTGGAACCTACTAAATTAGTGAAATGATGGAAGTGGTGTCCATCATAACGTTTCACATGACTAAAACAGTAAAAAAGGAATAGTTTTTTTAGGGTATATATGAAGAATTAATATATATTAAAATAATAAATATATATAGGCACAAACCGAACCAAGCCGAGCTCCTAAATATTTAAACTCAGCTCATTGTTAAATGCTAACGGGCCTAGATTAAGGCTCCGTTTGGATTGATTTGAGAAAAAAGAAATGAAAAGATAGCATTAGTCATGAGAAGAAAAAATACAAAGATAGCTGAAATTCATGTTTGGATAAATCATGAAAGAAAAGAAAATAAATGATAGCATTATTGTTTGGATAATGTGAAAGAAAAAAATTATATAACTAATTTATTATTATATCCTAATATTTAATAAGGACATAAATGTCTTTTAAGTTTTTTTTTTTGTTTTTTTTAAAATATTAAGGTTATTTTTGGTATTTTAAAAGTGTCACTTAAGTTGGTTGGTATCATTGTTCTCTAAATCTTCTCATTTTTGGAAACATAACAAATATTTTATTTGAAGGGATAAGGAGGGATAAGATATCCTCTAAATCTTTTCTTTTCTCTCATCATTTACTAATCAAACATGAAAAACGTACACTCTTTTTTTTTTCCCTATCCTTTCCTTAATCTTCCAAATCTCTCATTCCAAACGAAACCTAAGTGATTGCATATTAACATATATATATATATATATATATCATTTTTTAGAATAACATGTACATTACTTCTTTTTTTTTTTTTTTGAAAAGACTGTTGAATCACCAATTTTTCAATATTTTCAACAACAATAGTTGATTAGAGAGAGATAATTCCATATTTTTCAATAATCTTCAGTATTCCATTTGAAATTGGAAGGTCTTGCTTGGTTTTAATTATCACGTGCAGAGGAAGCCAAAAAAATAGCTTGTCATCTTTATTGAGAAGTTCCTATTAAATTAGGATAAATTATACTTTGACCCCTCAAGATATGACATATTAAATTATACTCGCACCCTTTGTTATTTGGATAATTAACGGTAAATTAGTATAAATTATACTTGCACCCTTTGTCATTTGGATAATTACAGTTTCATTCAATCTAGTTCATTTCATCAGTGTTCAATTCAGGTGATCGGAGTTGTAAATGATTTTCATGTCTTTGCATCTAGTTGATAGTATTCTAGACATTTCACTTCTGAAAAAGTTATGACGTAAGCGTTAACTGAATTTGATCATACCAGAAATTCAACTAAGGGAGTCTAGCTGTAATTATCTAAACAACAGCTGATGCGGAGGTAATATATCATACCTCAAAGTAAAGTAACTATAATTTATTGTTAAATTTATTTCCGGAAGAGTCGTAGACGTGAGATTTTCACGGCTCCTCAAGGGTATGAAATGAAAGACCTCATATGCGATTAGGAGGAGAGAAATTTGCAGCTTAGACCCTTGAGCAATATTCTATAAATTCATTTTAATAAATAAAAAAACTTTTAAAAGAGTGCAATTAAAATCAATCAAACACTTTTCACAAATGTAACAAGACAATTAATTGGGGACTAAGCGGATCACATTTTACTTCCTTTTCTATACTTGGGGACCAACATATCTCTAATGTCAACCTTTTCAACCCATTGGGCCCTAAAAAGCCATCTTCACACATTGATGGGTCAAACAATAAACCAAAAAATTAACATTTTTGTAGAAAATTCTCCACAACCCATGTGTGAAAAGCAAAATAACAAAAAAGCAATGACACATGTCAAACAACTATAGGTCCAAATTCCCTATAAAAGCCCACCCATCTCAACTAAGTTTTTCACCATCACTCACACTCCAAACATGTCTCTAACATACTTGCTAGTGTTGTTCCTTGGAATGGTGGTTCTCACCACCACTCCCTCCCTTGCTGACTACCCTAAACCACCCCCATACAAGCACAAGCCAACCACTCCTCCCTTCCACAAGCCTCCGCCGCTCGTGAAACCGCCACCAGAGCTCAAGCCACCTCCGATGGTCAAGCCACCACCTATGCACAAGCCTCCACCAATGCATAAACCACCACCGGTGGAGAAGCTGCCGGAACACAAACCACCAATGCCGGTTCACAAACCGCCTAAAATGGAGAAGCCACCACCGGAACACAAGCTACCAACTCTGCCACCTAGGGTTTTTAGACCACCACCTATTCACAAGCCATCACCACCACCTTATGGTCACTTCCCCGGACATCCTCCCCTAGAGAAGCCATTGCAGAAGATGCATCCGCCTAAATCTCCGTACAAGAAGCCGCCAGCTCCCAAAATGAAGCCACCTAGTACTCCACACTACAAGGCGCCACCGCCGCACCATGCCAACTGATGATTATGATCAGTATCTATGAACGCGTATAGATAGTTGCTATTAATAAGATGTGCTGATGTTACAAGATGATTTATTTTCATGTATTACTGGTAAACGCTTATGCATCACTAGTAATTCTCTCGTTTGTTTGTAGCGGTTGATCAGCTAGTTTATTTGATGTAACGCAGCGAGTACTATATATCTACAGTTCTATATATATATATATAGAATGTTGATCTCCGTTTTTTATACTGACCTTTTGGTGCCTTTTGACTTGCAAAAATGAGGCAATGGTTTTGAAATGTTGGTCGTGCTGAATATAAAAATTACAACGGAGAGACTTAATTAAGAGTACCTAATATGAGCACATATTTCCTTAATTTAAAAATAATTGTAACAATATATGATGAAACCCCCAAACTGTGCCCCTCAACAAACAAATGACAATGCAAAATCATATTATATATATAGGAGAATGAATGAAATGTCCTTCATTATCACTTTCAATGAAAATGATGTTCGAGTGGAAAATTTATTTTCAGCTACATCAAAATGAGCTATATATATATAACGTGGATGCATGTGTCATTTGCAAGGGCAATATTAATAATGAAATTAACATCAACAATATATAAGAATAATTTGCTTGTATATACTAAGAGGCCAGGCCATTACTCCATGTGAATTTCATTACAGACTTAATTGGTTATTTAAATTAGTTGGACGAATTGTTTCTCGATCTAACAATGTGCCTCATAAAATATAAGTTCTCAATTTGTCAAAAAAATCTTTAAGAATATGTTACATCATTAAATAACTATATATATTGATTAGTATGGTAAAGCATTAGTGTCAATTTTACTTCCCCGGACATCAGTCACAATTATTAGGTAGTGTTATAGAGTTTTATTGTTGTAGGTCATCCTATGCCATTGCCTTTTGTATATAAAAAAAAAATTTATATATATATATATATCATTTTTTCTTTAACAGTACTTTGTGAAGGATTAAAACTCTTGTGTAGTAAATTCCTAGTAAAGTCGTTTTCATTGAGTAATCAGTTTCTAGTGAACTCTCCATGACCAACAGTTTGATTGATTGGCAAAATTTCAACATATATATAGACACTACGTACTTTTGTGGTGCCGACTTTATATATATATATATATATATATATATATATATGGAAACATGCAAGTAATGCGAGTAAAGAATATAATTGTTGTCTTTTACGTCCAAAGGCCACATGCATATAATCCAACATTTCAACTCGTTACTCTCTTATATCCATATCTAACTATATATAATTTTGTATCATACTTTGAGATGGTAGTGCCGGAGATTATCAGAAATGTAAATAAAAACGAGTGAGATAGATTATTTAACTAATAATGAAGTTAAACTACAAAAATATGTATGAGATAGATAATAAGTTTCTCAAACTATTTAACGAAAAAATAATAATAATAAGTTTCCCAAACTGAAATCAAGGAACTCAAAGTAACAAAGTTTGACCTCCCGTTGTGTCATCCATGACTCGTGGTATTTGTTTGTCTTCAGGATTTGGATTTTCACTAAAGATATAGTGGTCAAACGGTATTAGACTATATCTTTCAAATGTATTTGTTTGTCTTTAGGATTTGGATTTTCGACCAAAGATATAGTGATCAAACCTTTCAAATGGGAGGTTCATGGATCAAGCCTTAGTGATAGGGTATGTGAGTAATATTCAATTTTCAGAATAAAAAGAAAAGAATTTTGAAGAGGGAGGGAATAAAATATTTCAAATATTTTTCTTTAATGTAGATGATAAAATGGTATCATATATATCAATTTTGCCTACAGTATCAATCCAAGTCCCCACCCAAGTCCCAAGTGTAAAACAAAGAAACATAGATTCGATTCCTCCAAATTAAAAATTTCGACATTACTGACAAATCCCCATAAAGATCAGTTTAAGCAAATAAGTCTCTATGGTCTCTCTCTCATTCTTTATGCCCTCACGTGCACCTTATACTTTGTGGTGTATACACAATTATACGTGCGTGGTTTTCGTATATATGTTGAGAAAAATCGACACAATAGGTTGACTTTCACAAATTTTGTTATATGAATTTTCAGAAATAATGATCAAATCAAACTAAGATCTTGCACAAACATAAAAAAGAGATGTAGGTGTTCTGCCAATAAAACACAAGGCAATATATACATACATATATATATATACATACATATATATATATATATATATATGTTTGAATTAGTTTGTTGAAATTGTTTGAGTGTTCGATCATAGGGGTACCTTTCTTGTACTGGAATCTGAAGAGCTTTGACTTCAGATAAAGGCGATTTCTGGACTTTTCGTCATAAATTTGTCATCCAGTTTCTTCCATAGATCTGCCGCCATATTTTCTTTCATCACAAAGTACTTCTGATCTTTAGCTAAACACAATCGGATTGTGCCGCAAGCTTGACGATTAACGAATGTCCAATCTTCATCCGAGATATCCTTGGGCTTAGCATCCAAGGCAATCTGGGAACCATCTCGAAATAGAAGATCCTGGACTTCGCATTGCCACATGCCAAAGTTATTGGTGCCGTCGAATTTCTCCACCTCAAACTTTGCATTTGACAGCATGGTTCTCCTAATAGAACCGCTTGTCCCAACAGTATTCCCTCCAGTATCTCTGGTCACTGATTGCTCGGTATCCTGTACTTCAGTCATGACTTGAAATAACAGATATTAAAAGATTGATGAAATTAACTCACCAACTAGGAGCAATAAAACTTCAAACCGGGTTTTTCCAAAATTAGAGTACTAATTTAGAAAAACGGAGCACACCGTTGAATCCGGAACGGTCGATTTAGCTAGGATCGACCTTTCGTTTACTCAAAACGGACTTAAAACGAGCTCGGAATGATCAAAACAGTATAGAAGGGCAAAACTGTAAATATCAGAAATTTGATGACGTGGCAGCTGACAAAAATGACACATGGCAGCCCCTTATTGGGCACACGTGGCAGCTTCTGGATGGTGACACGTGTCAATCACTGGTTGGTGACACGTGTCATCATATTACTGGCACACGTGGATGCTGACGTCATTGCCGGGAAAAAAACCAGTCGCCGGAACAGTTGCCGGAATTGTCGCCGGAAAAACCAGGTTCGCCGGAGAAGGCGCGTGTCTGCGCGTGGGCCTCACGCGCGCTGAAGGAAGAAGGAGCGTGGGCGCGTGCCGCCGATGCCCCTTGACGCGCCGTACTTCTGGAGGCGCGTGAGGGCGCGTGGATGGCTTGTTTGGCCGGAAATTAACGGGAAAAGCTTCCTCTCTTGATGGGAAAGCTCCCAGTGTATTTGGTGTTTGATTTTAAGGCTTGGTTTGCTTCGAAATAGAGTCGAAAGGAACGGCTCTATTTTGAACAAAAATGGCTCTGATACCAATTGTTGGATCTAAATACTATTCAAACACACACAAACACATAGACACAATGATTTATACGTGGTTCCCCAAAAAACGGGTACGTCCACGGAAGGGTAGCTCAATATATTTTCTTTCGGTATTATCTCTCACCCTCACACTTGCTCTCTAACATACAGATTGAGCTTAAAAAACTTATACATAACGTATAGCTATATTTATAGAGGAGCAAGGAAGAGTTGTTGGCCAAAGTCTTGAATGGCAACTCTGTGGGTGGGTGGCTGCCAAGCTTAAAGTCTTCAATGGCTGCCGAAGGAAGCTTCTTGCATATAGGTCATCCCATGCATCATCATATGGTATTTACATCACTGCATGCATCACCTACTCTTCTAGATTGCTTGAGTCATCACATGCATTGCATGCATGGAACTTAGTGCATAAGTTTCACAAATCTCCACCATGACGAAAGAGTCTACTGTCTGAGTCTTCGGATTGACGCTACCCCCCATTGCGCCTTTAGGCGCTATAAGTCCGAGAGATATTGATCAAGTCCAAACAGTATTGAAACTTGATCCCTGTAACCACTTTGGTAAGCATGTCTGCAAGATTATCTGCAGTTCCTATCTTCTGTAGTAGAATGTTCCCATCAACTACTATGTCTCGAACAAAGTGGAACCGAACATCAATATGCTTGGTACGACTGTGATGAACCTGGTTCTTTGCCAAACAAATGGCACTCTGACTATCACAAAAAACCTTCACGGTTTCTTGAAAAATACCCAAGTCTGTAGTCAACCCTTTAAGCCAAATAGCTTCCTTGAAAGCTTCAGTTACAGCCATATACTCTGCCTCTGTAGTAGACAAAGCCACCGTTGACTGTAATGTGGACCTCCAGCAAACTGGTCCGCCTGCCATAGTGAATACATAACCGGTAGTAGATCTTCTTTTAGCAAGATTTCCAGCATAGGCGGAATCAACATATCCAACTAGATGCTTACCCACTGTCTTCTCTCTCTCAAATTTTAACCCGATATCCACAGTACCATGAATGTACCGTAGAATCCACTTCACTGCTTGCCAATGGCCTTTACCAGGATTGTGCATGTATCGACTCACCATACTTACAGCATGTGAAATGTCAGGTCTGGTACATACCATTGCATACATAAGGGCATGTGACTTGTCCTTGTTTGGACAGTCTCTCTTCCAGTGCCCTTTCTGGTGACACTGGAAACACTCATCCTTCTCTTGCCGTCTTCTGGATGATTCAGATCTATTTGGTTGTGATCTGGATTTGGACCGCCATCTCCCCTTTCCTTTTGATCTGTTATTCGACCTGCCTCTGTCTACAGTCAACGCTTCTGAAGTATTGTCCCGGTGATCATGTTGATCCTTCTTCCGGTACTCATTGTTTACCAAAGCTTTAGCAACATCTATGTATTTAACCTCATCTTTTCCATACATTAAAGTTGTGGATAAATGATCATAGCTTTCAGGTAGGGAATTTAATAAAATCAAAGCTTTATCTTCATCAAGAATTTCAACAATATATATATATGGCCGAAATGGGTCGCCCCATGCATTCACATTTGACTTTACTGACTTTCTCTTTACTTGTGGACCGAACTATGCCCATTGTCAAAATTTTGGACTCAGTGTACCCAGTTTCCAAATAAACCTCATTCGTTCCATCTGTGACAAAATCTTAATTTGTGTTGAGATAGTTACGAAAACTTTTGTCTGTCTCAAGGGTATACAGTATATACTAGTGATCACAAATATTTAGACATCTACTTTGGGTTAGCTTAGATAAGAAGTTAGAATTGCAGGTCTATTTATCTTAAATTTTTTAAACAATTTCAAAATCTTAGGAAAAAGGGTATTCTTTTAGAGAATAATAGGAGATATTTTTTCTGAAAAGAATAGAGTTTCTTAAAATAGTTTTCTCAAAAATGAATCAAGCATACTCTTTGCACAATTTTCTTGTATTCATTCATGAGTAAATAAATAATAATAATAATTAGAGTCGCAAATCAAGCAAATCCGTAATCCCCGAAGGTTCGCAACAATTGGAAGGTTCTATTTTGATTGTCTTTTCAAACGCAGTTTTTGGCTTCTTAAAAGAAAAAACTGTTTTTAACAGTGTTTGAAATTTTTTTTAAAAGAACTTCTAAACCTTAAAATAATATTTTAAAGAAACTGGTTTGCAAAAGAGCTTTTTTTTTTTTTTTTCTAGAAGCAAAAGCTATGTCAAATATTGAGAATTGGTGCATGGGGTACAAGAATTTTCTAGTTCAGGCCAAAGTTAGCCCAGTCATAAAAGCTTGAATTTTCTGCTGGGTTAAATATGGCCCATATGAATAGATCCGACCCAACTTGAAAACCAACCCGATTTGGGCTTTATATCCATATGAATGGAACGAGCTAGTACGGGCCATATACACCTTTCCTGTGAAAAAACAAAGTGGTCCCGGGTACAAAGATTTTTATTCTGTTGGGCCATATTTGGTGCAGCCTACAAAGCCCAGTCCGAGCCTGTAAGCTACCCTTGATTTGGTCCTTACAAGTTACATCGGTATGGAATTCTGTCTCCTCCTCTTTCCGTGGATATATTTCAAACTTTTAGCTGTTATATTTCACTCAAGGATGTCAAAATCGGGAGTTTAGGTAGGATTGTTTTAGATTTGTAAAATCGCAAATCGTAGAATTGTAAGTAAAATTGTAAGATTTTATCAATTTGTCACAAAAATAATTCAATTTCACTTCATAAACAATAATATCTTTACAATACAACAAAAAATACTCAAAATAATTTATATAAATAAAAACACCACCTTAAAGTCATAGGAATGTGCAAATATTTGAATTATATCATGTTACTGCTTTGCTTAAAAGCTTTAAAAATAATTAAAAATATAAAATTAAAATTAAAACACAATTTTTAGAAGCCTGAACAAATATCATTTAATAAACTTAATATAAATTCCTTCAATATATTATACTAACTCAAAATAATAAATAACCACCAACTTAGAACAAAAAGTTACTCGTACACAACATTATTGCTAAATAAGATCATTGTTATAGTCAAAATCTTCATCCAATTCACAACCACCTTCAAAATCATCATCGTCAACATCACTACTACTATCCTCCTCATTATCAACATCATGGATCTTCATCTTACCAAATTTCTCATCATCATCTATTTTATGAATTTCCTTTACTAAAGCATACAAATAAACAAAGAAAAATATTATAATTCATATGATAAAATTACAAATTTAAATAGAAAATTTGAAATTAAAATTTAAAATTAGTTGGAACATATAATTTAGGGTAATTTACATAAAACCCCTTGAGGTTTTAGATTTTAATCAAATAATCCCCTATGATTCAAACAACCCCCTGAGATTTATAAATTTTCTCAAATACCCCCCTGCTCCAAAAATGACCAATTTTTCGCACCAAAAATGTCAAAATGACTTAAATGTCAAAAAATACATGTGAATACAAAGTGGTGTGTGTGAAAAGCCTACCTTTTTAAAAAATAAAAAAATTGTAGAATCTTAAGATTCTATTAGTACGATTTTACACGATTTTACCTATTTTAGCCCAAAAATTCCCTAAAATAGCAGAATCGTGTAGAATCGAATTATACCAATTTTACTTCAATTTTACTTATATGAACAATTTTGGTGCGATTTGAGTTGTTTTGGAGTCCTAAGATCGTAGAACTGTGCGATCCTACGATGTAGGATCGTGATTTTGACTACCTTAATTTCACTATATCTTATCTCTCACATGTGGGTCGTCTCCATGGACCGGAAACTTAACCTTCGATTTTTCTGTAAATATTTATGTACGTATATGTGTATATAGTATAGGATAAATTAGAGTTATACCATTTCAAATTTGCAAGTTGTAATAAATATCTCTCTGATTTAAACTTCCAGCGTCGTTAAACTTAATCAACGTTTATGTCATAATTTTTTCAGATGTGAAATATCTAGAATACCCTCAACTAGATGCAAAAATATGAAAAATAGTCATGTGTAGACAAGTCATTTCACAGCTCCAACCACCTGAATTGGACACAAATGAACTAGAGGGGATAAAACTGTAATTATCCAAACGACAAGTTGTGCGGGTGTAATATATAATATCTAATTTACCCTATAATATATATATATATATATATATATATATATATATGAGGAAGAGACATCAGTATATACTTATTTATTTATCTTCTTCCTTTACTTATACAGACCATAACAGAATTACCGGTCAGTAACATTTCCTCATAAAATCGATAGAGAAAGTTCTCCTTTGAGTAAATGATGAATTATGCTTAATTTCCTGAATTTGAGAGACAATGAAAAGAAAAGAAAAGAAAAAATGAAATAAACAAAGAAACAAAGGGCATTTAAACTGCAAAGAAATAAGAAGCAGAGTATTTTAGGAAAATTCAAGAACTTTGTCACATCCCTTCAATCTTATATACATCAAAAAGAGATTTAACAATAAGAAGTCGATGAAAACGCAAAGAAAATACAATTTCCAATACACTAAAAAAATAAAAATAAAAAGACAAAAAGAAAAATCACTTAATTTATTTCACCAAGGACTTGCACTTTCACAAGAACTTAAAAGTTGTTCCAAGAACTCTGCCCCCAAGTCCTCCAAAACCACCACATTTTCTCTCTTAACTCTCTTGCACATACTTCTCTTCCTCATAGTGTGTCTTCTCTTCAAGGCCACCACAGGTGAGCAACCACTCTCCCAACTCTCCTCCATGTCCCGAAGCGACTCGCGCACCCTCTCCGCCGGAAAATTGAGAATCGCAGACGAACCGCGCATCGAAAAAGCCGCTTGATCGTAAGCCAGAGCTGCAGCCTCTGCGGTGTCAAATGTGCCTAGCCACACCCTTATGCCATTCCTAGTCGAATCCCTTATTTCCGCGGCAAATTTCCCCCAAGGCCGCCTCCGAACCCCTCTATATGATTTTTCCTTAGTGGGTTTTTCTTCGGGTTTCGAGCACACCTCGTATTCTTCCTTGATTCGATGTGTCGACGCGGTTTCCGAGGCAGCCTCTGCTAGCATGTTGAAAAGAAGCATGTCCTCGAAATCGTTTTCGTTGAAAGGAAGGGGATTCATGATTTTTCGGTCACCGGAAGAAAAAGATTCCGATGATCCGAAAGAAGATTGGGGTGAGAATTCGGAGTTCGAGGAGTGAAATGCAGAGGAATTTATTTGAAATAGTGTGAGGTTTTGTATTTCAATCCAGTACTCTGGAGGGAAAATATGTTTTCCTAAGATCTGGGCCTGATCTTCTGTAGTATATACGGGAGTTTTTTTTCTAGTACCTATTGGAATGAATATGTTGTTGAAGGCCTTGCCTCCTTTAAATACGCAAACACTATAAATGGTTTCTAGACGGAGGATTTGAATGTGAATATAGAAGATTGGGTTGAATGGAAGAGATGGAAAATGTATAAGGCAAAAATGGTCAATATTTTTTTTTGTCTTGGAGTGATTTTTTATTTATTTATTATTGTTTTATAGGACCACACCAATTGAATATTCGTGCACATGCTCAAATGTTGATAGGTGACACAGACTATTGGTTTGAATTGTTTTTAACCATTTGGGATTTAAAACATATTAATTCCCTAGATTTCGTCCGCAACTTTCTAACTCACCTTGAATATTGTAATAACTTGAAGTTGGATTTTTTTATTTTATTTATATTTTTGGATTGATAGTATCTAGGATTTTTGGTTGGTAATAATATGATAAACTTTTGTGTTTTCTTAGACCATCTATGTACATAAAAGGATATAATAAATTGTATTCATGTTTAGATATATTGTGAAAGAAATGATGAGACTTTTATTTGTAAAAAGTAAAGTAGGGAAAAAAAAAAAGACCATTTAAACCATTTTGCTATAGGTAAGGTGGGACAAAAATGTGTGTTGATTTTTCCATTTGCTAAAATATTAGGAGTATTTTGGTGTTAGAAAGTTCCATTGAACTGTCAAACCTGCTTATACACATTTTTCAGCTTTTAAATGAAAAGAAATTAAAGTAGTCCTCTAAATCTTTCAAACTCCTTTTCTTTACAAGTTAACATGAATATGTAACTATTTGGATGAAAAAAAAAAAAAAAAAACATGAATATGTAACTAGTCCTTTAGGATGTGTTCCACGTTTATGTTCTCACCTACAAAAAAATACAATAAAAAACAAAAATCATGTTTAATAATTTATATTTGTTCTCAGATATTGAAGAACATTTCTCATATTTTTGTAGAAAAGTGAAAACGTTAAAAAAATGTTTCACTTGTTCCGTCAATGTAGTATGTAGTACGGAAACATTCCATACTTATTATCACACATGCACTAGTCATTTAAGACAAATTTTATATATGTATTGTTATTATCAATTAAAATTTTATCTTAAATATATAATATAATAAAATAAAATATTAAAAAATTATTTTATAAAGATTCATACACTAGTTTGAATAAATTATATAATTTACTATATAAAACTTTATTTATTAAATATAGTACTTTTATGTTAGTATGTAATAATATCATAATATAGCTATATTATAGTACATACTATATTAAATCATAACTTATTTTTTTATTAACATAAAATATTAATATATTACATACAAAAGTGTTATACGAAATTTGTGAAACAAATATCTTATTAAACATTATTATTTATTTCTTGTTTCCAATATTATGAGAATAATAAGGATTACAAAACATTATTTCAATTTTTTTTTTCACAATAAAAGAAGCAGAAATATATTACTCTCTAGAACATTTGTCCAGTTGTATTTTACTACTAATTCCAAATCTGGACTACCCTCATCAGAGTTTTGCAACCTTTTTTGACCTCTTCCTTGAAATGTCAAGACTCAGAGGCCATATGGAATATTCAAATGATGCTCTGTTTTTTTGGACTTACCTCAAATTTCTAGCTCCAACAATTTTCTTCTTATTTATTTATATATTTTTGCGTACACTAAACTTTATAATAAACCTTGTGAAAAAATTCATTTGAACACGAGATTTTCAAACGGGTCAAATATACGATTTTGTTTCGCTACTTCTTTACTCGCTAGTGGAAATTCTAGATTAATCTCTCCTATTTTCCACAGCTTCTCAACAATGTCAAAAATGGTGTAATAAATAATTAGATCAAAGTTATTTTTTCTATTTTTTATTTAATAAAATTCGAATATGTCAATTTTATCGGAAAACATTTTTTTTTATTTCTTTTTAGTAATAATAGATAAATTACCTTGGTTATAAATCATAAACTATTTCTACAAAAATCATATCCAGGAACATGGACGGATCTCCATTCAACGTAGTGGGGTGGATGCCCCACTGATTTTTTTTTTGTAATATATGCATATGAAATTTTAAAATTACAGAAAAAGCGTACTAAAATTACAAAATGCCTCCACTCAAAATTATAAAAAAATATTTTTATATAATTATGCATTCATTCATATAATTTTCTGGGTCTGCCCGAAAACAATATGCAGCATAAGAAGGATGAGATTATTTTAAATTCATCATATTTTTTTCTTGCGGATCCAGATTCCTAATAAGTATGGCTTATTGGTCGATCATTCCTTGGCCCATACCCATCTTGTATAACGCAAAATGAAATTGTACACTAATTATTAGTATACAAGTCATGACTCATGGTGGCCTTATGATTCCCTTGGTGAGGTTTTAAAAGATACAGATATATCGTTAGGATAATACCGATATTATTTGATACTTGTTTTTAAAATTGACATTATTAGAATCTATCACACTATTAATGTAACTAGGTACGGATTTAGGACTTGTGGTAAGTGGGGACTAAATATGAATATATTAAATTTAAGAATAAAAAAAATAAAATCAATGAAATCTAAATGCTAAATATTTCAAAAAAAATTCTCATAAAATAACGATACACATACACAAGTATATATAGTTAAGAGTTAGATAAAAGAAATTATATCTTTTCAATAAATTCAAACTTTCACTTTTTATTAAGAAGGTAGCATATGGTTAAAATGTTTTTAAATTTAAGTTATTTTATATTTATATTTTAATGAATTTTTTATTTATCAGGATAAGCCATTGGTAAGATTCATGTGAACTTATTACATGGAGTACTATATATTTAAAGTGCTGCCTTGAGAAAATAAAAAATAATAAAAATAAAAGTTTTTCAAAACTAATAATTTAAGGTGATGTCATTCACGTATCACAATTATGACTTTTCAGAAGAATAGGTTATTTGATTATTGATTATTGACTGTCAATTATATATTTAATCAAAGGATTATCCGAAATTAATCCGCCTACCTAATTATACTTGAAAGCTGACGGTTTGAAGTGTCCAGATACCGGCCCTCATAAATATAATATTCAAAATCAACATATATATCTCAAAACAAATGCATACTCCCCTCCGTCCCAATTTAAGTATCCATTTTGGGAAATCTAACTTTTTGAGATGATGATTTTTAATGGTGTGATAGTGAATGAAAAATTAATTTTACCATTAATCTCACCAAGTGATGTGATGTTTGTAGTTTAGATATTTTATAATTTGAATGATTGAAGGGTAAATTGATAAATTGGCCAAATAAAGTGACATTGACTTTTTTATTTTGGAATGAGTTGAATAGTGAATGTGGACACTTAGATTGAGACGGAGGGAGTACTATATTTTGATAGTGATATATTTATTTCAAGCATGAGTCTACCACTTAATTAATAGATTAGAAATTCAACATTTTCAAGTGAAATTTCTAGGAAAGGCCATTTTGGGTATGTTAACTATTCTTGACATATCTCATGACATAATACAAAACTTAATACTGTAATTATGTATGTATATATATATATGTCTATTCTTAATAGAGGTAAGCAATTTTATATTTTCTAACAATGTAAAGACTGTTGGTAAAAACATGGATTATGGAAAGGAGCGGAGATTAGATGTTATTTGAGTAATAAATATTAAATAATCATCCAATATGTTATTTAATTAAGGGTGACGAGTTTTTAACCCCTATAATATGCATATAGTGTGTATAATCCCTCGTAGTTCTTAAATATCCTATTATTCTAAAATATGTGCGTATTGCTCCTTTTGTAAAGTAAATTGTCTTAAATATTCTTAATATAAGTTTTTTTTTTAAAAAAGAATAAAATAAAATTACAAAAACAAAAACAAAAAAATTGAAAATTTATTTATAAAAAATATATTTAAGAAAATCATCAACAAAATAATTACAATTTTATTTTCAAAAATATTAAAATTATTTTGTTTAAAAAAATAAGCCTATTCTTTCAAATTTTTTATTTTATTTCTTTATCATTTAATTAATTAATATTTATTTTTTATTTATCTATTTATTATATTATATTATATTTATTTTATTTATTCTTTATCCATTAAATATCTATTCATTTTATTTTATATATTTATTCAATTTTATTTTTATGTTATTATTTTAATTTATTTTTAATTATTTATTATTAATTTAATATTTCTTATTTTTATTAGGTTAAAAGGAATATTTTATATTTTTTTGGGGATAAGTTGCAACATTTTTTTAATGAGGATTTATACACACATTGCACACCTAGTATGAAACCAATGGAAGTTTTGGCTGAAAACCCTTTAATTAAATTATACTATAGTAGTGAATATGCCAAAATATTGAGTTACAAACTTTTCATGAAAAAATTGTCAATACTTTATGACGAGACTTCTAAAGATCAAGATGATCTATATATTCTTATCATTATCATGGTATTATTTTAAAATTAACATTTGGCTGTATCCTAGGATCCTCCCGGCGTGATCTAATAATATAAATTGGACATGTGATTGAATTCTTATATAAAAAAATAATTGACGTTAATCCTCTTTTTTGTGCATTTTAATTATGTCTATCTTTGTTCTTTTTTTTTTTTTAACCTTCAATCCAAGCATATACCTACGTTTGCCAGAGGGGGCGGTGGCCCCCATCGGATTTTTTAATTTATATTAATTATTCTTAAATCAGGAATATGGCTTTGCCCTATTGAATTTTTAAAAAACTCTTAAAATTCAATTTAATTTAAAATAATAAGAATTATGCCCCCACTTAAATCTCTAAATCAACATATATTGGACAACATTAATGAAAGGGTAAATAACAGTTTCACCCCCTGTTGATAGTGTAAATAACACCCGCACCTTCTCGATTTTTGCTAATTACAGTTTCACCCCTTATTTGTTTCACTTTCACCCCCTCTGTCCAATCTCCGGCGAGGTCAAACCTAGTCAAACCCAATTTGAGATGTGAAATTATCAAATTACCCTTACATGTGTGTAAAGACACATTTGACCAACATAAAATAAGTGAAAGGTCTAATATACCCCCAATCTTTATAAGTATTTGGACCAAACTACCCTCACACACATATATTAACATTTATATACAAACCCACTTCAAGCATTTCAGTTCTGTTTTGCAGGTGGAGCTCCTTGGTTCCTTGCTTCGACCCAGCACATAAGTATTTCCTCCATTGAAGTTCCTTGGTTCCTTGCTCCTTGGTTCCTTGATTCGGCTCATTCCATTGAAGCATTTCTTCCTCACAACCTACTTTATCCATGTCTTCAACATCAGTAAGCTAAAACTTCAATTTCAGTTTTGAGTTTTGAGAAATTAACATTAAATTTGTTTAAAGTGAGTTATTTAAGTACAGTATGTGATTTCAATGTTAGAATTAGGGTTTATTAGAATTTTGTAAAATGAAATTTAGGGGCTTAATTAACATTTATATATATATTATTTAAATTTGTTTGAACTGAGTTATTTAAGTACAGTATGTGATTTCAATGTTAGAATTAGGGTTTGTTAGAATTTTGTAAAATGAAATTTAGGGGCTTAATTAACATTTATATATATATTATTTAAATTTGTTTGAAGTGAGTTATTTAAGTACAACATGTGATTTCAATGTTAGAATTAGGGTTTGTTAGAATTTTGTAAAATGAAATTTGGGGGCTTAATTATCATTTATATATATATTATTTAATTTTGTTAGAATTAGGGTTTTTATATATATTTTATTTAAATTCTTTCCAGGTGAATTCTGTTAACACAACTGGTAATGAGTGGATTGATTTAAGGTTTTACAATAAGAGTTGTTACTGTAGACCCAAAGCTGATATAAGGGTTACAGAAAATGAGAAGAACCGGGGAAAATTATACTACGTGTGTCCGAAACCAAATAATCCATGCAACTTTTGGGATTGGTGCTACCCTAAACCATTTTGGAGTGCAGCCAAACCAAGCCAGGAAGCATTGGATGAACTGAAAGTGAAAGTTAGAAAATTGGAGCAGGATATTGAGGATCTGAAAGCTGCTCATGTGGGAGTAGCTGGTAGTGTAAAGGTGCTTGAAGGAAATAATGGCTTTGTGAAGCTTCTTGTTGCTGCAATCCTTTTGTTGAGTGTATTTTCATTTCTATTGTGTGTAATTTGTTTACTAAAGTAAGTTGTACATGCAAGCTTGATGTATTTGCTTGCTGAAGACTATGTATTATGTTTTAAACCTGAACCTGTGTTTGCAATCAGTTTTGAATCTGTGTTTGCAATCTGTTTTGGATATGTGTTTGCAATGATAATGAACAAACTAGATAATTGCATTAACATTAAACTGAACTGATAACGTCATTACAATAACATTGTCAAATAATGTCACTACAAAAAAGTGACCATTACATGAAATAATGTCACTAAAAAAAAAGTGACCATTAAATGACAATTACAAAAAAAGGGAGCATTACATGTCCAAAAAACACACTACTGGTGATTACAAGTCTGCACTGCAAAGTGACAAAAATATATGCACTTTCTACTTGTTAGCGTATACCCCTTTCCATACCACATGGTATGGCCAATGTCCAAAAAGAATTTTGTGACCTATACCCCATGTTAGCCAAAATGTACCAAAAAATACTAAAATAACTGTCCATCGTCACCCCAAAATAATTGTATCATCACCAAAAAGATTGCCATATCCAAAAACCCAAAAAAAAAAAAAAAAGAACTTCTAGCAACAACCATCAACACCCTGGTTCATTGGTTTGCCCCTTCCCCTCTTGATTGGCAACTTGTTCATTGGATTGACCTAAATAATATAAGATATATACTGTCATTCTTAAATAATCAAATAACACATTTTTAAATAATCAAATAAATATGAGTTTCTGAACTCACATTGGTTTGTCCTCTGGCATTTCCTATTGGTTGGCTCATGCTTCCAAATGAACTCACATTGGTAGCAGCTGGAGGGTGAGATTGTGAATTGACATTGGAAGCAGGCATCTGTTGTGAACTGGCCTCTGTTGTTTTCTGAAGAAAAAAAATTTGTCTTCAAATTTAAACACTATACAGTTTTAAAATAAAAATAAAAGTTAAATATTAAAAGTACAAATTGAACCTCTTGAGCAGTCCCAGGGTGAGATTGTGAGACATTGGAAGCAGGCATCTGTTGTGAACTGGCCTCTGTTGTTTTCTGAAAAAAAAATATGGTTTTCAAATTTAAACACTATAATGATATAAAATTAAAATAAAAGTGAAATATTCAAAGTACAAATTGAACCTGTTGAGCAGTCCCTTCCTTGTATGATCTTTTATTATGTCCACTTACTCCACATTTTTTGCAACACAATGTTAGAGACCTTCTTACCAAACTTGTACCAGCTGGAGGCTCAAATTCATCCCTTTTTCTAGCCTTTGGAGGCCTGCCAGGCAATCTTTTTCGTTTAGGAGCCTCAATAATCTCATTCACCAAGGGATCCCACATTGATTGATCAGGAATGGGGTGGATCATACCATTATGTGCCTTCATGTACATTCTGTTGGTGTAGAATTCATCACAGAATTTCTCTAAATTCAACCTGCTGTATGAGATTGCAGTGGCAGCATGTCTACATGGGACCCCTGAAATCTGCCATGCTCTGCAATGACATGTCCTCATGCCAAGATGCACTATAAATCTGCTTGTCTGCTCCCTGACTTCATACTCCTCTCCACCAGCAAAAATAACAGTGCATTGCCTGCTATCCTCCATCATTTGATTTAATTTTTTCTTAGTGTTTGGTGTGATCATCCCATTCCACCCACAACCTTTTTCATATCTTTTCTGGATTCTCTCCATTATCTTGCATCTAATCCCATCTAGCATTGTTAAAATTGGCTTATCCCTCAACTGTCCTACCCAATTATTAAAGCTTTCTGTCATGTTATTTGTCACATGGTCACTCTTAATCACTTCATTAAAGCCATGCCTACTCCATTGCTCTTTTGGTCCTTGTCTCACAAGCCAATTATAGCCCCTAGATCTAACCCTTTAATCTGGTCCATGGCCTCATTAAAATCTTGCAATGTGTATGCCCTTGCTGCTTTCCAGAAATATTTCCTCAATATTATGCCTGCATGTTTCTTCCTAAAGTTGTTATATATATGTCTGCAGCACTTTCTATGTATAGCACCAGGAAAGACATCAGCCAATGCCCATATTAAACCCTTCTGCTTATCTGACATGAATGTTAGAGGCCTTTCTGCACTATGGGGACCAATGCTGGTATGCAAATATTCAAGAAAAAACCCCCAACTATCCTTGCATTCTGTCTCTACAACCCCATATGCAATTGGAAACAATCCATTATTTGCATCAAGACCTATTGCTGCCAACAAAACCCCCCCAAAAGCCCCCTTTAAATGACACCCATCTAAACCAATAAAGGGTCTGCAACCATTCTTGAAGCCACTGATCATAGCTTCAAATGATATAAAAATCCTTTGGAATTGTGGGGTGGCTGGAGGGGGTGGAAAATGGCACTTATATGTAGCATGGCTTCCTGAATTGGTTTTCTTTATTTCATTAACATAGGATGGCAGAAACTTAAAAGACTCACCATGGTTTCCCTCAACACTGGCCAAGGCCTTCCTTTTGGTTCTCCATAGCTGTATTTTATGGGCTTCTAAACCACAGTTCCCATTTAACACTTCATGCAACCCACTAATGGTAATGTTTGGAGACTCTTTAAATCTATCTTTGAACTTTTTAGATATCCAAGTTGAGGTTGCCTCTTTGTTTATTTTCAGTCTTACACAATTATGAGTTCCTTTGATTGTTTTGATTTGGAATGTGATTTTATCAGACAAGGGTGAGGCATGAATCCTCCAAGGACAGCCATCTGCAAAACAGTTTGCTGTCACCCTAGTCCTCTCATTCTTCTTTCTGTCTAACCTCACACCTTCCTGAATAGCATAATCTTTTAACACCTCTCTATACTGGTCAACATTGAAAAACAAGTGGCCTTCTTTTAAAACAATTTTTCCAGATGGATCAGGCTTGTACAATTTTCCATATTTGCAATGTTTGTGAATTTTACTTTGTGACAATTTAAATTTTGTTTTATTGTCCATGTACCTCTTACTAAGAAGAGGCTGATCATCTGAATCATAATCAAACTCTTCATCATTAGACTGGTAGTTACTTAACTCATCATCAGACACAATTTTTTTTCCCAGACCCTCTTCATGAACTAAACCACTATCCTCAGAATCACTCTCACTATCCTCACCATCATCTCCCTCTTCAGCTTTCCAGTCCCTATCCTCATCACTATAACCATATATATCATCTTTTTCCAACTCACCATCACTTTCACTATCATGAACTAAACCACTATCACTCTCACTCTCACTCTCACCACTGTCCTCACCAACCCTAACACCCTTACCAACACCAACATCTTCTCCATACCTTAAAGGCCCATCTACAAACACTGGTTCCACATAAATATGTATTTGCTGAACTGACTTATTGATTTCAAACATATCCATAACATCACTATCATTGTTCACTTCAATTCTTAAATTACTATTTGGGACCCCATGTTGTATATTAATAGCTACATGTATTTCAGAGGGAATTTCACATAAACAATGAGATGACACATCATTGGTGAGTTCTATAAAGGAATATCTATCAGGATCAACCATACGCAAAGTCCTTGTAGTATCACCATAATGCAGAATCAAGTCAAAGAAAATATCCATTTTTGCTGTCAAAGTAAACAAAAATAATAATAAAATAATTTAAGTAAACAGACAGATCATAACAAATCAACTAAAAGCCCTAATTTTTAATATACAACTAATTTCAGAGACAATCCCTAATTTTTAACATCAAATTAAATTTGAATATCCAGAAACCCCCATTTGCAGAAATTTTTCCCAAAACCCCCAATTGCATGCATACAAGATTGAAATCCATAACTCAGAAATTAAAAACTATTTCGAGTAATAAACCCTTATTTACATAGATGAAATAACATACAACTATAAAGCCCTAAAATCACAGTGAAGGAAACATTGAAATCCATAACTCACAAATTAAAAACTATTTTGAGTAATAAACCCTTATTTACATAGATGAAATAACATACAACTAAAAACCCCTAAAATCACAGTGAAGGAAACCCTAAAATCATGCAAATCGACATAAAACGTACAACACAAACAAGAAGAACAATATAGAATGATGGAAGGAGAAGAAGGAAGGAAAATAAATAGAAGAAATGAGAAGAAATCGAAGAAACCTTATTTGCTGCCCTAAAATCACAGTGAAGGAAACATTGAAATCCATAACTCACAAATTAAAAACTATTTTCAGTACTAAACCCTTATTTACATAGATGAAATAACATACAAATAAAACCCCCTAAAATCAGAGTGAAGGAAACCCTAAAATCATGCAAATCAACATAAAACGTACAACACAAACAAGAAGAACAATATAGAATGATGGAAGGAGAAGAAGGAAGGAAAAGAAATCGAAAAAATGAGAAGAAATCGAAGAAACCTTATTTGCTCTTGAATCGGGATCTTGCTCTTGAATCGGGACCAAAAACTTGACGAAGAAAGCTGAGATTTTGCACTCCAAAGTTTGATCTTCAATCAAGGACCAAACGAAGATGAAGAAAATTTAGGTTTAGATCTGTTTCTCTCTCCTCCTTACATCTCTCTCTCTCAGAACTTGTGAGACGTTTGGTACCAAATGAAGTCGACACTAGGTTTGAGAGATATTAGGGTACGGGGGTAATAACGTCATTTAACTTGAATTAGGGTTTCAGGTATATTTTAATTTAATAATGAATTAAAGGCATGGGGTATAATGGTCATTTCAGAAGCTCCGGTGGGCTAAATTGAACGCCGATGAAAATCAGGGGGTGAAACTGTAATTAGCAAAAATCGAGGGAGTGCAGGTGTTATTTACACTATCAACAGGGGGTGAAACTGTTATTTACCCTTAATGAAATGACAAACTTCATCCTCTTATAGTAAGACCCAAATATAATTCTTAATATATAATTTTCTTAAATTAACTTGTGCACCTCTACCCCGCCGATTAATAATATATTTCAATTATTGCTTGAGCCAAAAATTGGACAGTCAGTGACTCGCTCACTGTCTCGTGACTAACTATATATGATGCTTACAGATTCAGAGAACATAGTCCAGTACTCTATTTTCCCACGTTTCTATTGTATCTATCATTATCTCTTTTTCCAACAACATTATTTTAATGGTCTTAAGACCATACCCCAAGTTGTTGTGTCACACAATCAGTCTCAAATCCAGACATACCAGTGTGAGTCACTGTTGTATAAGGCAGCTTTGAGCATGTTGTGTGTGTAACTGTGTGTATGTATTTATATATATATATATGTATATATATAACATTTATGCGTAATGAATTTGGTGGGGCTTGGATTCTAGACATAAAAAGTTCAATATGGCTAGCTATTGTTTATATAGATTTAAGTTGATTTAAATATTTGACAGAATGCCCAAATTTTGATTCTTCTAGAAACCCAAATTGGAATCAATTCCTTAGAAGAATATAGTTATACACTTGCACACATTCATGTATCTATGAGAGGATTTGAAAGTCCCAAGTCAAAATATCATTTGTTTACAAGACAAAGTGAAAAATATTCCCGCAAAGTATGTTTTAGTTTACAAATAACTCCTATAAATTAAAAAGAGATATCCCAACAATAAGAATAAAAATATTAAAAAAGAATAGAACCCAAGTTGTTATATATAAAAAAAGACAGTTTTATAAATATATATGTGTGTATACATATCTATATCTATACATAAAGTTACAATTTTGGGATGTAACGGGTGCATGAATCTGCAGACTTTTAATTGAAGCAGGGTTAGAAATGTTAAAATAGGAGTGACATATTTACATATTAAACTAACACATATTGAAGCAGGGTTAGAAATGTTAGGCCATTAGGGCCACGGTGACTGGGTAATTGGATTGGACTCGGGTCATCTTTATAAACACTTCTTTTTGACAGAATGACCATTTTTGTTTTCATGGTTAGGCTCAATGTATATACACTATACCAAGAATAGGAAAGTATATATATATATACTTTCCTATTCTTGGTATAGTGTATATATATATATATATATATATATATGCTTCATTAGCATATTTGAAGACAATGACAATTTGATAGTCAGTTGAAGAATATATATCATTAGGGACTAATACCAAAATGGCAACTAATATTGCCATTGGAGAATATATAGTTTGTTGTTCATATTATTGTTGGGCATTACGTGCCCCACATATCTCAACAATGGTGTGATATTGTCCGTTTTGGGCTTAGCCTGCACGGTTTTGCTCTTGGGTTTTCCCAAAAGGCCTCACACCAATTGAAATATGTACATCTTTTTATATACTCATGATCCTTCCCACTTTTTAACCTTGGTCGCATACTTAACAATTATTATATTATTATGGAATTTTGCTAAATATTCAAATTTCAATCCATTGTGAAAAACTATGATGGACCAACTACTTGTGTGTGTGTAAATATATATATATATATATGTATATATTGTTATCTACGAAAATAATATTATACGTGATTTGCATGTTAATCTGTATTTCGAAGTTCGAACTTAAAACTTAAGCCGAGAACCGGTACAACATGAGAGCAAGTTGCATAGATGATATGTTAATAAAGCTTTATGTTGTTTCGAGATGGGCCCAAATATGTGATTGGTTTGGGCAAGTCCAGTTGGCCCATATTGTACTTAACTGTAAAAGACAGATGGGCTTTATAAGCCAGCTTAATGAGAAGGTCCCAGTTATCATTGTTATTTGTTTATTTAATTTCTAAATTACTTGTGATCAATTGGTGTAATATACTAATATGAGTTCTTTTCTTCGGTACATTTTACTTATATGTCTTAAGGTTAAATAATTGTACATGTGGAATTCTTCAGGCCCACCAAGCCTTTAGTCCATGAACTAGATCGCTCATTATGGATGACCAAAGCCTACTATAAAGGTTCATCAACCGAAATATTCTAGAATAAACTTGAAGAGCAACATAGTGACGTGGGAAAAGGAAAAAAATACTGATGTGTAAGAGAATGTTGCCCTAATGGGTTCAAGGCCCCAAAAGGGAATGTATATAAGAAAAGAAAAATCTGAATAAAGTATTCCATTTCTTGTGTTGTGCATTTTTTAGCATCTACACATTAGCGCCGTCTGTGGGAAGTCTCCTGATTCTAGATCTGTGATCATCTTCCCATCTCGATAGTTGAGCTTGTTTCTATTCATCTTGACCTTCTAAACCTGTGATTATCTTATTCTTTCACCCTCCGAACAATAATGTCGGTAACCCATTTCCAAGCGGATGCTCAGACCACCGGAGATAGCTAGGCAGGTGGTTCTCAGACCATTGAACAGATCCTATAACGCCTATTAGCCACCGAGGATCGGAGCCAAGCTCTTGAGAAGCAAAACGTGGAACTTATGGCGAGGATGGCTCTTCCATCCGCTCCCCCAGCAACATCTATCCGTTCTCAGCACCAGGAGGATGGTGTCGGGGCAGAGGAACATGCTGAATCCTCTCATCGCCTAGGCAAGGCCTCCATCATTAATGAGGCCTTAACCCCCCAAAAGCTCCAGCAGATGATGGCCGAGTTCCAGAGAAAGGTTATGAGAGATCTGAGGACCCAGTCTATCGACGATCTAGCCGTTCAGGCCTCCACTGAGTTGATCTAGTCACCATTCACTCCTGGAATAACCCGAGAGCCCTTCCCAAAGAAGTTCGTTATGCCCCGGTTTACCCCTTATGATGGCACTAAGGATCCCGAGGAGCACGTTTATCAGATTCATCAGAAAATGACCATGTATGTAAAAAATGAGGCCTTGTTTTGTAAAGTATTTTCCACAAGTCTTGCCGATGCAGCTTTACTATGGTTCAGAAAACAACCACCTGGATCAATCGGTAGTTGGCAACAGTTTTCAAAGCTTTTTATCGCCCAGTATTACAGGAATAAGAGACATAATAAAACTATATCCTGCATCTTCATGATAATCCAGGAGAAGGGACAATCCCTGAAGAGTTTCCTATCCCGATTCAACGTTGAGTCTTCTTTTATCGACAATTATGACCAGTACTTTACCGTCGAAGCCTCCGAATGGCCCTAATTCCCGGGACTAACTTCCATCAGTCCCTGGTGAAGCGCTCACCATCGGGTATCGGGAAGCAAAACTCTAGGGCCTAAGGGTATTTGAGGATAGAAGAGGAAGAGGCTATCAGACATAAGAGGGCAACCTTGCTCAATGTTGAAGCCCGATCAAAAGAACTAGCAACCGACCGAAAGCGCCCAAGTACCTTGGGTTCTTCAGCCCAGAACCCAATGAAGCGTCCCATGTTTGAAGATAAAGTGACTCCCCTGAGGGTCACCCTTGGCAAACTTTACCAAGAGATCAAAACCATAGGAATCTTCCAACCACTACCACCGGTTAGACAACCTTTGGATAAAAGGGATAAGTCAAAGCATTGTGCCTTCCACAGTGATTTCGGATACCTTACCAACGAGTGCCAAAATCTCAGGCGCTAAGTGGAGGCAATGATACTTCGAGGTGAGCTTCGGGATTACATCCAGAAGGACAGACCGATGACCGATCAATAAGCACCCAACGCTCCCCGAAATCCCACAGCTACGCAGCCAGTCATAATTATCAGTATGATTCTTGGGGGTCCTACCTCTAAGGAGACAGAGGGAGCCAGCCGGAGCCAGTTGTGTCGAACCCGAAAAATGAGGAAAATCAACGAAGTGAGGGAATTCAACCACAGGACATGGGAAACGCATATTATTTTTTCTACGGCAAACCTTCAAACATCCAGACCTCTCATGATAACCCACTAGTTGTTACATTGATGGTAGCCAATTGCCTCGTTAAGCGGGTCATGATTGATCCAACGAGCAGTGTAAACATCATCACCAAATGGGCCTTCGAGAAGCTTGAAATCAATCCAAACGAAGTTGTGACCTCCCGAAGTCCTATTGCAGAATTCGACGGGAAACAGGTTGAAACCATCGGGGAAGTCCAACTACCAGTATCCACTGCTAAAAAGCCCCTGCTTGAAAATTTTATCATAGTGGATGTGAAACCATCTTACAATTTTCTCATGCGAAGGGGATGGATCCATAGGATGCATGGAATACCTTCAACCCTATATCAGATGATGAGGTGCATAGGCCTAAATGGGTTTGACATCATCGACATCAAAGGAGATCAGGTGGCTGCAAAGGAATGTTATGTCATTACCCTAAAAAAGATCAGGAAAGAGAAAAGCCCGAAGAGATCCGCACCGAAGATCGGGGTCTAGATCCTAAATAAAAATTAGAGGACGGGGATTTGGGTATCCCGATTGTAGACGAGCCATTACAGCCTATATCATAATACTTGATAAGCCCGAAAGAGTCACCTATGTTGGTACAAACCTTACTGATTATGAATTAAAAAACTGACCCAATTTTTGCAGAACAACTGCGATGTCTTCGCTTGGGGACACATAGATATGCCCGGTATTGATATCGCTGTCTTCTAACACTCCCTACATGTTAACCCTAATGTAAAGCCAATCAGGCAGAAGCAGAGGCGCATGGGAGCCCACAGGAACCAAATCATAGCAGAAGAGGTATCCCAATTGCTCCAGGCGGGGTTCATCAGGGAAGTGAAGTACCCTGATTGGCTTGCCAACATCGTAGTTGTCCAGAAGAAGAATGGTAAGTGGAGAGTTTATGTTGATTTTACTGACTTGAACAGGGCATCCCCGAAGGAGAGCTTTCCATTGCCAAAAATTGATTAAATGGTGGATGTTATCGCTGGCTATAAGCGATTGGCTTTCCTGGATGCATACTCAAGGTACAATCAGATAAAGATGAACCTGGACGATGAAGAAAAAACATCCTTTATCACTGAAACAGTTACTTACTATTTTAGAGTTATGCCTTTCGGATTGAAAAATGCAAGTGCTACTTTCCAGAGATTGGTAAACAAGATATTTAAAGGGATGATAGGCACTATCATCGAAGCTTATATCGATGACACTGTGGTAAAAAATAGAGCAAAAGGGGGCCATTTGGGATATCTGCAACAAGTGTTTGACACCCTTAGGAGACATGGAATGAAACTTAACCCGGAGAAATATTCCTTTAGCGTGTCATCTGGATAGTTCCTGGGACACATCATGGACTGGACCGGAATTCAAGCTAGACCAACACAAGTCAAAGCCCTAATGGAAATGAAAGAACCACGGACTTATAAGGATGTTCAAGTCATGACTGAAAGAGTAGTTGCCCTTAGCAGATTCATCTCAAGACTTACCGATCAATACAAACCATTCTTTTAAGCCATCAAGGCAAGAAAGGGTGAGGTCTGGGGTCCAGAACAATCCATGGCCCTTGCAAGATTGAAGGAGTACATGGCCAAGCCTCCAATCCTTACCACACCGAAACCTGATGAAGTCTTGTATCTCTATTTAGCAACATCCTCCGTTTCAACCAGTACAACCCTCATCAGGGAGGATGGGAGCTTACAGATGCCTATTTTCTACACAAGCAAATCATTGGCAGATGCTAAAACCTGATACAGCAGGCAAGAGAAACTGGTGTTATCACTAATACATGTAAAATGAAAACTCAGGCATTACTTTTAGGCGCATCCAATCATTTTCCCGACCTCCACTCCTATCCGGGTCATTATGTCTAAAACTGACTTTTCTGGCAGAATTTCAATGTGGGCCATTGAATTAGGCATTTACGATATAACTTACGTACCCCGGGTCTCCATCAAGGGTCAAGCAGTGACAAACTTCTTACTTGAGGAGGAAACTGAGGAGACCGATCAGGAGCATAATCCAGATACTTAGAAACTATTTGTGGACTGGTCAACCAGTTCAAACGGGTCAGGGGTTGGCCTGGAAATCCAGACGCCCGATGGTACCCATCTCCATATGTCAGTACGATTGCAGTTCCTAGCCACCAATAACGAGGCCGAGTATGAAACAATCATATCTGATTTAAGGTTAGCCAAAAGCCTTCAGATCCAGATCTTAATAGTGCACAGTGAGTCCCAATTAGTCATCCGACAAATCGAAAGAAAATACGAGGCAAAGGATGCAAAAATGGAGTCTTATCGAGCACTCGTTTTAAGAGAAATAGATTATTTTCAAAGAATAACTTTCACTTTGATCCTGAGAAATGAGAACACTGTAGCTGACCACCTAGCTGGGCAGGCATCCTTAGTTTATGAGGACCTAGCCCGGGTTGTGTTGGTAGATTTCCTAGCCAAACCAAGCATCCAAGAGCCCGAGAATATAATGTTCATCCCTTGGGAACCCAGCTGGATGGATCCCATGACGGATTACTGATGGGACATCAGGTGTGCAAAACTATGAGGTAAAAAATAACACCTTAACGACTCTAGGTTTTACCCTACGCAAGCGCACATATCAATTGTAGAATAACACATGGCTTGAGTAAGGGATATCGATCCCACAAAGATTGTGATTGTTCACTTTAATAATTTAAAAACAATGAATTATATTTCTAATTTTTGTTTTGTTTTGGGTGTTCAAAGACCAAATTATCTATTTTAACTAAAATTATCTAGAAAGCAAATTAAATTGGTTGTGATTCAGATGAGAGAGAAAACTAGGATTTTCATCATTCCACCACTAACCGTATAATATAGTTCATCACTATATCAATTGTACGAGGGCGATCCATAATTATAAATCAAGTCGTACCGCAAATAACTAAATACGACCCCAAAAGGAGTACCATCAACCGGATCGCGACAACCCGTCTCATGACTGACCTAACTAGTACATGCCAATTATGCTACTCTAATATACTCCTAATGCATGAAAATAAAGTAAAGCATGTTGTAAGTCACTAAATTACCCTAGAGGGGGGGGGGGGGGGGGGGTGAATAGGGTTTAAAAATATTTCTAACTTATTTTTATTCTTACTAGAACATGCAACAAGGTTCAATAATTTACAAGGTAAAATATGCAATGAATAATTTCACTTAAATTCAACAAGCTATTTACCACAATATAAATTAAGCATGCATTAACATAAAGTAAGGAGATAGAGATATTGACATCATGATTTTTACGAGGTTCAGTAACTCCTACTCCTCGGCTCAAAGAATCCCCTTCCTTGATACTTTCCCGATCCTCACACTATGGCTCTTCCTTCGATAGGTGGAATAGTGAAACCTTTACAAAAGAGCTAACTAGCTCTTCACACAATCAAGAGAACAATCCTCCCTTGATACAATGGGCTTCACTCACCCAAGATCACAAATTTGTCTATGCAATCAATATATCACTCAGAAAACAAAAACACTCAAAACCCTAAGGTTTTTATGGAAGATAGATCAATATAAGCTCAAGTGTTTTTAGGTGATATTTCAAGAACTCAAGATATATATATTCTCACAATATATTTTCAATAAGAGAATAAGCACAAATCTTGAGTTTAAATCTTCAAAATGATAAGAGTGAAAAATGAGATTTTGATGTTTCTTGCTATCAAAAGATTTTTCAGAAGATGCTTGAGAGAAAATTAGAGATGAATAATATTTAGAAAATTTCTCACACAAGAACCTTAAAATTTCAATCCATATCTCTTTCTTTATATAGTGTAACACTAGGGTTTGGAGAGTGTATCTCACCCTAGACAATATGGAGAGTAGGACCTGAAAATCAGCAAGCAAAACCATTTCTTTTTGGGCAAAAATATTGTTTAGAAATACTTTTTCTTAAAATCCTGAAGCACCCAATCGACTGCCTACCGGCACCCAGTCGACTGCCATCATGCTTAGATTTAAAATATTTTTCCCAACGGCTAGGGTCAGTCGAATGCCTCATGAGTCAGTTGACTGCCTTAGATAGGCCAGTCAACTGCCTCAGGCAATCAAAAATGTTCAAAAACTCTTTGGTTCAGTCAGTTGGTTGGGTCCTTAACTGCCTGTCGACTGGGCACAGTCAGTCGACTACCTTGGACAGGCCAGTCGATTGCCTCATGCAGTCAAAACGTTTATAGCTCACTGGTTCATCCAGTCGGCTGGGTCCTTATTAGCCAGTCGACTGGGTCACAGTCAGTCGGCTGCCATTTCATGGCCAGTCGACTGGGTGACTCCAAGAAATATTTTTAAGGTCCGTTTTTTATCCGTTTGAGTTCGTTTGATTTATTACTTGAGCTTATAAGACCAATCAACGTATAAGATACCTTGTTACAATATTCTTACCCCGACCTATCTACCCCAGGTCTTGAGTCCAACTTTTGTTCTTTCTTTGATCTTTTTGTCCTTCTTCGAGTTTGCGCTTGAGTTTCCTTATCGCTTGTTGCTTTAATGATCTTTTCGAATCATTTACCTGTACTTGCTGAAACACTTAGCTCAAAGTCATATTAGTACCAAACACGGTTTTGAATGTTTTGTTAATATCAAAATAAGATTTATTGTTTGAAATAGAATTTCAAATCCAACAATCTCCCCCTTTTTGATGTTGACAAAACATTTCGTGTTTGCGCATAAAATGGTGAAGTATCAAGTGATACTCCCCCTCAATGTGTGCATCTTTCATTTTTATTTGCATGCTCCCCCTTAGGAAATAAATTTTGCAATTTGATACTCATTTACGTAATACATTGAAAGATAATAGAAACAACATATTTCAATTCATAATTTGCGAGTTCGGTACATGTTGTTTTACTACTACACATTACAAAAATGATAAAGCATAGAAATGAAACGAAGCATAAACAACAAACATAAAACATAGGTAACGTCCTATGCTACACAAAATAGACCTATGGCCAAACACAAACACCCTAATACATTCTCCCCCTTTGATGACATCAAAAAGGCGGAGGGTCACGGCGAAAAGTGTCCATGGCAGTGGCGATGCGGTCGATCTTGTCCTCAAGAAGCTTCATGTAATACCCCATATTTAATGGATATTTATTTCCTTAATTATTTTGGATGGCATAATGGGTGTTTAAATTATTGAATGAGGCTATCTTAGTCTTTTTAAGTCTAGTAGGTTATAATGAAATTTTGTGATCTGAAGGGCGGCAAGGTTGTCATTAGTGTTTGGGCAGTTTGGTGATTTATGCATAATACAAGGATAGTTTGGACATTTCCCTAACCCTAACATCTTCTATATAAGCATCCTTAACTTCAGATCTAGCCCCCATCTCATTTCTTCTACTACTTCTTCTTCTTCATCAATTATACCCGAAATTGTGAGGGTTGAGAGGTTGAGAGCTTAGAATTGGTTTGGATCTGTACTTGTGGTGGATTCAGCTCTACATTACAGGCAAGACATATGTTCTACTCTTCCTCTTTGTACTAAAATTTCGTAGCCTTTACTTTGTGCATCTATAATCTGCTAGATAGTATTTTTCATATATGTATATGTATGTGTAAATCATGTTCATATATGACTTTTATATATTCTGTTTATACATATATGTATAGATCCGTAGGTATATATATAGATCTTGTATATAGGCATATATGTATAGATCTGTTAGAGTATATTCATATTCATGTTTATTTATGTGACTTATATATTCTATTTATACATATATGTATAGATCCGTAAATATATATATAGATCTTGTATACATGTAGAGATTCGTGGATCTATATAGGCATATATGTATAGATCTATTAGAGTATGTTCATATTCATGTTTATTTATGTGATGATATATATTCTGTTTATATGTATATGTATAGATCCATGATCATATGTACAGATCTTGTATATAGGTAGAGATTAGTAGTCTTATATAGACATATATGTACAAATTTGTTAGAGTATATTTATATTCATATATATATATGATGATTTATATTCTGGTTATACATATATGTACAGATCTATGATTATATGTATAGATCTTGTATATATATAGAGATTTGTGGTGATATATTGATATATGCATGAGACTATGTTTATATCTAGCTATACGTACAAATCTGTTTTTACCATGTGTAGCTATACATGTATGGATTCGTGGTTATGTGTCTTGTTGGTATGATTCTGATGATGTGTATATGGTTGGAACTTAGTATAAATATCTGAGTACATAAATATTTTAGGTTTCAATGTTGACAAAGATTTCAAAACTGTTATTAGAAAAATATTGCATATTTATGTAATTGTTTTTCTCTATTTTCTTTGTTATCAGACTCTGGACATTGATTTATATTGTTATTATGTGTATCACGAATTATACTGGATTACGTATTTTCGACCGTATAAATGAATAGTTTTGACCATATAAAATACCGTATACCTTGGCGCTGGGGCGCTGCCCCAGACCCCGCCAGGGGGACGCTCAGGTAATGGTCACGCCGCCCCCCTGGGCCCCCCAGGCTCGACCTTATAAATTGTTATACGTTCCCGAATAAATATTACAAGCGAATTATTAAATTCTTAAAATCCTAAGATTTAAATAAAATGACTATGTTTTGGAAATATATAAGAAACCACAAGGAGGCTGACTATTACTGCAGTCTAACTAGTACCACGGGACATGGGTGAGTTGTCAAGTACGTGGTTATGGTACGGCATGGATTGGATGTTGTATGGAAAAATCATATTAATGTAAGAAATTTATAAACATAATTATATTAAATGGTGGTATATTAGTGACTATAGTTATAGTTAAATATATTATTTTTTTTTAATATAATTTTGGGATTAGGTGTCACTAGGAAAGGGGATGGATTTTGGTACTCTGCTTGGGATCATGTAGAGTTGTTCTTGCTCGTGGGTTTAACCCATATTTTTGTTGTTTCAGGTCCTCGGCAGTTTCACCAGCAGGGTTGAGGATTTCATATCTATCTGTCCGGTTCTATAATAGTTTCCTTCCACTCCAGGGTAGGATCCGATAAATATCATATGTTGTATTTCTTATAAGTGTGTTTCTAGGGGTCCATGTTTATGGGATTTCCAAATTGTACTGTGTGGGACTTATTTTATTTAAGGATGTATTGGGAGTGGTCTTCTTCATGTATAAGTTGTATCCTTATTTTGTTATTGTTGTTATTATTATATTTCTATTTTATGTCTTCTCTTCTGTGTTTATGTTATCAATTACTAACGCTCCTAGTTTTCTATGTATGGGCCTGGCCAACCTATGCATGAAAATTTGGGGGTGTCACACTTCATATCCTCGGCCGTCTTCCTCTGGACCTCTTCATTGCGCTTTATGATTTCCAAGATTTAGGTAAGAGTTTCGGGATTTCCCCTGAACCCAAAATCTGGAATATCGAAATCGCTACCAAGAGACGGAAAAGAAGAAGTTGGAGCGTCCGGACGAGATTCCGCGGGATGAGGGGCATCATGATGAGGATCAGATGGACCAGCCTGGTCCATAGCAGGAGCAACCCTAAGTGAGACCAATACTCCATCGGCATTCTTACCGATATGCATCTGCTTGAGATGCGTGCGGTCTAGAAAAATCGGATTGTGCTCCGTAGGCTCGTCACTGAGTGGCACACCGTTCCGACCAAGAAGATAGGATAAATGGGTAGGAAAAATGAGTGCGCCTTTCTTCTTGTGGCACTCGAGGATTGCCGAGATGAAGAGGAAGACAAGATTGACCTTTCAACCGGTTATGACACAGTAGACAAGAAAAGCTTCCATAATCGACACAAGACTCCGGCTTCCGGACTTGGGCAAAATGGAATATGTGATAATATTGTGCACAAGTCTAGCCTCGGGAGTAAGCGAGGAAGAAGGAAACTCAGCAATGGCGGTGGTGGCTTTATTTACCAAAATTACTCGAACTGCTTCAAGAGGAATAAAATCACTTGAAGAGTACCAAATAGATGGGCAGTAGTAGGAGATACCACCAGGAGGTAGCCAAAAAACAGTATTAATTACTACTTCGGTGAACTCAACTGATGTGCCCCCAACAATGGAACTAAGCTTGGTAGAGAGAAGACATGGTTAAGGTGGATTTGTCAGATTTGTGTAGAAGGCTTTGACAGCCCGCGGATAATGCGGAACATCAAGCGAAAGAAAGAAATCCCAACCCATATTTTGAAAAATATTGAACGTATTAGCGCCAATCTCTTCGCACAAGGGTTGAGTCACAATGCGACTTCGAGCAAACTTGCGATGAATGAAGTTAGTTTCGAAACGATGAATACTATCTTCATCACCAAGAAGAGCAGAGAGAGACATCGGACCAGATTCAGGTTCTGAATCAGTGTCTTCATGAACAGGGGACGAAGGTGGATGAGGTGCAGCCGAAGAGATTCCACCCCTACGGGCGCGTTTCTTGAGGCGCACAACATTGGGAGCCATGAGAGAGATGAGAACCAAGATGATTGAAAGCATTTTGAAAAGAAAATGAAAAGAAATCATGAAAAAATGAGAGAGAAAAGAGAAACTGAAGAAAAATGATGTGTATATATATGTATATATATATATGGATATATATGACTATATATGAAGAGAAGAGTGGTGATAATGGAGGAGAGGATCGTGGTGTAGTGGGAAAGTGGTTTAAAGGTGATTAAATGGCTTGAAGGAAGGAAGAAATGGGAGAGATCGTGAAAAGAGTGGAGAGAAGACGAAGAGAAAGAAGAAATAAAAACTGGGTTCGCACAGAGGCAGTCGACTGGCCATATGGAGGCAGTCGACTAGCTGAAGATGAATAAAATCAGAAAAATTCACTGGTTGATCCAGTCGACTGGCCGTATACGAGGCAATCGACTGGCCCTCAAAAAAAAAATTCGAAAAATATTTTAAATTTTGAAAGCCGAGATCGTGGACGAGATATGTGAAAATTTAACTGATTACTTCAAAATCCATGGCCATTCCTAATTCCCTACGAATTTTTGAAAACGGTTCGTCCGAGAGGGGTTTAGTAAAAATATCCGCCAGTTGATTTTTAGTGTCAATAAAAATCAATTCAATGTCACATTTGGCTACGTGATCCCTTAGAAAATGATGCCTAATCTTTATGTGCTTTGTGCGAGAGTGGTGAGTAGGATTGTTTGAGATACAAATAGCACTAGTGTTATCACATTTAATACGTACGAGATTAAAAACAAGTCCAAAATCAAGTAATTATTGCTTAATATAAATAGTTTGGGCGCAACAACTACCGGCCGCTACGTATTCGGCTTCAGCCGTAGACAAGGCAACCGAATTTTGCTTTTTACTTGACCATGAAACAGGAGAGTGACCTAGAAAATGACATGTACAACTTGTGCTTTTCCTATCCACTCTACAACCCGCAAAATCGGCATCAAAATAACTAGTGAGATCAAGTGTAGTGCCACGTGGATACCATAGTCCTAAGTTAATCGTCCCACTAAGATAGCAAAAAATACGTTTTACGACTAGCAAGTGAGATTCTTTAGGACAAGATTGAAAACGAGCACATAAGAATACACTAAACATGATATCCGGTCTACTAGCAGTTAAATAGAGTAAAATTCCTATCATGCCTCTATATTGAGTAATATCAACACATTTTCCATTTTCATCTTTGTCGAGTTTAATAGAGGTACTCATAGGAGTAATGACATGTTTGGCTCCTTCCATGCCAAATCGCTTTAGCAAATCTTTAGTGTACTTAGATTGGCTAACAAATAAGCCATCCAAGCTTTGCTTGATTTGCAACCCTAAGAAGAAATTCAACTCACCCATCATACTCATTTCAAATTCGTTTTGCATACTAAATGCGAAATCTTTGCAAAGAGAAGTATTTGTGGATCCGAATATAATGTCGTCAACATATATTTGGATAATCAATAAATCATTCTTGCCATTTTTTCTAAAGAGAGTGTTGTCAACTTTGCCTTTAGAAAATCCTTTTTGAAGTAAAAAGTCACTAAGCCGTTCATACCAAGCTCTAGGAGCTTGCTTTAACCCGTATAAGGCTTTAGATAATTTGTAAACATGATTTGGAAAAAGTTCATTTTCAAAGCCGAGTGGTTGCTTTACAAACATTTTTTCATCTATAGTTCCATTTAGAAAAGCACTTTTGACATCCATTTGATAAAGAATGAAATTTCTAGATGATGCAAATGCAAGAAGCATTCTAATTGCTTCTAATCTAGCTACGGGTGCAAAGGTTTCATCATAGTCAATGCCCTCCTCTTGATTGTAACCTTGAGCTATCAATCTTGCTTTATTTCGAATAATCACTCCATTTTCATCCTTTTTATTTCGAAAAACCCATTTAGTGTTTATTATAGTTCGATGTGTGGGTTGAGGGACTAAATGCCAAACTTGATTGCGTTCAAATTGATTTAGTTCATCTTGCATAGCCATGATCCAAGAATCATCACATTGAGCTTCGTGGAAGTTCTTGGGTTCAATATTAGACACAAACGCCATGTGGTTGCATAAGTCTCTAAGTTGAGATCTTGTGCTAACACCTTGTGAAAGGTTACCTATGACTTGGTCAAGAGGATGGTTGTGCACAATCCTCCAAGATTTAGGAATGGAGCAAGTCAAGTCATCATTAGATTGATTTCCAACTTCACTCTTATCCATTTGTCTACTTGATGAGTTAGAGGTATTGAGATTATTAAAACTATCCTCAATTCCTACAACTTCATCATCATCTAGGTTAACCTTAGGTGAGGGTAGAGGTAGTGATTCATCAAAAACAACATGGATAGACTCTACCATGGTTAAAGTCCTTTTGTTAAAGACTTTAAAGGCTCTACTAGTTGAGGAATACCCTAAGAAAATTGCTTCATCTGATTTGGAGTCAAATTTTCCCAAGTTATCTTTATCATTTAAAACGAAACATTTACAACCAAACACTTTGAAATACCCAATATTGGGTTTCCGACCATTCCACAACTCATACGGAGTCTTACCCAATTTCATTCGGATGATAACTCTATTTATAACATGACAAGCGGTGTTTACCGCTTTAGCCCAAAGACTTCGGGGAAGGTTATGTTCATTTAACATAGTCCTAGCCATTTCTTGTAAAGATCTATTTTTCCTTTCAACTACCCCATTTTGTTGAGGAGATCTTGGAGCCGAGAAATCATGAGATACACCAAATTCATCACATAATTTCTCTAGATCTTGATTGTCAAATTCTCTACCCCGATCACTTCTAATTTTCTTGATTTTCAAATCTTTTTCATTTTGAATGACTCTATAAAATTTATCAAGAATGGAGTGACTTTCATTTTTATGAGCAAGAAAGTGAACCCAAGTAAATCTAGAGTAGTCATCTACTATAATAAGTACATAGAGTTTCCCGGCTAAGCTAGCCATTCTCTCCGGACCAAAGAGGTCTATATGAAGTAACTCTAAGGGTCTAGAGGTGGTGATATCTTTCTTTCTCTTGAAAGATGATTTCACTTGCTTACCTATTTGACATGCACTACATATTTTATCTTTTGAAAAATTAGTCTTCGGGAGGCCTTTGACTAATTCATTTTTTGACAGACGTTGAATGAGG
Source organism: Cornus suecica (assembly GCA_963922005.1). Taxonomy (NCBI): domain Eukaryota; kingdom Viridiplantae; phylum Streptophyta; class Magnoliopsida; order Cornales; family Cornaceae; genus Cornus; species Cornus suecica. The sequence goes on along the minus strand of OY998246.1, from coordinate 6,329,578 downwards.
TCCATACTAGCATGTCCTAAGCGTCTATGCCATAACCAACTATTTTCACTCGATGTGACAGAGCACTTAACATCTTGTTCATTTAATTCACATAGCAACATAGTATATAAATTTCCGTTTCTCTTTGCATTGAACAATTATTTTCCATCTTTCTCAACTATGCATGCATTTGACCTAAAGATAACATCATAACCTTTGTCACAAAGTTGGCTAATACTAAACAAGTTATGCTTTAAACCATAAACTAAAAGTACGGTATCTATAGCTAGAGAATGAGATATACCAATAGATCCAATTCCAACAATTTTGCCTTGTGAGTTGTCTCCAAAAGTAACGCTTCCTCCTTCATAATATTTTAGAGACATGAATTTTGATTTGTCCTCTGTCATGTGCCTTGAACATCCGCTATCAAGGAACCATCTTTCTTTTGAGGCGGACTTCAAGCATACCTACAACACAATGTTACGTGACTTTTATTGGTACCCAATCTATTTTGGGTCCATTATGGTTAGAAAGAGATGCAATAGTTCCTTTAGGAACCCAAAATGATTTAGTTACCAAATTTTATTTTGCACGTAGAGATGCAATGGTTCCTTTTGGAACCCAAAACATTTTTGAGACACTTTTCTTCTTCTTTCTTAGAAAACATACATTTGCTTTATGACCTCTTTTCTTGCAATAATAGCATGAGACATGGTTGTAATCAATAGAAGATGATAATGAAGATTGTTTTGAAAAAGTATGCTTTAATGATTTTCTTTTCTTCAATAAAAGTGCATCTTTGTTGAATGCATTATATCATAAGCCACATTTGTCAAAAGAGTTTCTATGTCTTCCTAGCATGATGCTCAAGTTTTCTTTTCCTTTTGTGAATTTAGCTAAGATGTTTATTTGATTATCAATAGTCTTTTTCAATAAAATATTTTCCTCTTCTATCTTCATACTTTTGTCATTTGTTGCATTTACATCAACTATGGTGTGACAAGTAGAATTACATGAAGATTAAGATTTCTTGAGCAAACTATGTTTCTTTGCTAGTTTTTCAAACTCATCATACAAATTTTCAAATGCATCTTGTAATTTATTATGAGAAAATAAAAGTTCATCATATGACAAAATGGAATTATCTAATGCATGTAAATTTAAATGTACCTCATCTTCATTTTCCATGAGGCGAAGATTTGCAATTTCCTCACCATTTTCTTCCTCATCCGAATCACAAGAGTCATAATCATCCCATGTTACATTCATGGCCATTTTGTTTGGCCTCTTCTCGTTCTCCTTTTTGGGCTTGAAACATTCATTTCTATAGTGCCCCGGTTTACCACAATTGAAGCAAGTAATGGACTCCTTCTTGCTTGTCTCTCCTCTTGGTTCGTTGCTCTTTGAGAATCGCTGACCTTTAGCTTTCTTTCGTTGAAGAAATCTCTTGAATTGTTGAGTGATCAAGGCAATGTCTTCATCAACCTCTTCTTCTATTCTCTCATTTTCTTCACTTTTAGTTGAAGCTTGCAAGGCTATACCTTTTCTAGGCTTGGCGTCTTCTTCACGAGATTTTAAGGTAATTTCTCATGTAAGGAGTGACCCGAAAATCTCATCGAGACTCATAGTGCTAAGATCGTGTGCTTCTTTAATAGCCGTCACCTTTGCATCCCATTTAACCGGAAGGCTTCTAAGGACTTTGTGTGCCGCATCGGATCTAGGAATAATTCTACCAAGATGCTTTAGTCCATTCAAAATATTAGTAAAACGAGACATCAAAGAATTGATATTTTCATCTTCCTTCATGGCAAATAGTTCATATTCATGCATGAGTATATCAATTTTAGATTCTCTAACTTGAGTAGTTCTTTCATAAGTAACTTCAAGTTTATCCCACATTGCTTTGGCCGTGGAGCAAATAGAGACTCGGTTAAATTCATTTGGACTTAAGGCACAATTTAAATTAACCTTAGCTTTGTCATTAAATGACATAAGTCTACGCTCATCATTATCCCATTCGTTGGGCAATTTGGGAATAGGTTTTCCATCAATCACTTTGGTAATAGTAAAAGGTCCATCGACAATAACTAGCCGAATTTGATAATCAATAGCTTGAAAAAAATCTATCCTTCTAGTCTTCCAATAACTATAATTTGAACCATCAAACCATGGGGTCCTATTGTTAGATTGTCCTTCTACACGAGTGACTATGTTTGAGGACATGATCGTTCTCTAGGACGGTTAAGTCTAAAACAAGTAGAGATTAGGCTCTGATACCAATTGTAAGTCACTAAATTACCCTAGAGGGGGGGGGGGGGGTGAATAGGGTTTAAAAATAATTTCTAACTTCTTTTTATTCTTACTAGAACATGCAACAAGGTTCAATATTAATTTACAAGGTAAAATATGCAATGAATAATTTCACTTAAATTCAACAAGCTATTTACCACAATATAAATTAAGCATGCATGAACATAAAGTAAGGAGATAGAAATAGAGATATTGACACCGTGATTTTTACGAGGTTCGGTAACTTCTACTCCTCGGCTCAAAGAATCTCCTTCCTTGATACTTTCCCGATCCTCACACTATGGTTATTCCTTCAATAGGTGGAATAGCAAAACCTTTACAAAAGAGCTAACTAGCTCTTCACACAATCAAGAGAACAATCCTACATTGATACAATGGGCTTCACTCACCCAAGATCACAAATTTTTGTATGCAATCAAAATATCACTCAAGAAACAAAAACACTCAAAACCCTAAGGTTTTTATGGAAGATAGAACAATATAAGCTCAAGTGTTTTTAGGTGATATTTCAAGAACTCAAGATATATATATTCTCACAATATATTTTCAATAAGAGAATAAGCACAAAGCTTGAGTTTAAATCTTCAAAATGATAAGAGTGAAAAACGAGATTTTGATCTTTCTTGCTATCAAAAGATTTTTCAGAAGATGCTTGAGAGAAAATTAGAGATGAATAATATTTGAAAAATTTCTCACACAATAACCTTAAAATTTCAATCCATATCTATTTCTTTATATAGTGTAACACTAGGGTTTGGAGAGTATATCTCACCCTAGACAATATGGAGAGTAGGACCTGAAAATTAGCAAGCAAAACCATTTCTTTTTGGGCAAAAATATTGTTTAGAAATACTTTTCCTTAAAATCCTGAAGCACCCAGTCGACTGCCTACCGACACCCAGTCGACTACCTCCATGCTTAAATTTAAAATATTTTTCCCAACAGCTAGGGTCAGTCGACTGCCTCAAGAAGGCCAGTCGACTGCCTCATGAGTAAGTCGACTGCCTTGGATAGGCCAGTTGACTGCCTCAGGCAATAAAAAATGTTCAAAAACTCTCTGGTTCAGTCAGTTGGCTGGGTCCTTAACTGCCAGTCGACTGGGCACAGTCAGTCGACTGCCTTTGAAAGGCCAGTCGACTGCCTCATGCAGTCAAAACATTTATAGCTCACTGGTTCATCCAGTTGGCTGGGTCCTTATTGGCCAGTAGACTGGGTCACAGTCAGTCGGCTGCCATTTCATGGCCAATCGACTCGGTGACTCCAAGAAATATTTTCAAGGTCCGTTTTTTATCCGTTTGAGTTCGTTTGATTTATTACTTGAGCTTATAAGACCAATCAACGCATAAGATACCTTGTTACAATATTCTCACCCCGACCTATCTACCCCAGGTCTTGAGTCCAACTTTTGTTCTTTCTTTGATCTTTTTGTCCTTCTTCGAGTTTGCGCTTGAGTTTCCTTATCGCTTGTTGCTTTAATGATCTTTCCGAATCATTTACCTGTACTTGCTGAAATACTTAGCTCAAAGTCATATTAGTACCAAACACGATTTTGAATGTTTTGTTAATATCAAAATAAGATTTATTGTTTGAAATAGAATTTCAGAGCCAACACATGTCTATATTAAATCGTCAAGGCACGACCTGTGTCAACCTAGGGTTTCAAGTTTCATTACCACCATTGTGTAGAAAACCATAATTAAGCATCCGAGTTTCTGCTCATATTGAATAATCATAGTTGTGCAAAATAATATATTCGTTCTATCTAAGACAATAATTTAGAACAAATATAACATTTTATATTGTAAATCAGTACGATATCTTAACTACTACAGTCATCACAGTATGGTCAATAGTTTCCTCTCTTTACAATTGAAAATAATGAAAAAACTACATTACTTGGCTAGGGTTTTGCTAGAAAACCCTATATACTGAGTTAGTTAACCATGGAAGATGGTGACTGCATCGTTGATGTAGAAACACTCTCCATAGTTTTCTTCTTCAGATCTCTAGGTTTGAATATGACTCTCAACAACAGCAAGTTTGAATGAATAAACCTCCTTAAATGAACGTCTCCCCAAAACCAATCTTCTGAATCTCCAAATCATAACTCTTCTCTTTGTATATATAAACAATGGTATAGAGATGCCATTTTCAGTATTTTCACTCTAAAACTCACGTAAACCCTAACTTCTCATATATATAAGTGTATATACATGTATATAGATGTCTGGAGTCGCATACATGTCTTCCAATTAAGTCGGGGGTGAAACAGGAAAAATCCATGAAAAACCACCAAAAGGTTGCCGCACTTACGCTTCAAGAGTAGAGGTCCTACGCTTCAAGTGTAGCAGGCCTATGCTTCAAGTGTAGGTCCAAGCATTAAAATATGATTTCCATCCACTTTTTGAAACTAGAAGCGTAGGCAAAAACGTAGGTATTTTGGGAAAAATCATTTTTCTCCGTGAATGCTCCAAAACAACTGTCTTGAACCCACGATACTTTTTGTTGAAGATGACGGCTTCTGAAAATGCCATTTTTGCCATCCGGGAGCCATTTTTGTCTCGGACTACCTCGTTAACTCTTCTCTTGGATATAACGAACATACTTTTCAGTTAATTCACCAAAGTTAGCTCAATTTCTTCATTAAACTCCTAAAACATGCCTTAACAGGCAAACGCAATAAAAATACCAAATAATGGAATGAAAAGACATAACAACAGTAAGATAGGGACATAAAATGGATACTTTTGAGCACCTATCAATTACCTCAGGCATGGGGCCTTATCGGAGAATAAAGTAGAAGCTCTAAAGATCCGGATGAATTCAGCCTGATACTCAATCATAAGAGGGCAGCTCTGTCGAAAATCATTCACAGGTCCGTATTTAAAATGCGTAACCCCATTTGAAGCAAGGGTAGTAATAGAGGAGATCCACAGTGGGTCATATGGGAACCACTCTGGAGGAAGATCTCTGGCTCACAAAATACTCTCCCAATGATAATTCTGGCCTTATCTGTCACGAGATGCCAAAGACTATGTCCGAAGGTGCAAGGCGTGCCAAATGCATGGAGATTCTATCCTTCGGCCACCAAAGTTCCTAGACCCTACTGTGGTCCCTCACTTCTTCGCTCGATGGGGAATGGATATTACGGGTCCACTCCCGAAGTAAATATGACCGATGTCTTATGTCCTTCTAGCCACTGACTACTTTACAAAATGGGTAGAAGTCGAAGATTATCCAGTAATTAAAAGCAGCTATGTTATAAAATTCATCTGGAGTCACATAATATGTAGTCGAAGGGCCTTACTGTCTTCATCAAGCTTTAAATTATATGCTTGGATCAGGTAAAACATCTGCCATAGGAACACAAGTGTTACACAGTCAGTAGATGATAGGTGCTCAATATTGGTCATTATTGTTTTCTGTTTTATTTTCATTAGTATTAGATAATTCACAAAATCATACTATTTTTGAAAAAATATAATTCAGTGTTTTTAAACTATTGAAGTGAACAATCCTCATCTCTGTGGGATCGATATTCTCCTACTCAAGCAAAACTATATACAATTGATATGTGCGCTTGCAGAAGGGTAAAACCTAAAGTGTCGTTAAGGTGTCATTTTTAACCACATATTTTCACACACCTGACGCCCATCAAGTTTTTTGCGCCATTGCTAGGGACTTGGCATTGTTCAATAGCTTTAGTAGTTTATTTTCATTACGTAATTGTAGATTAAAGCTAAAGTTGAATTTTTTTTTGTGTGATTTTCAGGTATAATTGAATAGCGTGAAAGGAAAAGACAGTTGCTGAAGTTGTGTCTAGACCCTTTATGAGTTTCAATTTTGCTTGGTTTTTGCATTTTATTTTTAGCTTTGCTTTTTGTTCATAGTTTAGATAAGTTTAGAAGTAATTTAGTTAATTTTATTTATTTTAAAAATAAAAATAAATAAATAAAAAATAAAAAAGTAAAAGTTTTTAGTGTATGTTCGAAAGATCGATGCGTTCAAATTCAAATTATGAGTTAGTTGTATACGACCCGGAGATTGAAAGAACTCTAAGGCGTTTACAAAAATCTATCGAAGAGCATTGTCATACAGAAGAGGTCAAGATGGGTGATGAGAGAGTCAATCCACGAAGAGGACCAGATACCTCATTGAAGGGATTCTACGCATTGGACGCGTATGAATCGTATGTTGAATTTCCTAACGGTAGAGGACCAAAATCATTTTGAGATCATGACGAATGTGATCAACATGCTCCCAAAGTTTTCTGGTATCAGGATAGAAGATCCGTACTAGCATGTCAATGAATTCTTAGAGGTAGCATCAACCGTTAAGTATCATGGTTTGACTAAAAATGATTTAAGAGTGTGTCTATTCCCATGGTCTTTAAAAGACAAAGCAAAAAGATGGTATATTAAATTGACCTAAGCAACTAAACTTGACTGGGAAACACTTAAGCAATAATTCTTAGAAAAACATTTTCCCATAGGAAAGACTTTAAAAGCCCAAGATGCAAGTAAGCGATTCAGACAGTTGTCAGGAGAGCAATTTCATGATGTGTGGGAAAGGTACAATGAGATTTTGTATAAATATCCCCACCAAAGGTTTTCTGATCAAGATGTTGCTAGAAATTTTTACATGGGTCTAGGTGTAAAGCATAAAAATTTGATAGATGTCTCTACATAGGGTTAGTTTACCTTGAAACCCACAAGAGAGCTTTTAGAGATGTTTGATAACATCAGTGAAAATGCCCTTCAGTATGAATCTGATTTGAGGTCTAAAGGTGAACTAGATAAAAGATCGGAAAAAGGCATTTGAGGTTAATCATGATATGAAAAATCCAGTGGCATTGATAGAGGAGAGGTTAGAGCGATTTGAAAAAATTATTACCCAAATAAGTCATTCTCCTAAAAGAGAAGTTTATGAGGTTGAACCAGATTATTCTCAAAATGAGTGTGAGGACATAATAGCCGTTAATGTCAATGCAACATGGAATTACTCCAATAATGCCCCATTCTCCAACTCATACTCTCAAAATAATAGAAATCATCCATTCATGTCCTATAAGTCCACAAATGAGGAGAATCTTCCATAAAAAGTTCAACAAGGACAATGGTCCAATTCTCAATCCAATTTTCAACCAAGACAATAATTTACCTCGCAGCCAAAGTTCCAATAGGGCCAACAATCATTCCAATCTCAACCAACTATACTGGCTCATAATTCTCAATTAAATTTCCAACCCAGACAGCCACCTAATAATTCTCTAGCTTTTCAGCCATTCAATAACAACCAAGTTATCCAACCATTCCAATATCAGCTCTAGCCTCAAAGAAACCAAGCTCCACCACCCGGTTTTCAAAATAACAGGATATAACAGACCTTGGTGGACCTCCAAAATCAGATGGGTGTTCATACTCAAGCACTAGCCCAAATCACCATGCAGTTAGAACAAATGGCAAATTAGAGAAATACTAGAGATCTAGGTCAGTTGCCTAGTCAGCCTATCGCTAACCCAAAGATTCAGCAAGTGCAAGATCTTGGATCATTTACAAATGATATTCACGAGTCTGTTCAAGCAATTACGACTCTAAGAAGTGGAAGGGCAGTGGAGAGCAGAGTGGAGGAAGAACATGAGAAGAGGCTGCGTAGAAGAAAAGAAGCTGAGCAAGCTCAAAGGAAGGAAGCAGAAAAAGCACAGCAGAAAGAGGTTGAGAGCAAATAGGCTGAAGTTTAAACAGATAAACTTCCAGTAGATAAGAGTGTCGACGAGACATTGCTTAATGAGTCAGACATGGTGAACTACGAGGAGGCACCGCCATTTCCTCAACATCTTAGAGAACCGGCCAAGTATGGGAAGATGAAAGAATCTGATATGTTGGATACGTTCCGACAAGTCAAGATTAATCTACCACTTTTAGACGTGATTGCCCAAATCCCACCTTATGCTAAATTTTTCAAGAATCTTTGTACGCAGAAAAGGAAAAATAGAACAAAGAATCCGAAGAAAATACTATTGACTGAGCAAGTGAGTTCATTGCTGTTAAGCAATACTCCACAAAAGAGGAAAGATCCCGGTGCTCCCACTATTTCTTGTGTTATCAGTGACCAACAAATTGGTAGAGCCCTTATTGATCTAGGTGCGAGTATTAACTTACTTCCTTATTCAGTTTATAAATAGCTAGGGTTGGGAGAGCTCAGTCCCACAGAGGTTGTACTGCAGTTTGCTGACCGGTCTATCAAGCAGGCGAAAGGAATTTTGGAAGACGTCATAGTTCAAGTGGGTAAGTTTTACTTTACAGTTGATTTTGTAATCCTGGAAACGGAACCTGTCCCGGACTCAAAAAAACACATCCCAGTGATCTTAGGCAGGCCATTTCTGGCTACGGCAAATGCGTGCATTAATTGCCAAACCGGAGCCATGGATCTGACCTTTAGGAACATGAAAGTCAGAATGAAAGTGTTTGAGGGAAGCCATCAATTACCTGAGTCTATGGACTATTTCCAGATAGATGAGTGCGATGAGGTAGATAATATTATACATGATTTTGCGACTCAAATTTTGGAGAAAGACGAGCTTGAAGAATTTATGGCAAATGAAGTGCCGAATGAAGAAATCGAAGATTGGGATGCGTATATGGAATGTCAGAACAAGGAGTTGGATAAAATTGAGACTGTGTTATACACGCAACCTTGGAAGCAAGAGCCAGTGGAACCACTCCCAATAGTCTCAAATACTCCCCTAGTTCCATCACTTACAACTCCGCCTGTTTTAGAACATAAGGAGTTGCTAGAGAAGCTAAAGTATGTTTTCTTGGGACCCAACGAAACTCTTCCTGTAATTATTTCATCAAAGTTTATGGCATAATAGGAATCGAGTCTGATTGAGGTCTTGACCAAGAATAAAGAAGCGATTGGGTGGAGTGTGGCTAATTTGAAAGGTATTGATCCATCAATTTATATGCATCAAATTTATTTGGAAGATGAGGTGAAACTGTCAAGGGAGATGCAACGAAGATTGAATCCAAACATGACGGAGGTGGTAAGAAAAGAAGTAGTGAAGTTACTGGATGTGGGAATCATCTACCCGATCTCTGATAGTAAGTGGGTAAGCCCAACTCAAGTGGTCCCAAAGAAGTCGTGAATTACAGTGGTGCCCAATGAAAAGGGTGAGCCAATTCCTCAATGCACGACTATGGGGTGGCATGTGTGTATCGACTACAGAAATCTCAACTTTAACACCAGGAAGGATCATTTTCCATTACCATTCATCGATCAAATCCTGGAAAGATTAGCCAGAAAAAGTTACTACTACTTTTTGGATGGATATTCCGGCTATAATCAAGTGGAATTTGATCCTGCAGATCAGGAGAAAACCACTTTCACTTTTCCATATGGCACATTCGCGTACAGACGGATGCCTTTTGATTTATGTAATGCGCCAACGACATTCTATAAGTGTATGATGTCTATCTTCTTTAATATGGTAGAAAATTTTATGGAAGTGTTCATGGATGACTTCTCAGTCTTTGGGGCAACCTTTGAAGACTGTTTGAGGCATTTAACACTAGTACTTGAAAGGTGTAAAGAGACCAATTTAATTCTTAGTTGGGAAAAGAGCCATTTTATGGTCAAGAGGGAATAGTACTTGACTGCATTATATTAAAGCAAGGGATTGAGGTCAATAAAGCAAAATTCGAGCTGATTTCAAAATTACCTTCTCCCACGTCTGTGAAATAGATACGCTCTTTTCTGGGCCATGCCAAGGTTTATCAAAGATTTTAGCAAAATTGCCCGGCCATTATGCAATTTACTGGCTAAAGATGTAGTCTTTGTCTTTGATAAATTATGTCTTCATGCCTTTGAGGAATTGCATGCTAAACTCTCATCTGCCCCAATGATATGTCCACCGGACTGCCCTCTACCGTTCGAGCTGATGTGTGACGCTTCAGATTATACATTTGGAGCTATGTTAGGGCAGAAAAAAGACAAATTGCCATATGTGATTTATTATGCCAATAGAACTCTGAACGAAGCTCAGATGAACTACACAACTACCTAGAAGGAGTTGCTGGCAGTGGTGTTCACCTTGGACAAATTAAGGTCGTATTTGTTGGGAACCAAGGTGGTTCGCACTAAAGCATTTGCTAACCAAGAAAGACTCCAAGCCCAGACTAATTCGATGGATTCTGTTGCTATAAGAATTTGATTTAGAGATCAAAGATAAGAAGGATACGAAGAATGTTGTAACTGATCATTTATCAATAATTGTCGTTGAGTCCATAAAGGACGATACTCCTCTTAAGGATTAGTTCCCGAATGAACATCTGTTCAGTATGGCAGTTATGGAACAGATACCGTGGTATGTAGATATTGTCAACTATAAAGCCATAGGTAGAATTCCTAATGGATGGTCTAAGCATGAGAAGGATCGTTTTTTCAGCCAAGTAAAATTTTATATCTGGGACAATCCGCGACTGTACAAATATTGCCTAGATCAGATAATTTGTAAATGTGTTCCAGAAAGTGAAGTTTAAGGCATACTGACATTCTGTCATATGCTAGAATGTGGAGGGAATTTTGGTGCACAGAAGATAGCTCACAAAATCCTATAAAGCGGTTTTTATTGGCCCACCATATTCAAAGATGCGTTCGAGTTTTGCAAATCTTGTCTGAGATGTCAGAAGTTGGGATCCATATCTTGACAAGACATGATGACACCGAATCTTATTTTGGTGGTTGAGTTGTTTGACGTATGCGGCATTGACTTCATGGGACCATTTCCAAAAACCGGTGATAATCAGTAAATATTAATGGGAGTTGATTACGTTTCTAAATGGGTAGAGGTTGTTGCCATGTCACATGCGAATCAAATTGTGGTTGATCAGTGATGACGGCATCCACTTCGACAACCAGTTTCCTTCGGCCTTGTGCAAAAAGTATGGTGTCACTCATAGAATTGGAACGCCATATCACCCACAGACGAGTGGTCAAGTGGAGGTTTCGAATAGGGAGATCAAGAACATTATTGAAAAGTCGGTGGATCCTGATTTGAAGAATTGGCTAAAAAGGTTAAATGATGCACTATGGGCATACAAGACCGCTTATAAGACACCGATTGGTATGTCACCATACAGATTGGTCTATGGTAAGGCGTGTCATCTCCCTATAGAACTCGAGCACAAATCATATTGGGCAATCAGAAGATTGAATTTTGATATCAAAATATCGGGTGCTCAGAGGAAACTCCAACTCGCAAAGCTTGAAGAGTTGAGGAACAACGCATATGAGAATTCTAGAATATATAAAGCCCAAACCAAAGCATTCCACGACAGACATATTAGACAAAAAAGCTTTGAGCTCGGCCAGAAAGTGTGGTTATTCAATTCAAGACTCAAATTGTTTCCCGGTAAGCTCCAATCAAGATGGGATGAGCCGTACAGAATTACTAAGGTTTACCCCCATGGAGCGGTGGAACTTGACGACCCTGACAACAGAAAGCGATTTGTTGTGAATGGTTAGCATTTGAAGCATTATATAGAAGTTGAGCCGATAGAAAGTGTTGTTGAGACAATTGATTTAACAGAACTGGTACTGGAGCCAGAAGATTTTGATCCTGAGTACTGATAGGCGGCAACGTCGAGCCAACGCCGTTAAATATTGGTACTAAGTGATAAAATAGTAGTTTTTGATCTTAGTTTGTAGTTGTAAAATAGTAGTTTAATTTGGTTTTTGTAAAATTTTAAGATCGAGTCTGAAATAGTCATAATCATTCGGAGGGGTATTTTCGTCCACGAAGCGCCAAATTTTGACGAATCAAAGTCAATCAAGTCAATAGTTGTGATAAGGGAGGTTAGAGTGTTCAGGAATCAAGAATGAGGCAACAAATGGCTGAAGCTAAAAATTCAGCCTTGGGACCTACGCCCAAGCATAGGTCACGAGAGTGTATATATACAGTCCCGCGACTTTTCACTTCAAAATTCACTTTTCTCCCTCTCCTATCCACTAAATCGACTCCCGTTCGTTCCTAAAGCCGAATATCGATATTTCTTATCATTACCAAGCAGTAGATCATCATATTAGTGAGCGGTGTGTACGGATTCACGTGAAGAACTCAAAAAATCTTCAGAATCCAAATTTGGGGAATTTTTGGTTTTTTCGCGATTCGGTAAGTTTTGATCCATTCTTTTGGTTTCGATTACTTAATATAACTATTCTAAACTAGTATTGATGAACGAAACCGATCAAAATCGTGTTTTAATCCATTCTCAAAAAGTTGGGTTTCCGACTTCAGATACGGGTTGAATATCAAATTTTTGAGATGAGGTCTTGTTTAATCGTCGTATTAGAATATTTTAGATATAGTTTTGAGTTTGATTCGGTGTTCAGACATTTTTTTGCTCATTTTTGAAAAAATCCGAATTCTGTAGGAATAGCTCGCGCAAAAGGAACGAGGAAGTCTGCTGACGGAACATCTATGTCGGGGATGGTAGTACAGAAAGACAGATCATGGTCACTACCCCTGGAGAGGTCGCGGCCTGTACGCAGTAGTACCCGGGCACCGATACCGTTATATTTTGAGCCGGATTCATCAGATGAGGAGGCTGAGATGCCAAGTGCACCAATAGAGGGCATTGAGTTAAATTTGAGATATGATCGGATGATAGTTCCACCTGTTGCACCGAGGGCACCATCATGACCCCAGGCACAATCTATAGTCCCTAAGCCATCACCACCACCACATGAGTCAGAGACATCCGATGAGCAGACTACCGAGAGTGGTGATAGTGAGGATGGGCAGGAAGAGCATGAGGAAGAGTTGGAGGACGTTGAGCGCGGTGAGGTGCCATATCCTAAGCTAGTAGTTGATGGTGATGAGGGTGACCTCGTTTCTTATAGATGGAAGCACTCCACGGTCTCCAAGGAGACGTTGATGACCCAGGCTTTGAAGAAGGGGTTCCAACATGAGCGCACTTTTGTTATTGGAATGGATAGAGCCAGTTCCACATTGGACCATAGGCGTACTGAGGGAATGCAGATTATTATCGATCCTAACCCCAGCTACACCACACATTTATGCTGACATGATTAGCGAGTTCTAGCTTCATATGAGGCATTACAACAGAGGGACTTGACTAGTGATAATGGTGCAGAGACGGGAGTTTGAGATTACTCCCGAGAGTAATGCTGCTGAGTGGGGTATTCCATACGAGTGCCCTGCAGAGCTAGAAGTGTGGTTCCTACCTATGACAGATCCACTCCCACCACTTTATAATATGGTGAAACTGCAGACCGAGGGGCAGTGGGCTGATAATAGGCGTAATGGGACCAAGAAGTCCAACTATCATCCGATGCTTTGGCTTTGAGATGTGATAGTCCGGTCCAATGTGCTACCACATAGCCATCAGACCATGTGCTACCCGCCATTTCCGGCGTTGTACTATGCTTTCGAGTTCGGTCACTGGTACTCTATTCCATACACCCTTTGGCAGACTTTGTTCTGGCATTATATTCACTTACGACGGGAGAACAAGGTCGGGACTGCCAAGTTTCAGATGGTTATTCCCTGCCTTATGATGAAGTTGATGTTTGATCAGGGATTACAGATAGATGTTGAAGATAAGTTTGCCGACGCAGATTCGGAAGGGAGCGTGGAATAAGGGGTGGATCAAGAAGGGTCCAGCGACATATGCTCGCCGATGCAGATTCGGAAGAGTTTTACAGCCAGGTGCACAGGAGGATGATGCAGAGCAGGCTATGCTGGATAAAATGCCTGAGGTGGAGGTGCCACAGGCTGAGGATGCTACTTTAGGAGGTGATGCGCCACAGGCCCCAGCTAGGGGTGTTGTTATGATGACTCAGACTTAGTACGACTAGTTGATTGGACGTATTGAGGGATTGAAGCGCTCATTTATAGAGGAGAGGTAGGCCCGACAGTGTGAGCACCATGAGATGATGGATTTGTGGGATATTATGATACGACATATGTAAGTGACAGTTCCACCACCACAGCCACCTCCGGATGATGTTATGTAGTTTAGTTTTGGTTATTTTATTTTATTTTGTTTTTAAATTTTCTTGTTTTAGCTGTCCACAGTAGAGATCAATCGTAGAGCGGAGAGTCAGTGTTCGATCTTTTGTGACCGCTTTAACGATTATCTCCAATTGTTTGTGATATTTTTGCTTTTGTATAAAATGATAGTTTTTAACCTCTTTTATTGATGTGCGTGCCTTATCATATTTATTACATTGAGTATGTGTGATTTTATTTTCGCAATATGAGGACATGTGTGCGCTTAAGTTTGGGGGGGTGTTTGTTATTAAAAAGAATGTCATTATTCTACAAAAAAAAAAAAAATTGCCCAATTGTACCCTACGCCCAATTGTAGGGTGGTACATGGGTGGGTCAGAAATTTTGAAAAATTTATCTATTTTTGGGATGTTTTGGCATGTTCTGTACTTATACTTGTATTTAGATTTGTTTAAGATATTTTTAGGAATTTGTGTAGAATTTTTGTATAATTTTTAGAGTAACCCTAATCTGACAAGGAAACTGCAAATAGAAGTTGGATTAGATATTTCTTCCCTTTTCCTAGTCAATTAAGGGTTTTAAATCATCTTTCTCTTCTAAATCTACTCCATTCATCTATAAATACATCCATAGGGTAGACACAATTCACAATTCTTAAGGAGTGAGCATTAGATTGTGTATTATTTTTCTATTTTTCTTTTATTCTTTCTATTTCGAGGAGGGTTAGTATGGATAATGCTAATGAAGATTATTCTGACCTGGAGGAATTTATAGAAGAGATGGAACCATATGTGGTCATGAAGAGTATGAATAATAAATCTATGAGTAAAAAAGGAAGCCAAACCACACCAAAATTGTTTTTGCAGTGTCGATTGCAATTTGAAGAGGTATTTCATCCGGAGAGGATGAATCGAGTTTTAGTTGCACTCGGAAGGAAAATCCTTAGAGAACGGGGATTGAAGAGTTTAGAAAAACTGACAGGCAAAAAGGTGTATCCGGGCTTGGTCCAAAAATTCTATGAAAATATGATAATTTCGGGACCGCCAAGATTTGAGGTGATAAGGGCTAAAGTGACTCAGTGGAGTGCTCCTGTTGTGGTTGGAAGAAGAATTATTACCGATACATGAATATACCAATCGGTACTCCGGTAAACTTACAAGGAATATTGAAGGAACATCCTGTAGTATGGCCACATAAGGATAAGGAGATGGTTCGGGAATTATGTGCAGTATCAGATCCGAAAGATAAAACATGTGATAATTGGTGGTTAAAGTCAGATCTACTTTTGGATTGTGTCGTTGCAGCTCAACTTTAGCCTAATAATCGAACAAGTGCAAGAGATCACACTATGCTTAGAACTTTGTATGCTCTAACTCATGGGTATGAAGTGTGTGTTCTAACATTGATGATGGTGGAGATGTCGTATGCTCGAGCAATTGTGAGTAGAGAATGAGCAAGGGCTGATAAATGTGACTATTATCTTCCATACCCGTTTTATTTATCAAAGATCATTGCTGAGCAGTTGGCTGATAGAATGAAGGAATTAGATGAAATGGGGTGGACATTTATGAAAACATATCCGGAGGAAGATTTAGAGAAGTTGAAAGAAACTGCAGATTGTCAGATATGGTTGAAGAGTGTCGTGTCGAGTGATAAAGAAGAAGAGACGAACTAGGATTTAGGTTTAGGATTTTTAGGTTATTTTATTTGTTGGGATGGTAGACCCTTAAGGCCACGTCTTTGTTTCTTTTATTTTTATTTTAGGATTGTAGGACCTTAAGGCCAAATCAGTTTTTTTATTATTATTTTTGTCATAAAAAAATTCAATAAAAAAAAAAGAATCTTTGATTCATTGAAAACATGTGTCGATTTCTGGATATTATGATGAAATTTATTTTCCATTGCTATGATTGGGTATGTGTGCTTTGTTGAGGATATCTTCAAATGATCCAATTCAAGTTTGGGGGAGAGGATTCGTATTTTGCTTTGGAATCCAGAATTGAGCTTCAAAGGTAACTGTATATGTTCTCCTATTTTATTTTTGACCATGAGGACATTGTCTGATTTAAGTTTGGGGTTGAGGGTATGGTATTACAAGGAATAAATGTTTTTGAGAAAAAAAAATTAGAACAATTCTTTGTTTTTACACATGAATGTTTAGCATTTACAATTTGATTAAGTTTGTGTATATGATGCATGAGTAGTATGTGATGTGATGATCCCGCTAATGAGAGTAATGATTAGATCAAGTTAGTGAAGTGATATGGTTTACATGGGTGAGTAATTAGAGAAATTAAAATTAAGAAGGACAACTTTGACCTATAAACACAAACACGCATTCACTATGAGAAATGGGTTGATTTTTTACTATGTAGTTGAAAAATAATTTTGCCGCAATAAAAGGGGAGTTGTTATGGTTGAAATAAAGAAAATTGAAAAAACGTTTTCGAGAAAATAAAATGCAAAAAATAGTTCTTTGATCTGAGTAACCGGGCTATGGTATAGCTAATATCATTGTTCGCTTTTAAAGGGGAGAAGACTGATGAACATAAATCACATGGAAGAAGCTCGGGCCCAGTTGGTCGTGACTAAAAATCCTAGCTGGAAAGTCCGGAGACTTAGAACGACAAAAAGGGATGAAAAGTGGAAAGATGGAAATGGTACGTTTTTAGTAAAAATGGCAAAGTTTGATCAATAAAGTAGGAGAAAAGAAACTAAAATATTGTAGTTGAATGTTCACAAAATCATGGAAGGTTGTCTGAAATTTACGTAGAAAGTAGCAAAATCATTCATTTAAGTGGGGACCATTCATAACACGAAACTTGATATAATTGTTGTTTGGTAGTGAGTGGGAATATTTGCATTCATATTATCTTGTGTGTTGTATCATAACTTATTTGACTTGTGTGTGTGAACTCATGAATGCATAATTTCAAAAGAATTGAGATGTTTGTAGGTACCATTACTAGAAACGTTTACGAGGCTTCACTCGTCCACTAGGGGTAACCTAGGGGTTTAAAAGGGT
The DNA here is from genome assembly GCA_963922005.1 of Cornus suecica. Taxonomy (NCBI): domain Eukaryota; kingdom Viridiplantae; phylum Streptophyta; class Magnoliopsida; order Cornales; family Cornaceae; genus Cornus; species Cornus suecica. The sequence goes on along the minus strand of OY998246.1, from coordinate 6,312,227 downwards.
TGTTACACGTGCTAAGTGTAATCGTGACCCTCACGAAGCAAGTGATTAGGTTAGAGTAGATAGGTTAGATAGAATAAGAATCATCACAGTCAGTTTTCTCTGAGTTTATTAGTAAGGGACTAGCAATATGTAAGTTTGGGGGTGTGATAGGTGCTCAATATTGGTCATTTTTCGCTTCTATCTTGCATTTGTTATTTCTTTACATTTCGTTACTTGGTATTTTTTATCTCGTTTATGTGTGTAAGCATGTTTCAGGAGCTTAATGAAAAAACATAGCTAATCTCGGTGAATTAACTGAGTTCGTGTTCGTTTCTATCTCGAGAAAATAATCAAGAGGCATACCAGAGCAAAGAAGAGCTACCAAAGGGCAAAATGGTCATTTCCCGACATCGTTATTTCACGGAAGGGCAAAAACATCATTTTCAGACATTATTACTTTATCCAAAAGTATCGGGAGTCAAATGCGACCATTCTAGCTCAAATATGAAAAGACAAGTTTTTATACAAAAGATGCATCATACCCTACGTCGTCAGAGAGAAAAATAGGCAATTTGGACCTAAGCTACGCTTTGGTTTTGGACCCTATGCCCTAGACCTACGCCCAAGCGTAGGTCAGTAGTGCAAACTATGCCTTATACCTGGTGTGTTTTAAAATATTACTCCCAAGTGCACGAATCAATTGTAGTTTAGGTTATGCAAGAACGAGGTCGAACACAAGGGAATGCTTTAAAAAAACTTAATTAAACTCAAATTAATCTAAAACTAACCTATTTTCTCAAAGTTTGTTTGTTGAAGTGATTTTTATACTAATCATGCAATATCGAAATACAAATAATTAAAGCGAGAATAATAGGGAAAAAAAATACTAAGGTATCAGAATCTACCACCACTAATCCATAAACTTCTAATTATTCCTTTATCAATTCCAATTTTAGAGTAGTAATTTAGAAATCAATCTTATTACTTTATCAAGATTTAACAATAACGTACTTATGAAATATATTTTCAAGAAATAGATTTTCCTTCGCTTTAAAGTGTAAAATTCTAAGCATCATATGTACGCAATTTAATGGATCACATAAGATCAAAGATTTTTACTTATAAACTCATCAAATCCAAGCTTGATTAATTATGATAAGAATTCTTAACTACTATAAATACATGATATTTATAGTGAAAGGAATTTAAAAAAATTAATACTATGGAGCGAAAACCATAAGCATTTAAACCATACACATGGAAATTGATAAAAGACTACAAGGAATTTATTTCATAACTGGTGGTTTCATCTTCAACCTTAGTTGAGGATTTAGTTACACATGTTTAAAAACAAAATAATAAAGTAAGAACAATAAAACCCGGAATTGAAGATAAATTATTCTCCTTTTTGGTGTCCTTCTTGCTCTCCTCATTCTTCTTCCTCTTTTCTTTATTTCCTTCTTCAAGATGTATCCATATTTATAGAGAAATATTGGAATCAAATTACAACTTATAAAGATAAATCAAATATTCTTTTCTTTTCTTTTTCATAACTTTCCATCACATTTTGTTCTTTTTCCATGTGCATTTGAATCTTCCAACTTTCATCCATGTGCATTTGATTCATCCAACTTTCATTCATGTGCATTTGATTCATTTCTCACTTTACACCTATAAATGAAAGACATAAATGTAGATGTAATTTAATGACATTGAAAATGATTTATTCAACAATTTTATTATAAAAATTAAGTTTTGTGCATTTATCATTATTATACTTCTAAATTAATTAAAATAAATAATTTTACCTACTAACAAATATACATTTGGGGATAAAATATGTATGTAAAATGGACTTATCAAATACCCCGAAACCTATATTTTGCTAGTCCTCGAGCAAAACAAAAAGAAATAAAATTCTAATTACACCATTTTCGCTGGTTGTCTCGATTACATTTAGCATATGCAATAAGCCTTTGAACCCCTAGGTTTCCCCTAGTTGACGAGTTATAGTCTCATGAGGGTTTCCAGTGATGATACCCACAAACATCGATTCTCGTGAGGGTTGGATATACTACCCATAACTTCTCAATTTTTTATAATCACGCATTCATGCATTCACATACTCATCAACCAAGTCATGATATAATGCACAAGATATTATGGATGCAAATACTCCCTTTCACTACCGAGCAATAACTAATCTCGAGATTCGTGTCATGAATGGTTCCCACAAAAGTAAAAGATTTCGTTACTTTTTACTCCCAATCCAGACAACCCTCCGTGTTTTTGTGAACATTCTACTATGGTATTTCAATCTTTCTTTTTCTACTTCATTGATCAAATTTTGCCAAAAAATTATTACTTCCATCATTCCACTTTTCATCCATTTTTATCTTTCTAAGCTCCGGACTTTCCAGCGAGGATTTTTAATCCCAACCAACTGGGCCCTAACTTCTTTATTGGGATTTATGCTCATTAGTTTTCTCCCCTTTTTACGCGAACAATGATATTAGTGATACCAAGGTCCGGTTACTCAGATCGAAGAACTACTTTTTGCATTTTATTTTTCAAAATAAATTTTCAAAATTTTCTCCATTTCAACTATATCACCTCCCCATCTCCCATTTATTGTGGCAAAATTAATTTTTCAACTACATAGTCAAAGATCAATTGTTTTTCCCATAGTGAATGTGTGTTTGTGCTTATAGGTCAAAGTCGTCCTTTTCGGTTTCAATTTTACTAATATATTCACCCATGTAAAACCATATCACTTCACTTAGCTCGATCTAATCATTACTCTCATGAACGGGAATATCGCATCACATACTACTCACACATCATAAACACAAACTCAATCAACTTGTAATGCAAAACATTCATGTGTGAAATTTTTTATTTTTTACTTTTTCTGAAAATTTTCCATTTTTCTTTTCAAAATTAATGAATTACAAAATAACAAATTAGACACCATACCCCCAAACCTAAACTCAACATTGTCCCTAATGTTGGACAAACTTATACTTTGTAAACAAAAATACAATAGTGAAAAGGTATTACATGACTCATGATAGGTTGATATGGTCAAACTTGCTATCAAACAACAATAAGTTGTTAAAATTCAAAACAAAAATTAAAAATAAAGTAAAAAAAATCCTAAAATAGATATGTACAACAAGACCACATAGGTCAATCCTGATAAACAGGATCACTCAGAAAGATCTCCTCATTTTCTTGAGAAAGTAACTCTAAAAATGGTTTCAAACGCTGACCATTAACTTTGAACACATCACCATTTTTTGGATTTTCAATCTCAATGGCTCCATATGGATGAACAAATCGAACAATGAACGGACCAGACCATCGAGATCTCAACTTTCCTGGAAACAAATGCAACCGAGAATTATAAAGCAAGACTTTTTGACCAGGTGTGAAAGTTTTCCTAATAATGCTTTTGTCATGCCTTATTTTCATTTGCTCTTTATAGATTTTTGTACTCTGGTAAGCATCATTTCTAATTTCCTCAAACTCATTCAATTGAATCTTCCTATGGACTCCTGTTTTGTCAAGGTTAAAGTTGAGTTGTTTAATAGCCCAAAAGGCTCTATGCTCTAACTCAACTGGGAGATGATAAGCTTTACCATACACCATTCGGTAAGGAGACATTCCAATGGGGTTCTTAAATGCAGTACGGTATGCCCACAGTGCATCACTAAGTCTCAAGGACCAGTCTTTCCTATTTGGGTTAACCATTTTCTCCAAAATGTGTTTAATCTCTCTATTGGATAACTCAACTTGACCGCTAGTCTGGGGATGATAAGCGAGTGCAATTTTATGGGTTACACAATATTTTCTCATTAATGCTTCGAAAACCCTATTGCAAAAATATTTCCCACCATCACTAATAATAGCATGGGGTGTACCAAAACGTGAAAAGATATTATCTTTCAAAAACTTGACTACCACCTTGTGATCATTAGTTTTACATGCAATTGCCTCAATCCATTTAGACACATAATCAACTGCAACAAGGATGTACAAATTGCCAAATGAATTAGGATATGGTCCCATGAAATCAATGCCCCAAACATCGAAAACTTCAATAATCAGAATTGGGTTTAAAGGCATCATATTTCGACGTGAAATACTCCCTAACTTTTGACATCGCTCACATGCTAAGCAATAAGAATGACAATCTTTAAAGATTAAGGGCCAGTAAAATCCAAATTGCAATTTCTTTGCAGCGGTTCTCTTTGAACTAAAATGACCTCCACATGCATGATCATGACAAAAGGATATTACACTAGTTTGGTCACAATTGGGGACACATCTTCGAATAATCTGATCAGGACAATACTTGAATAAGTACGGATCATCCCAAAAGAAGTGACGGACCTCAGATAAGAATTTGGATTTATCTTGCTTAGTCCAATGTGAAGGCATTTAACCTGTGACAAGATAGTTCACAATGTCGGCAAACCAAGGTGACTCAGATACAACAAAGAGTTGTTCATCAGGGAAAGACTCAAGAATAGGCATAGAGTCTGAGGATGTCTCAAGAATGGGCCTAGACAAATGATCAGCTACTACATTTTCAGACCCCTTCTTATCTCGAATTTCTAGATCAAAATCTTGTAGCAATAGGATCCATCAAATTAAACGCGGCTTAGCATCTTTTTTAGAAAAGAGATACCTAGGTGCAGCATGATTTGAGAAAATGAGGACTTTAGACCCTAACAGATAGGACCTAAACTTGTCTAATGCAAACACAACTGCTAACAATTCTTTTTCAGTGGTAGAGTAATTCAGTTGTGCCTCATTCAATGTCTTACTTGCATAATAGATCACATGGGATAACCTATTCACACGTTGCCCTAACACAGCTCCAACTGCATAATCCGATGCATCACACATAATCTCAAAAGGCGCATCCCAACTCGGTGGCTTCATGATAGGTGTTGTGGTCAACAATGTTTTGAGTTTCTCAAAGGCTTTCAGGCATTCGTCATCAAAGACAAAAACAACATCTTTAGCAAGTAAATTGCAAAGTGGTCTGGAAATGCTGCTAAAGTTTTTAATGAATCGATGATAAAATCCCGCATGACCTAAGAATGACCTAATCTCTTTGACCGTACGTGGCGGTGGAAGATTAGAAATCAGATCAACCTTAGCTTTGTCAACCTCTATACCATTCTTTGAAATAATATGTCCCAAGACAATTCCCTTTTTCACCATAAAATGACATTTCTCCCAATTTAAGACCAGATTTTTGTCCTCACAACGTGTAAGCACGAGTTTCAAATGAATGAGACATTCATCAAAGGATGAGCCAAACACGGAGAAGTCATCCATAAACACCTCAAGAAAACGTTCTACCACATCAGAAAATATGCTGAGCATACACCACTGAAAAGTAACAGGTGCATTGCATAATCCAAATGGCATACGTCTATAGGCAAATGTTCCAAAAAGACAAGTGAATGTGGTTTTCTCCTGATCCTCAGGTGCAATAGAAATTTTGTTATATCCAGAATAACCATCTAGGAAACAGTAGTACTCATGACCGGCTAATCTCTCAAGCATCTAATCGATAAAAGGAAGTGGAAAATGATCTTTCCTAGTAATAGAGTTCAACTTCTTATAATCAATGCACACTCGTCATCCAGTGGTCATTCGGGTCGGTACTAACTCATTGGCATCATTTGTGACTACCGTGATACCTGATTTCTTAGGCACGACCTGAACATGACTTACCCAAGAACTATCTGAAATAGGATATATGATCCCCACATCTAACAACTTCAATACTTCTGCCCTAACGACCTCTTTCATGTTAGGGTTAAGCCGTCTTTGCATTTCTCGCGAAGTTTTAGCATTTTCCTCAAGATGGATACGATGCATGCACACAGATGGAGATATACCCTTAATGTCTGTTATAGTCCACCCAATAGCCGATTTATGCTCCCTAAGGACATTTAAGAGTTTTTCCTCATGTTCTTTATTTAACTCAAAAGCAATGATGACAGGAAGACTCTTATCTGGACCTAAGTAGGCATACTTCAGTTCAGAAGGTAAAACTTTCAGATCCAATTTTGGAGGTGACTCAACAGATGAGACATGTTTAGATTCAATTAATGAAAGGGGCTCTACCTTGGCTTTCCAATTCTCAATGTCCATAAAAGGGACAGAATCTAACAAGGTATTCACTTATTCACAAGCACTAACCAGATCAAAATCACACCCAAAGTGATTTAGACATGCCTCTAAAGGATCATCAAAACTTCAATGTTCAAAAGTCTCTTATACTAGACTCTCTATTAGATTCACATCACTCATATCCTCAGATTATGATGGTTGTCGGCTCACATTAAAAACATTAAGCTCAACAGACATGTTTCCAAATGAAAGTTTTAGAACACCATTCCTACAATTGATTAAAGCATTTGAAGTGTCTAGGAATGGTCGACCAAGGATAACAGGAATTTGGCTATTGGGATTAGCCACAGGTTGAGCGTCTAAGACTATGAAGTCTACTGGAAAGAAGAATTTGTCAACCTGAATTAACACATCCTCAATGATACCGCGAGGTACCTTGACTGAACGATCTGCGAACTGTAGCACTACCTTTGTGGGTTTCAAATCACCAAGACCAAGTTGCTCATACACAGAGTATGGCAACATATTTACACTCGCACCCAAATCAAGCAAAGCTTGCTCAATTATCTGGTTACCTATTGTACATGAGATTGTAGGACAACCGGGATCCTTGAATTTAGGTGGTGTGCGGTGCTGGATAATTGAGTTTACTTGCTTTGTAAGAAAGGCTTTTTTATACACATTCAATCCACGCTTAACCGTACACAAATCTTTCAAAAACTTAGCATAAGAGGGGACCTGTTGAATTGCATCGAGGAATGGAATATTGATTTTGACTTGTTTGAATATTTCCATAATCTTTTTGTAATGATGCCCCTTATTAGGCTTTTGGAGTCTTTGAGGAAATGGTGCAGTAGGAACAAAGTTCCTAAATGAAGGTTTTACTAGAGAATTGCGGACAAGATCGGGAATTTGGACTTTTGGGTCAACTTGAGATTCTATTTTGTTTTCCTTTTCTGGTTCATGGCTACCTTTCACAGTTTCCCTTCTTGGAATTTTGACTTGATTATCAACTTGTTTGTCTGACCTTAGGGTTATGATTGACTGGACTTGATCAGTTGGACCAGAGGTCGACTGTTCACTCACATGATATTGACCCTTTGGGTTGGGAATGGGCTGACTAGGAAATTTTCATTTTTCCCTCTCTCCTACAACAGTAGCTAACTGACCAATCTGCGTTTCTAATTTAGAAATCGATTGACTAGTTTGCTGCATGAATTGTTGTAAGGTATCTTCAAGTGTTGGTTTCCTTGGTTGTTGGGGGACATAGAAGGATATGATGCTGGTGGTTGCCCTTGGGATTGCATATGTTGTATACCCGAGTTGTTCCGAGGCTGATTTTGACTCCATGAGAAATTAGGATGATTTCTCCAATTGGGGTTGTATGTGTCAGAATAGAGACTACCAAATGGTTTCTTATAACTGTTTAGTGCATTAGCTTGTTCAGTTATACACTCATGGAATGATGCTATAGAGGGACACGTCTGAGCAGTATGAGATGGACTCTCACAAAGCTGACATATCTCACTAATAACATGGACTGAAGAACTTTTTCCATTTTTCATCTCTATAGCCTCCACTTTTTTGGTGAGACTAGTTATCCTTGCACTCAAATCAGTTCCCTCACTAACCTCATAGATTGCTCCCTTTTTGGTATCCATAGACATTGGTAAACTTTTTATCTCAACCCTCCCTGAGTATTCCCAATGTTGGGAACTCTCAACTAACGCATCTAGAAATTTCCAAGCCTCATTCTCATTCTTAGACATGAAATCTACCCCACCTCGTGACTCAATTAGTTGACGATTTTGAGCTGATAATCCATCATAAAAGAATTCAACTAAGCACCATTTTTCAAAACCATGATGGGGACACTTAAGTAACAAATCATTGAATGTTTCCCAATACATGTAAAACTGTTCACCTTCTTTTTGAGCAAATTCCATGATATTTCGGCGAAGGGAATTAGTTCTATGTCTAGGGAAAAATTTGGTGAGAAATTTTTTACAAAGTTCATCCCAAGATTTGATTGATTCTGGTTCCAATGAATATAAGCAAGACTTGGTTTTCTCTTTCAAAGAGAACGGGAATAACCTCATCTTAATTGACTCTTCGGGAATATTATGAAAATTCAAAGTGGAACAAATCTCTAAAAATTCCTTAACATGAAGGTATGGGTCTTCAAAGTTCGAACCTCTAAAAGTCGGAAGTAAATTGATTACTGTTGTCCGTATCTCCAAATGGGCATGTTGTGTAGCAGGCAAGACAATACAATAAGGATTTGTGATATGTGCGGGAGTATAATAATCCTTAAGGGCTTTCATTTCATTATGTTCTCCCTCCATCTTGACTTCAATGATCTCTCCAACACTAGAATTCCTTACACCTTCTCTAAAAGTTCTCTCAATTTCTAGATCTAAAGGTGTCAACTTTGATTTCAGAGATCGACGACCTAACATGCACTAGGAAAACTCCATGACTCAACAAATACACTACCAAAACAAGTATTTTCTTTACCTTAAATTTAATTCAAGTGTAGTAATTTCTATTTTTTTTTTAATTTCCTATATGAGATATTATTAGGACTAATTCCAAAATAATCTTCACCTAGTTAGACAGCTCCTACTCCCTTTCAGAGAAAACTAGTGGATGACCAGTTAAGGACCATCAAACTAACAACGAAGTAGTTCCCAGGAAAGTGTGGCGAGGCACTAGGCCTGCTTAATGTCGCGTCAGCCACACTCCTAGACAGAACTGTCCTAATTAGAAAGACAAAATTAAAAAAAAAAAAAAATTTCTAAACAAAACAATAGCTTAAAAAAAAAACTATACAGTTTTTTTTTTTGCTACAGTAGCCGAAATGCTACAGTAGTTTTTGAATTTTTTTTTTTTTTTATTTTTTTGAAAATTGTTGTTCGAAATAGTAGATTGAAGCAAACAGAAGCTTCTAAAATCTGTTTTTTGTTTTTTTAAAACAACTAGTAGAAGAATTAAATCAACTTCAATTTAATTAGTTTCTTGTTGCGATTCCCCGGCAACGGTGCCAAAAATTTGGTGTGTTTTAAAATATTATTCGCAAGTGCACGAATCAATTGTAGTTTAGGTTATGCAAGAACGAGGTCGAACCCAAGGGAATGCTTTAAAGAGAACTTAATTAAACTCAAATTAATCTAAAACTAACCTAGTTTCTCAAAGTTTATTTGTTGAAGTGATTTTTATACTAAACATGCAATATCAAAATACAAATAATTAAAGCGAGAATAATAGGAAAAAAAATACTAAGGTATCGGAATCCACCACCACTAATCCATAAACTTCTAATTATTCCTTTATCAATTCCAATTTTAGAGTAGTAATTTAGAAATCAATCTTATTACTTTCTTAAGATTTAACAATAACGTACTAATGAAATAGATTTTCCTTCGCTTTAAAGTGTAAAATTCTAAGCATCATATGTACGCAATTTAATGGATCACATAAGATCAAAGATTTTTACTTCTAAACTCATCAAATCCAAGCTTGATTAATTATGATAATAATTCTTAACTACTATAAATACATGATATTTATAGTGAAAGGAATTTAAAATAATTAATACTATGGAGCGAAAATCATAAGCATTTGGTACACATGGAAATTGATAAAAGACTAAAAGGAATTTATTTCATAAATGGTGGTTTCATCTTCAACCTTAGTTGAGGATTTAGTTACACATGTTTAAAAACAAAATAATAAAGTAAGAACAATAAAACCTGGAATTGAAGATAAATTCTTCTCATCTTTGGTGTCCTTCTTGCTCTCCTCATTCTTCTTCCTCTTTTCTTTCTTTCCTTCTTCAAGATGTATCCATATTTATAGAGAAATATTGGAATCAAATTACAACTTGTAAAGATAAATCAAATATTCTTTTTTGTTCTTTTTCATAACTTTCCATCACATTTTGTTCTTTTTCCATGTGCATTTGAATCTTCCAACTTTCATCCATGTGCATTTGATTCATCCAACTTTCATCCATGTGCATTTGATTCATCCAACTTTCATCCATGTGCATTTGATTCATTTCTCACTTTACACCTATAAATGAAAGACATAAATGTAGATGTAATTTAATGACATTGAAAATGATTTATTCAACAATTTTATTATAAAAATTAAGTTTTGTGCACTTATCATTATTATACTTCTAAATTAATTAAAATAAATAGTTTTTCCTTAAAGGTTTACCCTAAACTTTGGACTTTAGAAGGTCAAAATGAGATTTAATATAAAATGGGGTCTTGAGGTTAGCGGGCGCCTTCAAAAAACTTAAAACATGCATCCCCAACTTGTCATCACACACCCCATAAAAACATGCCCCTGAATGATAAGGTTTGAAATAGGGGAATATGTGTTGGCTAAAAGCCTTGGGGTTGGGAAGTTTGCATTGGGATGTCTCCAGTTCCCATTCACCAGAATCATCTTCTCTTTCCATCCCTTATTAGACTTTACAACTCCATCACACATCTTTCTCCTCTGATAAGGAAAAAGATTAAAACGCCCCTTAGAGTCCTTTTGATCTTGCAACTTATAAGAAAACAGGACCTCTGCCAATCCTCAGTCCAGATCCAGATCCTGATTGAGCAGTAGGACCATGGCTAGCATTCTAAAGAAGTTTGGCCCGACCTGAAGCTGGGCCAGGCCTAAGGTAGACAAAGCCAACAAAAAGAAAGGGTGAATTAGAAATCGAAGGATCTATAGATGGTAAGAAGAAAGCAAGATTTGGTCATCCCTAACTCCTTCACCCAGTCTAAAATCCTTATCCTTGGGGTAATGCCTTATAATCACCCCATCAAGAACCTCGAGCTTCTTTAGAACTGCGTTTACCCTTTTTTAGCTATCAAGGGATCAGCGGTGATATGTGTTCCGGATCTCCTTACAGCCTGACCCCTAATTGGAACAGTGACCAACCCCACCAGTACCAACACGTTGGGTGACCTCCGAAGAACTGGATCTAACTGTCCTAACCACTTCGACTGATGGGGAACTGAGAGAGGCATCAGGGTCAACAAAGGAAGGAAGACGATCACTACCCGATCGGGTGTCGTCACTGTTAGACATGGTGGCAAAAGGAAAAACTTACACTAAAATGAACTCCGGGAAGATTTCGACAAGGATTGATGAGTTTTCCGATGAGAAGTTGCAGTTTCTAGCAAAAAAACGTCTAGAAAGATGATTTTCAGGGAGTTCCTTTTTGCTGAGAGGGTAAAAATCACAAAGTAAGAAGCTTGCAAGAAGTGTAAGGGAGAGTTATTTATAGGGGGGTTGAAGACGAATACCATAAGTCATGTGCACAAGTAACGGGGCATTGAGCCGCCCTTTCAGCCACCCGCATGAAAATCTAGGCCACGATGGCCACGAATTTGAATTCAAATCATGAGGACAACTATCCTCATTTAATAACCCTGCCATGTCATCTGACAGAGGGGATGTATCAGCCTACCACATGTTACTCTTGGCTATGGGCTTTAAGTGTTTGAAAACGAAAAATCAAGAGGGGTCTGTGTACATGTGGGATTCTTCAGGCCCACCAAGCCTTTAGCCCACGAACCAGATGACCCATCATGGATGACTAAAGCCCACTATAAAGGCACATCAACCGAAATATTCTAGAATAAACTTGAAGAGCCCTAATGGGTTCAAGGCCCAAAAAGGGAATGTATATAAGGAAAGAAAAATCTGAATAAATTATTCAATTTCTTGTGTTGTACATTTTTTAACATCTACAATAATTATTTTGGCTAAATTCCTGTTGATTTCAATATTTTTAGTAAAGGAAAAAAAATTGTAAAATAACTGAAGTCGGTTAATAAATTTAAAAAGGCCCTCACTAAAAAATATAACTCACAATACAAGAATTTGAGAAATCTAGTTAGAATGTATTATAAATCGGCATTTTCTTTTTCCAATCTCGGGTACAAAAAGTGCCAGAAAAAATATTGTTAACAATTGTTGGGTCAAATTAAACAATGTGCACGAGATTATATCCAACTTGGAGAAATATTAAAATACACATTAATTGTTATATATAAGTGGGCATATTATACAGAACATGATCTTGATTTGTAACTCCCTACTCCTAGTGCATTGCATATTCGTAATGCAAAGAAAAATAATGACCACATACAGAGTTTCTATCTACAATTTTTTTTTCTTTAATTTTTCTGAGAAAAAAGGGAATATATAGATATTACTTTGAACTATGGTTGGTTGGCAAATTTTGAAGGATTTTTTTTTGGTCATTATGTTCTAGGACATGATCTGACCTATGCCTTTGTGGCCAAAATTTCTTTTTCCTCTATCCCTGTGAAACTATACTATGCATTTACATTCACAAATTGTATAACAATAATTGCCTATTGGGGAGCCCAATCTTGAAAGTTGAAACTTTTGGTCCAATGTTCTTGCAGCGATGGCGATCAGCGGTTGCCCGTACCATGTTTTTTTTTTCCCCGTGAATATATATATTTGGGCAATTGTTTCTGGCAAGTATATGGCTTGCAACCAATAGAGAGCTACTCTCTTGATTTAGCAACACATGAAACAACCATGATAGTGTATGAGATATAATATATTATTATTTGAAAGATAGATAATAATAGTTTTTGTTTTTATTTTTATTATATAAATTCACATAATTGTTCAAATTATATCAACTCTCCTGTCTTAACATTTCTTAAGCCATATTTGACATAGTTTCTGCTTATAGCTTTCTGCAGAAGAAAAAAAGAAGCAAAAACTGTTTTGAGAAGTTGATACCCCCAACTTCTTTAAAACGTTATTCCAAAGCCCAGAAGCTCTTTTAAAATTTTTGTCAAATACCATTCAAAATATTTTTTTCCTTCAAGAAGCCAAAAACAACGTTTGAAAAACCAATCTAAACAGGGTCTTAGCCATTTCTTCTTTCTTCTTTCTTTTTTTCTTAAAAAGAAAAAAATAAAAAATAAAAAACTTCAAAACGCTACAAGTTAAGTGTAACGGGTGGATGTTTTGCAGTTTGACACAAAAACTTAAGTTATTGGTGAGAGTGAGACTAATATCCACACATTTACTTTCTCATCTGAATCCGATGTAGGACAAAACCTCCAATATTCTCTCTCATCCAAACCCGCGCAACGCCTTTGTTGCGGTTGGACCACCCTGCCTGCCTGACTTGGACCCGAACTCAATCCGGATAGCGACACTCAAGCGGGTGTTTGGCGTGACACTGGATCAAGGACGGGGTCTGACTCTAATATCAACTATAATGGGTGAATGCTTTGCGGTTCTACCCAAAAGCTTAAACTACGACCTTATGAGTGAGACTAACATCCACCATTTTATATAATCATTTATTTTTCCATTTAGATCTGACGTGGGACAAGACTTCTAACATCAAGGCAGTTAAAAACAATTGGCCTTATAACATGGGTATTGTAGTATTGACATCACGTTTTTGTCACTAATAGACCTTTAAATGAATCGGATTTGGAACAGATCTGTCATGATCTGGATTCGAATCCGATAAGCATAATAAATATCCGATAATGCGACGAATTTTTGTTTCCTTAATCCATATCTGATTTCTTTAATATTCGGATATTTTATCTAATAATCCGATCCGATTATAATTTTTTTATAAAATAAAATCAATAAATAATATTTATTTTTATTATTATTTTATGAACATTAAGAATTAAATTATCTATTTATACTTATAATGCATGTTCATGACAAATATGAAAGTTAAATAACAAATAAAAAAATTAGAACATAATTAGAGATATTCACTATCATATACAACTAATAACATAATTATATATTATACTACATTTACTACTCAATATTTATATGGGTGAAAGGTACAAAAACCCCCCTACACTATCAGGAATGTGCAAATAACCCCCATGTAGTTCAATTTGGGCAATTAAGTCCCTATAGTATGGCAAAAATGTGCAGAAAGACCCCTGCGACACTCTTCAGGGAACTTTTCCGGCATAAAAAAAGGGCATGTGCGTTTCACATGCTGTTTAATTTTATAAATACCCAAAATGCCCTTGTATTATTACCAAAATACCCTTCATTTAAATTATATATGTGTATAATTTAAAGGGTAAATATCACTGACACCCCCTCAAAGATACCCTAATCCCACATAGACCCCCTCGATATTCACTATTCCCAATCAGACCCCTTCAAAATTGAATTTTGTCCCACAAAGACCTCCTCCGTCTCCACGCCGTTAAATTCTGCCGTTAACCACCCTGTGAATTGTCTATTTTGCCCTCAAAATGATATAAAATGACCTACATATCCTTCTTCTTCTTCAATTTGGGTATCTCAAAACCCTAACCCTAATTTATATATATAGAGATATTGGAAGTGGGAAATTGGGAGAGAGAATGAAGATTGGAATTATATATATTGCATACCCACATATACATATATATATATATATCTGTATATATATTCTGCTATATATACCCGTATATATATATATAGCTGTTATATATATACCCGTATATATATATATATATATATAGTTGTTATATATATACCCGTATATATATATATATATCCGTATATACCCGTATATACATATATATATCCGTATATATATGTGTGTATATATATATATGTATAGATCTATATATATATGTGTGTGTGCGCTGTGTGCAGAGAAAGGGAGGGATGGGTGTGTGTGTGTGTCTGTGTCTCTGTGTGTGTGTGTGTGTGTGAGAGAGAGAGAAAGAATTAAATAAAATTTAAATATTTTTTTAATTTTATATTTATTTTCGAATTTAGTTTTTTTTTTTTTGAAATTTAATATATATATATTTTGAATTTTATATTTATTTTCAAATTTTATAATTTTTTATGTTTTTTTCGAATTTTATAATTATTTTCGAAATTTAATATATATTATTTGAATTTTATATGTTTTTTTTTTATTTTATATATTTGTCTTGAATTTAATATGTTTTTTTAAAAAAATTCAAAATTTATATATATTTTTTATTTTATATTTATTTTCGATTTTATAATTGTTTTCGAAATTTAATATATAGTTTTAAATTTTTATGTTTTTTGCGATTTTTATATTTATTTTCAAAATTTAATATGTTTTTTTGAAAAAAAAAATAATTTCGAAATTTATATATATTTTTAATATTATATTTATTTTCGAATTTATAATATTTTTCAAATTTTAAAATATATTTTGAAAATTTAATACAATTTGTTTTGAATTTTAAATATTTCTTTCAAATTTTATATATTATTTTTGAACTTTATAATTTAGGTATGTTTTTTGAAATTTAAATATTTTTTTGAATCTATATATTTTTCCCCTTTTTATATATTTTTTTCTAAATTTTTATATATTTTCAGATTTTAATATAATTTTTCAAAATTTTATATATATTTTTTAATTTTATATTTTTTTTTCATTTTCAGATTTTATATAAATTTTTTGAATTTTAAATATTTCTTTCAAATTTTATATATTATTTTTGAATTTTATAATTTATATATTTTTTCAAATTTGATATATATTTTTTCTAATATATATATATTTTGGGCATATGGGTAATTTCATATTTTATATATTATCCTAATGTAATAAGTGAAACTTTAGGGGGTGCTACTGCAATTTACCTTTTTTTTAAATATATATCAAAGGGCAAATTAGTAATTTCACAATAAAAACGTCAATAACCCTAACGGCCGTCTGTCAGAGGGGATTCATGTAAGAATACTCAATATCGAAGGGATCCGTGTGGGATTATGGTCTCTTTGAGGGGGTGTCGGTGGGAATAATCCTAATTTAAATACATAAATGACTGTTCGTTCGTTGTTTCTCCAAAACAATCCTCAATGTCACTGCTCTGTAAATCAAAATTGAACTGAAGGGAGCAATCTAAACGACATTGACGGTTCTAACCTTGATATCAATAATTGGGGGTTGAAGAATGTAGCTGGTGGCCATTGAAGTCAATCTCTGTACCACTTTTTGTTGCAATCCCAAAACCCTAATGCTATGCTGTAATGGGGAAGATTGGCCCAGTCAATCTTCTTTTATTGATACAACAAAACAATCTCTTAATACATTTATTTATTATGGTTATTCTCCAAATCTCACCGCACATCTCCATCACAATCGATACAGATTATATAGAGAGAGAAAGTGCAAGACTTCTAGAGAGAGAGAGTGAAATCTGTATTCCCTTTTCGTCAATACCAAAAACCTAGATAATATTAATTCTAACAAACATCGAACAATCGATTCCCAAATCGCTCTATCTCTCCTTGTCTCTTCAATCTAGTTACAGTGGTTTTTTGATCTTCTACAAATGGAGGGTTTTATCTCATCATCCATTTCTGTGAAGCTCTGATTTAGGGTTTTAGAGAGAGAAAGAGGGGTTCGATCCGCCGGAAATGGAGGGCGATGGTGGTGGTGGGTCAGAAAGTGAGAAGAAGCCAGCGGCGGCGGAGGGAGAGAGCAAGGTGAAGCGGAAGATGAAGACTGCTTCACAGTTGGAGCTTCTCGAGAAGACCTATGCTGGTGTTTTGATTTTCTCATTTTGCAATTTATTTTTTTTGGTTGTGTGTATTGGTTCATTGCTCTGATTCGTTTTGTTGTGATTTTGACTTTTGATTTTTGATTTTTTTTTTTTGTTTTGTTTAGTGGAGACTTATCCGAAGGAGGCTTCACCCCATTCATATATGTATTTAATTAAAAAATAAAATAATAAGAGTATAATAGTAAAAGTACAAGTCCGTTACCGGAAAATGGCTTAAAGAGGTCAAAATGCACTTTTATAAAATATGTGTGTGTTTTAAAACCTATAGGGGAGTTATTTGCACATTCCTGATAATGTAGGGGGTTTTGTGTCTTTCACCCATATTTATATATTAATAAATAACATATAAATTTAAAGTATAAATACTAAAATATTGAAATTATTCACACTTTTAATAATAGTATAGTTGATCCATCAATTATTAATAAATAGCAAAATAATTAATAATTAACAATTAACATATATATATATATATATGTATAGTACTAAATATATGCACATAAAAATATCAAAATTATATTAATATATATATATATATATATTATATAATTCAGAGCGGATTATTATCGAATCGAATTAGCATAAATTCAAATTCAATTTGTTAAGAAATCGTATTTGAATCCTAATCAGGTTGTCAAATTTGAACCCTAATGAGGTTATTAAATTTTATTTTAAATTTATATCAATCTAATCGAATCAAATTCAAATCAAAATTCGATACATTGAGGGCTAGTCACTAACAAATAAATACAGTAGTTTATATGCCACAGTAATATGTTATATTGTTTACCAAAAAATACAAATATATACTAGTGGCTGAGGCTTATCTACTAGGTCCAAAACCATGGGTCTCTTTGATTTCTGGTCTGGTTTTGTCTTGTCTTGTCTTTGCCTGTTTTTCAAATCAGATAAAAAAGATCAGACCATTTATCAAACATAATTTCAATCAACACCAAAACCAAACCAGACTACACAAGACCAAACAAAACCAGCCTAGACCAATCTAGGCAGACCAAACCAGATCAGGCCATTTTATACACATACAGTAATGAAATCTAGCCGCCATTTTATAAATTTCCAAAATAATATATAAATAAATAAAATTCGAAAATATATATAATTCAAAAAATATATATAAAAGTCGAAAATAATAAATAAAATTAAAATATATATATATATATAAAAAAAGTTTGAAATAAATATATAAATTTTGAAGCAATATATATAAAATTCGAAATATTTTCGAAATATAAATTTTGAAGCAATATATATAAAATTTGAAATAATAAATAAAATTAAAAAATATATATATAAATTTTGAAGCAATAATGAAAAAATATAAAATTTGATAATAAATAATAAAATATATTCATAAATTACTTAAACAAACAAATAAATAATATTAAATGATAAATTAATAATATAAATAATAAATAAAATAAAGCATATATATAAATAAAATAAAAATAATGAATAATAAACAAAATGAATTCAATAATACATAAAAATAATAATAAATAAATAAATAATAAGCAAAATGAATTAAATAATACAAAAATTAATAATAAAATAATAATTTTTTTAATTTGTTATTTATTTCTGTAATATATATATATTCTTAATTTATTTATATTTTTTCGAATTTTATATAATGTTTTTGAATTTTAAATATTTCTTTCAAATTTTATATATTATTTTTGAACTTTATAATTTAGGTATGTTTTTTGAAATTTAATTTTTTTTTGAATCTATATATTTTTGCCCTTTTTATATATTTTCAGATTTTAATATAATTTTTCAAAATTTTATGTTTTTTTTGAATTATATATTTATTTTTGAATTTTAATATTTTTTTCGAATTTTATATATATTTTTCGAATTTTAAATATTTATTTCAAATTTTATATATTATTTTTGAATTTTATAATTTTATATATTTTTTCAAATTTTATATATATTTTTCTAATGTTAAATATTTTTTAAAATTTTATATATGATTTTCGAATTTTATTTATTTATTTTCAATTTTTTTATATTTTATTTTCAAATATATATATATATATTTTTTCATTTTTTATATTTTTTCAGATTTAAAATTATTTTTTAAAATTTTAAATATTTCTTTTAAATTTTATATATTATTTTTGAATTTTATATATAATTTGGTTTTAATTTTTTCAGACCAGACCAGAAAGACGAGACCATTTATCAAACAGAATTTTAATCAGAACCAAAATCAAATCAGATCACACAAAACCAAACAAAACAAGCCCAAACCAATCCAGCTAGACAAAATCAGAACAGACCAAAATTCATACAGCCATGAGAGACGCAAAATAGTACTGAAAAAATAAGCCGCCGATTAAGACAAGACTGTATTTACAAATATATATATATATATACACACACATATGACAACAAAGTAGGATCACATCATCATGTTGACTTCAATTTCCGTTATGGTCAAGTCAAGGAAAACTCACGTGCTGGTCTACGACAAACACTATTAGACTGTCATCAAACATCTAACCTCTATTTGAATGCATTTGACCGCTAGTTTGGTTTTTTTTTTTTTTTTTTCAACGCTAGTTTGGTTTGGTTAATTGAATGACATTATTTGAATGCATTGAAAAATCATAACCCAAACGTTTTAATTTTCCTCTATTTTACATGCATTAACTTCGTTTTTTAACCTCTAATTCTTATTTTGAAGCCTCTCGAAAGTCAGAATACTCCATAATCTAGTTTCGAGCACACATAATTCTCATGTCTATCATAGAGTCTTGATCATAAAAATTGTATTCTGAAATGTTTAGACTGTTACAATATTCAATTAATGGCTTAATCAATAAATTAAATTAACATTAGATTAGTTGATCTCCAAACAAATATTGGTACAATATTGACCTCCAAACAAATATGGGAGAATAGATATTTTGTTGATCTGCGTATAACGGGTGGGTTGTTTCGCAGATCAATTCAAAAATTCAAATTGATAGATAAAACTAACATATATTTATGCATCATATAAATATGGAAGTCTCTCCGAAAAAACAAGACTTGTTAAACTAACTTAAGAGAGAGAATGTATATTATACTACAAGATACTTTAGATGTGATATCTTATGCCTAAACAATATAGAGATAGAAAGATTTAGATTAGAAAATTTTCTATGATAAGTATTTTTGAAATTTCTTACTGGAATTTGTTCGATGTGTATTGTGTTCATGTATCCTAATTTTTTTGAATTAAGTATAATTTTGTATATGATTATTTATTCTTCATTATTCTAATGCATTTTTTTTTTTACTAATTATTATTCTAATGCAATTGGATATACAAAGAAGGTTATTTTACTTTATATATCCATTATAATAAGATTTGTCGATTTACTTTTGACTCTTAGATGAGATATAAGCACCACTTTACTTTAACAAATTTGATTAAACAATTAAATTGTCAAATTGAACTAAACTACTTCATTAATTGGACTATTCTTCCACTCGTATCTATTAAAGTAGTAGCTTTTTGTTACTGTAGTTAAAAATTATTGATCCTAATTTTTTTATCTTGTAAAGTAGATGGTTGGCCTAATTAATTGTGTTAGATAGAATCGTTCCCTTTTTAGGAAGATGGTCAAATTGAGGCCAGGTCAAAACTCAAACTTGGACTTTAAAATTTTTAATTCTGTGTGTGATTTGGGTATCAATAAGATATAGCTAAGATAGATATCATTAGCATAATATTGATTAGGAATATATCTCAAATAAGACGAACACCGCCATTTTTAATTCCACAAAATCTCAATCCATGTCCAAGAAAAAGTTCGAATCCAACCACTACATGAAAAAAAAAAGAGACTAATCACCAGTGAAAAGAGGTTAAAAATTCCTTGCATTCATTAGATTGTGTCGAACAATCGAATTTCGATACACCTATTAAGAAACTTCCAAGAAGCACAATATTTCAAAAAATACGTTCAAATGGTAATAATAATAGTACCAGCTACTTGCAACATTTATATATATTCCACGCTTATACATTAGACATCAACTTATATCTCTCTCTCTATATATATGTATCGACCACAGATTTTAAAAGCTAAGAAGGTTGGAACAAAGCATGGAAGGATCACAAAAGGGGAAGAGCTCACAAGAGAAGGGGAGAGAAGAAGTCAGATTCCGGGGAGTCCGAAGGCGGCCTTGGGGGAAGTTTGCGGCGGAGATACGGGATCCGTCTAGGCAAGGTGCCCGGCTGTGGCTCGGAACGTTTGAGACGGCGGAGGAGGCCGCGAGGGCTTATGATCGAGCTGCATTTAACATGAGAGGACACCTTGCGATATTAAATTTTCCGAATGAGTATTATTCTAAGCTCGGAATTAATTGTCCATTATCAGTGTCGTCTTCATCTGGTGTTGCTAGTGGGAGTTTTGAGAGGGGAGGTTCATCAATAGGGCAAGAAAAGCATAATGTTATTGAGTTTGAGTACTTGGATGACAAGGTTTTGGAGGATCTTCTTGATGAATCAGAAGAGGAAAAGAAATAGCAAATGCATGGTTTTGAGATTCCCATGTTTTTCCTTTCATTTTCTTTGTTTAATTTTCTAAAATTTTCCACTTCTTGTGATTCTCAGAAAGTATGATATAATGCAAAGGAAACAAACATACTCGAGATGGGCCTTGTTTGTTTTTCAGTTTATTGTACCATCCTTTTTTCTTTTTTTTTCTTTTTATTGCACCAATATTTAGGGCATGTTTAGCAGTGGTTTTATTTTGGATGTTTATGTTTTCGGCCGGGAATCAATATGAATTTTTGAAATAAATTATGTTTGGTGAAACATTTTAGAAAAAAATAGAGATACTAATTTGATTTTTTTTTTATATATTTTTACATTATTTGTTTTAACACGGTAACTAATGTATATTTTGGATAAACTTAAAATTAATAGATTAAAATTTAAATTACCAGACATGATTATAATTTTAATTAAAAACACCCTATAAGAAAAACATCTAATTTATTTTGACTAAAATCAAAATGCATACCAAACAACCCCATAGTCTCACCAAAAAAATGGTTAAGAATACTATACAGTGCATTTTGTTGGCGGCAATGGTTTAATTAATTGGGAATAAAAAAATATATGGTATTCACTATTCACCTTGGCTCTAATTGAATGGATGATTTCTTTCGTTAATAATAAGTCGAATATATATAATAATTTTATGACATATTCCCAGGTAAGATCATAGTTGAGCTGATTCCAATTTTAGATCTTTTCTAATCTGATCCAATCCAACGATAAATGATACTAAAAGGTATCGGTAATGTGTAAGTATATTGTATATCTTGTTGAATTGGATTCATCAATTGTAATTCATATTCAATTGTTTAATTAAAATTATTAGATTAAGGTTATTAGCAGATAAAATAACCTTACTCACGGAATGTGGCGTTTGAAGGAGAGATCCATGCAAGTTATAAGTAGTCGTTTCTGTTTTCTTTTCATTCATTTTTTTAAATTACATATAAATAAAGTTAGAGGGTTCAAATTACAAATCGTTAAATTTTTACAAACTAATTACATATAGATAAAATTAAGCAAATTAATTACATATTGGTAAATAAATATTTTTGAGGTTCAAAATATCCTCCAAACACTTATATAAAAATACTAAAATATCCATCCTCCTCCACCATCGTCCTTCCCCAATCCATCTCTTCCTCCGCCACTCCACCACCACCAAACCCAATATCATCACCAATATTGTTGAATGATTTTGAAGAGAGAAAATGTTCACAATCCCTACCCGATTGGGTTTTATAAATAACATATATGTATATTTGTGTGTATATATATGTATGCATATAAAGAAAAAGAATTGCAGACCCACCATTGAAGAGGAATTTGAGAGAGAGAGAGATGGAAAGTTGGCAACCAATACCCTATTGGGTTCATAAGAGAGGTGTCAATATATATACATATGCAGAGTCCAAAAAATCCAGAATAATTCGACAGATATGTACCATGTTCTCTACCATTTCTCTCTCTCCTTTTTTTTTTTTTTTTGAAATGCCATCTCTCTCTTTTACCCTTTTTCTCTGTCTAGATTATTCATGACAGTATTAGTCACTAGTCAGCAGAAAACACCAACAAAAATTGATCAATTGAATATCCGTGGCGAACGAAACCCAAAAACTCATTTATCCCCCTTCAGACATGTTAATGGATCGGATTTGGATCGGATCAGTTAAATCCAAATTCAATTTGTTAAGAAATCGGATTATCGGATTCGGATCCTAATCGGGTTATCGGATTTTATTTTCAATCCATATCCGGTTAATATCGGATTCGGATCATAATCGGATTATTGATAAGGATGACAAAAACTCCCAATCCGCGATCCAAATCCGATAATTCGACAGATTTTCACTTAATTAATTCATATTCGAATTTCTTCATTATAGAATATCTAATCCGAATATTTAATTAAAAAAATACAAAAATTAATAAATACTGAAACACTAAAATTATTCACACTTTTAATAATTGTATTTATGATCAATCATTATTAATAAATAATAAAATAATTAACAACTAACATTTATATACATATACAATATTAAATATATACACATATATATAAATATATATATGTATATTTTATCGGATCGGATTATTATCGGATCGGATTAGGCTAATCCAAATCCAATTTGTTAAGGAATCGGATTCGGATTATATTCGGGTTATCGGATTTTTTTTGTAATCCAAATCCGAATAATCGGATCGGATTCGGATCAAAATTCAATCCATTGACAGGTCTACGGAAGAGGGTGGTGGAGGGGTGGAGGAGGATGATGGGTATTTTGATATTTTTAGGTAAGTGTTTGGAGGGTATTTTGGACTTCAAAAATAATTATTTACTTATATATAATTAATTTACTTAAGTTTACCTTATATGTAATTAATTTGTAAAAATTTATCAATTTGTAATTTGAATCCCTGTAGTTTTCCCTTTTTATAAAAGATAGTAATAAAAAAAGGAAAAAAATTGAATTGTAATTTGTTGTTTGACAGAATTAATAATTAAGAACAAGTCATTTTAAGAACTAATCAATTTGTGTTGCGAATTCACCAATAATTTTTAAATATTTTTTGATACAATGATTAGAAGATATTGTAAGCAAGCCCGACCTTGAGGTAAGGTGACCTAGGCGGTTGCCTAGGACCTCCGAGCCCAGAGTTTTCAAATATATTTTTTTTGTATTGTATTTTTTTCTAAAAGAATTAATACTTCTTAACTTAAAATAAAAGTAAACAGTTTCTCAACTCAATTTAAGGGCCTTAATTTTTTTAAATAAAAATTATTTTACTATAGGTCCAAAAAAAAAGATTTGTTTAAAAGCCCAATTCGTACTAAATCCAAATTCAATTTCATCATTTACGGTCCCAAATTTTATATTTCAGTTACCATTACTATAGACCCAAAAAAAAAATCTCAATTTTTCAACAATGTTTGGTGATTATTAACAATAAAAAAAAATTCACTTATAAAATATTTATATTTAAAATTAGGCTCTATAATTGTTTCTTAGATTGAATAATTAGACGTTTCTAGAAATTGATTAAAAAAAATAACGGGGGAACTTTAGGGAGAGTTGTTGATAAGTGCACAAAATAGAGTAATTTATCTAGCATAATATCTTAATATGTATATATGTTTATTTCATGCAGGGGTTGATTTACAAAATAAAAGAAAAAGAAAGCAAGAAGGATGAAAATGAAGAAAAAGAAATAATTGGAGGGGGAGAATGTAATAAATGCATATATATATATGTGTGTGTGTAAGTGTAAGTGTATAAGTGTGTAAATATATGTTAAATGTATGAAAGAAGGAGAGAAAGTGACGTGAGAGAAGTGGTTGAGAGAGTAGGTAGCATTGAATATCAAATTTAATGCATCAGTTGTATTGCGCCTATATATAGAGGCCATGTGAGGCCGAGTGAAGGGTTGAGGAGTGAGAGTTTAGAATACTTTTGTACCATTTTCATATTTTGTGTAATTTTTGCTCTATCAATGAAATTTTATTCTATTACCTTGTTTCATTTTTTTATCAACATGTTAGCTTAAAACTCTTCTCAAGGG
This sequence comes from Cornus suecica, assembly GCA_963922005.1. Taxonomy (NCBI): domain Eukaryota; kingdom Viridiplantae; phylum Streptophyta; class Magnoliopsida; order Cornales; family Cornaceae; genus Cornus; species Cornus suecica. Next base: position 6,287,348 of record OY998246.1, on the reverse strand, counting down.
GGTGATGAAGCCACCATGGGTAAGATATAAATAATTTTTATTTTATTTCGTATTGTTTAATTCTCGTCCCGAGAGTATTCATTTTATGAATCTCAATGAACAAAAACCTTACAATAGAGGTTGGACACTAAAAAATAGAAGGAGGATTTTCCGTGATTACCAATTAATGGAAATACGGGGAATGCCTACTACTATTTACATTTTATTTAAACCAAAACATTAGAGGGAGGATTCTTCGTGATTACCAATTAATGGAAATACGGGGAATGCCTACCAATATCTATGTTTATGTTTAATAGGTTGGAGGATAATTTGCAAAAGAAATATATAATATTATTTGTATAGACCCGGGTGGTGGATTCTTTTCCCTTGATATTTTTTCCACCATTTGATAATTTTATCTAGTTATTTTAGTTTACTATTAAAAAAATTCAAGAATTGTTTTAAGTGATTTCTTTGTATCTCGAAGAGTAAAGTTTTGGATCTTTGTCTCAAAACGAGTTCCAAGTTGAGAGTGATTCGACCCTACTTATGGCTATACTATTTTAAGTAAAAGATTAGTAGGTATAAATTCTTGTTGATCGGGGTGTGGTGAAACAATGACATAATATTATCAAATCTCAACCCGTCAGTTGTAAAAATTAAATCTTAACCGTTTAATTTTAAATATATATTATTGATTATGCCAATCACTACCTATATATAGCTTGACATACTCCTAAATATAACGTATATATTTATCATTATTTAATAGTATATTTTAAATCTAACAAAATTATCCAATATAATTCTACATGTATAATATATAATTATTGCAATATCATACATAAGTTTTCATGATTTTTTTATTTAATCTTTTAAATTAAAAATTACTAAAACATTAAAGGCGATAAAATAATTTACTAATTATAATTATAAAAATAATTTACTAATTATAATTATAAGTAATAAAAACTCACATCTATTTTGGACTTTGTAAAGAGAGTCAAAGCACCTAACTTTTGTTAAAGTTTGTCAACATAGACAAACTAAACAAAGAGTTAAAATAGGAAACAATTATGATTAAAATTGTAAAATTGACAGATAGAAGGATAAGTTTTATGGGAAAATAAAATTTTCTCGTGTTTTATGCGAGACAAGTTTTGAAAGAAATATATCAATGTGGGAAATTGATTTTTCTCAAAATTTTCACTTTCCACCTAATCAAACTCAAAAAAAATTAGAATCATTTTCTGTTTCTTTTTCTTTCATGCTGTTGGAACACAAAGATACACTAGAATTTATGAAGAACAAAATATAAATGAGGGAAAGAGAGAACTAAGGAAACAATTCATTGTAAGATTGCTTGATATGAAACTAATGGTTATATATGCCTTTTATAGGCTTACAAATTTTAAACACACAATAAACTAATACACAGACATTACATGAGTTTCATTTTTGTCAAAAATGGCAACTCACCTACTAAAACTTGTCAAACCTTATTTGACTAGAAATAAACATCCATGACAACCACATGAATAACACATGGGTTGCTTGTATTTGACCAATTTACCTAACTTTCAACAGCCTCCCTTAAATTGGTCTTTAATAACCCCCAACATATTCTTCAATTTTTCAAACACTTCAGATTTTAACGGTTTAGTCAAAATATCTGCCGCTTGATCTTCTGACCTGCAAAAATCTAGTTCGATTTCTCCATCTTTGACCAAATCTCGAATGTAATGATATTTGATCCCAATATGCTTGCTTCGACCATGAAACACTGGATTTTTAGCAAGTGCGATTGCTGACTTATTATCGCACATGATTTTGGTTGGACCTCCATGTTCGTAGTGTAACTCATCCAGCATGCGGCGTAACCATACAACTTGACATGTTGCAGATGTAGCTGTCATGTATTCCGCTTCCGCTGTGACAATGCAACAACTTGTTGCTTCTTCGAGGACTAAGAGAACACTCCTTCTCCCTGATAGAAAACATACCCGGAAGTGCTTTTCCGAGTCTCCACATCACCTGCCCAACCACTGTCTGTATAGCCTACTAGACTGAAATCGTCAGAATAGGTATAAAAAATTCCATGATCCCGAGTACCACTCACGTACCGTAAGATCCGTTTTGTTGCTTATAGATGTGATTGTCGAGGTGTTTCCATGAACCGACTGATAAGCCCCACACCATAAACAATATCTGGTCTAGTGGAAGTCAAATAACGTAGACTACCGACTATACTTTTGAAATATGTTGGGTTTACCAGTTCACCACTTCCTTCTTTCCTCATCTCCAGACGTTCTGGCACTGGAGTCCGAATTGGCATCCCTGAATCAATATGAAACTTCTTGAGAATATCATTTGCATATTTATTTTGTGAAATAAATATGCCATCTTCAGTTTGATGTACTTTGATGCCTAAGAAATATGACATCAATCCCATATCCGTCATTTCGAACTGACGAGTCATCGCCTCCCTGAATTCAGTAAACATCGTCTCGCAATTTCCTGTAAATATCAAATCATCAACATAAATGCATACAATCATTATATCACCATTAGTCTTTGATTTGATATAAAAGGTGTGCTCATGAGGACATTTTTGGAATCCATCTTCCAGCATGTATGTGTCGATCTGTGTGTACCAGGCACGTGGTGCCTGCTTCAGTCCGTACAACGCCTTCTTCAACTTGTACACTAATTTTTCATGACCTCTTTTAAGAAAACCAGGTGGTTGGTCAACATATACCTATTCCTCAAGAACGCCATTGAGAAAGGTGGACTTGACATCCATCTGATGAATCTTCCACCAGTTGAGTTGCAAGTGCTACAGTCATTCGGATCGTATCCATCCTTGCCACTGGTGAAAATACTTCGTAGTAATCAATTCATGGCTTCTGCTTATAGCTTTTGACTACCAATCTCGCCTTTAATCGGTCCACCTGACCATTTGGTTTATATTTTGTCTTGTACACCCACTTGACACCAATTGACTTCTTTCCGTCAGGTAAAGAAGTTAGCTCCCAAGTATCATTTTTCTCAATTGCATGAATCTCCTCGTTCATTGCATGGATCCACCGCTCATCATTCTCTGCTTCCTTATATGAAATTGGATCACAATCTGCAAATAAACAAAAATTTACTAGAGTTTCATCAGTAAAATCATCATCATTATTATTTGTGACCACATAATCCTGGAGACGTGCAGGCATCACATGCGTTAGCTTTGGACGACCTGCAGGTGCCGGTGAAGATGTTGGTGAAGGTGATGAACTATCCGGTGAAGAGTAATCACTTGTTTCTTCTGTTTCATTTTCAATGATGATACGTTGCTCCATATGTGGTGTTTGATTACATGCCCAAGTATCATCCTCGATGAATTGGACATCTCGGCTTACAATAACATCTTTTGTGAGAGGATTATAAAGCTTATAATCTTTAGTTACCTCACTGTAGCCGATGAAGATACACTTTTGGCTTTTGTCATCAAGTTTCTTTCTCCGTTGTTCTGGTACATGAGAGTATGCGACGCACCCAAATACTTGTAGGAGTGAAACATCTGATTTGCTACCGCTCCATGCTTCATGTGGAGTTTTCCCCAAAACACTCTTCGTTGGACACCTGTTCAATAGATATATAGCACATGCAACAGCTTCTGCCCAAAAAGACTTTGACAAACTTTTGGCTTTCAACATGCTTCTAACCATTTCAAAAATGGTTATGTTTTTTCTTTCAGCTATACTGTTCTGCTGAGGTGTATAACTGGCGGTTAATTGGCGTTTTATCCCTTGAGATTTGCAATAATTGTTGAATTCGTTAGAGGTGAATTCTCCTCCTTTGTCCGATCTCAATGTCTTGAGATTAAAGCCATTTTGTTTTTCAACAAAAGCTTTAAACTCTTTAAATTTTCCAAATGCCTCTGATTTTTGTTCTAGAAAATACACACAACTTTTTCTAGAAAAATCATCTACAAAAAGTAGAACATACCTCTTGTGCCCGAGAGATTCTACCTCAACTGGTCCACATATGTCAGTATGAACCAACTCCAATGATTGTTTGGCTCTCCGTGTTTTTTCAACTGGAAAAGATTCTCGGTGGTGTTTTCCGAGAAGGCATCCTTCGCACAGGTGATCAGGAGCATCGATTAGTGGTAACCCCATTACCATGTTTTTCTGCACCAGGAATCTCAAGCCTCGAAAGTTTAGATGACTGAACCGAAGGTGCCATAGCCAATTGATATCTTTCGACTTAGCCATCAGATTTACCTCAGTTTTTGTATAAAGATCCAATGGAAACATTCTATTCTTTGTCATTTGCACCTTTGCCACTTGTTTCCCGCTTTTGCTATGAACGGTACACACACCATCCAAAATATGAATGTCATGCCCTTTTTCTGAAAGTTGTCCCATACTCAACAAATTCCAGAACATTTCTGGCACAAAAAAAAACATCAACAATAGTGACATCGGTGCCATCTTTCGATATAATTTTTACGTCACCTTTGCCCATTACAGGAACTTTGGATCGATTTCCAAAATTCACTTCACCGCGAAACGATTCGTCCAAATGTGAGAATAACTCCTTCTTCCCACACATGTGGTTGTTACATCCGGTATCCAAATACCATATATTTATGTATGCGGCATCTAGCCCAACATCATTGCATGTTAGAGTTATGTTTTCTTCTGTGTCGGCAAGATTTGCATACTCACTCTTTTCGTCCGGCATATGGATTCGACATTCATTTTTGTAATGTCCAAACCGTTGACATCGATGGCATTTGACGTTGGTTTTTTCACGTGTTTCGGTATTACCACTGCGACCTCCAAAGTCATTTATTCCTCTGCCATGACTACGTCCGCAACCTCGACCTCGTCGTCCTTGACTGCCCCTCGATTTGTCAAAACAAATCTGCTCTGCAACGCCTGCTCCGTGCTAGAGTTGTTGGCCTTCTGGTTCATCATTTGCTCGTGGGAGCCTAATGAACCCATCAACCGTTCGATGGACATGGTTGATATGTCTTGCCCTTCTTCGATCGCCGCCACTACATAACCAAATTTTGTGGTCAAAGATCTTAAAACATTTTCCACGATCTTTTGATCATCAATCATTTCTCCATTAACCTTCAATTGATTAACGATGGATTGCACCCGATCGATGTACGTCGAGGTTGATTCCGAACACCCATGGTTAGAGATTCGAAATCACCTCTCAACGTTTGTAGTCGCACTTGTCTGACCCGATCATCGCCTCTGTAGGATTTTTGCAAAATATCCCACGCCGTGTGTGCCATTTCTGCCGCCGTTATTTTTTCAAATATCAACTCGTTTACGGCTTGAAAAATGGCATATAATGCCTTTTAATCCTTTTTCCGGATCTCGATCAATGCATTTTTCTCCTCTTTCTTCAATGCCTCAAATACTTTTGAGTCCGCTACTTCGATGTAGCCGGTCTCCACCAAATTCCATAAATCTTAGGACCGAAAAAATACTTTCAATTGGACGGACCAACTGTTGTAATTTTTTCCGGTGAGCTTTGGAAGTTGTAAATGAATCGAATTGTTTGCAGAAATGATTTAATTTAAAACTTCGGGATCGTTGGTTCTGATACCACTTGTTGGAACACAAAGATACACTAGAATTTATGAAGAACAAAATATAAATGAGGGAAAGAGAGAACTAAGGAAAGAATTCCTTGTAAGATTGCTTGATATGAAACTAATGGTTACATATGCCTTTTATAGGCTTACAAATTCTAAACACACAATAAACTAATATACACACATTACATGAGTTTCATTTTTGTCAAAAATGGTAACTCACCTACTAAAACTTGTCAAACCTTATTTGACTAGAAAGAAGCATTCGTGACAACCACATGAATAATACATGGGTTGCTTGGGTTTTATTTGACTAACTTACCTAACTTTCAAAATTTAACTTTCAATACATGCAACGCTAACCAAACACAGCAGTTCTTGAACCATATTCATGAACCCAAGAAGGAAAAAAATCGAGTTATGACAATCCTAAAAAATCTACACTAATCCAAATGATTCAGATTGTGACTATTCAAACACACTAGTTTAGATAAAAGTTACTTAAAAGTATTGTATATAAGTAGTATTTTGAATTGAGAGTTTGACGTGATATAATTCTAAGATTTCAATTGAGAAATAATTGTAATGCATGCACTTGTTTGCAACTCATTGAGGGTGTTTGGCTAATTGGAAGACCATGATATACACTATATTTATAGTCTAATAGAAAAATTATTAAGAGTCGAACCGTTAGGTTTGCAAAATTTTCGTGGTTACCAAAATAGTTGACTATATTTTAAATGATAATAAAAAACTTTGTAGTTCAGGCTCATCCGGTGCTTAAGAGTCGAACCGTTAGGTTTGCAAAATTTTCGTGGTTACCAAAATAGTTGACTATATTTTAAATGATAATAAAAAACTTTTTTTGGTGAGGATGTTTTAAAAACCTATTCAAGAATTTAAAAAACAATTAATTCAAAATCTTTAAAAGTTGTTAATGTTAAGTGAAAAGAGAAAGAATCCTACACTAATATGATTCTATCTAATAGGATAATAATAATGAGAAAAACAAGGATAATTAAAACAAAAGTGAGGTTAGTATTGAAAATAGAAAATATATGATAAGGTTAAATTAATAAATTGAAGATGATTGTAGATAAGCATACATATGACTTCCTTGAAAGTTACTACAAAAATCAAGTTTTACTTGTTTATATTAAATGGATTTTTAAATTATTAACTTTTATTAAAAGCCCATTTTATTATGAAAAAGGATTTTGAAATTTAAAAATCCATTTTGACCTCCTCAAAAGCTCTCCCAAGGGCACCCGATATCTACTCTTAAGCCTTTCGGATATATATATATATATATATATATATATATATATATATATATTTACTTTTAAAATTTTCAAATTGTCGAACTTTTAATCACATTTCTAGAACGCCAAAACATTTAATTATTGACATTTCACTATGGAAAAGAAAAGAGATGTTAGTAAGTTACAATGTAGATGATGATGAGATCATTGATGACATAAAGATCCAAGTCCAATTTTAAATCATAGAAGAATTGATTTGTGGTTAACAAGATGCAATAGTATTAATAATACAAAATGGATTGATATGAGACTATCACCAGCTATGTTTGCTGGCAAAATGAGACACGGCATGAATTAAATAGGTTAGGGTTGAAACTGTATAAAAATTGACTCGAATATGATATGTTTGACATGATTATATTTATTTTTATTTGTATTTTTTTTCTCTTCACTAATTAATTATGGGTTGAAATATATCAATAAACTATTATTGGATCGTGTCAAATTCAATTTAATTTTGCTAATAATATGTTAAATAGTTCGTTTCATGTTTGATTGTGTCAAATTTAATTTAATATATTATAATAAATAGTCTAAATGAATTACATGGGTCGACATAAATAACCTGTGAATTATGTTAAGATTGAGCATATTTAATACATATTAACTAAATATTTTTTGACCCAATACAAACACGACCCACCGAATTACCAGCCTTAATTAATTGGCGGCATCAAATTAAAAGCAATTCTTTATCAACTAGGATCAGTATTCGTTGTCTAGAACTAATCAAGAATCCGAAAAGAAGAATAAAGGGTCAATTAAGAATTTAAGATCATCCTTGGATGCCATATGAGACCAATAAGATACTTGATTTAAATTTGATTTGACATATTGTACGCTTTAAAATAAATTTGCATGTATATATGTATTTATAAATATATTATAGATACATGCAAATTTAACTTTTGAGATTTTAACCACAAGTCACGACTTATTGGCTCCTATGATACATCCACCTATTGGAAAGTGGATGCCGACTTTGAGATTTTAAAATCCGTAGAGGAGGCATGTGTTTTCAAGGTTTCAAACAACAAAATGGTTTACTCGAAAAATATGTCTACTGTTCTAAATCTTGCATGGTTCAGTATTGCAGTATTGCTATAACGGATTCAAATAATATTAATTTTAAAAATTAATGTAAAAATTAATATAAATAATGTATAACGATCTTAAAATCTTTAAATAATATTACGAATCGAATAATTCATATAAGGTTTTAGCCCGATAAATCATACTCTCAACATGTATCAAACAAACATCACATAGGATCACTTGAGAAAGTTTGGCCTAGACCACAAAAGAGAAAAATTAAGAAATAAAATACAACAAATAAGTACTCGAAAGTGACATTAAATTTCATACTTGATGAATTCAATGACTTTGACAATAATATATTCAATTCTATAAAAAAAAATAGTTTCTTTTTTCGGTTAGACTCCCGTTCTCTATGGTCCAGTTGGCCCCTCAGAAACCAAGGAGTCAAGGACCATGACAAGTTGGGGCCACCTTTTAAGTTTTGGTGCTATTTGGTTAATTCAGCCATTCCGTGATCGTTAGGGCAGCTCTTGAAAAGCCGGTATATATGCTTAAGAGCCAGACATTCCGGGCCTAACTTGTCTGCGATATAGCTATAGTTTGCCGTACCTATTATGTATCGTATTGTCCAGTTTATAATCGCTTAATAAAAATAATATTGTTTTGCAGTATCAGTTTACTCGGTACTCACTTTATCCAAATCAATTATATCATTACAGCTATGGCAAATCATGGATATAGCACGTAGTATTTACTAACACATTTACTTGTATTTCAACAAAGTTTTATTACATAAAAGAGTTGTGTGAAAATCAAAAATAATATGTTGAAAATTGATGGTATTGCAATTTAAGCACCCTTGCAACTATATTACAGTATTTATTTTTCAGTCAGTTATTTGCAACTATTTTCATGAGTTGAAACTCTATTGGAAGTGCAATAAAATGTAAAATAACTGTTCTGAAAGAATTGTATAGTGTGATGAAACATGTTTCAACTCAATTATAATTCTCCTTTTTTTCCTGTTTGTATGTTGTGTTTGTGTGTGTATATATATATATTCATACAAAGAAAACATACAATATATAGTATGTTTACTAATAGGAAATATTTTATGTTTCCGTTTCCTGAAGAAGTAGAATCATGATTTTGATTCATGTAAGAGAAACATAAAGTAAAATCTTGTTTACTAAATTTTAATTTTTTTTCAGAAACAAAAAAAATAAACAGAAAGTATGTTTACTAAAAAAAAATTCTTTTTATTTTATTTTTTTAATAAAATCAACTATCTTGTAAATATTGCATAAACAATAACATACTTTAGATAAAAATTACAAGTAAAAAATATATATAATATGAGAAAAAAATATAAGTTGAAGCATAACAAAAACATGTGTTATGTTTTTAGTCTGAACTGAAAGTCTATTTGGTATCGATTTTTTTGTTATAAGAAAAATAAAAAAATATATATATTTTTTATTATTTATTTATATTTATTTTTATGTATTATTTATATTATTATTCATTCATTTATTTTTATTTAATTTATAAATATACTTTATCTAATTTTATTTATTATTTATTTTATAAAAAAAATATTAATTATTATTTATATATAGTATTTTAATTTATTCATGCAAAGCACATGAAAGTCCCAAATTTACAGTTTTAAAAATGAGAGAAAATAAAAAAAAATACCTTCTTTCTATTTTCTCTTTTCTTTATAATTAAAGAAAATATTTTCTTAAGAGTAAAAATAAAATTTTACTTTTACACAGAAAAGAGGAGCACAGGCCCATAATCAACCTCTCCAAATATCATGGGCCAAGGTTTTGTCCAGTTGTTTATTGTCAGTTATATACCTGACAAAACCATGGATGTCTTTTTCAATTTGCTCATGAAGTGCCAACATCCCCTGATCCACACAACCAAAAACAGTAGTAAATGAGAAACCTCTTTAATACCACAATTTGAAACCTTGCTATTGGCTTATGGCTCATGAAGAAAGTTATAGCAGATTTTGGGTTTAAGTGACGGACCTTCAGATCCGTGACGGAGTTTAGTCATGGGTCCAGCACGCCTGCATTGAGTCATAGTTTGTTGGAGGTTCGAGGTACCGTAAAGAATAATTTTAATATTTTACCTCTAATATGAATTAGGTATGTGTATATATATATATATATATATATATTATTATAACCCTAATTCTAATATAACGAAATATAAAAGACTGTTCACGTGGACGTAGGTCACATTAACTAAATCACGTAAAAATCATGTGTTCTTGATTCTTTATTTTATTATTGTTTGCGATTGATATATGGGTTACAACTCTCATAATACCTTGGTCCTAAAAATAAGAGACAATTTGCAACACATTTTAGTTATAAAGCACTAACATAAAAGTTGAGGGACTCTTTGAACTTTTTATTATTATTATTTTTTTATATAGCCCAAAATTAAAACAAACTTAATACAAATTAACACTGGTTTACATACAAATACTATCTCTCAATCTTTTTCTCTCGAAAGGAGAGATCATATCAACATTAGACCAGGGGTCAAGCTTTTTTTTTTTTTACTTTGATCAAACTCTACTTTATCAATGTGCATGCTTAGGTGAGCTAGCTTAAAAGGAAAAACATTTCCTTATCGTTACAAAATATCACCACAAAGTTGCCGACACTCCAATTACCAAAGAAAAAAAAAAAAAAAAAAAAAAGACTAGCATAAAGCAAATTCTTTAGAGAAAAATGAAAATTTTATAGGTTGAGAGAGAGGGAGAGAGTAAGAAATGCTGTGTAGTTATGTTGACATTGAGCTTTGCAGACTCTATAAATGAGCAAAAACTTCAATCTTTGTTGCTCTTCTTCTCACCACAATCAAGAAGCTCCTCCAACAACTTATCATCCAAGCACTCGAACTCAAACACTTGTTTGCCATGCTCATTTCTAGCATTCGCGCGCATTGAAGACGAAGAACTCGAGGAACCACCACTAGGCAAATTGTATTCCTCCGGAAAGTTGAGAATGGCCAAGTGACCCCTCATCGAGTAAGCGGCCCGGTCATAGGCCCGAGCCGCTTCCTCAGCCGTGTTAAATGTCCCGAGCCACACGCGCGCCCCTTGCCTAGCGGAGTCGCGAATCTCCGCCGCAAACTTCCCCCATGGCCTCTTCCGAACACCTCTATATTTGACTTCTCCACCCTTACTTGATTCTTCGTCCATTGTTGCATACTACAATGTACACTAAGGTAGTGTCACATTTATATGAGTGGGAAAAAGACACTGTGCTTATCTTGAATAAAAAAATGAAAAAGCAATATAGGTTTGGCCAAAAGGATGGACCATGTATTGCCACGTGGAATATCATGTGGGCGTGAATTATTCACACGTGGTAAAGAACCTTCCAATTTAGACCCATAGTTTTAATCCAATGTATCTGGATGGTCAATGCGATGGCTTTGGATACCTTTCTTTATTTATTTTGCATGCCTATATATGTTTTGTTCTTATAATTTCTTGATAAAGAAATTAAATACAAGAGGGGTAATTACAGTTATATCCCCTTAATATTTATCAAATTATGCTCATACATTCTATCTTTTAGATAATTATGATTTTTCCCCTTTGAGTGATCAATATTTATATCCATCTGTCAAAAATATAAAATTATCCTTATACCCATGGAAATTTTACATTAACATACATATCTTCACAAATAAGTGAGTATTTTAATAATTTTACTATTAAAAAGGGTAAAAAATTTAACCGGAAGTGGGTATTTATTACAAAATATAACAAATACCCACAAACCTCCCCTAAGGGGTATACAAGCATAATTTGATAATTTTTTAGGGGAGCCAAGTGTAATTATTCTGGTATAAGAAAAAGGGATAATTATACAAACCTGCCCGTAATATCATAATTGCATATGGTTCCCTTAACGTTTTAATAATATCAGAAATCTTCCTTAATATCATCGGAATATTGGTCCGACAAGAAATAATAGTGAAATGACATATATACTCTCTTATCTTTAGAGATATTTAGAGAATCTTTTAGAGAATGATGAATTTACTATCTTGCCCACAAATATATTAGTAAAATTATATGTACCAACAACTGTCATTTCATATGCGTCTCTTATTTTTTCCAAGTCATGATAGAAAGCTTGAAGAGAGAGAATGAGTGATTTTTAGAGAGAGAGAGTAAGTGTAAACAAATACTCAAATGAGTTTCTATAGAATACATATGAGGGCAGATAAAAAAAAGTAAAATAGAGAGTTTGATCTATAATATGTCTTTATTGACCAATAAAATAAATTTATCGCGTTAACTTTCAACAATAAGGGCTAAATGTTATAACAAATGTGCAATTAAGAGAGGTTATAATATTATTGAAATATTAGGAGAGCTTCATGCAATTATGCAATGCAGTACTATGGGGGAGGTTTGTGTAAGTTGAAGATTGGATTGATGTCACAAGTGCGCTAGTAAGCCTAGTATATACCTTTAGCACAGTGAGTTTGGTGCTGAAGTCAAATGCTGTCATCGTTGTTGCATCATATATTTTGTGTGTATTCATGCTTTCAATGATTCTAGTTTGCGGTTTTGGAAGAGCATATCTACCGTATCGTATTAGAGATTATTCTTAATTTATTAACAACAATATTGTATATTTTCTAGTAATTAAATATCATGCCTAGAAATATTATTATTTGAATATTATTGGAGAGAGTGTGGTCCTAGATCTACAACTGAATATTATTTAGTAGGTCCCATAGGTCAGCATTAGGATCTGATTCGTCCTGAGGTGAGAGCATTCTTAATTTAATTATTTGATTGATATGAAATTACTGGACTAGGAGGGGATTATGGCATCTAATTGCCTTATAATAGCATTTTAAGTCTTTAGCACTTGGAAGTGTTCGTAATTTCTTTTTCTTCTGCTTAGAGGCAATTAAATATGTTAGAGTATCTTTGTTAATTGGGTTGTATAAATGGTGTTAGTCTAATTTACTAATTTAAATTTTTGGATAGAATCGCAAAACATCTTAATGTTAACATTTTTTTTTTAGGCCCAATAAGATACATCATGCTTCGTTTCTGATATATAGGCCCAATGAAACAGTTTGTCCATAGTTTACGAAAGTGCCCCCATCAGCAATTATCAAAATCCCAGGTTGGCTTGTAGAGAACCCGACTGCTTATGGGTTGGGCCCATCAGCAATTAAAATCTAAAAAACTAGATAACCCAGAAACCAAGCCCACTACAACCGTATATGATCAACCCAACACAAGCCCATAGCTGAAAAAGGTCCAAGCCCGTCACATTATTCAAAATTTTATTAAACACCAATAAGGATCGGTTTGAGAAATTCTTAAACCAAACTGTTCATAACCATTAAAATGGTCTGGAATTGATTAAATCCGCGTGATTAGTGAACCGGACCAAATCGAACCTTGAGAGAACTAGCTTATAATATTTTAGTACAATGTTATAAGTATTAGTATATGCAGATATATTATCTAATTAATACTATAGAAATATCAATATATGTATAAGTTAGTCAGGTAACTAATCAGTTTGGTTTCCAGAAACTCAAATCATAATCAAATTGTCAATTCACGATTTCATTATTTTAGAATTGAAGTTAGAATACCATATCAAATTGTCCGATTTGATTCGATATAATTTTATTTTTCAAATTCTTTATTTTAGTGGTATTTCATTCATCTCTTCATAAAAAAGGTGAGAACAAAAAAAAAAAAAAAAAGGAAAAATTAGGTATTTGTAATTACTTTTAGCCGTTGAATACGGTTGTGGGCCTTGTGACAATCTTTATTATTTACTGTTGATTTTTCACTGACAAAAAAATCATAAATTTCCAAAAACTTGACATCTCTCGTGTGTCTCGTGCAGTCACGTGACTGTAACGTAGGCACCCACGTGATGGGAAAACATGAGAGTGGCAAGACATACGTACCAGTCGGTAAAACTGTTGCTTGATAATATACATCCAGAGAACATCCATGCATTTATACTAAATAAATGAATAGTGACAGTTTATGTTTAAGTGTGATATCTATATATATATATACAGTCGGTAAAACTGTTGCTTGATAATATACATCCAGAGAACATCCATGCATTTATACTAAATAAATGAATAGTGACAGTTTATGTTTAAGTGTGATATATATATAGATAGATAGATAGATAGATAGATAGATAGATGTAACTATTTCTTTATTAAATCATGTCGAACTCAATTTATATAGGTACATATTCAACCCATCAAATAAGGATTTTCCACCTTCTCTGACGTCTGCAAGTCCTCCCAGCAGCTTCTGCACCTTCCATGTGCACTTTACGTATATACACATATAGATATATGTTCCATATATATACACACACATATGTCAGATGTGTATATACATAGTTTTATATGTGTCAATTGTTTCACCTTTATTTAATAAATTTAGTCTTTAGAATATATTTATTATATGGTTCCATATTATGCAATTCAAAATTAATATGTTTCCCTTTCAATTTATAATGTGATCGGTTATTATTATTATAGTTTACGTGTTATTGGTTCGGTTGTGATAATGGTATGAAAGATTTACATTATTTTATCTTTTAAAATTAATACTATCTACGTAGTAATATTAACAAATTTTAAATTTATTACAAACTGAACAGTATATAATATATCCAATGGTACAATTAATCATAGATGTTATATGGGCCTTCCCGCTCTAATTTCTCACCATATGAACTGATTTGTTATGTTATTCTATGATTGTGATCATTTCACACTATATAAAGTAATCATAATTATCGAATATATATATATAGAGAGAGAGAGAGAGAGTGTTTGTAGATTAGCCTGATCCATCACCAAGTAAACACAAGTTAAAGAAAATTACGCATAAATTAACTATGGATTGCTTGTCAGACAATTAATGTGAAGATTAACCATGATGTGCAAGTTATGTTGGATTAGATTTGACCGAGTAAAAGATTCCAAAAAGAGTTTCATTTTTTTAAGTTTTGTCAAACAATTGGACATAAATAAATAATTATATATAGTGTACTGGAAGAAAAATATTGAAATGGCAAAACTTCTTCAAGGGCCTAAGATTAAGCTTACATGAGCTCTTTTTCCCAGTATAGTGTTTGGTGCAAATTTAACAAACATGTGCCATTACACCCTAACTTGATAGAAAATTATTACAAATTGTATCAAATGTCTCTCTCATGGAATGATTTTTGGTTATGAGTCTACTTCTTGACTCAAACAAACAAGACGATTTAGGCCATGTTTGAAAAATGTTTTTGTTGCTTGTGAGGTGATATTTGGATTTTTTTTTTTTTTTTCTGTTTAATCTTATACCATAGAGATAATTATATAAACCTCTCCTGAACTATGACATATTTGGACGCGATTCCCCTAATATTTTAATAATATCAGAAATTTCTCTTAATTCCACATCTGTTGTAACATTTAACCCATTTTGTTCAAAGTCAATGCCGAAAATTTTGTTTATTAGTCAATATTGTATATTATGGACCAAACTTCCTATTTTACCCTTTCTATCCTTGTAATTACATTTGAACCCTTATTTTTGCATTCAAAATTACTACAATATCCCAATTTCTTTCACCAAATTGCTCTCATATGTATTTTATATAAACTCAATTGAGTGGTTGTTTATACCTATTTTCCGTCTAAAATTTACTTATTCTCTCTCTACAAGCCTTATGTCATGACTTGGGAAAGATAAGAGGCGCAAATAAAATGACAGTTGTTGATACACATAATTCCCGCTAGAAGGCAAGGTAATATTTTTACTATCCGCTAAAAGATTCTCTAAATATTTCTAAAAATAGGAGACCACATACGTCATTCATGGTTCGTTGTAACGACCGTTACATAATGGATTTTTGAGTCGCCGATACCTTTACGGGCCGTTACACCACAGTGGACCGATTCCCACACCCGTAACGGCCGTTACGGTGGTCGTAACCCCGATTCCCACCGATTTCGAAAATACCGTAACGGTTAACACAGTTGAAATTTTTCAAAAATTTGGGCTAAAAGGCTTTTTGTTATATATATGATATGATAAATGTTACTCTATTATTGAAAAGTAATCTTTGCACAAAAAAAGTCAAAAAAATTTGAACCGGTGAAATAATTTTTGCATGTTCCTTTTTTTAAATTATTTTGCATTGTTAGAAATAAATTATATCTTTTATGATTTCAAATTTTTATTTATTTAAGTTTAAAATTAATTTAATAATATCAAAACAAGCATATCGTAAACATTGAAATAACGACGACACCATTAGATTTATTAATAACTCATTTTTTATATTAAATTTCTTTAAAAAATTAAATAAAATTCACTTAAATCTACCAAAAAATCATCTTTATTCATTCATGTTGTCAAAAGTATTCAATTAGAACATTTTGGGTAAGAATCGTAAGATGTGCAAGATTTTAAAAAATTCACGATTGCGATAACCGAGTCCCGTTACGTAACTCCGATACTGACCCGAGTCCATTACATCGATATCGTTATCGTTACAGTAACCGATACCATTACGGCGAACATTGACGTCATTTCACTATTATTTCTTGTCAGACTAATATTCCGACGATACTAAAAAAAAATTTTATATTATTGAAACGTTAAAAGAACAACATACAATTATACCTTAATCCAGGGAAGATTTGTATAATTATCCCTATATCATATATATATACTAACACACCCCAACATGTTTTGTATTTGGTTGGTGATTTGAGTAATAATGCCTATATTTAGCAATGCGGCTCAAAACAAAAACATCAATTAACAATCGAAACTTTTAGATACTAATAAATATAGTTTCAAAATCACAAATACAACAATAGAGAGCTGTTTCTATTTCATACAAAATAAAATAACAATTTGTCACTGGAGCACTTTCGTAATGATCGAACGAATTCAACTTCTAAGAAAAAAAAATATCATTGATTGTAAACAAGATGATAATCGATAGGAGAACAAAAATGAAATCCTTAAGAAAAAACTAACTTTCCTGAAGATAAATAATGTTTAGTCAAAATAGAGAAAGACTTGGAAAAAATTGGATGTCTTTCATTAAGAATTTCACCCCTATTTATACAAATGGAGAATTTTGAATTCTTGTAACAGTCCAGCATTAGTTGATGCACGATTCTCTCCTACTATTAACTACGTGCTTGATTTTAGGAATCGTTTCTCCATTGATTTCGTAACTTCTTGATATGTTTTTTTATTTGCATTTATTCAATTGATGAGCCTAATTTCATGGTTGGGGTCTAGACTTGATGCAGATGGACTTTTATTTTGAGTTAGGCTCAAGCTTGCCGAAGTTAGGTTTGTGGTTGTGCTTGGTTTTGTACTCTTATGATGGGCTAAACACGAAATTGGGCTTATTTGAAAAGTGGTATGGTCTGGTTTAGTCTGGTTTAGTCTGGCTGGATTGGTCTGGGTTGGTTTTGTTTGATTTTGTGTGGTCTGGTTTGGTTTGGTTTTGGTGCTGATTGAAATTCTGTTTGATAAATGGTCTAGTCTGAAAAAACTAAACCAAACCATATTTGGAAAACTGTCTGCTTCCAATAAGTGGTCTATTTTAAAACTGATTGATTAAAATATTGGATATAGTATTTATATCCTAATAAAGACTATTATATATATATAAAACATTCAACTATATATTTTATGAAGTATAAAATTCGATATAATTATATATATAAAAGAAAAAATAATAAAAATGATAAATATATATATATATATATAATATTACAAATAATATAAAATACCAAATGATGATATCAACTTTGAAAAATCAAATATAAAATTCCAAAAATGTATAAAATTCGAATTAATGATGTAACATTCAATAATATATATATAGAATGTCAATAAAATATATCAATTTTTTAAAAAAAATGTATTCAATAATATATAGAATTCGAAAAGAACCAAATAATTATTCGGCTCAAATATACAAATTACAATAAAATATACCAAAAAGAATATTCAAAATTACAAAATTTCAAATATGTATAAATTTTGAAATAATTATATATATTCCAAAAACATGTAAATTCTTTTTTAAAAGTATACAAACAGTCCAAGCAGACAACTTAAATTTTAGTACTATTTTTTTCTTCTTAAAAGAATTATTTTGATACTTTGCATGAATTTATGTATATTTTGTCTTAATTTTTTTAATTTATATATTTTGTTTTGAATTTCAAACATTTTTCAAATGTTATATATATTTTTCAAAAGTTATAATTTCTTTTAATTTTATATATTATGTTTTAAATTTTATACATTTTTTTTTAATTTGGGGTAATTATTTCAAATGTTATATATTTTTTGAATTTTATATTTTTTTCTACTTTTACATATTTTTTTCAAATTTTTCAATTTCTTTTAATTTTATATATTTTTAAAATTTTATACATTTTTTTAATTTGGAGTAATTATTTCAAATTATATATATAAATTAATTTTATATTGTTTTCAACTTTTATATAAATTTTTAAAAACTTTTAATTTCATTTAATTTATATATACATGTACATCAATTTTAGATATTTTTCTAATTTGGAGTAATTATTTCAAATGTTATATATTTTTTTGCCTGAATATACAAATCGAAGCGTGAAAGGTGTGAACACTATGAAGGGTTTGTGAAAGAGAGGTGAGAAGGACTGTTGTCGGCGCATAGAGGAGATAACAAGTTAGGGGAAAACCAGGTGGTCTCTTGGTCTTGACAGCTACAACTTTGTTTGGACTTGAAAAAAACAAAAACCAAAGCCCATAAAAATAAACTGATTTTTCAAAAACAGGCAAAGCCTAGACAAGTTGGACCAAGACCACTTTTCAAACATGATTGGTCTGGTTTGCTATGGGATGGTTTGTTTGGTCTTCTGTGGTATGATTTGGTTTTAGTGCTAATTGAAATTCTGTTTGATAAATGATATAATCTTTCTGATCTGGTCTGAAAAACAAGCAAAACCTAGACAATACCAGACCATATCAATTTTCAAACAGGCCCTTACAGTCATCCAACATGTTTTGCATTTGGTTGGTGATTTGAGCAATAATGCCTATATTCAGCAATGCGGCTCAAACAAAAACACCAATTAACAATCGAACTTTAAGATACTAATAAATATAGTTTCAAAATCACAAATACAACAATAGAGACTTGTTTCTATTTCAAACAAAATAAAATAACAATTTGTCACTCGCATTTGCTTTTGAATTGTTCAGCAAAACTCATGTCAATACAAAGTTTGCATATAGTTGGTCTGAAAATTTGCGATATATATATATATATATATATGTAAATTTTAGGGTAATTTGCATTGACATCCTCTAAAATATTGGTCAATTGCAGGTAGATGCCAGTCAACGAACTATTTTGTATTCACACCCCCTGAGGTTTGTAAAGTATTACAATAACCCCCCTTGGAGGAATAAAATGATTTTAGCCCTTGATTAATTTAATTTTCATGTGAAATCTCTAAATTATCCCATGTCTAAACCCTACATTTTACCCATTACACCAATCACCCTTATCATTACACTTTTATTATTAAAAAAATAACAATAAATAAATACTACTAAGATATACAATTGTTGGCTTTGAAATTCTATTTCAAGCAATAAATCTTATTTTGATATTTACAAAACATTCAAAACCGTGTTTGGTACTAATATGACTTTGAGCTAAGTGTTTTAGCAAATACAGGTAAATGATTCGGGAAGATCGCTAAAGCAACAAGCGATAAGGAAACTTAAGCACAAACTCGAAGAAGGACAAAAAGATCAAAGCTGAACTCAAGACCTGGGGTAGATAGGTCGGGGTGAGAATACTGTAACAAGGTATCTTATGTGTTGATTGGTCTTATAAGCTCAAGTAATAAATCAAACGAACTCAAACGGATCAAAAACGGACCTTGAAAACAATTCTTGGAGTCACCCAGTCGACTGGCCGTTAAGGACCCAGCCGACTGGATGAACCAGTGAGCTATAAAACATTTTGACTGCATGAGGCAGTCGACTGGCCTGTCCAAGGCAATCGACTGACTGTGCCCAGTCGATTGACAGTTAAGGACCCAGCCGACTGACTGAACCAGAGAGTTTCGAACATTTTTTATTGCCTGAGGCAGTCGACCGACCCTAGCCGTTGGGAAAAATATTTTAAATCTAAGCATGGAGGCAGTCGATTGGGTGTTTCAGGATTTTAAGGAAAAGTATTTCTAAACAATATTTTTGCCCAAAAAGAAATGATTTTGCTTGCTGATTTTCTGGTCCTACTCTCCACATTGTCTAGGGTGAGATACACTATCTAAACCCTTGTGTTACACTATATAAAGAAAGAGATATGGATTAAAACTTTAAGGTTCTTGTGTGAGAAATTTTCCAAATATTGTTCATCTCTAATTTTCTCTCAAGTATCTTCTGAAAAATCTTTTAATAGCAAGAAAGATCAAAATCTCGTTTTTCACTCTTATCATTTTGAAGATTTAAACTCAAGCCTTGAGCCTATTCTCTTATTGAAAATATATTGTGAGAATATATATATCTTGAGTTCTTGAAATATCACCTAAAAACACTTGAGCTTATATTGATCTATCTTCCATAAAAACCTTAGGGTTTTGAGTGTTTTTGTTTCTTGAGTGATATATTGATTGCATACACAAATTTGTGATCTTGGGTGAGTGAAACCCATTGTATTAAGGGAGGATTGTTCTCTTGATTGTGTGAAGAGCTAATTAGCTCTTTTGTAAAGGTTTTGCTATTCCACCTATTGAAGGAAGAGCCATAGTGTGAGGATCGGGAAAGTCTCAAGGAAGGGGATTCTTTGAGTCGAGGAGTAGGAGTTACCGAACCTCGTAAAAATCACGGTGTCAATATCTCTATCTCTATCTCCTTACTTTATGTTCATGCATGCTTAATTTATATTGTGGTAAATAGCTTGTTGAATTTAAGTGAAATTATTCATTGCATATTTTACCTTGTAAATTAGTATTGAACCTTGTTGCATGTTCTAGTAAGAATATAAAAGAAGTTAGAAATTATTTTTAAAACCCTATTCACCCCCCTCTATGGTATTTTAGTGACTTACAACAATATATATAATTTTATTTTAAATATGAAAATTCAAAAACATCAAAAAAATGAAAATATATATTTAAAGGTAAATTCTACCACTAAAAAAATTTCATCAATAACAATTATAAGAAAATTCCATTATTTAACTATTACTCCTAATTTTTAATATATTACTATATAAATATTTCTCACAAAACATTAAAGTGTTATATCTAAAACCATTATAGGTATTACATATCTAATAAAATATACATAATTTTTTATGTACAAATAGAAAAAATATATCTAAATATTACACATTACTCATTGTAGGTATTACTTATCTAAGAAATTATATCATTATATTATCAAATTTCATAATGGAAGAGATTTTCTTTGGTATTACATATCTAAATAAGATATTCCATTATAGGCATTATATATCAAATAAATTCTACCATTATATTATCAAATTTTATTAAAATTATTGATTGACAATAGTATAAAATATATAAATTTTGTTTCTATTCGTACATAAAAATTTATATATATTTTATTAGATATGTAATACCTATAATTGTTATTAGATATAACCTTTTAATTTTTTTTGAGAAATATTTATACAGTAATGTAATAAAAATCAAGAGCAGTAATTAAATAATAAAAATTTCTTAGTATTATTATCGATGAAATTTTTTTAGTGGTACAATTTACCTTTAAATATATTTTTCAAAATAGTTTTGATATTTTTAATTTTTATGTTTAAAATAAAATTATATATATTGTATATCTTATTTATTTATTATAAATTTTTAATAATAAGAGTGTGATGATAAGGGTGGTTGATGTAAATGGGTAAAGTGTAGAGTTTAAGCATTGAACTAACTTAAAAATTTTATATAAAAATTAAATTAATCAAGGGCACTAAAGTTATTTTATGCCTCCAATAAATATTATCGTAATATTTTATAAATTTTAAGGAATATCAATCCAATCCAAGATCGTGTGTTGACCGATATATACTTACAATTTGACCATTCTCACGAGTGTCAATGTGAATTACCCTAAATTTTATCTTTCCTTGCGGTGGCCTCAAAACTTTTTGAATGTAGTGTGGGATCGTACAAAACTTTATGGAAAAAGAGGTCTTCATTTCCTACCTAAGTGGCCTTGTCTTTCTCTAATGAGTCAATACTCAATAAGGCTGTGTCGGTCCTTTTTACATATCTTGTATAGTCTTTAGTCCCTTCACTTTTTAGGATTCTCTCACACGTAATTTGACTTTTCGTGTGATCAATAACTTTGATGGAATACCTGCTATTCGTTGACAATAGCCTCCTCATTTTGGGACCCCTTTCAACACATATACATATGTATGTGTGTATATATATATATATGTAATGTACTTCTTAATTTGCTTATAATATATGTACTGTCTTTTCTACTTTGGCTCTATTTTTCAAAATGGAATAGCGGTGAGCCATGATTTGATGTGAAGGGTGTTATTAAAGTGTCTTAAATTTTATTTTAATTAGATTTTTTTATGTAGAATTATATTGTAAAAAAAAATTTTAGTTAGAGAGTTTTATTCTCCAATGAATTATAATCTTTGTCCAATAAGAAATTTAGTTTTTTTAATTCAACAAAGAAATGGGTTTAACTCTATAAATATGGACCTAGGGTTTGTGTTGAGACTTAGAGAAGAAATGTGAGGAAAATAAGAGATGAAGAAGGTGTGAGGGTGATGTGTGCATCGGGTGAGGGTGCTATATTGTTCACCTATGTAATATCTTCCTAATAAATATTCCTTCTCTCCGTGGACGTAGACCAAAGTTAGGGTTGAACCATGTTAAATACTGTGTGTTATCTGAGCAAGGTTGAAGCAGATCGGTAGCAGAAAGTTCCAAGTTGAAGCAAAGAAGAAGCTCGTACGTTATGACCCATATTCGAAGATCAGAGTTATTTGAAATAAAAAACCAACCATATCAGGAGATTCGTATTGACGAGACGAAGCCGAGAAAGTCAAGCGCATTGCCGGAAACAACTGTACGCGCCCCCACGCATCGCCTGAAGTTCCGACCAATTTTTTGGCTCCACGTGCAACAGTTTCATTTCGGGCCTATTTTGCGGAGCATCGTTAATCAAGACAAGGTTTATAATATATCAACGGAAAGATATTTCGAAGATGAACGTTTTGGAACAAAAATAAGCTCCATAGGAGGCACGTGCCCCAAGAAGTTTCTGACATCGTTAGTATTTTTTTGTCTTTTGTGTTGATTTATTTTTTGGTCTGTTTTGACGCGGTCAGAGGCGTTCTTAAGGTTTTGGACCGCTTTGGATGCAACTATAAGATTGATTTTGCGTGATTTGACTATGAACATCTCGAATAGGCTCAGTGGGAGCTATGGGAGAAGAAAAGACAAAAATGTTAGGTTGCAAAGCTTGGTTGACGCTATTTTTGATGTCGATGAGGTGGAGGTTGTGTTTCGGTTGACGAATGGAGGCATATGGCTCACAACAGCGCGGTGGAGAGCACATAGCAGTGGTGACTCGCATGTGCTAACGAAATTTTTGGGTTTCAAGTTGATGATGATGCCAAGTCATTGAGTGATTTGAGTGAGATGGCGAAGAGGCAGGTGGTCGGGACGAGGTTGAAGGCGCTAGTGGGACAATATGTGAGAAAATAATTTGAGGGTAGTGGTATTTTTCTTGGAAAGATTGTGTAGAGTTGATTGTGAATATGAGAACTGTGAGGATTTAGGACTTGGCAAAGTGAAGGAGTTTCTTATCAGTGATGATAATTCTGATAGTGATTGGATAGTATAAAAAAAATAAAAAAATTGAGATGATGAATGTGGAGATTGTGGCTTGGTATAGAGGTGACTGAGCTTGAATAATATAAAGATGATGATATAGATGAAGAAGATGAAGTGATCGTGGATAAAGCGTAGTCATGAAGATAGTATTGAAGATGTTGTTGATGTTGAAGATGATGTTGATGATTGAAGATAGTGTTAAAGATGATGTTGATGTTAAAAAATGTTGAAGAAACGTACATAGTCATGGTAGAGGTGGAGCATGATGCGTGTAGATGAAAAAGAAGAAATTGAAGAAGAAAAATGTTGATGAAAAAGAAGAAAATAATGAGTAGAAGAGTGTTGATACTTGAAGCAAGTTGGAGCTTTGAGAAGATGATAGAATTCGAGTCAAGGTGAAGATTGTTAGGAAAATGTCTCAAATTCTATTGTAATTAGGTTTCCTATTTAGAGTTGTATTGTAAAAGAAATTTCTTGTTAGAGAGTTTTATTCTTCAAGGAATTGTAATCCTTGTCCAACAAGAAATTGAGTTTTTATTGTTCAACAAGGAAATGAGTTTAACTCTATAAATAGGGACATAGGGTTTGTGTTGAGACTTAGAGAAGAGATGTGAGGAAAAGAGGAGAGGAAGATGGTGATGTGTACACCGGGTGAGGGTGGTATGTTGTTCACCTATGTAATATATTCCTAATAAATATTTTTTCTCTCGTGGACGTAGGTCAAAGTTGGGGCTGAACCACATTAAATATTGTATTATCTGTGTGTGAATAAAAACAGGTATCGATAATTTTGGGTGGGATTAATTCCTAAATGTGAAATGGGAATTAATTCATAACAAAGTGAATGCAAGCTCCCACACACATAGATTAATGTATATATATATATATATATATATATATATATGAATTTTCCCTTTTCTTTTGAAATATTATGGACCCCATTGCAAGCAATTTGATGGTGGTTTGCATGTGCACGAGCAGACTTTTTTGCTTCTAGTTTTATGGCTAACAGAGGATTAATCATATGTCAAATGGAAAGCTCTAGATTTTCACTTTCTTATCATCATTACCTAAATCCACCCTCTCAAAACAATTTTGAAATTTAAATCTTTACATATGCAACTTTAATAGCACTCCTCAATTGTGATGTGAAGTTGTTTCTCTTTACATTTCTTGCGTTCAATGTCAACTTGTAAAATTTGAAAATATTATTGGGGTAATAAAATAATTTGTCTGATTAAATGAGTTATAATCATTTGATCCATAAGTAACATAAGTTCTTGCTTAAACAAGTGTTGTATTATTTTTTTAATAAAATGAATTTAGGTGGCCAACCTTATTCATATGAGAGACTAAAGATTAAGCTAATAAAACGAATATGAATTTTTTTTTCCTTCTTATTAATTTTATTTATTTGAAACAGGTTATAAATTGCTTTGAATCAAACACTTCATAGTTTAGTGTCAACATCTTCAAACGGGTCAACAGGTAAAATTAGATGCATATATAGATTAGTCGCTTGACAAACATGCTTATACGCATATATGGCTATATATGTATATAGTTATCAATTTCAACGTTCAAAGTTTCTGAAATTTAGGATTAAACAATGTAGGATGAGGGCTTGCAAATATTTCAGGTTTACTGAAATATTAAAAAAAAAAGTAAAAAATCATGGGATTTGAAAATTTTGAACTTAGATTAAATTTTTTGGTAAAGTGCATTAAACCCCCTTGAACTATTTTCTCTCTCTCAACAAACCCCCCTGAACTATGTGATGACCCCTCAAACTATGAAATTGTTACAATTAAGGACACTCCGTTATAACACTGTTAGTTAAATTAGGATAATTTGTACTTAGATCCCCTGAGATTTCGGTCAATTGCATTCATCCCCTGAGATTTTATTTTCCTTACAATGACACCCCCTGAAGGGGTGAAGACCCCATGAAATAACTCTTGTGCCCTTGCTTTAAGTGTAAAAGACATGTTAGCTAAATTAATAGACCAAACAACCCTTGTGTCTTAAGCTCAATTTGGAAAAAAATTTTAAATACTTTGGATACAATGATTTTTGAAATATTATTACCTTTCTTTAAATTATTATTTTTAAAATTTTCATTTTTGTAATATAGACCCCAAAAGTTATCATTTTTTAATTTTTCCCTAAAACTAATATTGTGACCTTTTACATTAAATAATAATAATACACTTTATTTATGATTATATATATATTGTATTTTAGAAGGTGATACATGTATAAAATATTTGTGAACTCATATAATTTAACTGATTTTGTAAATAAATAATATACAACTCCTACAATTTAAACAAGTAGTAATACATTTTAATTATAGTTTTTATTGTATTGTAAAAGGTGATAAATGTATAAAAATATTACAAATGATTTATAATTTATTATTCTTTGTGTAAAATTAATTTAAGCCCTTACACTATAAAATAATAACAAACTTTACTTATTGTAATTTTTTATATTATTATAAAAATATGACAAATGATTTATTATTTTATTTTTTTTGAAAAGTTAATTTAAGCCATTACACTTTAAATAATGACAAACTTTACTTATTATAATTTTTTATATTGTAAAAGGTGATAATGAATCGAAATATTAGACAATCCTTGTATTTTTATTAGTAGTATATAGATAGATAGATAAAAATATACATATTTTTGTATTTTAAGTTATATTATTTTTCCTTACCGAAATATATTTGTCTTATATCTTTACTCTATATCTTATGAAATTTCCATTAAAGTTACATTTCAATTAATGTATATTAATTAATTATTTATTTTTTTTAAAAATATGAAAATATTTATAACCCCTTGTCTTATATATTTACTCTCTCTCTTTTGAAATATTCATTAGAGTTACACTTCAAGTAATGCATATTAATTAATTATTATTATTTTTTAAAAGTATTAAAATATTTTCAACCCATTTTCTTTTACTCTATATCGTTTTGACATACTCTTTAGAGTTGCATTTCAACTAATACATATTAATTCATTAATTTTTATTTTGAAGAAAATATTTGGAAATATTTCTAGCCTCTCACATTTTAGAATAGTTGTTATAGATATATATACATTATAGAGTTTTCATCTTGAGACATGGAGGTAATTTTACCATCTAGATATTTGTCTCATGAAATAAGGGAGACAATACAAGGGCATTCCGGTCATTTCTCCACTTCAGAGGGTGTCATTGCAAGGAAAATGAAATCTTACGAGGCGAGTGCAATTGATCAAAATTTCAAGGGATCTGACTGCAAATTATCCTAATTTTAAGTAACAGTGTTATGACGGGATAGAGTGAATTGTAAAAGTTAGGATAATTTGAAAAGTTTAGAGTCTAAAACATAGTTCAGGGGCTTGTTGAGAGAAAAATAATAATTAAGGGGGTTTAATGCACTTTACCCTAAATTTTTTTATAATACTTAAGAGGGCTGAGAATTAAAAAAACATCAAGCTCTACCAGACTACCACCTTATGTGACACTTGTTAATTAACATAACTTTTTATTAAAACTTAAAAAAAAAAAAAACCATGATTTACAGTGAATAGCTGTCTATTCTATTCTATACAATTTCCTAATAAAAAATGGCCCATACCCCACTGCTATAGTTCCAATAATCCCTAGAAAAACTCGAAAAAATTTCTTGCCAACCAAACTACCATTGGACGGCGAGAAAATTCACCAACTACCTAACTCCTCTGCTCAGAACTCCCCTGTTTCAAATCTCTCTCCTCAATAAAAGCTTCTCAATATTTTCTCATTCAATTCCTCCCCTCCAACACATCCCACATTAAATTCACCCAAATCTCTCTCTCTCTCACACACACTTGAAGAACTTCATGCCTTCAATACCCTTTTCACCATTTTCTCCATTAATACTACAATGTGAGCTTGTTTCTCTCTATTGAAACATGTCATGTGTATTCAAGATCTAATAAAACCCAACTCAATACCACTTTTATAAACCATTTTTTTTCTATGGATCTAATGATCCACATACACTATCACATTCATGAATCACAATCTCTCTCCTCCATCAAAACCCCACCCCCAATCCCTCCCCTGCATCCCCAAAACAACACGAGTTTTCCGATAATCGCAATCGCCATTATCGGAATTTTAGCCACAGCTTTCTTGCTCGTCAGCTACTACGTCTTCGTCATCAAATGCTGCCTCAATTGGCAACGTCTCGACCTCCTCGGACGCTTTTCGTTCTCGCAGAGGCGAGCTCGGGACGAGCCATTGATGGGCTACTCTGTTTCGGTAGAAAACAGAGGACTCGACGAGTCCGTGATTCGATCAATCCCAATATTTCATTTCAAGATGGAAGAGAAGCAGCAACAACAGAGCAGCGAATGCGCGGTTTGTTTAAACGATTTCCAGTTCGATGAGAAGCTCCGAATCATTCCGAATTGCGGGCATTTTTTTCATATTGATTGTATAGATGTTTGGCTCCAAAACAATGCGAATTGCCCGCTTTGTAGAACCAGCATTTCGACACCGCCACAAGTTTTTCCAATCGAGCAAAATATAGTTGCCAGCTCTTCGAATTCGAGTCCATATAGTGATAATTTCATTGGGCGCGACGAAGATTTTGTAGTGATTGAATTGGGAGGATCGAACAATGGCAATGTCAATACAGATCAATCTTTGCTTGGAATGCAAGAAAGGTGGAGCTCGAGAGCTCCAATGCCGATTAGTCCTTTTCCGAGAAAGTTGGAAGAGGTGAAGAAAGGGAATTATAAGTTCAATTCGATTTCGAGTATGGGTGATGAATGGATTGACAGTAGGAAAAAAGATGAGCAGTTTGCGATTCAGCCGATACGGAGGTCGTTTTCGATGGATTCGGCGGCTGATCGGTCGATTTATTTGGCGGTTCAAGAGATTGTTCAGCAAAACAGGAATGGGAATGAGGTGAGCTCTAGTGAAGATTGCAGTAGCAGAGTGAGGAGATCGTTTTTTTCGTTTGGACATGGAAGGGGATCGAGGAATGCTATTCTTCCAACTCATTTGCAGTTATAAAACATTTTTTTTTTGTTTTTATTTTTTGAGTTTTTATGGTAATATAGAGATTTTAGGATTATTATGAGGCTATAGGTATAAGTTTTTTTTTTTTTTTTTAAAAAAAAAAAGTGATGTTCGGGTCAGCTTACGCATACCTCGACTAATTCACGGGACCTATGTAAAGTGACCCCAATATAATCGGATAAAGCTCGGACCCTAATAAATTATTTGCACCAAGTAAAAATATAGGTTATTATGATCGGGTTATATATAGGTATAAGTGTGTGTTTCTAAGGATTGCTTAGGTTGATATTGGCTGTGCACACTTACTTGTAAACTGTTGTGGTAATAGAGGTAACAAATTTAGAAGAATTGTGATTATTGTCAAATTTTATTTTTATATACATGATGATATGATACATCTGATGATTTAATTTATATTGGAAATCTGGGATGGATGATGATATATATGTGGAATATTAGATGAGGCTGGAGGCTGGTTTCAGTCTGTTCTGGTAGACTTGTAGAAATAATTATTAATTACAAACATCAATGTGTCTAACAACCTCTTCTTTTATAGTTTGAATTTCTTTTTATGATTGGATTGAGAGATAAAAAGTTCATATTTACAACAACCGTAATATAAAAAATATACATATTCTTTTAAATCCACAAACACGTATATAGAAACAAAGATTTGGGAAATGTGAGATTAATTTGATTTGTGGAATTATCATGGTATGGCTCTATGTGTCACAATTGACTTGCAGCAATAATTACAAGCATCATTGCCTAGAACAACAACCTCCTTTTCTTTAATTTGAATTTTTCTTTTTTCATGATTGGAGTGAGGGGTGGTTCTGGATTTTATTTATGGTGGAGACTCGAGAGGGACCTTCTAACAAGAAATGAGAAAGAAACAAAAGTAGGGGAACTGGCATCCACCATCTGAATATATATAGGAGATACAGAGTACTAGATATAGATATAGACTCTTCCCCCACCTATTGAAAGAATCACATCGATCACCAAGTATTTTCGTATAGATCATATCGACCACCAACTGGATCTGTCATTGTTGCTTCATCCAGGTATGGTGTTGTGTTGGGCTTGTTGATCATTAGTGGACCATTGGGTAATAAATGTACCCTTAAAAGGCCTTGCCTTTCATTTATAGAGGAAAGCAGACATGGGTCATGAATAGAGAGGTCTCTGGAGGGCCCTTGACCAAATGAGGAACCCTGAACCCATGAGTGTTTACTTAATTAACTTTCAAACAATACTGTCAAAATCGGGGTTCTAGATAAAATCATTTTGGGGTCTGTAGAATAGTAAATAAAATCGTAAAATTCTAGTAACTTGTATTAATTTTTAAAAAAATATTAATAATTAAATATTTAGTCTAAAAGTTTAAATCATATTATAAATTTTAAAATTTTCTAATACATTGGTCCTTTAAATATTTTCTCATAAATTTAGGGCATATATTGGCATATTGAACTAGATCATAAAGTTTTTGGGCATTTCATATGAAGGACGAAACCGTCAAATCATTATAAAAACGTAGTTGAATCGTAGTAAAATCGTGCAGAATTGTATAAAATTGTAACAGGATAGTAGAATCGAAATTCTGACAATCTTACTTTCAAAGGAATATTATCAAAAAAACCCCTAGGATTTGTAATCTTGTGGCTCATTTTCTCAGTAAATGGGTTTCGAATTATAAGTTTGGGATCTTACGTAGTCTATCTGGCCTTCTTGGTTGTCTATAGCCATTAAGGGGGATTGTCCTATTTTGTAGTCTTTGTTTTGCCTTTCGGCTAAAAAAGAAGAGAGGGTATTATCAAGAAATCCCTCTGTGATTTAAAAAAATAATCAACTAACCCCTCTCTAGTTCAGAAGACCCCTTGTGGTTTCAATTTTGATCAGCTTGTCCCATTTCCTCTAATTTAAGACAAAAATTTCCCTAATTAAACGAGATGGGGGTTTATAGATATGTAATTATAGGAGGGTTTATTGATAGAAATAAATGGGTTAACTTCATTTACACCCCCTGAGATTTACTTTATCTTCAATCAAACACATTTTTTATTTATTTATGACTAAATAAAAAACTAATGCCGAAATATTTGTTCGAACTACCAATTAGGATAAAATATAAAAAGGAAATATTTCGAACTACGAATTAAATATTTTTTCATTTTTAATTTTTTATAAATATTTTACTATAAAAGATTTTTTTTTATTTATGCCGAAATAAAAAATTGATACCGAAATATTTTATTTTGAACTTAATATCGGAAAAACAAAATTCTCTTGAAATTTTTTTTGAACTTAATATAAAAAAACAATTTTGGTAAGAAAATAATTTTATTCTGAAATAAAATATTAATTTTTTACCAATAAATTAATATTTTATGCCGAATTTTTTTGGGTAAACTTAATACTATTCTATGCCGAATTTGATTTTTTGAATTTAATATAAAAACAAATTCAATAAAAAAATATTTGCCAATTAAATTTTATTTCGGCATAAAAAAAATTATTGAATTTTTTTTATATTAAGCTCAAAATAAAAAATCGAAAGAAATTTTTATGTCGATATTAAGTTCAAAATAAAATATTTTGGTATTAATTTTTTAATTCGACATAAATCAAGTTTTCAACATTAAAAGTTTAATTTTTTATTTTTGGAATTTGTTTTAATGCCGCAAACTTGATTTATGATGAAATAAATAATTAATACTGAAAAAATTTATTTATTTATTTTGGCAAAAATTTTTTTTTACTGAATTTGTTTTTATATTAAGTT
This sequence comes from Cornus suecica, assembly GCA_963922005.1. Classification (NCBI taxonomy): domain Eukaryota; kingdom Viridiplantae; phylum Streptophyta; class Magnoliopsida; order Cornales; family Cornaceae; genus Cornus; species Cornus suecica. The sequence continues at coordinate 6,255,568 of OY998246.1, read as the reverse complement.
CAAAAAAAAAATCGGCATAAAATATTAAGTTTAACGAAAAACGTTCGGCTTAAAATATTAATTTTTTGGTAAAAAAATAATATTTTATTTTCCCATAAAATATTGTTTTATTGAATTTTTTTATATTAAGTTCAAAAAAAAATCGGGAAAATTTGTTTTTCCGATATTAAGTTCAAAATAAAATATTTCGGTTTTAATTTTTTATTTCGGCATAAATATTTTTTTTTCTGTTTATAGTCAAATATATATAAATAATTAAAAATGAAAAAAAAAATTCTAATTCGTAGTTCTAAATATTCCCTTTTTATATTTCAGACATTTTTTTATATATTTTACCCTAATTGGTAGATTGAAAAAAATATTTTGGCATTAATTTTTTATTTACTCATAAATAAATAAAAAATATTGTTTATCATAAAATATATATAAAAAAATCATTTGATTAAAGATAAAGTAAACCTCAGGTCAGTAAACCCCCATCTCGATTCATTAGGAGAAATTTTATCTTAAATTAGAGGGAAGGGAGCAAGTTGATCAAAATTGAAACCACAAGGTTGTTTTCTACACTGGAGGGGGGTTAGTTGATTATTTTTGAAAACCACATGGGGGTTTCTTGATAATATCCCCTCAAAATACATAAAAAATATAGTTGTTGGAATTCCGATTCTAACTGGTAAAATCTTACGATTCTACGATTTTACCACGATTATACTACGTTAAAATAATGGTTGGACGGTTAAACCCTCCATATGAAATGCCAAAAGCTTAATGATTTAGTCCAATATCACAATATATGGCCTAAAGTTTTGAGAAAACATTTAAAAGCCCAATGTACTATAAAATTTTGAAAATTCTAATATGATTTAGATTTTTAAATTAAATATTTAATATTTAATATTTTTGAAAAAGATTAATACGTTTAGGTTTACGATTCTACCGACACTCTCGATTCTCACAGTCTTGATAAAAAGAAGGGTCGCAAGCTTTCAACCCCCTGTAGTAGGCATATAATGCGTATAACCTCATGTGGTTCTTTAAAACCCTATTATTCGAAAATGTGTACGTATTGCCCCTTATGTGATGTAAATTATCTGATATACCCTGAATATAAGTTTTTTTATAAAAAAAAAACATATTTAAAAAAATCATCAACAAAAGAATTAGAAAATTATTTTAAAAAATATTAAATTATTTTTATTGAAAAAAATAAGCCTAATCTTTCAATTTTTTATTTTTATTTCTTTATCATTTAATTAATTAATTAATATTTATTTATTTAGGCACCATTAAATAATACAAGTCTTTGATAAGAATCTACAAAGCACTAGAACACCCTTGTTGACAATCCTTTACTTCGACGACATCTAGGGTTCCTCAAACAATGTGATATCTCACAATGGGTAAATCCTTAACCCTTCCCTTCTTACTAAGATTACATAATGTTATTGTGAATTATGACAAATACCTAGGAATGGCAATGGGGCGCGTCGGCGCGGGTATCATATTCCCCATCTTCGAACCCGAGTTAATTTCCCCACCCCGTCCCCGATTATTATTTTTATTTTCCACCCCGCCTCGCCCCGTGACTCGGTTATCCCCGCCCCAAGCCCCACCCCGCCCCGCAACCATGGAACTCTCCATGTTGATGAACTGGCGCTCGAACTGGTCCATGGTTTCCGATATCTTCTGGAGGTTTTCGGTGGCGAGGGTGGACTTGAGGGACTTGATGATGGAGCCCATGGATTTGCCGATGGTGGTCATTTTGGCCTGGGTGTCGAGGCGGGTGACAACGGCTTCGAGTGGGAGGAGAGGCGGAGGTAGTTCATCTGCTCGTTGCGCTTGCAGATTGAGTTCTCGGCGTAGATGCGAGCTCCATCCATGTTCCCCTTCTCCATGGCTTTTTTCACCTTCAGCTCCATGATCTGGTTCATCAATTTCTCTGCGTTCCCCATGATTTCTCTAGGAATTTTCAGATCTAAGGTTTACTGTGTGTTTGTGTGTGTGTGTGTGTGTATGAGAGAGAGAGAGAGAGTTTGGGGATGTAATTTGATGTATGATTGTTGTTCAGAGTCCCCGATTGAGATTAGGGTTTGGGGTCTTAACATAAGATATATATATATATGGGCTATGTTTGTAATATGTCAAATATATAAGGTTAGTTTAATAAATATTCAATTAAGTGGGGGCGGGGGTGACCCATACCCGCCCCGTTTATAATCGGGTAATTTTTTTTGCCCCATACCCGCCCCGATTAGTTTAACAGGGCGGGGCGGGTTTTTTTGCCATCCCTACAAATACCGGTTATATAAGTAGTGATTTCAAATTCAAAGGTTAATTGTACTATGACAGCTTTACGTAAGATAGAGTTTGGTTTTTTGGGGGCAATAGTGGAAAAGTTGACAGATAAGTCACCCTTACTGTCACTCTATAGAACCGTACATTGAATTTTCATCTCATACAGCTCCTCGTTCAATTCTTTTGAAGTTATTGGATCTTTTTCCTCATTCGAGAATCTCCTCCCTTCTTCCCCTCCGTCCCGGAAAGTAACTAGGACCAATTTAGTCACGTTTTCGTGTTCCACTTGAACACTTTTCATTTTTGATTATTGTCAAAGGAAAAGATTATTCTCTTTACCAAACATATGCGAATCCAATCATGATCTTATAATGAGAACAAAAGATCTTTCTCGATCAATCCCATTGCCTCGCGATCCCTCTTGATCCTTGTTGGGTGTGCTTGACGGTCCCCCATAATACGCTCACTTGGGGACTTCTTATTCCAGCTGTTCCAAGAGTTCCGCTAGTTAAATCGCGTCCAGTAGACTCCTTGTTCCGCTTATCCCCTTCGTCAACTGTTTGATCGGGATACAGGTTCCGAAACTTGGAATGGATAGCGGAGCATACATTTTATTTATTATATAATATAATATTATATTTATTTGTTAATTATTTTATTTTATTTATTTTTACTAATTTTTTATTTATTCATTTAATATCTATTCATTTTATTTTATATATTTATTCATTTTTATTTTATATAATAATTTTATTTATTTTATTTTTATTATAAATTATCTATTATTAATTCAATATTTGTTATTTTTATTAGATTAGAAGGGGTATTTTAGGAATTTCATATCTTTTTGGGGATAAGTTGCAATTTTTTTAAATCAGAATGGATTTATACACATATTTTATAACAAATAAGGGTATTTCACACCTATTATGAAACCAATGGGGTTTTTTTGGTTGAAAACCCTAAAAAAATAAAAATAAAAATTGGAAAGTTAGACATTAATTTATGTTTATGTGAATGAAGCTCAATGTTATATGACACTACCATATACTCCTTCCGTCACCCACAAATATGAAATTACTTAAATCTATTTGACAATCCAAATTTTTTATTTTTAATTATTGAATATTACACTCATATAAGATAATCATATATAATTATAAATTAAGTTTTACAAAATTATATATAACTAAATGCATGTTATAAATGTCACACAAAAAATGATATCAACAACGAAAAAAGAAAAAGAAAATATGTATAACCACGATAGACAATGGTCTAAAGATTGAAATTGAGGGTAGGTTTGATTTATATATTTCAAAACTAAGAGCTCTGAAAATTAAAAAATATTTTATAAGAACAATGAAAGACAATTATATGAAATCAAAAATATTTATAGTTGAGTTTTACTTTCTAGAAAACTTAAACAAGCAATTTTTTTTTTTAAATGTTATGATTTTTAGTTTTTAAAAATAGAAAATTATTTCAGAAAATGTAGAATATAAAAACAATTAAAAAATAAAAGTAAAAAAATCTTTTTACATTAAACAATTTTCAGAACACTCGCCTGGATTAGCAAGATTGGTCTCTATTCAATTTCCACCCACCATAGTATACGAGCTGCAAGAACACAAACACACACTCACACACACACAAACACACACAAGCATGAAGATAATGGTGGCCATCAAGCGAGTGATCGACTACGCCGTCAAGATCAGAGTCAAACCCGATAAGGTAAACCCAAATCTCCCCAATTTCTCTATACAACAACAAATCCTAATACCCAAAACACCCCTACTCACCACTCATCTTCTCATCCTCAGACCGGCGTCGAGACCACCAACGTGAAGATGTCGATGAACCCATTTTGCGAGATAGCTCTGGAAGAGGCTATTCGCATCAGAGAGGCCGGTTTGGCGTCGGAGGTCGTCGCCGTCTCTATGGGTCCGGCCCAGTGCGTCGACACTCTCCGGACCGGTCTGGCCATGGGGGCTGATCGGGCAATTCATGTGGAGACACAGGCCATGCTTCACCCGCTTTCGGTTGCCAAAATGATGAAGGCGTTGGTGGATATTGAAAAGCCTGGACTCATTATACTGGGCAAACAGGTATGAATTATGAATTTAAGTTCATACCCATATTTATTTTGTGTTTGTGTCAAATGGGTTTTTTGTGAATTGGGAAATTATGTGGAATTGAGTGTTTTAATTTTAGTGGGTAATGTGTTTTTATTGTTGCTTATATAGCTGCAGAGGGGTCTAATTTTTAGTCCAGTGGAATATTTATTGTTAATTTTATAGATGCTGTAGGGTCTAATCTTTGATTCATATAGGAGGATTGTGCTAGTGGTCACTTCCAAATTTCAATCCTTCTATTAGGCAAATATAGGTATGAAATGGGTAATTTCTGTGGAACTTAGTTTGTGGAATTTGAATGGGTTTTGTGATTTTGAAGTTGGGGCCAATGGTTTTGTAATACTGGAGGGTTTTGAAGTTGCATCTGAGAGTGCAACTAGAAGTGCTGTTTTTTTTCATGACCCATTGCATAAGCAGAATTGAACGGGTGTTTTGTGAAATGGAATTTTGATGGATTCTTGTGATTTCAAATTTGGGTCAATGAGTTTCGGTTGTGAAACTTGTGTTAATTGTTACAGTACATGGTGAAATTTGAAAATATTGTAAGGGTTTGCGAAAATTGCTTCTGACTCAAATTGTTAATTGTTCGGTTGCTAGGTCTCTTAACTATTTTTTATTTATATAGTTGCAATAGTGTCTACTGTTTTTTTTCTAGTAAAATTGGAGGATTGTGCAAGCGGTCGCATCTAAATTTTGATCTTTAGTGGTGATAATTTGTTTTATTCTGGGAATTATTGATTGTTGTTACCCCTAGTCCAAAAGTTTTGCTAGTCATCACTTCCAAAACTTTTGGACTAGTGTGTTTTTTTTGTTGATTATTCTTTCCTCCGTGAGTCCAAAAGTTTGTGCTGGTGGTCACTTCCAAGTATCGATTCTTTCTTGGTGTGGATTTGTTTTCCTATGTTTTGTTCGTTGATTGTTCTTACCTCCTTTAATCTGAAAAATTGTGCTTCTTATCTGATACCCTAGTTTTTCTGTAGGCCATTGATGATGATTGCAATCAGACAGGGCAAATGGTGGCTGGGCTTCTCAATTGGCCACAAGGGACCTTTGCTTCCAAGGTGAGCCACATTATCAACAAGTTTATTCCTAAATATCCATTGTTTCGGGAATGAGAGGACCTTGTTTACTTGTCAACTACATTCAATATAAAGTAGTTTACCTTTTGTTTCCCTGAATTTTAGTTTAAGTTATTGAGCCTATTGATTTATGTTGCTATACTTGATCTATTCAAGGTTTACATTCGAGTACTGTTATGTTATTAGCTTTCTTCTTAGGATGCTTGATATTAAGACTGTCCCCATTCTTTAGTTTCTGGAGTGTATTGATTGCCGGGGTTGCACTGTTGGGGAGCTTAGTTGTTATATTGTTACTGGTCAAATTATTGTAATAAAAATATTTGTTAAATAATGATTTCATTAAGTTATGGAGGAATATCCAAGTATGCTAGTTTTTCCCCTTGTCAGATGCCGTAAAAATCTGAGGCCTTGATTCTCTTTATGCAAGTAAAATCATAAGGATTCTTATGCCATTTTAGCACGATGATGATATCTCTTTTAAATCATCTGGCATTATATTCTTCTGATGTGTCCATGTAAAACAGGCCATGATTTAGACGGAACTGTGCATATAATTTTTGTGTACTTAAAAAAAAATTTCTCTTCTATTTTTTCCTCCTCAACTTCACAGGTTTTGCATTTTTTTTGTATGAGTGGTTCTCTTTCTTCTATTTGCTGTGCTTATTACTATCTGTGTTTTCCTAGAAATTCCAATATTTACAATTCTTGTTTCTTTGACATACTAATGCTCTTTTAGGTTGTACTGGACAAAGATAAACAAGTGGCAACAGTTGATAGAGAGGTGGATGGTGGCCTTGAGACTTTGTGTCTAGATTTACCAGCAGTAATAACGTATTTTCTGATAATCTCATTTTTTGCAATATTTTGCCAATTAATTAATGGTTATAAAGTGCTAGATCATGCATAGATCAGCTTTTTGAAACAAAGACTTGAATGATTTTGAATTTCACCTTCTTTTCCTAGGACCACAATATGAAAAATGACTAAACTCTCAGTTTTATTTGGAAAGAGTACGATAAATCATCTCTTATAGATTTCTCAGGATGAACACAAATTTTATAAAGAAATTATAAAATAGTCAAATTCGGAAGTTAGTCTATGCACGCTGTCTGTGTGCCCGTGTCGCGCGCGCGTGTGTACATGTATGTGCTCAGTGAGTATGACCATGCATCTATAACTTGTTTAGTTTTTTTGGAGATTGATTAACTTTGCTTTATTGTTGTTCTCATGCAGCACTGATTTGAGGCTGAACCAGCCTAGATATGCAACACTTCCTAACATTATGAAGGCAAAATCAAAGGTCATAAAGAAGGTTACTCCACAGGAGTTGAATGTGGAAATTAGATCTGACTTTGAGGTTGTTCAAGTTACTGAACCACCCAAGCGAAAAGCAGGTGTTATTGTTTCTTCTGTGGACGAGTTGATTGACAAGCTTAAAAATGAAGCTCATGTCATTTGACTATTGTTTTCTTCTGCTAAAATCTTTGTACTGATCAATTCCATCCCATCCAGTGTTAAATATTTTGATCTATTTCAATAAAGGTTCCATTAGCTCGTGATCTACTTCTCTTGCAGTTAGTTTATTATGAAAATGTATTGAATTAAGTTGCCATGACATGTTTTTGCCATGAAAATGTCGTCAAAGGCCATTTGTTCACTTGGGAGGTTGAACTTGATGCAGCTGATCCATTTATATATAACAAAATGGTACCAAGAGAAGTACTCAGAAAGATTAAAGGCCAAAAAATGAACTTTTCACGTCGGAGTGTTTTTACTTGTTTCCTCTTCTTTCATTTTCTAATTCGGGTTTTATGTATCGGAACATCTTGGCAGTCACCTCTGCGTCTGCTGGTGAAGGAAATGATTAAATTTTCTTATGTCCTTTCAAATCCTTTCTATACCTGTGTTTTAGGGTCTTTTTGCTCTTCAGATGATTGCTCTTTTGGCTGCAGTTCTTTTCCATCTTCTTCTTTGCCCCACAACAGCAGATATAGACCGACAATGACGATTGCTCCACCCAGTATACTGCACATAAGAGCCAATGATCAGAACACACAATTACTTCAAAGGTCCGTGTCTCTCCATCTATTTCTCTATATATGCATACATGAATGTATAAATAAATTTACCTTCCCATGTAAAGTTTTTCACCGAGGACGAAGAATGCTAGAACTGCCACTAATATTGTGGAGAGGGGATTGAACATGGTCACAAATACTGGTCCCTTTGCTTCTATGCACCAGAGTTGAATTAAGATTATTAAGCCAGAGACTACAACACCCTGTCATAGACAATTAGTGATGAACTGTGAGAAAATATGGTTCTTAAATGATGACAAAAGTTAGATAGATTTTCAGTTTCTACTCACAGCATATATTGTAGACCACAAGTCAATGTTGAAACCAATGGTCCAAGCTGCTTTTTTATGTGCTACACACACTGTGAAAACAGCTGATTGTGCAGCTCCAACAAAGTTCATCCATGTAGTCAGTGACAATTGTGCTGGATATCTTTTCAATGTAAATGCCTGCAATATTTATGCAATTTTCAATATTCAGTATAATATTTGCACATTATCTATACTTGTTAATAAAAAATATGGTGTTAGCTTTACTAGCAAATGCAATTTATAGAAATTTCCTCAACTTAAATCATTTTAGTTGCGTGGTATATAGGCTGATAAAGATATCCAAATTTATACCTTTGGTTACAACTATTATTTATATAGGTCTTTCTTTTATATAACAAACATTGTCTCCTGCATATTTGATTCACTAGTTCACATCAATCCTCATTGAATTATCATATAGTTTAACAAGTGGTTCATGCATTACCGAACTTCAATTTAAATAAAAATGAGTATAGTGTGGGGTAGAAACCTGCATTATGTACCATATAGACCATGTTATGCAGCTTGCTACAGTAAGAATTGATCCCTTCAACCAATTTTCATGGCTTACTGAGTTTCCTTGAATATGGATTAGAGGATGTCCTATGTTCCTCATCAGGGGTCCCTTGTACAATGTCATGATCGTCACGCCAGCCAACGAAACTAGTGTCCCTAGAATTTTGGCTATCCCTCGAGGATTTCGAAGATCAACAGCCTCCAATCTGCAAGGATTTCTTTTAGATAACTGGTATGTACAATTAATTATATTATAGTTTTTCTATGATCAGTAGTTCTAAGAGTTTAGTAGGATGCTAACCTGAGTACAACTGCCATTACAAAAGTTAGTGATGCTATAGTGTTGATCATAGATGCAAGAAAGGTTGGAGAGGTGTATCTCAAGCTTGCAAAATACATGTTTAGAGTCAAACCCACCCTGCAATAATTGAAATTATACTGTTATATATTTCTCCGGAATAATTTTACTTGGAACATGTAGGTGATCTTACCCCAGAAGAGAGAGCACAAAAATCTCCATAAACAGTGCTAATGTCAACTTTGGCCTTATTTTTCTGCAGAAAGAGGAAAATAAAAGATCAATAACGGTGTGCCCTGTTAATTTAATTCCAGTGCATGACTCACCAACTAATTAAATTACATCTAGAGCTTAAGAAACAATTGATTTTATAAGTATAATAACATATACCTGAGAAAGCCTTATAGGATGTGCATTCTATATACACGAAGTCACAAGCATGCAACTTTACATGATGACAAATCTTGAATTTTATGTGTGAACTCAAATCTGGCTTACCTTTCAAGAAAATAGGCAAATGGAAGCATCACTAAGCCAGCAACTATATGTCGATAAGTTATGTATACATGAGGGTTCATCCCATGATTAAAGGAAGCTTCTGTGATGAAATATAGGAAAGTGTAGCCCATCTGAGCCAAAGCCATGAGGAGGTGTGGCTTGAACCTCCTGTAGGTTCCTATAACGGTGAATGCCTCTGCTGCTGCCATGAGATTCCACTGTAATTTTCTTCCCCAACACAAGCTTAATCTTACTTGAGTGCATTTGCATATATAGCAGATTATAGAATATTAGTTGCCATTGTAAGTGCTTGTTGTTGGCATCTTGTTCTTGAGATACTTCCCATAATCTGACAGTTCCTCAACTTGACATCACCATAGAAAACGAAAAAAGTAAAATGATATTTTCATTCATATCCCCGGATAATTACTAGAATTTGTCAGTGGGAAAAGTTGGATCTCAGCATTAGAAGATATAAGTTACATCCCAACGCAGTATCAGAGCCAAAGAAGAAGGTCATATGTTAAAAGTGTACATAAAAGCCTATTAGGCCATGTTTGGTAGACGGTCTTTCTGGTCTGGTCCGGTCCGGTCTAGTTTGGTCTAATCTGATATGGAAAAGTCTGTTTGGTAAACGGTTTGGTCTTACTATTTATTTATTATTTATTATAATATTTATTTATGTATTATTTCTTTCTTTCTTTATTATTTCTTCACTTTATAATATATTTTATTATTTATATTATTAAATTATTATTTATTAATTTATATATTAATTTATAAATATATTCTATTTATTTATTATTATTTCATTATTTAATTCATTTTATTTATAAATTATTTATTCATTTTTAATTATTTAAAAATATATTTTATTAATTAATATTAATTTATTATTATTATACTCATTTTTTATTATTATTATGAAGTATTTATTCATTATTATATTTACTTATTATTTATTATTATATCTATTTATTATTTTTTATTATATTTATTTATTATTATTATTATTTATTTCATTTTTTTTATTATTTATTATTTTTATTATATTTTTAAATATGTTTTATGTAATTTATTATTATTATTATTTATTATTTAGTCCATTTTTTATTATTATTATTATTATATTTATTTATTATTATTGTATTCATTTTTTATTATTATTATGTTTTATTTAATTTATTATTTATATTATTAATTATTAATTTTTAATTATTTATAAATATATATTTTTATTATATTTATTTATTATTATTTATTCATTTTTAATTATTTATAAATATATTTTATTAATAAGACCAGACCGGATCACCAGGAACCACCTTTTTTTTTGGTCTGAAATGAGACCATTTTGGTTTGATTTGGTATTACTTGGTTTAACCAAAAATTTGGGACCAATGCTACCAAACATGATCTGGTCCCATAAAATACAAGACCAGACCAGATCAGCTGGAACCGAACCACCTACCAAACAGGGCCTTACTCTCTGAATGAGAAGTATGATTCGTTCTTCCTTGACAATTTAATACCTTTACCTTTCTTTGTGCATGAAGGACATTAGCAAATCCAAGGGGAATCATTTGTATTGACCTCTCTATGTGTCTACTCTTGGTTCCATTGTTACTGTTGTGTTCTTGCTTTTCTAAACTTTGTGATGAAGAATATTTTAGTTATATCCGATCGACTATTAGTGTGGAATCGTAGAATCTAAGTGCTTGTTTGGCAACCGGTGCGGTACGGTGTTGGTTTTTGGTTTTGGTTTTGGTTGGGTTTGGTATATGTTTGGTGCAGATGGTTTTGGTGTGAGAAAAAGTAAAGCTGAAAAATAAAATCATGTTTGGTAGAGTTGGTATATGGGCTGAAATTCTGAAACCAATCATATTTGGTAACTTGGAATAGTTTGATATTTTATTTATTTAAAATAACATTTTGTAAATATATATGTTTTAAAAAATAAAATATATAAATATTTAATTTTTTCGAAATATTTATAGATAAAATATTTTATATAAGATATTTCAAAAAAATAAAATATTTTGAAAAAATAAAAGATTTTAGTAAAAATACATATAATTTGTATATATATTTTAAAATAATAAATATATTTTTATTATATTTTATTTTTTCCATAAATATTTGTTTTCCCGAAATATTTTATTTTTTACGAAATATATTTTTTCGTTTGAGTTTTTTGAAATATTTTATTTTTTCATAAATATTTTATTTTTCGAATTTATATATATATATAATATTATAAATGAATTGATTTGGATTAAACAATGGTACACCAAATTGAATTGGTTTGGGTTAAAGAATGATTTTGGTGTGAGAAAACAATACCATCTACTGAGATTGTGAAAAATGGGGCATTTGGTACTAATGGTTTGACACTGTTGCACCAACACCAAGATTACCAAACATGGGTTGAGCCATAAATTTCAGCCCAAAATCATATATTTGGCACCAACTCCTTCTACCAATCAATTTGAGAATGTTGTCGGCAAAGTAAACTCTGAAGTTTTGGTAGGCACAACAAATATTCTTTTTCAGTATTGCTCTTATGTAATCAAATGTGACTGGTGACACTGCTAATCAACTGGTTTGAAGTCTTTAAGGATGTGTTTGATTGCATTTATTTGGCTAATACTCTTGCATCAGAGTGAGTGCCCAAAAATTAGGAAGAATTTCATCTGTTTGCAATTACAGGCCTGCTAAATGATATTGGTATAGTATCAAGTGGAATTCCAAGAGAATCTGACAGGGCCATATGGGACTAAGAAAAGGAACTTGGCAACAACCAAGGCATCTTCACTGTTTCAACTTGCTCAGGTTAGCAACTACACTTGCCTTTTCTTCTTTCAATTATACTGAAAATCTCAACCTTTCTTGGGAGAGTTGTCGGTACCTCTACCTGTCATCATTCACCCCAAATGGGGGAATCTGGTGCTCTGTTCTCGTGTTCCTAGTATATCGCTAGTGCAACGCACCACACTGTAATAGAGTACATGCATGAAAAAGTCGTAGTTGTTGCATAAGTGATGGAACATAATTGCTTATGCTGCATAAGCAATGTAAAATTATTGCACGAGTACTAGTCCTCTTTGGGTTAGGTGTTACCTTGTGAGGTCAATATTAGTTCTACAGTTTCAGAATTGATAAGAAGAGAAGAAAAGAATGGTTTGTGCATAGGTGATGTAATGGCGGGAAGAAATATCACAGAAGTGGATCGAAGTTCTGTCACCACAAGCTCTCATTTCCTTTCCAAATACCCATTAGTTATCTTCAAATTTCTTTAATGTTAGGGAATATTACGGGGAGGCAATTTGCATTTCCACCTTTTGTGTTGAACAAGCATCTGGATGCCAGTCATGATCAACAAGTTCCCCATTTCCATTCCTTGTCTTCCTTTTTATGGGAAATATAGGTTTGTTTGTTGATATTCATTACACATCACCAGATTCCTTGAAATATAGAGCATGATATGAGGGTATTCTTTGCTTTTTATTGTGATCCAAGTCTATCATGCAGCTTTGGGAACAAGCATCTAACAAGCTGTGCCGTGCCATAATACTAAATGTCAAGCATGTACCTACTGAAGCATTTCAGTGTCAGTTATAATCTACAGGTGTGTGTGTGTGTGATCACACAAAAAATAAGACAAGGCAAGTATTAAACAGGGGATGAGGCAGAAATCTAGGTAAAGACGCTTAAAGTCACTTTTACACAGCTTCTAAACCCCAAACAATAACCAAAATACCTCCAGTACACACACAAAGGAAAACAAAGGGAAGAAAAGAAATAGCAATATTTTAGTAACATTACCAGAACTGGTATAGTTTAAACATACTTGTGTTTTGGCTGTTATATATGCAACCTGACACATAAAAGTGGTTCACCAAGTTTTTTTTCTTTCTATTACAGGGTATGATTTGTGGGAATCGAGTCCTGTGGTATTGGTAGCTTCATAGCTTAAAATGATCAAGACCAGACTTATCATCAAGTGCCCTGGTAAAAAATTTGCTAATATATTCACTGACTAGAAAATTCCTATATACTGGGGGACTTTCTTCTGATATCACCTCTTCAATTGGTCCATACAGCTTTTGAGAGATCATAAAAGCTGTGAAAAAACATGCCACCGAAATTCTTGGTCCGACATGGTTGGCCAGCACTCTGTGGTCGACACTTTTATATTTGTCATTCGATAGAACCTGTGCCAAATTAAGATCTCATTAATTTTTGGTAAGTCAAATTAAAACTCACTAGCATGATGCTACAAGTAATTTGTCTTTGTACAACGTGCCATCATGATAGACATAGGCTCTGTTTGGATTGACTTTTTAATCGCTGCTTTTGACTTTTTTGATTGAAAAGCTGTTTTGAATGGTGTTTGACTAACTTTTGAAAGAATTTCTGAGCCATGAAAGAGCGTTTTAAAGAAGCTAGTGGGTACCAATTTCTCAAAAAGACTTATGCTTCTCTCTATTTTTAGTGTGAAAGCGGAAACAAAAGCTTTGCCAAACAAGGCCATAGTCTAATAACTAGTATTCTTTTGACAAACCTGAAGAAGGTCCCCAATGTTGACCACCAAACTTCCTACAATGGGTTGGACATTGACCCATTGATCTTTATGGAGGACTTGGAGTCCTCCAATTTGGTCTTGAAGAAGAATGGTGAGAAATGTAGGATCAGAGTGCTTGCTAGCTCCCAGAGTTATGTCTGGCTCTGGACATGTTGGATAGTAGTGGCAAACGAAACTACGCCCTCTTGAACATTCCATGTCTTTTAGATGGTTCGGCTCGAGTCCAAGAGCCTCAGATAGCAACTCGAAGACAGTATCTCCCACTTTCGATACATTCTTGATATACTCGACTGTTGTATCTCTGCAGAGGACAAAAAAAAAAACATTCTTGAAAATGCAACTAGTAGCTTGGTCCTGTCGATTTGATATGCTTGTAAGGATATAGATTAGATTAGATATAGGGTTTTGAGTGACAATAAATCCATGATGTATAGCGAATATAAAGAAAAAGAAAAGTAATGGTGATAATTTTAACCTATTAATCAAAACATATTTGTCCTTGTAAATATGCCCACCGAGGGAAAGTTGAACCTGAAACATGGTTCATGGTTAGCAGTCATGGTTATTGCAACGGTCATGGTTCATGGTTCGCAGTCGTGGTTATTGTAACGGTAATGGTGTAACGGATTTGGATACGTGAGTGTTGGAAGAATATCGGTGCGTATCAACATCTTTCAAACATGTTATTGGTTCGCAGTCGTGGTTATTGTATCAGTAATGGTGTAACGGATTTGGACACCCAAAGTGTTGGAAGGATATCAGTGCGTATCGACATCTTCCAAATACGTTAGGAACCAGCCAATACGTCAAATCATGACATGAACTAATGATGTAGGTACTTTTCTTTTGACTTGGGTAAGATATGTGAATTCCTAAGCAATCTGACACATGAATAGCTAGCCATGTAACTAAGCAGCCATAGCCACACCTCCAATTCATCAAAAACATATCATTTTACCTCCATCCTTGTTTTCATACTGGTGGATTAAGACCCAAAATTTGCATCACAGTTCCACATCACATTAGTTATGTTGTTGCCAGAAAATCACCCACATAACTGCTAATACCGTATGAATCAAATAAACAACATGGACAATCAAGCTCGAAGAACAAGTAAAGAAAAACAAAGTACCTGCAAACCTCAGGCAGTTCCTCAGGGTCGAGATGATCAGAAAGCAACATAGAAATGTTCAAGGTGTCTCTCCAATTCGCAGCTCTCGACTGAAACAGATCATAGTTGCATTCTAACCTCACTTTCCTCATCATATCGCGCGTATAAAATCCTTCCTTCACCTCGAAAGGTTGCTCATGAAACGCCCTTACCCCATCCATCATTTCCTCCAGCGCGCTCACCGGTATCCCATGATTCACCACTTGAAAAAATCCCCACTCCTCTGATGCAACCCGAATTTCATCAACGATATTTTTGCGTCGATCATTTTTTTCGATGCCCGTTAGATCTATCACTGGAACTTGAAGACGGACACTAGAGTGATTCAAGTGTTCCTGAGCAAGCTCATCAGGTGATCTAATGAAAATCCTGGGAATGTTTACAGTTTTAGCATCTACTAGGCCTTTGACACCAGCTTTTGTATCATCGAAAGCCTTTACCTCCTTTGCTCTATCATAATCCATTGCAGTTTCAGCCATTTTTTTTTGGTATCTGAGGTATCAATTCTTTGTTCTGTGGAGGAGAGGATGAAGGCGGTTTAGTTGACTTTGAATGAGTTTAAAAAACTTATTATAAAAATGTCGATTCAGTCATATATATATATACAATGATTTATGAATTAAATAAGATGTTCTAGCAGGCTTAGCAGATTTGACTGGTGGAGGAAATTAAATAAATAATGGTTGATCTTAGATGGATTATTATTGAAAATTTGTTGTTCGGTTGTAATCATGCTACGCGTTATCGTTCAATATTGTTACGTATCGTCTGGTTCGTAACATTTATAAAAAGTGTCGACACTGTTATTTAACACTGATATTCGTCCGATATTTATTTTTAAAGTCAATATTGTCCAAGTCTATTACACAGATATCGTAATCGTTACCGAAACTGAAACCGCGATAGCGAAGCAGGTGGCGGTAATCACAAGAATATAATAAAAAGAATGCAGTCAAATTAAGGGGCTAACATAAAGATAATACTTAGCGGTTCATTGGAGCAAAAAAAATCTTGGGTGGATTTCTTACTCGAACATTACGATAATTTTTTTATATTCTTAGCGTTTCGATTTAAAAATTTCCTCTCTCTATATACAAGTGGAGTGTGAAAACTAACATGAAGAGACTCTATTTGTATCGTCTTTGTATAAGTCCCCTTGAGAACTCATCTAAGCTTGACTATGACACAACTCTTGCCTTAAGCCAAACCATTTTGTGGAAATTTACGATTAATGACGAATTTTCTATTTTTAATAAAAAAAAAAAAAGCATGTAATCTTCACAAACACCGAAAACACAATAATACAATATGGGCATAATGGTTTTGCAGGATTGTTGCACGAGGCTTCATTCAACTACCGAGGATAGGCACATGAATTTTGATTTATTTTACACAAAATTTGAGACAGACCCATAAATTTTGAGAAATATATACATACATATATATATACATATATATATATATATTGTTTTCTTTTCCTCCTCTTGTGTGTATGTTGAGCCAGTGCACTGGTATTGTTCAATAATACAGTAGTACTCTATGTTCTGGCTGTCTTATAAACAACCAGAATTTGGAATAAATTGTAGGAAACAAATACAGACACATAGGGCCTGTTTGGTTGGGGTATTTTTGTGTTTGTTTATGTGTTTTGTGTTTATAAACTTGTTTGGTTAGTGTTTTTGGAATATGTGTGTTTAAAAACACTTTTTCACTTTAGGCAAATTTTAGGCATATGAGAATAAACATGAATTTGGTGTTTATTGGGTTGTTTATCACTTACACTTTCTTCACTTTATAATATATTTTATTATTTTATTATTTATATTATTAAATTATTATTTATTAATTTATATATTAATTTATAAATATATTCTATTTATTTATTTATTATTATTTCATTATTTAATTCATTTTATTTATAAATTATTTATTCATTTTTAATTATTTAAAAATATATTTTATTAATTTAATATTAATTTATTATTATTATACTCATTTTTTATTATTATTATGAAGTATTTATTTGTTATTATATTTACTTATTATTTTTTATTATATTTATTTATCATATTTATTTTTTATTATTATTTATTTCATTTTGTTTATTATTTATTATTTTTATTATATGTTTAAATATGTTTTATGTAATTTATTATTTTATTATTATTATTTATTATTTAGTCCATTTTTTATTATTATATTTATTTATTATTATTGTATTCATTTATTATTATTATTATATTATATTATATTTATTATTTATATTATTAAATTAGTATTTATTAATTTCTATATTAATTTATAAATATATTTTATTTATTTATTTATTATTATTTCATTATTTAATTCATTTTATTTAGAAATTATTGATTCATTTTTAATTATTTAAAAATATATTTTATTAATTTAATATTAATTTATTATTATTATACTCATTTTTTATTATTATTATGAAGTATTTATTTGTTATTATATTTACTTATTATTTATTATTATATTTATTTATTATTTATAATTATTATTTATTTCATTTTGTTTATTATTTGTTATTTTTATTATATTTTTAAATATGTTTTATGTAATTTATTATTTATTTTATTAATTTATTATTATTATTTATTATTTAGTCCATTTTTTATTATTATATTTATTTATTATTATTGTATTAATTTTTTATTATTATTATATTATATTTTATTTATTATTTATATTATTAATTTTTAATTATTGATTTTTAATTTTTCAATTTCAACCAAAAACACATCCTTACCAAACATACTTCTGTTTTTGGATGAATAAACACAAAAATAAAAAACGTGTTTTTTGTTTATTTCAACACAAACATAAACACAAACACAGTTCTACCAAACAGGCCCATAGAGATCCTCCGCCAAGTTTATTTATCTACTAAAAAATATTTGATTTGTGGAAAAAGTCAGTTCTGTGGTATCATCAGCTTCATAGCCTATAATGATCAAGGACAGACTTATCAAGTGCCCTGGAAAAGAATTTGCCCATATATTCACCTCAAAAATTTTTGGGGCCCTAGGCAAGATTGAAGGCGAAATTTTTTTGGGGCTCTTCATTTCACGCGATGCAAATTTTTCAAACGAATTTTTTTTTGGGCCACTTCACTTCACGCGATGCAAATTTTTTTTTTTTAAATATAAGTATTTTATAGATTCAAATTTCTAACAAATGGCAAAAGCACTACATAATTACTTGGTGTTTCTTTTGTATAGATTTCACATATTAAATCATAGAAATATGAAGGGTATGAAATGAATGATTAATACAAGATACTTTTGAAATAAAAATTGAATTTGAACTTATTTGTAAATACTTGTCAAAAGTATGACTAATGTGTCCTGGTAAAAAAAATTTAGAGAGCAAAAATACTACTCTAAAGGAACTTTCCCTATTGTAAGTGTAATATTGGGATCAGTTCTAATTTATATCGGACTATAACTTAAAAAATCATATTTGGGTCTATACTAATACAAAAGGAAAAAAAGTTAGGTTTGTACTCTTTTTTCAGTATTAATAAACTTACCGAAAAAAAAACTTAAAAAGTGATAATTGTGAGAAAAATATTAAAAAAATACATTAAATATACTAATATTTAAAAATAGCCTCCATCTTGGTGTTGTCATGAAAAGTTGTTGTTGTACATGTGAATGCGACAGTCGCGAAAACTCAATTATAGCCGTGTGAAAAATTATTGTGGTTGAACAAATGCAACAGTCGCAAGTGTAGTCGTTAAACGTTGTGCAGATGCAACAATAATTTTCTAGTCCTAATTAAAATAATGGTTTGATTTAAATTAGATTTATTTGAGTATATAATAATAGTAAGTGAAATATAAAATTTTGGGGGCCCTACATAGTGAAATTGGTTTTGAATTTATTATAAATTGGGCAGTTAAATAAAATTTTAAAAAATATTGAGGTTGAGGCCCTAAATTGTGTAATTATATTAGGCTTTATTTTCAGTTGAACTGAAAAATGAATTAATTTTCTTAATGGTAATAAAAATATTAAAATTTCTTAAATTAAAAATACCGGAATTTTGAGGCCCCTTGAACCGGAGGCCCTAGGCGACCGCCTTGGTCGCCTATAGTCAGGGCCGGCCCTGCTATCACGGTATGTTAATTCTTCCAATGTGAACATATATGTACAGTGACACCATTTGAGCGATCTGACACATCAAGTGAACCTAAAATTTAGAGAAAAAACAATAGCATCATCTAAGTAAGCAGACATTGCAAAAACAGATCAGTAAGCTAAAATTTCATACTGTTCCAGATCAAATTATAATCACTCACTGAGGGGCTTACCTATTAACTCAACAATATGGGAATCAAAGAGAATAATATATATGTAAAGAGATATATGAAAGCATAGTTAGAGCTACCTGCAAGCCACAGGCAATTGATTAGGGTCAAGTTGATCAGAAAACACCACCTTATTAATTCATGATCATCGTTTTCGATGCCGCTCACTGGGACTTGTAAACTGGTCCTAGAGGAATTCAAGTCTTGAGCAAGCTCATCAGCTGGTCTAATGAATATCTTAGGGATATTCACAATTCCAGCATCTACTAGGCCTTTGACACCAGCTTTTGAATCATCAAAAGCCTTTAGCTCTGTCATACTCCATTGAACTTGAAGTTTCAATGGAGTCTTTGGCAACTGAGAAAAAAAAAGGCATAGTAGTTTTTTTTATTACTACTATCAGTTTTCGTCCTTGTACAATGCTCAAGGCTCTAGGTTGAGTAGCGGGAGCAACTTTTAATTAATTTGAGCCCACTCGATGGATTCAATAAGTTCGCCACACATGGGTTACTGGGCATGCCAATTTAATGTAGGGCATTTGATTTTAAGGGTAAGTAATAAAAAAAAAAATCCAGTGCGACCCCAAGTAAGTATGTCCCTGATAGTTGTAATAAAAAAAACTGATTAACCCATGTGTAGCGAACTTATTGAATCCATTGATTAGGCTCATAATAAATTAAAAGTTGCTCCCGCTACTCAACCTAGAGCCTTGAGCATTGTACAAGGACATGCTGTAGGAGTAACCCATTATCTTCTTGGTGGAATTGCCACAATATGGGCATTCTTCTTAATAAGAATTATTACAATAGGATAATGGCTAGGAGGATTTGAAAAGCATAAGCGGGACAACCACCCAATAGCATGTTATTGCTAGAAGCGGTATTTCTTCTAGAAAATCTCCTAATTATTCCAGAACAATAAGAAAGCTCTCACTGAATGATTGTAAGTCCTAATTTCTTAGAGTCTGTAAATTTATTTGATTCATAGTGTATCGATACTCGAGTGTATCCGTTGTTTTTACTTGGAGCATTTTTCAAAGTTTTTCATGTAAAGGATTAAAATTGACTATTTCAGATAGAAGAACGCAACATTAGATTGAATAAAAAAATAAGTGAATGAGTGACACTTATTTTTTTTGTTTGATTGGAAATTTGGAAGAGAAAAATATGCTTTTTGTATTTTTTTTTTCCATTTATTTACCTGCCTTATTTTTGGGAAAAAGTATACAACCCGCATTAAAGAAAGATAATATATTCAAACGCACTGCTGTTTTTTTATTTCTTTATATATATATTTAAATGTTTTTGTGTGTGTTGAGTCATTGCACTGGTATTGTTCAATAATACAGTAGTGGTGTAGTACTGTATGTTTTTGACTGTCATAAAAACCACCAGAAATTGCAATAAATTGTAGGAAACAAATACACACACATAGAGGTCCTCCACCAAGTTTATTATACTAGTGTGTTTGATTCGTGGAAAAAGTCAGTCCTCTCGAATTGGCAGCTTCATAGCTTATAGTGATCAAGGCAAGACTTACCAAGTGCCCTGGAAAAGAATTTTCTCATATATTCACCAACTGCAAATTCTTTATACACTCTGGGACTTTCTTCTGATATGAGCTCTTCAATTGGACCATACAGCTTTGGAGGAACAGCTACACCTGTGAAGAAACATGCCACAGAAATTCTCGGTCCAACGCGATTGGCCACCACTCTGTGATCGACGCTTTTGAATTTGTCATTCGATAGAATCTGTCAGCAAATTTAAAATCCACCCATTTCAGCAAAATCAAATTAAAATTTTATTAGCATGCTGCCATCATGCATCCTGATAAATCAAGAAATATAATTTTTTGAAATACCAGTTAAAACCTTCCGTACTTGAAATTCAGTTATAAAAGCTTTCAGTTTCATCAAACAACGTATTCCGTTAATGTACCTGCAGAAAGTCTCCAATGTTGACTACTAAAGCTCCAGCAATGGGTTGAACATCAGCCCATTGGTTTTGATGGAGGACTTGGAGCCCTCCGATTTGGTCTTGTAGAAGAATGGTGAGGAATGCAGGATCAGAGTGCTTGCTAGATCCCAGAGTCAGGTCTGGCTCTGGACATGCTGGATAGTAATGGCAAACTAACGTACCCCCTTTCGAACATTCCATGTCTGCTAGATGGTCCGGTTTGAGTCCAAGCGCCTCGGATAGTAACCCGAAGAGGGTATCTCCCAACGTCGAGACATTCTTGATGTACTCCATTGTTGTATCTCTGCATATATAGTAATTCAGGAAAAAAATAAATAAAAATATTGAAAGAAAATAAGAGATATGAAGGAATGAAGGAGGCACGAAGATATCGCTTCTAGAATGCAAGCCTATCCTTGACTCTCTATGAGTTGCTAGGTGATGACTAATAACGGATGAAGAAAACAACATCAATATATGAAAATGCCGACTCACGAGGAATATATGTTCATCGCGAGTAATATTGATACATGGTTCCGGCCAATCATATGTAGTCGGATAAGCAAAAAGTTGCAAGAACCTAAAACAAGACCAAGACCATGTAGTCCTGGATCATGCAAAAATTAAATTTTCTACCGCCGTTTTTTCCAAGGTATCTGTCACAGAGATGACAGTATGACAACTATTCTAATGGGAAGATGTTTGTATCACTCTTTGAGCAATCTGACACATCAATATCTAGTCATGTGTTCATCTAAAATTTTACAGAGACACACCATCTTAATTCTGCCATAGCCCCAACTCTAGAACATATCATATTACATCTACAATCAATTTTCATTTTGGTGGACAGTAACACAAATTTGCAAAACTGTTCCACATCAAATTTGTCATGTAAATAATCACACACTGAAGGGCTAAGCAA
Organism: Cornus suecica; assembly: GCA_963922005.1. NCBI lineage: Eukaryota > Viridiplantae > Streptophyta > Magnoliopsida > Cornales > Cornaceae > Cornus > Cornus suecica. The sequence continues at coordinate 6,233,383 of OY998246.1, read as the reverse complement.
TTAAGTCAACAATATGGGAATGAAAGACAGAAGAAACTTGTAGAGAGATTTATGAAAGCATAGTTAGAGATGAACAAAAGTACCTGCAAGCCACAGGCACTTCAATAGGGTCAAGCTGATCAGAGAACACCTTATTAATGGTCAAAGTGTCTCTCCAATTAAGAGCTCTTGACTGATACAGATCAAAATTGCTTTCCAACCTCACTTTCCTCATCCGATCGTGCGTATAAAACTCTTCCTTCACCTCGAATGGCTGTTCATGAAACGCCCGTACCCCATTGACCATTTCATCCAGCACACTCAAGGGTATCCCATGATTCACCAGCTGAAAAAAGCCCCACTTCTCTGATGCAATTCGGATTTCATTAACGATATTGTTGCGTCGATCATTGTTTTCGATGCCACTTAGATCTATGACTGGGACTTGTAAACTGGTCCTAGAGGATTTGAAGTCTTGAGCAAGCTCATCAGGTGGTCTAATGAAGATCTTAGGGGTATTCACAATTCCAGCATCTACTAGTCCTTTGACACCAGCTTTTGAATCATCAAAAGCCTTGAGCTCTTTTGCCCTGTCATACTCCATTGCAGTTTCAATGGAGTCTGGCAATTGAGAAGATGACCAAGGCACATTACTTCAAGTCTAATGACTTTTTATTTATTTATTACTACTATCATATTTTAATGAAAATTGAGTCATCATGATAATCTATAAAATAAAAACCAATACTTTATCTCTCTTGGGGGACTTGACATTACACAATTTTAGAACAATTTTCAGATGGGCATAACCAAAAAGTGAAGCAACACTGTTTACTCTCTCTCTCTAACACATTGAACTCCAACTATATTTGACATTGTGTATGTCCCCCTAAGAATCCAAATGTAGCTGGACTATTAATTTTTTGTACAATCACATTGAGGATGATATTGGGCATTGCAGGATTGTCTATGAATAACATCCTTATTTATTCAATTTAGGTAAATTATTGACATATTTAGCATGAAGTTTATGCTATCGATATCCAATAAAGGAAACGCGGGCGCACTTATAGAGAAGATTCAACATGTTCAATTACAAGTATGATATATGATACACAAGAAAAAGTTATCCTTTTGCCTGTTGCTAATTTTAAATCTAGACTGCAACCTTTTATTGCTATGGTGAACTACTACCTTGCAGCTTGTTAAGCCTTTATCATATCCATTTCCAAAGTTTAGAGCTTGAAATGCAGCAGTGCAGAAGAACCATCAAGCCCTTTTTTAAAGTAGTGGCCCTCAAACTCAGTAACAGAAGTTTCCTTATACTTTGGAGGATTCTCTTCCGATAACAACTCTTTGATAGGTCCGTACACCTTCGAATTGGATGCCAACATACTTGTGCTAAAGAAGCACGCCACCGATAATCTTGGACCGACATGGTTTGCTAGTACTCTGTGCTCAACACTTTTGAACTTATCATTTGTGACAAGCTGAAAAAACCAAAACAAAGCAAGTCACATTCATCATTCCCAAATCTCACTAATATTACTAATACATTCTCTAAAATCATAACTTTCATATAATGAACACAAATTGTTCATTCCCAAATCTCAAGTTACATCCATAGTTTCATATTATGAATACATTCTCACATTTCCTAAATGTGACTATTGTGATAATCATAATGTGGTGTAAACACTATAGCGCACATCAATTGTTATAAAAATAAACCAAAGGAAAAATAAACAAAATAGAGGACTTGCCTGTAGAAGATCTCCAATATTGATCATGAGAGCTCCAGGCGTAGGGGGGACATCGACCCATTCGTTTCGATGAAGAACTTGAAGGCCTCCTATATGGTCCTGCATAAGCACAGTGAGGAAGCCATCATCAGCATGCTTGCTGGCACCCAAGGTTAGTTCTGGTTGCGGACATGCTGGATAGCAATGACATACAACACCGAGCCCCTGGGCGCAATCCATGTCTTTCAGGTGGTTAGGGTTTAGCCCAAGAGCCTCTGCCAATAGCTCAAACAAAGTATTCCCCAATTTCATCACTTGCTTTGAGTACTCAAACAGAATGTCCCTGCAGGATGTGTCATTATGGTCATAAAGCAATAGATATGAAATCTTTTGGACACAAAATCTCTGTGGCGCTCAAAACTTATCCTTTATTCATATACAGAATATTCAGCATTTGGTTTTGAGCTTTGACAATACCGCTAACTAGTTCAACATATACTTCTTCTTGTCTCTTTCATACAAGCTATTAGGCATGATTGCATATATAATCCAAGACTATAAACTTTTGGTTTCATTATTTGCATGTTTGAAATAATATTTTCAACCTTCCCAATATGAAGTCATGTAACATTAGTATAGTGAATGCTTCTTCTATAACTAATGATCTTGACCATGAATTGCAAAACAATTATAAGTACTTATTATTCCCAAAATGTGCTGCTTACCTGCAGGCTGTGGGCAATTCATTGCGGTTGGGAGGACTAGGAGCCATAAAGCAATAATAGGTATCCCTCCAGTTGGCTGCTGGTGCACTAAACAAATCAAAATTTGTATTATACACGAATGTTTTCGTGACATCTCGTGTATACCACTGTTTCTTCACCTCGCTATCTTGTTCATAGAATCTACTTACTCCGTTCATCATCTCCTCCAAAACGCTTCCGGGAATGCTATGATTGATCACTTGGAAGAATCCCCATGTTTCTGATGCATCTCTGACTTGCTCAACGATTTTCGTTCGCCGAATTGGATCTTCATCAATGCCACCAAGGTCTATGATTGGGAAACTGAAATGGGATTTGCTTGAATTGTCAAAAGTGGCTGGTGGATGAATGAATATCCGAGGAACATTGGTAACTCCAGCATCAACAAGTCCTTTAACACCAGCTTTTGTGTTATCAAAAGCTTTCAATTCGCTTGTTCGATCATAATTCACATCACTTGCAGGTTCAACTTCACTTGTTTTGCTGACCACCATTCTTGATTATTTTTTTTTCCCCAGAAATTTGGTACAAAAAATATATAAACTTTATCTAGAATTTATATAAGAAAGCTAATAGTATAACAGGGGAAAAGAGATGATTCAGTGATCCATTGAATCTAATAATTGATATCATCAGTAGCCACCTCAATTGATAAGTGTGTAAAAAGGAAAGAGACAAGCGAAGACAATTTTTAAAATTTTTTTAAAGTATCTTTCCCAACTGGGATAGGTTCAAGAACATGGGTCATTAGGAAAATATAGCCACAAAAAAGTAGAGATTGATGGTGACAAAATCTCCATTATTGCTGCTATAAAAATCTTTACAATTATTTTACTTTGACCAGTCCTGCTTCAATAAGTTTTATCATAGAATATGCTCTGCTGTGACTATACCTTTTGACAATAACAAGGCAACATTGTCCATTGTGTACATATCAGTAGTTTGAAAAATCAGGTTTCTCATCAAGCTTATATATCCTTCCTGCCAAATGGAAATTACAAAAAAGAAAAAGAAAAAGAAAAAGGGAAAAACAACAACACACCGCACAGAGGATTCTAAATAATTACAAGTTTGATTTGTGTTATATAAGAGAACAATTATCAGTTCATTCGATTTTTATTTAAAATCAAGCAACATGAACTCTAACACCTCTAACACCTTATTCTGATCCCATAAACCTATCCAATAAGTTTTAGCATAGCATATGCTCTGCTGTGACTATAACTTTGCCAATAGCAAGGCAACATTGTCCATCGAGTAAAAATATCACTAGTCTGAAAAATCAGTTTTCTCAATATCAAGCTTATATCCTTCCTGCCAAATGGAGATTGTCAAAAAAAAAAAAAAAAAAAAAACAGCAACAACATAACACACACAGAGGATTCTAAATAATTACAAGTTTGTTTTGTGCCACATAAGAGAGCAATGATCAGTTCATTTGATTTTAATTTAAAAACCAAGCAGCAATCTTTTCTGAACTATGAAAGAACATGAATTCTAACACCTTATTCTGATCCCATAAAACTTGAATGCCATAATTGAAGTATAAATAATTACCTCGAGGAACAGTAATGCACAGACAGATGGACACAAGAATTGAAACTACTGCATAATTTATAGATTGCTACATAGAATCGATCACGAAGAAAATGAACACCTGATATTCAACACGCTTACAAGTTTGTTTTAGTCCGCAACTTCACCATGTTAAGCCTTTGTCATTTCCATTGCCAAAGTTTAGAGCTTGAAATCCAACAGAGTAGGAGAAGTGCCAAGCCCTTTTGTATAATAGGAGCCCACATAATCATGCACAGTGGTTTCCTTGTATTTTGGAGGGTTCTCTTCTGACAGCAACTCTTTAATGGGTCCATACACCTTTGAGAAGGATGGCAGCATAAGCGTGGTAAAAAAGCCCACCACCGATATTCTTGGACCAACGTGGTTTGATAGCACTCTGTGTTCAATGCTTTTGAACTTGTCATTTGTCATAAGCTGAAAAAACCAAAACAATTTAAGTACCATTCATCATTCATCATTCTCAAATCTCAAGCTCTCTCTAGAACACTATTTGGGCAAAAGATGATAAGTATTTCATTGATGCTATTGTGATGTTCACAGCGATCATATAATGAGAACAGATTGTCCACTACTATTTGTGCAAGACTACTAATATGTCCATTGAGACTATTGTGCTCGTGATACTCATCATATTATGTAACCAGGACGGTAGCATTGAAACCCACATTCTCCAAAACACTATTTGTGCAAATACATTGATATTAATCATATGATCATATTGTGAAACTCACATTCCGTGAAGCACTGTTTCTGCAGGATTACTGATAGGCTCACTGAGCCTAGTGTGATAATTATAATTTATAATATTGTAGCAAATAAACACCATAGTGTATAACAATTTGATATCCCTTAAACAATAGAAAAGACTTGCCTGCAGAAAATCTCCAATATTGACAACTAGAGCTCCAGGGGTAGTGGGGACATCAACCCATTTGTTTTGATGAAGAATTTGAAGGCCTCCTATATGGTCCTGCATAAGCACTGTGAGGAAGCTCTTATCAGTGTGCTTGGTGGCACCCAAGGTTAGTTCTGGTTGTGGGCAAGCTGGATAATAATGACATGAAACAGCGAGCCCCTTGGCGCAATCCATGTCTTTCAGGTGGTTGGGGTTGAGCCCAAGAGCCTCTGACAAAATCTCAAATATAGAATACCCCAATTTGGTCACTTGCTTTGAGTACTCGGATAGAACGTCCCTGCAGGAAGTGTAAGCAATCATATAAATAGAGATGGAACGCCTTTGGGGCAGAAAATCTCTATGCCATGGCTCATAACTTCTCTTTGATGCAAATACAGCATGTCAACAATTCATATTCAGCTTGAAAAAACCCCCAAACTATTCTTAGTTCATTCACAAAGTTGTATAAAATTTTAGTCTCCTTGTTTGCATGCTTCAACCAAACATAAAATTTGAAAAATATGAAAAAAATTCAACAATCCTTGAAGAATAAAAACAGTGAAAAAATATTAGCAGCATTTCTTGAAGCATTCTGCTAGGTAACTATGTATGAACTAAACATTCTTAGCCATGATAGTATAATATGGAGAGGATTCACACACTACAATGTGAAATATGTTTATGCTTACCTGCACTCTATGGGCAATTCTTCTGGATTGGGAGGACTAGGAGCCATAGGGCAAACAAAGGTGTCCCTCCAGTTAGCAGCTGATGAACCATACAAATCAAAATTCGTATTATACAGGAATTTTTTCATGGCATCTCGTGTATACCACTGTTTCTTCACCTCAGTATCCTGCTCATAGAACCTCCTAACACCCTCCATCATCTCCTGTGAAATGCTTGCTGGAATGCAATGGTTGATCACTTGGAAGCAACCCCACGTTTCTGATGCATCTCTCACTTGCTCAACTATCTCCTTGCGCCGGATTGAATCTGTATGGATGGCATCGAAGTCTATGATAGGAAAGCTTGAGTCAGATGACTTGGCAGTGCTGTCTGGTGGATGAATGAAGATCCGAGGGACATTGGTAACCCCAGCATCAACAAGTCCCTTAACACCAGCTTTTGTGTCATCGAAAGCTTTCAATTCGCTTGATCGGTCATAATTCACATCACTTGCAGCTTGAACTTCATCTGTATTGGTCACAACCATTTTTCTTGTAATTTGGTGAGGTATTCAAAAATCAGAAATTCAATACACAATTGCTGAATATTGCAATTAAAACTTGGACAAGAAAGAGGATTGTATAACAGCATAAAGGAATGGAGAGGTTCTATTGCCCTCTTAACCGACAGAAAAAGTAAAGGATAAAAGATTAAAAAAAAGGCACGCAAAGAAAATAATTGAGTTCAAAAGTAGACCTTTACACCTAAAGGCAGCTCAATTATTTCCGGTGGAAACCATGTGGTACGAAAAATATAAATAAGTCAATATAGATCCATGAGACAAAATCTCCATTAATGCTTTACATTTTAGTAAAGAGTGTGCAGGCCCAAAGCTGGAGGTTATGGGCTTCTTGATACTGAGTCATCTAAAGGAGCATCATTGGAATAATGGGAATCAATTGCTTCTTGTGAAATTCCCCTTCCAAGATACAATTTAACATATCTCTCACTATGCTATGATTTTTCAAGGAACTGTATCAACTCAACATATAATCCACTGAATCCCTTTGACGATGCCAAGGAGAATCTTTCATATCTTAAATTTCACTGCAAGGCCCGTTTCCTTTCGATGCCTTCAGAGCTTTCTTTGCCAAATTCGAAACTCATTTAAAAACGCCTAGTGTTCCAATTTCTGAAAGTATAAAGGAAAGGGAGAGACAGAAGAATAACTATACTCCATAAGAGGAGTAAACCATATAAATTGTAGAAAAAATAACAATAAAAAGAAAAAAATCAAACCTTCAAGGGCTTAGAAATGCATGAGAGAAGTCCAATAAATCCCTTATACTTGGTTATGAACAACTTGTATTCAAGTATGCATCATCACTATATTCCTTTGAGCAAACTAGTAGATATGTCTGGTGGGATCTATTGACATATAACATTCACATATCTATCCTTGAAGCAACCATTAGCAAAATAAAAAAATACAAAATATACATCAGGACTTGGTGCACTAACTTCTAATAACAAATGAAGCAAGAAGCATACCATGTCAATCTATGGCTGGGATGGTTCTGTGGCATCATAGAATTGCTAATGAAGGTTTTGGTGTCCTTCGTAACCGGGTATTGATTGTTGGGATAGACATTTTCACTGATTGCTTCAATGTAGATAGTATTCTCAAGAAGTCAACAAGTTCGAACAACTGCTGGAACATCTGCATAGAAGCACCAGGAGGAGCTCGGATCATTTCTTGGAACAAATATGCTATGCTTCTCACTTCCACGAACTACTACAACTTCCACAGGCGTAATAACATGAGTTTCATCTAATATATTATCGGCTATATAGATAAAATCCCTTACTATAACTGAAATATCTACCTTAACAAGTAAATCTGTAATACAAGAGAACTTCAATAAGTTGCATAGAAACAACCCTTTGTGATTTACATTAATTTTCAACATCATAGTCGGTCATGTACGAAGTTAAGAATTTCAAAAGAAAGATAAAAATGGAAGATGATCAACGCCATTATGTTTATTAAAAAGCCATTGATTCATCTTTTGGACTTCATTAGAACATGTAGAGCAAAACATAAATGAAAAGAAAATGAAAAATAGTATAGGAAATTGTTGTAGTATATCAGTCTATTCCGAATATATAACAACTACAAACATACCCAATCGTCCAACAACGATACTCTGTACACCTCCATTCCTTAGGATGCCTCTTGCTCCTCATTCTTCTTATCAAATTTTGGTGTCCGGAGTGATTCTTTCTTATCAATTATCGGGTTTCATATGATTCAAAACCCAGAGGTCCTACCAGTGCACATTTGTTGCAATGATATAATCTCACCCTCAAATTAAGGAGGTGAGGGGTTCGAGCCTCTTAGGGGACATTGTGGGTGCGAGTTTCTTACCATTAAAAAAAAAAAAAAACTATTATTAATTAACTTACCAAAACAAGAATCAGTGATCATTCGAAAGTGACCATTCAAGACATCCAACGCACCAAATTTGTTTGAATTCCCTCAAATGAAAAAGAACAATTACAAATCATCAATGAAAACAACACATTAATCTATAAGAGTACATGATCAACTTGAACATGAGTAAAAATGAAGAAGTACTCAGAGAGATGGGAAAATCTAAATTGACTTGAGTTATACCCAAATGATCAGAAACAAGAGCAACCCATAAGAGGAAAAGGAGATAGGAACACATATCTTGGGCTAGTGATAGTCTTCATTGAAACCAAAAAACAAACACATTATTGGCAGGGAAAGAAACAAGAAGAAGACAAAACAGAAATCAAATTGTTGTTGAATAGGGGCTTTGGATTTAACCTGTTGCAGTGGATGAAACCAAGAAATACCCTATCAATTCGCCCCTTCAAATATTCAATATTAATCACTAAAATTTAGCTAAAACCACCAAAAACATGAATGGTTAAACCATAATACAAAGAAACCAACCTATTTCGTTTTTAAGTACCACACCATTCTATCCAAATGCATTGCACAAATTCTTACAGAGCACACACTCACTGATTTAAATAACGCAATCCTTCTTTATTCAATTTAAACAAATTATGAAGCTTATATTACCCATACCAAATACAAATTCCTAGTACAATAAACACACACACTATTTAACATTCACCATTAAGCCCTTGTCATTTGCATTGGTAAAGTTAGAGCTTGAAATCCAACAGAGCAGAAGAACCATCAAGCCCTTTTGCAAAGTAGTAGCTCACATAGTCTCTCACTGTGGTTTCCTTGTACTTTGGAGGATTCTCTTCCGATAACAACTCTTTAATAGGTTCGTACACCTTCGAGAACGATGGCAACATACCTGTGGTAAAAAAGCTTGCCACCGATACTCTTGGCCCAACGTAGTTTGATATTACTCGGTGCGTAATACTTTTGAACTTGTCATTTGTTATAAGCTGAAAAAAAATCAAAATAAAGTAAGTCACATCCATCATTCTAAAATCTCAATTTACATTCATATTATGAGAACAACTCTCTAAAATACTTAACCATAGCTCTAAGCGATTATCACTATACTCGTGGACAGATCTAGGATTTGTGGTCAGTGGGACTAATTATGAATATCTTAAATTTAAGAATAAAAAAATATATAAAAAAATAAAGAAAAAGAAGATTGATATATTCATTGAGACCATTGTGATGGTCAAAATGATCATATTAGAAAGGGTTAATTTTAAGAAACCCTCATATACTATTCAGTTTAATCAATTAACCCCCACTGTGTCCACTTTGCCCCATATATTATTCAATTTCATCATTATGCCCTCTCACATCATATTTTGAGTCAAAATGCCTAAACTACCCTCAATAATATAAGGGAGTTTAGTGAAATCAACCATTTAAAAAATTTATTTTTCGAAAATCAATTACAATTATATTTTTCGCAAAAATTATAAATTCAAAACAAAATATATATATATATATATATATATTTTCGGAGGGAGAATATTATTTTCCAAAATATGAATTAGTTTGGAAAAAATAATATATATTTTTTGCAAAAAAATTATTTTTCGGAAAAAAATCATATTTTGGAATATAATAGTATATATTTTTTGCAAAAAAAAATATTTTTCGGAAAAAATCATATTTTGGAACATAATAATATATATTTTTCGGAAAAGATCATATTTTGGAAAATAATATATATTTTTCGCAAAAAAGTATTTTTAGGAAAAAAATTCATATTTTGGAACATAATAAATACTTTTTCGCAAAAAAAATATTTTTCAGAAAAAAATCATATTTTGGAACATAATATATATTTTTCGCAAAAAAAAATCATATTTTGGAACATAATATATATTTTTCACAAAAAATTCATATTTTGGAACATAATATATACTTTTTTGCAAAAACAAATCATATTTTGGAACATAATATATATTTTTTGCAAAAAAATTATTTTTCGGAAAAAATTCATATTTTGGAACATAATATATACTTTTTCGCAAAAAAATTATTTTTCAGAAAAAAATCATATTTTGGAACATAATATATATTTTTAGCAAAAAAATTATTTTTCGGAAAAAATCATATTTTCCAATATATATATTTTGAAATTTATAGTTTTTACGAAAAATATAATTTATTTTCGAAAAATAATTTTTTTAAGGGTTGATTTTACTAAACCCCCTTATACTATTAAGAGAGGGTAGTGTTAGGATCGATTGACCAATTTCCTACTCACAAAACACAATCACACACAAAGGAACACAAGAAATTTTATGTGGTTCGACCCAAAAATGACCTACGTCCACGGAGCACACAACTTCACTAATTTTGGAGAAAGATTACAAATCACTCTCTACACTCCTTCTCTATTTTTCTCTCTTGTTGTGGTGATTTTTCTTTCATTGAATATACATGTATTTATAGTTGTAGATGTGAAGAACAAGACAATTTGTGATGCTTAATTTTCTCCAATTTCGGTGCCAAACTTATCTGCTGTCAAAGTTAGGCCAGTGTCAAACTTTGACATGGGCGGCTGCCAAACTTTGAACATAGGCGACGCCGTTCTTGCCGTTCTTTGACTTCACACCAACAATCTTCCACTTGGAGTCAAAGAACGCTCCATCTGTGATTAATGAATAGTTGTGTGCTCATTTCCGTTTTTAGTCTCGAAGACTAACTAAAGTTGAACATAGCTTTAGTTTCTCTGTAGTTATTGTCTTGGTCAGCATATCTGCTGGATTCTTGCTACCATGAATCTTCTCAAGTGTCAGCACTCCATCTTCCAATAATGATCTGATAAAATGATAACGAAGTCCAATATGCTTGGTCCTCGAATGAAATGCTGAATTTTTTGCCAAATGTATTGCACTCTGGCTATCACTGTGCAAAACATTATTCTCTTGCTTGAATCCCGATTCAGCTAACAGACCTTGTAACCAAATCATTTCTTTGCTGGTCTCAGTCTCAGCTACGTACTCTGCATCTGTTGTAGATAACGCTATAATCTTTTGTATCTACGAAACCCAACTAACTGCTGTAGTACCTACTATAAAAATATACTCAGTAGTACTTCTTCTGTGATCTATCTCTCCAGTAAAATTTGAATTTACATACCCATGTAGTTTCATTTCTCCTTTTCTGAAACAAAGGCATTTGTTCGTGGTACTTCGTAGATATCTCAATATCCACTTTACTACTTCCCAATGCATCTTTCCTGGATTGGACATGAACCTACTAACAACTCCCACTGCATATGCAATGTCCGGTCTTGTACATACCATGACATACATCAAACTTTCGATAGCTGAGGCGTAAGGTACCTTAGCCATTAAGTTTTTCTCCTCATTTGTCTTGGGAGACTAGTCCTTGGATAGTCGAAAATGACTAACCAATGGTGTGCTAACTGCCTTAGCATTACTCATGTTGAACCGCTTTAGAATCCGTTCAACATAGTCAGCTTGAAACACCTACAAGATACCCTTTTGCTTGTCTCTGTTGATTCTCATCCCGAGAATCTGCTTCGCTGCTCCCAAGTCTTTTATCTCGAACTCATTTGATAATTGTTTCTTCAACTTACTGATTTCTTCAAAATCAGACCCAACTACTAACATGTTATCGACATAAAGTAAAAGGATGATATAGCTTGTGTCAAACCTCTTGAAGTAGCAACAATGGTCAGCGTTGCATTTGTTGTAGCCATGTCTCTGCATAAACCCATCAAATTTCTTGTACCACTGTCTCGGTGCTTGTTTTAAGCTATACAAGCTTCTTTTCAACTTGCACACAAGTTTCTCTTTGTCTATGACTGAGAAACCCTCCGGTTGCTGCATGTAGATATCCTCCTCTAGGTTACCATGGATGAAAACAATTTTGACATCTAACTACTCTAGGTGCAAATCTTTCACTGCAACAATGCTAAGAACTGAATGAATGGTATTCAGTTTTACAACCGGGGAAAATATGTCGGTGTAGTCGATTCCTTCCTTCTGCTGGAAGCCTTTGACTACGAGCCTTGCCTTGTGTCTCTTGGAACCATCATGTTCCTCTTTGACCCTGTACACCCATTTGTTCTGAAGAGCTTTATTTCCAATCGGCAATTTGGCTAGCTCCCATGTTTTGTTGGAGATAAGAGATTGCATCTCATCTTTCATCGCAAGCTCCTACTTGCTGGCATCTACTTCTTGACATGCCTCTTCATAGCATTCATGTTCTTCTACATCAGTGAGCAACAAGTAATTTATGTATTTCCTATTCGGCACATGAGGTCGGGTAGACCTCCTAGGTTCAGGAATAGAAGTTGGAGACTGCGGTTGATCATTCCGCTGTGCATCGCTCTCTGTAATAGGCTCCTCTAACTGAGGACTCTTAACTGTCTGTTGTGCCTCACTGCTATCTGGAACATCATCCAACTTGGCATACACAGGATCTCTCTATACTGAATCACTAGAGGTTATTGTGTGCTTGTCCTTGTACATTACTTTTTCATTGAATACTATATCCCTGCTTCGTATCAGCTTCTTGTTTTGGTCATCCCAGGTCCGATAACCAAATTCATCCTCGCCGTATCCAATGAAAGTGCATTTTTATGATTTTGGATCAAGCTTGCTCCTAGCATGATCACTGATATGTATATATGCAACATAACCAAAAACTTTCAGATGTGAAAGTTTTACCTCTTTGTCGTTCCATACATCTTCTGGTATTCTGAATTCCAATGGTACTGATGGACCTCGATTAATCACGTAAGTAGCTATATCGACTGCTTCTGCCCAGAACTGTTTCGGTAATCCTGCCCGAATCCGCATGCTTCTGGCTTTCTCAGTCAATGTCCGGTTCATACGTTCTGTTATGCCATTCTGTTGTGGTGTACCTGACACAATTCTTTCCAATATGATATTGTTCTCATAGCAGAACCTTTTAAATCCGGTGTCTTCATACTCGCCATCGTTGTCTAATCGTAGCTTTTTTATCTTCAAACTTGTCTCATTTTCCACCATGGTTTTCCATTTTTTGAACACATCGTACACCTCAGATTTATGCTTCAAGATATAAACCCATACCTTTCGAGAATGGTCGTCGATGAAAGTCACGAAATAAGACTTTCCGCTAAGAGATGAGAAATTTGTCGGCCCCCAGACGTCAGTGTGAACTAGCTCAAGCTTCTCATTTCTGAAGGTTCTGCCACTCCTTTGGAAACTCACCTTCTTCTGCTTGCCGAGGATGCAACTCTCACATAAGTCGATATGAACTGATTTTAAGTCTGGTAGTTTCCCCTTTGAGTGCATAATCTTGAGCCCCTTTTCACTCATGTGACCTAGCCTCTGGTGCCATACGTTCTGATCCTCTTTGCTTTCTGCAACTGCTATTGACATGCTAGCACTGGTAGTTGTGTAGAGTGTACCATTCTTTTTTCCACGTGCCATTGTCATAGCTCCCCTGGAAACCTTCCAATCTTCATTGTTGAAGGTTGTCACATAACCTTCACTCGCCAGCTGGCCTACTGAGATCAGGTTCTTCCTCAAGTCTAGAATGTGCCTCACATCCTTTAACTTCCATACAGATCCATTGATCTTGATCTGTACATCGCCCTTGCCAACAACGCTGCAGGGTTGATCATCTCCAAGATAGACATTTCCCAGGTCACCTGGTACATAACTCTCAAAGAGCTCTCGACTTGAGGTGGCGTGAAATGATGCTCCAGAATCTAGCACCCAAGATTCTGACTTACTATCTAAAGAGCATATCAACGTATCATTTAATTCTTCCTCTGACAATGTTTGCCTCAGTCTTGTTCTTTGGTTCTCTTTTCTGAGATCTGCACTGGTGTTTATAGTGACCAGTTTTGCCGCAATTCCAACATTCAACTTTTTTGAAATTCCTGGGATTTCGAGATTGTGATCTTCCGTTTCTGGACTTGGAACGACCATGCCCATAGCCTCCACCTTTCTTCCGATTTGAACTTATGCCTCTGCTTTCAACATTCAATGCCGAGCTACTGGTAGAAGAGTCTGACGTCTGTCTTCTGATATCTTCTGTGAGTACCATACTCACCACGAAATCATACTGCAAATTTTCTTTCCTTGAAGAGCTACTGATCGCAGCCACTGTGCCGCTCCAACTCTCTAGTAATTGGCTTAGAACTAAAGCCGCTTTCATGGCATCAGAGATTGGCATATCAACTGATTCCAACTGCCCAATAATGTCATTAAGAACAATAAGATGTTCACTGACCTTTCCATTCTTGGACATCTTCAGATTTACCAATCTTTTGATAAGATGTACCTGGTTTGCTGCAGACGGTTGTTCGTACATGTATGAAAGGGCGTCCATGAGAGACCTCACCATCTTCTCATTTCTGATGTTGAAGGCTACTGATTTGGACAAGGTTAGTTTGATCGTGCAGAGAGTCTTCCGATCGAGAATTTTCCAATCATTTTCTTTAATCGTCTCTGGCTTCGCTCCCTCCAACGGTAGAAATAAATTTTTCTGAAATAACAAATCCTCGATTTGCATTTTTCAGAAAACAAAATTTGTACCGTCAAATTTATCGATCATGGTTGACTTGTCTTCTGAAGTTGATGTTGATGCCATTGCTACACAAAAATATTTTGTGAACAATACTTTTGAATAGTACCGTATATCAACAGTACTGTATCGGGGAACAATGTTGTATTTATGAACAGTGTCTGTGTGAATAGTGCTATATATATATATATATATATATATATATATATATATTATTTCTCACCCCACTACTCACCACCCAACACTTTCCTTCACCTTTTTTTCTCTCTCTTTCTTCTTTACACCCTTGTCTCCCACCCACTATTTTAATAATAAATTTTGTTTCTTTCAATCAACACACCACTCAATCTCTCTATTTCTTCAATAAAGTTTGCCCCTCACTCATTTAATGAATACAAAGTCACTCACTCTTGTCTCCTCCACCGAATCCCTCACAATTCTTCTCTCGATTATCCAAAACTCTATCTATATATGTTGTATATATACTGACATATATATAGATATATAGATAGTTGAATGATTATGAGACTTGCAACTGGTGTTGGTGGTGATACCTGGATCTGTTTTGTTCGCAAGAGTGTCTGGACGTCAACGACTAAGGCTATGGCTGATTGATGGTTGTGTGGCCTGTGTTGGACGATGGTCAACAACACAGAAGTGGTGGTGTGGAATGTGATGACTTCACGGTGAGTAACAAACAACCCTAAACCAAGCTCTAATACCAATTGTTAGGATCGATTGACCAATTTCCTACTCACATAACACAATCACACATAAAGGAACACAATAAATTATACGTGGTTCTGCCCAAAGATTGACCTATGTCCACGGAGCACACAACTTCACTAATTTTGGAGAAAGATTACAAATCACTCTCTACACTCCTTCTCTGTGTTTCTCTCTTGTTGTGGTGATTTTTCTTTCACTGAATATACATGTATTTATAGTTGTAGATGTGAAGAACAAGATAATCTGTAATGCCTAACAAGACAATCTGTGATGCCTAATTTTCTCCAATTTCGGTGCCAAACTTATTTGTTGTCAAAGTTACTCCAGTGCCAAACTTTGACATGGGCGGCTGCCAAACTTTGAACATGGGCGACATCGTTCTTTGACTTCACACCAATAGGTAGTTTATACATTTTGACTCAAAATGTGAGGAGGATGGGGGCATAGTGATGATATTGGATAGTATAGGGGGCAAAGTGGACATAGTGAGAGTTAGTTGATTAAATTGAATAACATAAGGGTTTTCTTGAAGTAAACCATATTAGAAAAAACACATTCTGTAAGTACTATTACTATTGTGCAATGTATTGATATGTTCATTGACACTATTGCAATTATAATAATAATAATAATAGTGTGAACATATATTTTCTAAAATACTACTTGTGCAAGAAAATTGATATGCTCATTGAGACTAGAGTGATATAATCATAATATGATAACTAATAAAAACCACATTGTATATCAGTGTCTATGAATTTAAACAAAATAAAAGACTTGCCTGTAGAAGATCTCCTACATTGACAACTAGAGCTCTAGGAATAGGGGGGACATCAACCCATTTGTTCTGATGAAGAACTTGAAGGCCTCCTATATGGTCCTGCATAAGCACTGTGAGGAAGCCGTTATCGGCATGCTTGGTGGCACCCAAGGTTAGCTCTGGCTGTGGGCACGCCGGATAATAATGGCATGAAATTGCGAGCCCCTTGGCGCAATCCATGTCTTTGAGGTGGTCGCCCCTTGGCGCAATCCATGTCTTTGAGGTGGTCGGGGTTGAGCCCAAGCGCCTCCGAGAATATCTCAAACAAAAAATATCCCCATTTCATCACTTGCTTCGAGTACTCGAATAGAATGTCCCTGCAGAAAGAAGAAGAAGAAAAGGAATAAATATAGTGATAATTTTATTTTTCGTCGCCATACTAAATAAAATAGTAGAAAAAATTAATGTAACTGATAAAATTTTCATTTGCTATACAGTGTCCATAGAATTTGACTTTCATTGCTTGCATGTTTTGAAACTATATATAAACATGAAGGAGCAAAGATGTCACTATGATTTCTTTATGCATGTTCCTTGGCAAACCAATCATGGGAGTATAGCATGTATGCAAATCTAGTCAGTAAACTAAATACTATTTCTATATCTAATGATCTGGACCATGACTTGCACAAAACAATTCTAGGTACTACTAATTTAGGAGAAAATTCACACCCCTAAAAATGTGCATTATTTTCATGCACGATTTACCTGAAGACTATGGGCAATTCTTCTGGATTGGGAGGGTTAGGAGCCAAAAAGCAAAAACACGAGTCCCTCCAGTTAGCTGCTGATGCACTATACAAATCAAAATTAGCATTATACACGAAATTTTTCGTGGCGTCTCGTGTATACCACTGTTTCTTCAGCTCAGTATCTTGCTCAAAGAACCTACATGCCCCGTCCATCATAGCCTCCAAAACGCTTACTGGAATGCCGTGGTTGATCACTTGAAAGCAGCCCCAGGTTTCTGATGCATTTCTGACTTGCTCAACGATCTCCTTGTGCCGGATTGGATCTTTGTGGATGCCATCGAAGTCTATGAGCGGAAAAATGGAGTCCGATGACTTGGCAGTGTTGTCTGGTGGATGAATGAATATGCTAGGGACATTGGTAACTCCAGCATCAACAAGTCCTTTAACACCAGCTTTTGTGTCATCGAAAGCTTTCAATTCGCTTGTTCGATCAGAATTCACATCACTTGCAGCCTGAACTTCACCTGCGCTGGTCGCCACCATTTTTCTTGTTTTGCTGAGGTATTCAAAATAATAATAAAAAATTGATCTTGAAGTTAGAATTAGGCAAGAAAGAGGATTGATTCAGTGCACTATAGCCATCTTGACTGATAGATGTTCACAAAGCAAAAAGATAAACAGACAAAATAATTGAGTTCAATAATGGCCTTTCCAAATGAGTACGGTTGGAAAACATGAGCCACAAAAAAGAACGTTGGGTGGTCCTGAGTCTCTCTCACTCCAAAAATTTTCACAACCGATGTGGGAATCTACTTATATACCGACACATCGGGCCTTGGATCGGAGCAGCGACAAACCCGGAACCTGGGCTCTGATACCAGTGTTGGGTGGTCTTGGGGCTCTCTCACCTCAAAAGCTAGATCAAAGGATAAGGTTTTCCCTCACACTTATATACTGACCACTAGCCCCTTCCACAACTGTCGGCAAGGCTGGAGCAAAGATGTCAGCCAACTGGTCTTCAATTTCGATCAGTCAATTCCCCTGTGACAACTATCAAAATCAATAAGAAAAAAATACGTCCAATTGAGCAAAAGGGATGCAGTAGTGCAACCATTGTTGTATTCAAGCTCTTTATATCAGTACATATAACAGTAATACATAAAAAAAATTTTCAATTTTCATATCAGCGACACACATGCTTGGTTATGCTACATATAAAATTTATTCACCACATCTTAAACCACAAGGTTCATGGGGAAATATGGCCTATGATTCAAGCCATCATGAGCCAGCTAAGATGAGCCAAAAAACTCCATGCAGGGGGAGCTAATTTTGCAACTTGAAATGTGTTAGTGCAGAGGTTCCATCCAGTCCTTTCTGAAAGAAGTGTTCGAGGTACTCTTTCACAGTTGTCTCCCGGTATATTGCGGGGTTTTCTTCTGATACCAGCTCCTTAATTGGTTCATATGCTCTAGGTGTAAGCTCTTTTTCAGGTCTTATTCTGAAAAAACTTGCCACTGAAATTCTTGGGCCAATTTTTTTCGCCAATACTCTGTGATCGACACTCTTGAACTTGTCGTTAGTGATGAGCTGCACAAACACAAACATTGAAAAAGGAATTTTTTTTTATAGATAATTAAAACTATATGGTATATCAATTTAAATTTTATTTTTTTATAACATGGACTTGCCTGTATAAGATCTGCAATGTTCACTACAAGAGCTCCAGGCAAGGGAGGGACATCAATCCATTGATTTTCATGTAGGACTTGAAGCCCACCCATTTGGTCTTGTAAGAGTACTGTAAGGAAGCCATAATCAGAATGTTTGGAAGTGCCGAAAGTCAATTCTGGTTGAGGGCATGCTGGATAGTAATGGCCAAGAACCAAAAGCCCCTTGGCGCAATCCATATCTTTTAGGTAATCAGAATTAAGCCCAAGAGACTCCGAGAGCAATTCAAATAGCGTAAGCCCCAACTTCATTACATGCTTTGAGTAATCCATCACTGTGTCTCTGCAAGTTACAGAAATAAAAAAAAAATAAAAAAATTTGTATAGTGATGACATATATATGTAGGGCAGTAGATGCATATATGGATATGAAACAGCGATGAAGTACCCCGGCCTATAGGTATTATATCAGGGGCTGTATACATCACAGAATGTTTATTCAACTAGGCTTATACCATCATACATTATGCAGATAATGCAGAAAAGACTGAAAAAGCAGTGGAAGGGCATCAGTCCAGTTCAAATAAAATTAAGAAGAAAAGTTCCTAAAAATAGTATAATGTAAATTGGAAAATTTTCTTCTTCCTTTTGTTTCCATACTCGAGATATCAATCTTCATCAACCAGAACTCCAATACAATGCTAAATGCAGATTGCAGAAGGGAAAATGTATGAACATAACCAACAATAAATGTTAGTACCACAAGATTTTTTTCCTTTCATTCTTTCTTCCTTTATTGTCAATATATATATATATATATAGGTGGGGTGGGGAAGGACAAACAGCAGCACAAAAATTGGGAGTTTTTCCCCAGATGCTTATGCAAACACCAATGTTGTTCTACATGTTTGCCAGTGGACTAATAAGTTTATAGATTTTCTCCAACCAGAACCAAAAAATAAAAAAATTGCAAAATCTAGCATAACAAACCATTCAGTCCATTTCTTTTTGGCACAGAAAAAGAAATTGAAAAAAATATTAGTTGCATAATGCAAACATGAGACCAATTTTTGAAAAACAAGGCATGTGTTCAGGACCACAAGGTGTACTAGCCTAATCAATGGAAAATTATCAAGCATACCTACAAACAGTAGGCAGTTCTTGAGGGTCAGCTGGATGAGGAGCCATGGCAAAAGCAACTGTATCCCTCCAGTTAGCTGCCGGTGCTTGATACAGATCAAAATTGCTATTATATATACATTTTCTCGTGAAATCACGAGTATAGAATTGTTTCTTGACCTCACTGTCTTGCTCATGGAACCTACGTGTGCCATCGATCATTTCATCCATAACACTAACCGGAATCCCATGATTGACCACCAGAAAGAAACCCCACTCCTCACAAGCATCTCGAATTTTCGCCATGATTTTGCCACGCAAAGCTGCATCTTTGTCAATGCCTTCGAAGTCAATCACTGGAATACTAAACTTGAAGTTGGCAGAACCTGATCCATCATCATTGAGCTTATTCTGGTGATCCACAAATATATATGGTGTTTTCTCCACCCCAGCATCTACAAGTCCCTTCACACCGGCTTTCGTATCATCGAAAGCTTTGAGTTCACTTCTTCTGTCATAGTTGCTTGGCTTCATTACTGCCTCAACTTCAGAATTGCTTGTTACCACCATTTTCAGACTCTCTAGGAAGATGACAATTGATCTCTGGAATGGAGGAGCTGTATGTTAAATATGAAAACAACATCTCTTTTACCTGTGAAGATAAGGTAGCTAGATACATGGTGGAGGTTCAAAGTCTCTCTCAATTGACAATTGCATCCTTCTTTTAGATGTTGTGTCACTGCATTTCATTAATGCCCAAAGGGTCTCAAAAAGTAAATGGTATAAACCAAAAAATTAAATAAAATTGTACCAATAAAGGAAAGATACACATAAAAGAGCCAAAATTAAGTTGAGAGGTTAAAGTAAAAACACAGTCATTTCTAAGCTCCATATAGACAAAAATATCATCTCAAACAAAATGCTTATGAGCTCCAATCCTTTCGATTTATGGGACCACAATCATATTTTAGATAAAGAAGAAAAGTTGAATCATCCAGCATGAGCATCAATAGTAGAAGCACACAACCAACTACACTGATTTGATCAGCCAAGAAATTTCTATGGAATCAAGTCATGATTGACTCGTGGAACATTACGAAGGATGTAGATTGCGTGACGAAAACTCCCACAGATATTTAGGGCGATTGTAACAAATCTAGCTATAAATGCAGGACAACCTGCAAGTTGCAACTCACAAAAAGGCAATTCTCAACTATCATGATTTACCTACGGGCTTACTTTTGATTGTAAAATGTTCGAGATTACAAACAGAAAAGATAAATGGCATAAATCATGAATATTGAAATATGTAGGAAAAATAAGCCTCTAGCTAACATGCGATTCCTCAATTAACATATGAGTACACAACATAATCTCAAAGCCCTACTTGCACAGCTTGAAATGTGACATTGAAGAGGTACCATCGAGTCCTTTCTTTCCTGTGGATCTCAACGTCTTACGCTTGTGTCCATAGTTGGAGTGAACCAATAACAGTAACATAAAAAAGCATGTGGCCTATGACTCGAATCATAAGCCATCAAAAATGACCCCAGAATCTCCATGCAGGGGGTCTAAATTTGCAACTTGAAATGTGTCAGTGCAGAGGTTCCATCGAGCCCTTTCTTGATGAAGTGTTCAAAGAACTCTTTTAGAGTGGTCTCCCGATAGATCAGGGGGTTTTCTTCTGATACCAACTCCTTAATTGGTCCATACATTCTAGATGAAAGCTCTTCTTCTTGTTGTCTTATGAAAAAACTTGCCACTGAAATTCTTGGGCCGATGTTTTTCGCCAATACTCTATGATTGACACTTTTGAACTTGTCATTTGTGATCAGCTGCACAAACACACACGTTCAGAAAAAAAGAAAAAAAAAAAAAAAAACAATAATAAGATGATCTTGTTAATTTTAAAAAATTATACATAATGTGAATCAACTGCTTTAAACTATATTGGATAAGAAAATTGTATATAAAGCCAGCACAAGTAAAACTGATACCAATTTGAAAAAAAAAAAACAAAAAAACCAAGTTTCTAGCTTGAAGCGGACATATGAATCAAACTTGGAATCAATTCATCAGATGGCTAGCACTTAGAAGAACTTATGCACAAAACTTAGGAGGCAGCAAGCACTTTGAGAATTCAAAAATATTTACCCATCAAGTGATTCCCTCTTTGGAGTGTTGTAAAGTGATTTTATATGTAGCTATTCCTTTCAAAGAGCTAAGAAAAATATATGGCATATCAACTTTAGTATAACATATACTTGCCTGTATGAGATCTGCAATGTTCACTACGAAAGCTCCATGCAAGGGAGGGACATCAATCCACTGATTTTGATGAAGGACTTGAAGCCCACCCATTTGGTCTTGTAAAAGTATTGTAAGGAAGCCATTGTCAGTATGTTTGGAAGTACCAATAGTCAATTCTGGTTCAGGACATGCTGGATAGTAATGGCCAAGGACCAAATGCCCCTCAGCGCACCCCATATCTTTCAGGTAATCGGAATTAAGCCCAAGGGACTCCGAGAGCAATTCAAATAGAGTAAGACCCAATTTCATTACATGCTTTGAGTAATCCATCACTATATCTCTGCAAGTTAAACAAAAAATATATATGTAGTGGTGACATATAGAGCTGCAGAGGCACATATGGCTCTGAGACTGCATGGCATAAATAAGAGTACAGAGAGTGAGAGTTCTTCCCCGGATACTTATGGAAACACACTGAAATGTGGAAACTATTCTACTAATCTAGCTCTTGAGTAGAAAACTGATTGATGGTTGTTCTTGTATATTGTTGTTCTACATGTTTGCGAGTGGACTAATAAGTTTATAGTCTTTCTCCAACCTGAACCGAAAAAACTTGCAAAATCTAGCATAACAAACCATTCAGTCCATTTTCTTTTTGGCACAGAAGAAAAGATGAAAACAAGGAATGTGGACCAAAAGGTGTAGTATTAGACTAATAAATTAACAAGTGCATATCAAACTTACCTACAGACAATAGGCAATTCTTGTGGGCTGGGTGGATGAGGAGCCATGTCAAAGGCAATAGTATCCCTCCAGTTAGCTGCCGGTGCTTGATACAGATCAAAATTGCTAAGATATGTACACTTTCTCGTGAGGTCACGAGAATAGAATTGTTTCCTGACCTCAATGTCCTCCTCATGGAACCTGCGTATCCCATCGATCATTTCATCCGTAACACTAACTGGAATCCCATGATTGACCACCTGAAAGAAACCCCACTCCTCTCAAGCATCTCGAATCTTGGCCATGATTGCGCCACGGGAAGCTGCATCTTTGTCAAGGTCTTCAAAGTCAATCACTGGAATACTAAAGTTGGAGTTGGCAGAACCTGATCCTGATACATCACCATTAAGCTTATTTAGGTGATCCACAAACATATATGGTATTTTCTCCACCCCAGCATCTACAAGTCCCTTCACTCCGGCTTTTGTATCATCAAAAGCCTCGAGTTCACTTCTTCTGTCATAGCTGCTTGCCTTCATTATTGTTTAAAATACGAAACAGAGAATCATCCAGCATGAGGGCATCAATAATAGAAGCAGACAGTCAACTGTACTGAGCATCAGAGAATATTTCTCTGGAATCAAGTGGTGATTGACTTGAGGAATCTTTCAAAAGAAGCAGGTTTGCATGTCCACATCTCCCATGGACTTTGAAAAAAAGATAATTGTAACGAATCGAGCTAGAGATACAGGACAACCTGAAAGATGTAAGTCACAAGAAGACAGTTCTCAACTACACTGATTTAATAATGAGCTTACTTTTGAAAAATGTTCAAGATTACAAACAGAAAATATTGCCTGTGAAGATATTGTGGACAAAGATGGTGTTTCAAACCTCTCTATCGCCTATCTCAATCGAAAATAACCTCCTTCCTGGAATGTTGTGTACATATAAAAGAACAGATATCCCTAATGGTTGTTCCAATATCCTTGTGAGCTTCAAACCTTTCTATTTATAGGACCACAATCATATGTTAAATAAAAATAAATAAAGGATGCGAGCATCAATTAAAAAAGCACACAACCAACTGTACTGATTTGATTATCAAAAAAAATTATGTGGAATCAAGTGGTGATCGACACGTGGAATCATTACAAAAGATGTAGGTTGCATGACCAAGTCTCTCATGGATTTTGCAGAATGGAAATTGTAATGAATCTAGCTAGAGGTAAAGGACAACCTGCAAGTTGCTAGTCACAAGAAGAGAGTTCTCAACTATACTATTTTGCCTATGGGCTTACTTTTGATGCCTGCAAGTTCGGCATTCTGAAATTTCATCCCAACTTAAACTTGAAGTTGTCCGATAATATATGCAATGACAGCACAGGGAGACTGTGACATAAAAACAACCCACTCTCGCCATGTTTGGTAGGCGGTCTTTCTGGTCCGGTCTGGTCTGGTCTAATCTGATCTTGAAAAGTCTGTTTGGTAAGCGGTCTGGTCTTACTATTTATTTATTATTTATAATAATATTTATTTATGTATTATTTATTTCTTTATTTATTATTTCTTCACTTTATAATATATTTTATTATTTATATTATTAAATTATTATATATTAATTTATAAATATATTCTATTTATTTATTATTATTTCATTATTTAATTCATTTTATTTATAAATTATTTATTCATTTTTAATTATTTAAAAATATATTTTATTAATTTAATATAATAATGAAGTATTTATTCATTATTATATTTACTTATTATTTATTATTATATCTATTTATTATTTTTTATTATATTTATTTATTATTATTATTTATTTCATTTTGTTTATTATTTATTATTTTTATTCTATTTTTAAATATGTTTTATGTAATTTATTATTATTATTTATTATTTAGTCCATTTATTATTATTGTATTCATTTTTTATTATTATTATGTTTTATTTAATTTATTATTTATATTATTAATTATTCATTTTTAATTATTTATAAATATATTTTATTATTTATTCATTTATTTATTATTATTATATTCATTTTTTATTATTATTAGGTATTATTTATGTTTTATTTTTAAAATATGTTTTATTTAATTTATTATTATTATTATTAATTTTTTATTATTATTTATTCATTTTTAATTATTTATAAATATATTTTATTAATAAGACCAGACCGGACCACCAGAAATCACCTTTTTTTTTGTTTGAAATGAAGCCATTTTGGTCTAATTTGGTCTTACTTGGTCTAACCAAAAATTTGGGACCAATGCTACCAAACACGGTCTGGTCCCATAAAACCCAAGACCATACCACCTAGCTTATCCTTTTTGTCATGTGAAGGTTTTGGATCCATGTGACCACAATCAAATTTTTAACAGAAAAAGATGAGTCATCTATTATGAAAGCATCAATCATAGAAGCACTTATTCAACAACCCTTATTCGATAGAAAGGTTGTATCTTGCATGAACAAATGTCCCATGGATTCCCCAGATGGAAACTAACAAATCTAGCTAGACACACAGGTCAACCTGCATCTCAAAAAAAAAAAAAAATGCAATTTGCAATTTGTAATTTGCACTTTTTTTATTTCTGTGCACAACTTGAAGTGCGACAGTGCAGGGGTTCCATCAAACCCTTTGTTATAGTAGTGTGTGAGGTACTCTTTTATGGTAGTCTCCCTATAGATTGGGGGGTTATCTTGTGATAGCAACTCCTTCATTGGTCCATAAGATGTTGGTTGGATCCCTTCGCTAAAATGTGTTCTGAAAGCACTTGCCACTGAAATTCTTGGGCCTGTCTTGTTGGCAAGCACTCTGTGATTCACACTCTTGAACTTGTCATTGGTAATGAGCTGCACAAACACAGGAATGAAAACCAAATGAAACAACTTGATAAGCTACATTAGTAACATATACAAGAGCAATATAGACTTGCCTGTAGAAGATCTGCAATGTTGATCACAAGAGCTCCCGGCAACGGAGGGACATCAAACCATTGATTTTCTGGAAGGACTTGAAGGCCACCCAGTTTGTCCTGTAAAAGTATAGTAATGAAGCCGGTGTCAGTATGGCTGCTTGTCCCGAAAGTTAATTCTGGTTCAGGGCATGCCGGGTAGTAATGGCTGACGAGAAATAGCCCCTCAGCACAATTCATGTCTTTGAGGTGATTTGGATCAATCCCGAGTGCCTTGGAAAGCAATTCCAATAAAGAAAGTCCCAATCTCATCACATACTTGGAGTAATCCATCATTATATCTCTGCAGGTTGAACAAATACATTGATTGACATACGAACCAAAGAAAACGAAGAACTGCGGCAGTACAAGTCCAAAAGTATTCATCAAGTTTCCTTCTTCATTTAGATACAGTGGATGATATATTTAGTTGCGGCTGGCATCATAGTCATACAATTGTATATTTATGAGGGTCAGGAGAGGAAATGGATAGTCTAGCCAGAAGGCTGTCCAATGTGTAATAACTGTATAAGCCATTTGATCATTCTTCAGATTGTTTCACAAAATGCCAATGCTTTCATGGTTAGGTACTCTTCAGATTTGATCATACCCTTTGTGAAAAATCTACAATCACTGGCCACTGAATCCGTTTGTTTTTCCCAAAGGAAACACATGAAAACTTGCAGCAAATTCAAAATAAGATACAAATTTCTAAAGAGAGGAACTAGATCAATTTTAAGACTCGCGGACCAGTTTAAGGTAATATAGCTTAATCTAATCACATACCTGCACACTGCAGGCAGTTCTACTGGGTCAGGTGGCTGAGGAGCCATAACACAATAAGCGGTGTCCCTCCAATTTGCTGCTGCTGCATGATACAGATCGAAATTGCTGTTGTATATAAACTTCCTAGTGACATCACGCGAATAGAATTGTTTCTTCACCTCAGTGTCTTGCTCATGAAACGTGCGAACACCATCAATCATTTGATCCAGAACACTAGTCGGAATTCCATGATTGACCACCTGAAAGAAACCCCACTTCTCAGAAGCATCTCTAACTTTTTCTACAACTTCATTATGTTGAGCTGCATCCTTGTTGAAGTTTTTTAAGTCTATAATCGGAATACTTAACTGGGAATTGCCACAATCAGACTTCTCTGGATGCTTAATTTTGTGAGCATGGACAAACATTTGTGGAAGCTTGGTCAAACCAGCATCTACAAGTCCCTTTACACCTGCTTTTGAATCATCAAATGCTTTTAACTCGCTCTTCCGATCATATTCAGCCATGGGGATTGCCTGTAGTCACAATTTTCGTTCTCCAGCAAGATAATTTACAAGAACAATTATGCAGAGCGTTTTTGTTTTCTTGTGTGGAGGAAATAGTTATTTTAAAAGAACTCAAGTTGCCTGCTGAGCTCCTCAATGACAGCAAATAGAGACAGTAATGTATAGATAAACAACCCTCTCTCCCTAATCCACTCTATTCCAGATGAAGCTTTTGGATTTAGTGGTCCTCAATCAAATATTTAACAGAAAGAAGATTCCCACAATCGAAAATTCAACACTAAAGATGAATTATACATATTGAGAGCATCAATCATGGAAGCACTAATTAAACTACACCTATTTGGTCATGAAATAAGGTTCTGCTAAACAAAGTGGTGAATTGTGGAATGTTACATAATTTTGTAGCTTGCATAATATTCCCATGGATTTTGCAAATGGACACAAAAAAAATCTAGCTAGACATACAAGACAAAAAATGCAATTCGCAACTGCTAGCTAGCCAGTGAGACCAATTTCCTCATTCCCAAATATATTATTTGAATAGCAAAATAAAAACACCAAATTGCCTCAAAACCATGAGTAGTGAAACATGTCTAGGATCTACATTAGCTTGTAGGCAACATGAACCTCAAGCTTACATGTGATTCCTTCAATCTAAAATACTTAAAGATGAGTACATAAGTATCAATTTACCAAAGCTAGCCCATAAATCCCAAAGCCCTACTTGCACAACTTGAAATTTGACAGTGAGGAGGTTCCATCGGCCCTTTTCTTGGAGTAATGCGTGAGGAACTCTTTAATGGAAGCCTCCCGGTAGACTGGGGGGTTATCTGGTGATAGCAACTCCTTGATTGGCCCATAAACTTTTGGTGTAATGTCTTCTCCTGCATGTGCTCCGAAAAAACTTGCCACTGAAATTCTTGGGCCTATCTTGTTGGAAAGCGCTCTGTGATGGACACTCTTGAACTTGTCATTGGTAATGAGCTGCGTAAAGGCAAAGACATGAAAGCAAATTAAACAACCTCACGAGCTACATCAGTATGATGTATAAGTCATCGAAATGTAACTTGCCTGTAGAAAATCTCCAATATTAACCACAAGAGCTCCGGGCAAGGGAGGGACATCAACCCGTTGAAGGACTTGAAGGCCACCGATTTGGTCCTGTAGAGGTATAGTAAGGAAGCCGGTATCAGTATGGCTGCTAGTGCCCAAAGTCAATTCAGGTTCAGGGCATGCCGGGTAGTAGTGGCCGTTGGTGAGTAGCCCTTCAGCACAATTCATATCTTTCAGGTGATTAGAGTCAAGCCCGAGTGCCTCGGAAAGCAATTCCAATAAGGAAAGTCCCAATCTCATTACATATTTGGAGTAATCCATGATTATATCTCTGCAAGTCGAACAAATACATAGTAGTCACAGGAACCAACACAAATAAATAACTTAATAAAAAAATAAAAAATAAAAGGATAAGTTAATGCAAATTCTCAAAATGAAAGATTAAAGTTCTAGAGATTCAATCATTGAAGTTGAAATTGCCTAATGAAAATGTGGTGAGGACTTGATACATTGTTGTCAAACTTTTGTAAATAGTGGTCTAATCACATATATATACACCTGCCCACTGCAAAATCTCAACATGAAAGACGAAGTTAATTCAAAAGATTTCATCAGTTAACTTGAAGTAACCTGATTAAACATGGCTAGGGCTTGATAAACTGTTGTCAAATATATACAAATTATTGGTCTAATTACATATTTGACCTGCACACTGCAGGCAGTTCTGAAGGGTCAGGTGGTTGAGGAGCCATAACACAAAACATGGAGTCACTCCATTTAGCTGCTGATGTTTTATACAGATCAACATTGCTATTGTATAAGAACTTTCTAGTGAAATCACGTGAATGGTATTGTTTCTTCACCTCCGTATCTTGCTCGTGAAACCTGCGAACCCCATCAATCATTTGATCCAGAACAGTTTTGGAATTCCATGATTGACCACCTGAAAGAAACCCCACTTTTCGGACGAATCTCTTAACTTTTTCTACAATTTCACCATGCATAGCTGCATCATTGCTGAAGCTTCCCAAGTCTATTATTGGAATACTTATCTGGGAATCTGAGGATGGACAAACATACGAGACAGCTTGGTCATCCCAGCATCTGCAAGTCCCTTTACACCTGTTTTGGTATCATCAAAAGCTTTCAACTCACTTTTCCTATCATATTCAGCCATGGTTAAGGCTTCAACTTCACTTGTGCTTGTGGGAAGACAACCTTTATGTAGGATATTAGTTAGGGTAAATATCACCTAGACCTCTGAGGTTTGCCCATATCCCACCTAGACCCCTCCTTTTTCCATATTAAGAGCAAATTTGTTTTCTAGTAAAGGTAAGGATCAAACAAAATTGTAGTAGGCCATGATTTACAATTTACAATTCATAATTGCATCGCTATACAGGAAAGATGCTTTCAGAGTGTATGCCCCATATATAAAGGACAATACAAGCATTTTATATTTTACAATGTAAGAGAGAAACTATGAACTTTTGATTAATTTATTCAAAATTAAATCAAAAAACAGAATTACAGAAGATTGCATAGAACAATGAAAAGCCTGTTAATTAATAAAATTCCCTCATGCCTTCCAAATATATATATATATATATATCCTCGTGCTGAACACATAAACATAGCCTGGAATTTCCCGAGATATAAATTGAAATTTCTCATTTAGAAGATTGAGATTCATTATTGCAATTTGTAGCTAGTATATATTTTATTTTTTTTGTCAAATTGTATTCACTTGCCTAGCCCATTCAAATTGTTTCTGAAGATAAGAACCAGACACATGAATTTAATTAAACCTTCACAATTGCAAATAACGCATCAAGTTAAATCTTTCGAAAAATAAAACCCTAGATTTCAAATAATCAATCATATAAAAGCCCTACCTGAAAGGAGAACCAGCTGAGTTCACTCCTAACCCTTGAATTTAGGGCATGGGTCGCGGAGGAACCAGGCGGGTTAGCGGGTGAGCCAGGCGATTCGAGGCCGACCAGGTCAAATAATTAATGATATTAATTTAGCATATAAAGTGGCAGTACAGAATACTTATGGTCACACTTGCATCCCAACACTCAATTTATAAGTAAACCTTAAACCAAACCTGAAGTATCAAATTAAGCTGGCCTCAAAAACTCCGAGGCCTACTTGCACAACTTGAAATGTGCAAGTGCAGGGGTTCCATCGAGCCCTTTGTTGTAGTAGTGTGTGAGGTACTCTTTTATGGTAGTCTCCCTATAGATTGGGGGATTATATGGTGATAGCAATTCCTTGATTGGCCCATAAACTCTTGGTGTAATCTCCTCTCTAAAATGTGTTCTAAAAGAACTTGCCACTGAAATTCTCGGGCCTATCTTGTTCGAAAGCACTCTGTGATTCACACTCTTGAACTTGTCATTGGTAATGAGCTGCACAAACAAAGACATGAAAGCAAATTAAACACCCTGATAAGCTACATGAGTAAAATGTACAAGTCCTTAAAGTATAATTTTACCATAGACTTGCCTGCAGAAGATCAGCAATGTTTATTACAAGAGCTCCGGGCAATGGAGGGACATTAACCCATTGATTTTCTTGAAGGACTTGAAGGCCACCCAATTGGTCCTGTAGAAGTATAGTGATAAAGCCGGTATCAGTATGGCTGCTAGTGCCGAAAGTCAATTCAGGTTCAGGGCATGCCGGGTAGTAATGGCTGGTGACGAATAGCCCCTTAGCGCAATTCATATCTTTCAAGTGATCGGGGCCAAGTCCGAGTGCTTTGGAAAGCAATTCTAATAGAGTAAGTCCCAATCTCATTATATACTTGGAGTACTCCAACATTATATCTCTGCAAGTTCAACAAATGAACATTTTTGACCATATAGATCAACAAAGTTGAGTTATTCATTTGGATGATAAAGTTATTAACTAATCAAATACTGATATATATATATATATATATATACACACATTCAAATGTTGGGCTTAACTGATCCTATACCTGCACAATGAAGGCAGTTCTGCGAGGTCAGGTGGTTGAGGAGCCATGACACAACAAGTGGTGTCCCTCCAATTAGCTGCTGGTGCTTGATACAGATCAAAATTGCTATTGTATACAAACTTTCTCGCGACATCACGCGTATAGAATTGTTTCTTCACCTCTGCATCTTGCTCATGAAACCTGCGTACCCCATCAATCATTTTGTCCATAACACTGGTCGGAATTCCATGATTGACCACCTGAAAGAAACCCCAATTCTCAGAAGCATCTCTAACTTTCTCTACAACTTCATTACGTAGAGTGTCATTTTCATTGATGCATTCCAAGTCTATGGTTGGAATAGTGAACTCAGAATCGCCATTATTTGACTGCTCTGGAAGCTCAACTTTATGAGCATGCACAAATATAGGTGGGAGCTTGGTCACCCCAGCATCTACAAGTCCCTTTACGCCCATTTTCGAATCATCAAACGCTTTCAACTCACTTTTCCGATCATATTCAGCCATGGATGTGGCCTGAACTCCACATGTGCTTGTGGTCACCATTTTCTTTATCTACAACTACAAGGACAACAAAAGTGACTCTAAAATATAAATAAAATCAAGAGAGAATAAAATAATTATATTGATTTAGTGTATTATAATAGAAGACATGACATGTATAAATAGAAGAGAATTGGAGTGGAGAATAATCCAAGAGGATAAAAACCCTAATCCTAGTCTAAACATAGGTGGGTCTATCTATTAGCCAAAATCCTAATTTATTATAACAATATAAAATATAATATTCTTCAACAGCCCCCTCAAGTTGGATACGGAGATCTTAGCTTGTCCAACTTGAAACCGAAAACGATGTCTGGAATACGAGACGAGTAAATCCAAAGATCCAAGACAAGTTGATCCAAAGATCCAACACAAGTTGATCCGAAAAATTGAAATGAGTTGATTCGAAAATCCAAGTTGATCCGAAGATCCGAGACGAGTTGATCCGAAGATCCAAGACGAGTTGATCCGAAGATCCAAGACGAGTTGATCCGAAGATCCAAAACAAGATGATCCGAAGATCCGAAACAAGTTGATCTGATCCGAAAATCCGAGACAAGATCATCCGAAGATCCAAGACAAGTTGATCCAAAGATCCAAGTTGATCCGAAGATCCAAACCAAGATGATCTGAAGATCCGAAACAAAATGATACGAAACAAGATGATGTGAAGATCTAAGACAAATTGATTCGAAGATCCAAGACAAGTTTATCCGAAGATCCAAAATGAGTTCTGGTGGGGTTAAGACAAATCCCGCCGAGAATATAATATATATTCTATATATATAAATATCTTAATTGAATATCGTCGCCGGGGATGCAAGATGGAGTGTCATCCCCGGCAAAGACGACGATAAGCGGAAAGTTCGGTAAGCTCTAATACCATGGAAAATATAAATAAAATCAAGAGAGATAAAAGAAGAAGAGAATAAAAGAATTATATTGATTCAGTATATTACAATAGAAGACATGACATGTATAAATATGAGAGAATTGGAGTAGAGAATAAGTCAAGATAAACTAGGTAACTAGGGTGTGTGACGCCTAAAAACCCTAATCCTAGTCTAAACATGGGTGGGCCTATCTATTGGCCAAAACCCTAATTTATTATAACAATATAAAATATACTCCCTCCATCCTAATTTAAGTGTCCACATTCACTATTCAACCCATTCCAAAATAAGAAAAGTCAATGTCACTTTATTTGGTCAATTTACCAATTTACCCTTCAATCATTCAAATTATAAAATATCTAAACTACAAGCATCACATCACTTGGTGGAACCGATGATAAAATTAGTTTTTCATTCACTTTCACACCAACAAAAGTCATCATCTCAAAAAGTTAGATTCCCCAAAATGAACACTTAAATTGGGACGGAGGGAGTAATATTCTTCAACAATGACTATAGAGCATCAAGAATAATTAAGACTAAATTTGTTTTCTAGTAAAGGTAATGATCAAACAAAATTGTGGTAGGCCATGATTTACAAATTACAATTCATAATTGCATCACTATACAGGAAAGATGCTTTCATAGTGTATGCCCCATATATAAAGGACAATACAAGCATTTTATATTTTACGATGTAAGAGAGGAACTATGAACTTTTGATTAATTTATTCAAAATTAAATCAAAAAACAGAATTATAGAAGATTGCATGGAACAATGAAAAGCCTGATAACTAATAAAATTTCCTCATGCCTTTCAAAAAAAAAATATATATATATATATATATATATATATATCCTCATGCTGAACACATAAAAATACCCTGGAATTTCCTGAGATATAAATTGAAATTTCTCATTTAGAAGATTGAGATTCATTATTGCAATTTTTTATTTTTTTTTGAAAGATAAGCAAATTTTATAGACTAAAAGAAGGCAAGAAGCCTACAAAGTTACATGGGGCATACCTCATGGGTGGTATCCCCAAATCCACCAAATTAAAAGGCTAAGATTTCTTAACCAACTCAAGGGATAATAAATCATATTCTTAGCAGTACACCTCAACCAAATGCAAATGGAAACATTGCACTGTAATCCAAACAAAGACCATAAAAAAAACATCCCATTTCTGAAGCCAATCAACAAAGTACTGCCCAAGCCTCTGATCATGCTGACCAATCCCATAGAAAAAACAAAAAGAACCTCATCACCAATATGAGAACTCAGAAGCCAAATATAGTCACTATGCAGACATGTATTATTGCAATTTGTAGCTAGTATATATATATATATATATATATATTTTATATTTTTTTGTCAAATTGTATTCACTTGCCTAGCCCATTCAAATTGTTTCTGAAGATAAGAACCAGACACATGAATTAAATTAAACTTCACAATTGCAAATAACGCATCAAGTTAAATCTTTCGAAAAATAAAACCCTAGGTTTCAAATAATCAATCATATAAAAACCCTACCTGAAAGGAGAACCAACTGAGTTCGCTCCTAACCCTTGGTCGCGGAGGAACCAGGTGGGTTAGCGGGTGAGCCAGGCGATTCGAGGCCTGGATCGCTGAGGAAACAGGCGGGTTCGCGGCCGAGCAAGGGCCTGGGTTGCGGATGAACCAGATGGGTTAGAAGATGACGAACGGGCCTCGGTTGCGTATGGGCCAGGCCCAGGGTATTTGTACCGATACTCAAAATATTATCATATCATATCAATGGTGATGGGAAAAAGTTTAGCACTAGGACCCACTCTTACTTTTGTTTGTCACTCACATTAGATGGGATGAAAAAATGGATTGATATTAGTCTTGCATATTAGTTTAAAATTTTGGGTCATTAGTCTTACATATTAGTTTAAAATTTTGGGTCATATCATAAAATATTTGACTAGTTATAATTGGTATCCGATGTCCTACCAAACACTGGTTTAATATGTCTCACCTGAGAAGAATTCGGACAGGGTGGTACTATAACAACGAAAATGTATTCTCGACTGTCAACCACAAAACATATAAACTAATTACATAGTTGGGTTCAAACTCATTTGTGTTGGATTTCATTTTCAAAGTTAGTCCATCACTAATATTAGGATTATCAGCGAAAAAACTCTCAAGTTTCATATCTGGTGCGAAAAATTTCATACAAATATGTGTATAAATTCACTATGTTTCAAAAATGTGCGATTTACCCCAAAAACAATATGAAATTCCTAAAATACCTCTTCTAACCTAATAAAAATAATAAATATTGAATTAATAATAATAATCTATAATAAAAATATAATAAATAAAAATAAAATGAAATAAATAAATTGATTAAATTATAAAATTCGAAAAATATATATATATAAAATTTGAAAAAAACATATAAAATTCGAAATAAATATATAAAATTCATAAAAATATATATAAATTTAAAAATATATATATATATATATATATTTAGAAAAAATAAATATTAAATTTCGAAAAAAACATATAAAATTCGAAACAAATATATAAAACTCATAAAAAATATATAAAATTCAAATAGTTGTGCAAATAGAAGTATAAAAAACAAAAGTAACCAAAGTACAATACACCAAAACAACATTTAAAGTCAAATAAATTAGAAAACCATGAACAGAGGCTAAACAACTATACAAGTATACATTAATTAAAACTTCAAAGAGCCAAAATTCAACTTTTCTTTTGAATTTATATGTTTTTTCCGAATTTTATATATATATTTGAAATTTATATTTTTTTCAAAATTTTTATTTTCCCCGAATTTTATATATATATTTCCGAAATTTACATATGTTTTCGAATTTTATATATATATATTTTTAAATTTAATATATATTTTTTCAAAATTTATATATATTTTTGGAATTTATATATGTTTTTCCCAATTTTATATAATTTTTTGAATTTTATATTTTTCTTTTCGAAATTTATATTTTTTTCGAATTTTATATTTTTTTTCAAAATTTAATATATATTTTTTATTTTTATATATTTTTTCAAACTTTATTTATACTTTTACGAATTTTATATAATTTTTTAAAATTTATAAATATTTTTCGAATTATACTAAGAATATTTCAAACAATTTATATCAAAATGGGGACAAAACGCACGTATTTAAAAATAATAAAATATTAAAGAATTACAAAAATTTATACGTACATATTGTATTGCATACCACGGAGGGTTTTCGGACCTGACCCTAATATTATTAACTTGTATGCATTCATCAATATATATGGTCGTCAATGTCAAATTGACTTGTTTACTACGAATGTCTTTTAAGAAGAAAGACAAATTAACTAGTGGGGTGTTTAATGAGCCAAAAAATGAAGGCAGAAATATAAATACCCACCCACTCATCACTAATCCTAATCCTTTTGTCTGCCACGCCCATGTGATGACAATTTGTCAAGCTCAATCTTAATCTCGACCATATAAATTTATCCCTGTTATGTTATGGACCACAACCATCTATGAGCCCACCAATACAAGTACACTGATTCATCGCCAAAGAAAATTAAATTGAATGGACATTACGGGTGCATTTGAAAATCAGTGTTTTTGTTTTTATTTTTATTTTTTGTCTTTCGAAAAAAAAAAAAACTTTCTTGCTCTTGTCCTAAAGGTAATTCGAAAACAAAAATATGTTTGGTTGAAAATTTTATCTAAAAAATTTTCTGGAATAGAAAACAAAAAAACAATTTGACAGACCTTGTTTTTTTATAATATCTGTGAACAGAAACATGAAAACATGTTTGGCAGCGTCTGTATTCCCTGAATTTCTGAGAACAAAAACAGAAAAATATATTTGACAAAGTTGAATTACTTTTTAAAAGATTTTACTGAAATTTTGACTTTAATATATTTTTTTAGATATTTTTTTGTTCAGTGGTAAGTTTAATGTCATTAATCTGATATTATGTATATTTAAATTAGATTTAATTCCATTAGACCAATCCACTTAATTTAAACAAGTATTCAACTTTTAATGAATTAAGTAAATGAATAATCAAATGGATATGAAGACATTAATTAGCAAAATGTCTTTAAATGCAAAAGAAAGAAAAAAAGGAAAATATTGCTTATGTCTAACAAAACAATCTTTTTATCACACCAATTCCACATCTAGTCTTACCCCAATATTCATATATGAAGTGAACCGTTGTTGTTTGGTTAACAAAGAGTATGTAATAAATATGTTCATCAATCTGAACTAGAATAATATAATTGCAAACAATATGCCTAAGAAAAACATAGAAATCAAATCAAACAAGAGAAGTGAATTGTAAAGGACAACAACAACCAGAAACTTAAATAAAGAATAGAATTGAGTTTTTCATTAAAACTTTCTAAATTTTGCAGTCATGCCTCTGAAGCAAATGTCTCATTCAATCAAGAGTTTAAATACAACTAATATAGATTCTAATAATATAAGGGAAAAAACATAAACATAAACACAAGAAGACTGACTTTAGGCACAAAAACCCACAACAGTTAAACTTTCTTATTCAGAGCTAAATACTATAAAGATATTTAGGTCATTTGTAAATACTAATGCTCATAATTAACCTTTAGGTCATTTTCCTCTAGGGATTGAACCATCCTCTTCGGAACCACCATTGTCAGATGTTGCAAACTTGGATTCTATCACTGCCTTGCACAAGGTTGGCGTCCATCACTACATAGGAATAAACACCCTGCTCTGGTCATGGAGCCATGTTTCAAGCTTCAACTTTCCTTTTGAACATAATCTGCAGCCAAAAAGCACAAAAGTGGAGTACTAGACTCAATTCCAGCTATCTATTCCGGCTATACACATACATATACATACAATCCTAAACTTGAAGTACAGATAAGCTGATTTTGGTAGTTCAATGCAGGACAAGGGTCAATCTGTTTGATAACATAAATCATTAGAGCAATAACCAACTCATATAGAAGATAACAGAAGTTTGATTCTCTGAATTGTAATTTGCTTCAAACTCATACTTTGAATCTACCACCTAAACAACACATAAAACACCCACT
The DNA here is from genome assembly GCA_963922005.1 of Cornus suecica. Taxonomy (NCBI): domain Eukaryota; kingdom Viridiplantae; phylum Streptophyta; class Magnoliopsida; order Cornales; family Cornaceae; genus Cornus; species Cornus suecica. The sequence continues at coordinate 6,195,872 of OY998246.1, read as the reverse complement.
AGGCATTAAAAAATAAACACAACACATACTTGAAAGTATAAGTGTCATTTGAGTCTTCTTGACTTTTTTGGCAGCTGAAGACAAACAAGCAAGAACAGCTAGTTATAAACCTTTAATCACAGATAACACTACTAATTCATGAATAGTATATGTGACTTTTTTTATATATAACTGTAATCTCAGTTAACACCAATAATCGATAAATCATAGCTTTATAAATTCAAAAAATACAAAAACAATTACACTGTAAATCCTACACCCTTTTTTGTTAACCTTTAACAAACATAAAGTTCATAAATCACATACATCAATGATATAAATGCATAATAATAAGCACTAACCAGTATCAAAACACTGAAAAAAGTAAAGTAAATAAAACCCTAAAAAATAAGAAAACAAATGTTTGATTACCTACTAATGGCTTAATTGAATGTACTTTTCCAAATCTATAACCACACCTTTAGAAACATTATTTTGAAACCAAATTGCTGTCACAAAGTTATCATCAGAAATGAATCCACCAAGAACCAAGATGTCCCTGGAACAATCAACATTTACCTCAAGATAATAAAAACACTATTAAGAAATATCATCCGTAATCAAATTGTCATATATGAATGAAACATAAACACCTATAGAAAGAGGTGGATTGTAACTCTATTTTAAAATGACATGTAAACAATATATGAGGTGGAAAGTCAGAAGTATTATAGCAAAGAACAAAAAGGAGTACTGTTATCGAAGTACTTTACATAAAAATAACAAAAAATGAGAATTTTGAATCAAGAAATCACCTTAAACATAAGGTTTTTGGTTTAATTCCTGAGGAACCAAAAGCACAGGATCCTCCTGCAGTACCACCACAGAAGATACAACAATAATGTGAGCAAGTAAATAAGAAAAAACTATCGTGTAAATCATTGTTTACTTTCTAAAGCATCAAGTAGTTAGCGGAAATCAAAATTTCTGAATTGGACATATAAATTTCCAAATATAGACCAGCAATGTCAAAGATCAAGCATCCCAAACAATTTTTTCTGAAATAATAATTCATACACACACACATTAATAATAAGTCCAAATGAAGTATATGAACACCACTATTCTCAATGAAGTATCTGCTATTAGACAAATAAGCAAACAACCCCTTAAGCAACTTGAAGTGTCAAGTTTGCCTACTTAAATGACCATTTCAAGAATTGAGTATAGCCACATCAATATAAATTAATTCTTCGACCTCCTAACTCATACATACCTTCTATAACGCATGTTACACATTCTAAACACATTCTAAGAAATAAATTTCTGAAATTCAACCATGATTGGTACATAATTCATGAGGCAAAATTACTTCCTTGATCTACTTGATCTTCATAATCTTTAAGGTCCATGAATCAAACAAAGACTCCAAGGCAAACTAATTAAACTAATCTTCAAAAATTAACTAAGTTGCAACTACTTTATAAACTTCAGCTTTTGTGACAAAATTTGCCAACCTAAGTCCCAGAATTTTAAACAAGTAACCTGATCAACCCTGAATTGTTTGAAATGCAATGCATGTATCTCTATATAAAACCTTTGATAAGTAGCTAAATATGTCTCCACGCACACACAGAGGTAAATTACAGAACTGAAACCCTAAATTCCTCCAAATACATCAACAAACACTGACAGAAATATTGAAATTGGTAAATCATTTTTTTCATTAAAGAATACACTGTCATATATACATCAGAATAATGCTACTCTAGGAAACTAACTAATCATGGATATACATATCAAATCTGATCCCTAGAAATCAGCCTATTACATATCAATACATATCAAATCTGATCCCTAGAAATCAGCCTATTACATATCAATACATATCAAATCTGATCCCTAGAAATCAGCCTATTAACAGCCTGTACATTGTTTCCTTATATAAGGAAAGAATCTTATTTTCCCACATTCCCCCTCAAGCTGGTGAATGGATGTCATCCATTCCAAGCTTGCTGGTTATCTTCTGAAAAACGGTACCAGGCAACCCTTTGGTAAGCACATCTGCTAGCTGTTCTCCAGTAGGAACAAAAGGAGTGCAAATAAGACCACTATCCAGCTTCTCTTTAATAAAATGCCTATCCACTTCAATGTGTTTTGTGCGGTCATGTTGCACAGGATTGTGTGCAATATTGATGGCTGATTTATTGTCACAGTAAAGCTTCATTGGACCTTCCCATCTTACTCTAAGGTCTTCCAAGATTATCCTTAGCCATAGCAGTTCACATATCCCGAGTGCCATCGCTCTAAATTCGGCTTCTGCACTGGATCTTGCAACCACATTCTGTTTTTTGCTTCTCCAAGTAACGAGGTTACCACCTAGGAAAGTGCAATAACCCGAGGTTGACCTTCTGTCAATTAAGGATCCTGCATAATCTGAATCTGTGTAGGCTTCAAGAGTCAGTCCTTCCCCTTTCTTAAACATAATTCCTCTTCCCGGTGTACCCTTCAAGTACTGCAAAATTCTATACACAGCTTTGAGATGTGATTCTTTGGGATTGTGCATGAATTGACTCACAACACTCACAGCATAAGCTATATCCGGCCTGGTATGCGACAAATAAATTAACTTCCCCACAAGTCTCTGATAAGAGCCTTTATCCACGGCCATGTCTTCTGGAGCATCACAAAGTTTGTGATTTGGCTCCATAGGTGTCTCAACTGGCTTACATCCCAGCTTGCCGGTATCAGCCAATAAGTCTAATACATATTTTTGTTGTGATACAAAAATTCCTTGCCGAGAGTGGGCCACTTCAATGCCAAGAAAGTATTTCAGTTTTCCTAGGTCTTTGATCTCGAATTCTTTCACCAACTGTTTCTTCAAGTTCTCCATTCCTTCCAAGTCATCTCCTGTTACTATGATGTCATCCACATAGACTAGCAATATTGTAACTCCCCCTGATGTCGAGTGTTTCACAAACAATGTATGATCACCTTGACTCTGCTTATATCCCATACTCACCATCACTTTGGTAAATCTCCCAAACCAAGCTCTTGGGGATTGTTTCAGTCCATATAAAGCTTTTTTAAGCTTACATACCATTCCTTCCTTTTCATTAGAGCCAAACCCAGGTGGAATCTCCATATAGATTTCCTCCTCAAGATCGCCATGCAAGAAGGCGTTCTTGACATCAAATTGTTGTAATCTCCAGCCAAAATTTGCAGCCACTGATAATAGAATTCTCACAGTATTTGTCACGCCCCGAATCCGAAAATCCGGATAATGACTTAAATTTAATTAAAATTCATAAAAATACCAAATGGTCAAACTGGTCAACCGACATTGTTTATAATTCACTAGCGCGGAAGCGAAATAGAAATAATAAAATCACATACAAATTCCGAAATCAAATCAAATTACAACACGAACACACTAGTCCAAAGCCAAAAACAATACAAATCATAATAAGCACGCAATCTCTATTATTACATAAAGATGTAATTATTATAGGTTCAAATTCCACAAATTTCCAATAGCTCACGCATCATCCACCAATGGTTCTTTTCCTGAAAATGTTAAGGGGTGAGCACAAACGGCCCAGTAGAGAAAAATCATGAAGCGTAAGATTCCGCAAGTATGTAAATTAATGAATACGTATAGGGTCAAGTCTCTACCCTAGTCCAATGTCAAGATATAAATGCATAAGGAATCACAATATAAACTCATGTAGAATAATTTAAATAATACCATCAAGATAATTTAAAAGTTCTATAATCACAAAATTAAAACCAATACTCTAGATATGAACTCAAATCCAACTATCACAACCGAAATAACATCAAATTCAAAATCATCAAATGGGAAAATTATGTCGTGAAACAAACCCTAGGACATGAACTACCTGTTCATCTGCCTAGTCGTCTTGGGGCTACTAACCCTACGGTGACGTCAACCAATCGCGCGATAATTCGAGGACTTGCACCCCGGGAGCTCCTTCGTCCCCCCATTGCTCACACCACACGACCATTTCCCAAAATCAACAACCAATCCACCATTCACAATATTTTCCAATAAACATTCTGATATATATAAATATCTACTCAAAAATATTCGGAATTAATAGACAAAATTTAGCTACTTAATTAAGAATCGAAAAGTTCGGTTTCGAATACTACCGTAAAACGGACAGCAGGTAATCTATGATTTTTAGAAAAATCTACAGGTTTGATAAAAATATGAAATTTACAGGATACACTCCAAATTTATACGTAGGTCTACTGTAAAATTTTCATAAGCTTTAATAAAAGGACAGTGGTCCAAAATAATTATAAAAGACAGCTTTCCTAACAGTTCCGAAAACTGAACACCCTTTACTCCAAGATTTTTACAACCCTATCCATGAATTATATGACTACCGAAATCTCCAGATTTACATCTTATATACTCAAGATCAGGTGATAAAATTATAAGTACAAAATTAGAATTATAGATAGCTCAAATCGGTAACACAAGTTCCGGTTTTAAACTACGGTTAAAACTGAACAGTTACTACTCAACAATTTTTATTACCAGTATAAATTAACTTAAAATTCTTGATCTTCAGTACATATGTCCTAGACATATACAAAATGTTATAATAAAATTTTCAAGATTTATAAGAATACGAAACCATATGAAACAATTGGCTAAATCGAAACCGAAATCGGATCAGCAAGCAGTAAAATATCACTGGACAGCGTACTTCCGTGATTTTTAGAAACTTTAATATTTATCTAAATGATCTGACATTTTGAGAGATGATAATAGACATATACAAAAGCATACTGTAAAAGTTTCAAAAATTTATAAATAATTTAACATGGTCTATAAATTTCTCAAACCGAGTAAAAAAAAACGGTCTGCAGCAACAACAATATCCGAATAACATGTTTTTTCCTAGATTTTTAATTAACTCTCTACTTATCTATAAATTCTGAAATTTTCAGGAACATATAATCACATACCTATATATGATCTGTAAAATTTTCATAAACTAATTTTGATCCGTACATATATTATAAATTAGAGATCTAAAGCCTTGATTTTCACTAAACATGTAAACTAGCAATCTGGAATTTTTGAAAAATCAAATCAAATTAAATAATATAGATCACATACCGTAATTGGTATTAAACCGAAGATCGGAACACGTAGAACAACTTCCTAGTTGAGCACAAAATTGAATCCCCACTCTAAGATGCCCAAAATGTAGAGAGAAGAAGATAAGAGAAAAATAGAGAATGATGAAAAAAATGGTTTTGCTTGATTGTTGAGAATATGCAAAAGTTAACCTCAACACATCAATATAATGGCTGAAAACTTTCATCAATAATGTCATAAAGTGGTGTCAATATAATAGATGTATGATTGCACCTTTAAATGATGGAGGAATATGCTTTTGGAAAGTTGAAGATAAAAATAAAAATAAACATGTGGAATTCGGTCACACATTTACATATAATGAATATATTGCAAAAGTTACCCTCATCTTTATCAAACTCAAAAGTAACCCCCACATTTAATTAAAATATCGAAACTACCCGATCAACGACAAAAATGAAAATTTTACAAAACATAGGAATGAACCCAAAAATTCAAATCATGAAATCCTTAATGTACGAAAACACATGCAATGCCACGTAATGCACAAGATAAAAATATATATATTAACCGAAGAAAAAGAAATTATTTAAATTAACCCGGTCATTACAGTATTCATCTTAGCAACGGGAGCAAAAGTCTCAAGATAATCTATGCCGTAGGTTTGTGTATAACCTTTGGCAATTAATCTTGCCTTATACCTTTCCAACGAGCCATCTGAGTTGTATTTGGTTGTGAACACCCATTTACACCCAACGGGCTTCTTCTCTCTAGGCAGTCTCACCAAGTCCCAAGTCTTGTTTTTCTCAAGTGCTTCCATCTCAACCTTCATAGCATTTTCCCAATTCTCATTTCCTAATGCATCGGATAAAGTTTTGGGAATATGGACTGTATTTAGGCTAGTAAGAAAGGCCATGTGGTTATGAGAAAGATTCTTATATGACATGAACAGATAAAGAGGATGTTTAGTACATGTTCGAGTTCCTTTTCTAATTGCAATGGGGACATCATAATCATTCTGATCAGAGGTTACATTGGTGTTATCATTGAGTTGAGTCATTACCTCGACATTACCAGGAGCAGATTCGGGTTATTGAACTTGCACAGGTTGAGAGATTGGTGCTCTTTTCCTTGAGTAAACTTGCAATGGACGGGTAGAGTCTTGAGTTTGCTTCCCATGTAACACTCCTTGTAATTTGGGTGTATGAGGTTCGGCTTCTGACTATGTGTTTGGCTCAGACTGAGTGTTTGGAAGTATGTTTGACTCGGACTGATGAGAGATAAGGGTTGGAAACTCAAGAAGACATCTTGCACCGAAGATAATGATTGTTAAAGTACTGATTTTGTTCAACAAAAGTAACATCAGCCGACACATAAAATCTCCTTGTCGGAGGATGATAGCATTTGTAGCCCTTTTGGGTGGAGGAATAGCCAAGAAAGACACATTTGAGAGCTCGGGGATCAAGTTTTCCCCTATATTGAGAATGCACATGAACAAAGGCAACACAACCAAATATCTTTGGAACAAGATTATTAGATGCATTAAAATCAGGAAAAAACTGTGTAAGGACCTGCATTGGACTTTTAAAACCAAGGACTCTTGTAGGAAGGCGATTGATGAGATGAGCAGCGGTTAAAACAGCCTCCCCCCAGTATTGTTTTGGAACATGTTTTTGGAATAAGAAGGCTCTTGTAATAGCGAGAAGGTGACCGTTCTTGCGTTCGGCCATCCCATTTTGTTGAGGTGTGTTAACACAAGAGGATTCATGTATTATGCCTTGTTTTTGGAAATACGGAGAGAGAATTTGATTAAAGTAGTCCTTAGCATTGTCAGATCGAAATCTCTTTATCCCAACACCAAATTGAGTGTTAACCATATTGAAAAAAGTTGGAAACACAAAACTCACATCAGATTTATTTTTCAACAAAAAAATCCAACACACGCGAGTGCAATCATCAATAAATGAGACAAACCACCTTGCCCCAGAAACATTAGCAACAATGGAAGGTCCCCAAATGTCACTGTGAATCAAAGTAAATGGAACCGAAGTTCTTTTATTGCTGATTTGAAAAGAAGCACGTTTGTGTTTTGCAAGTTCACATACTTCACAATGAAAATTTTCAATGGATAAACTTTTGAACAATGAAGGAAACATTATTTTGAGAATACTAAATGATGGGTGACCAAGACGAAGGTGTTGAAGCCAAATCTTGTCTTTATTAGATTTAAATGACTCTGAAAGAAATGATAATGGTGACAAACTCTCAACTCTATTTTGTCCATTTGATTCTTCAAGGTAGTATAGACCATCCCTCTCCCTAGCATGTCTAATCGTCCTCTTCGTGCCATGTTCCTGAAATACACAATGGAGAGGATAAAACGTCACACTACAATTAGAATATGTGGTGAGTTTCTGGATTGACACAAGATTGGTGCACATTTTTGGAACATGGAGGACATCCTTAAGTGTAAGGTGGTCATTCAAAAAAACATCTCCCTGACCAGCCACAGTTGTCGCTGATCCATCAGCTATGGTTATTTTCCAATTGCTAGGACAAGGGGTATATGAAATGAATTTTTTTGTGGAATGGGTCATGTGATCTGTAGCTTCCGAGTCAATGATCCAAGAGCTTGATGAGACTATATCCGAAGCATTAAAACCATGAGAAGAAGGAGAAGAATGAGAGGAAATACCTGAGAACACCAAAGAACAAGTACCTGTTGTAGATGGTTTCTCCAACGTTCCCAATAGGCTCCTTAATTTATCTATTTCTTCTTTGTTGAATTCGGCAGGTGGGATTGGAGGATTGTCTTCATTGTTTGAATGTGTGGTTGTCATATGTGCATGTCCTTGTGCTCTTGGTTGTCCACTCTTTTCTGACCAGTTTTTGTTCATAGTTTGAGGCCTGCCATGGAGCTTCCAACACTTTTCCTTGGTATGGCGGGATTTTTTGCAGTATGTACACCACAAAGAATCCTTGTTTAATGGTCTTGACATGTTTGCTTGCCAACTACCTTCTCCAAAACGCTGTTCAGATCCATAATTCTTCACAGCCGTGTTTTTTGACACCAAGGCTAAACTCTCTACTGTGTGAGTTTCAATCATGACACCCCTTCTTCCTTCCTCAGCAAGAACAATTGCAATTGTCTCATTTAAGGTTGGCAAATCTTCTTTTCCAAGTATCTGCACTCTTACAACATCAAATTCAATGTTTAAACCAGCAATAAAATCATAAATTCTGTCATTTTCAAGAAACCTCTTAAGGATAGCTGCATCTTCACTACACTTCATCTGGATGCATTGATAATGATCCTTCTCCTGCCATAGACCCTTCAAGAGGTTGGAATATTCGGTGACTGACCGATTACCCTGTTTGGTAGAGGAGATTTTGGTTTTGATCTCATAGATTTGTGTAGCATCACGTACTTTAGAATAGGTCTGCTTGACTGCCTCCCATATTTCCTTGGCCGTGCTAAAAAACATACAAGTATCACGGATTTCTGGTAACATAGAGTTCCATAACCAGGACATAACCATAGAATCTTGTTCATCCCAAGCATCAAACTTAGGATCCTCCTTCTTTGGGCCATTACCAATCAGGTGGCTCAATTTTCCTCTTCCCTTCAAGAACGTACGGACCATTTGAGACCACTTCAGATAATTTTTTCCATTCAATCTGTATGCTGCCTGAACATTCTGTAATTCTCCCATTGGGACAGAACTGTTGCATACAGTCAAAGGAACATTCTGCAATTCTGATGTGTTGCTGGTCTCAGTGGATATTGACATAGTTTCGAGAGAAAAGTGGAGTTCACAGAACAAGAATAAAAAGAGAAAAAGGACTAGCAAAAAAGGCCAAGAGAAGATGATTACCCAGAAACGAGTCTAGAGCTCTGATACCATGACAAAAATATTGAAATTGGTAAATCATTTTTTTCATCAGAGAATACACTATCATATATACATCAAAAGAATGCTACTCTAGGAAACTAACTAATCATGGATATACATATCAAATCTGATCCTTAGAAATCAGCCTATTAACAACCTGTACATTGTTTCCTTATATAAGGAAAGAATCTTATTTTCCCACAAACACCATGAATCGAAACGCATTAATCAGACAATGCGTACAAATATCATCATCAAAACACAAGTGAAGACTGATTTCATGCTATAACCAAATAAGAAGAGTCCAAAACCTAAAACCCTGTGAAGTAATCAACACATTGAGTAAAATTCAACGAAAATAATCAATTATCAAAAGCAATGCAAACGAGATTGAGAAGCCAGAACTCACGAGATCGTAGGAGAGATCGTCGTACTCGAACCCCGCAAAGTGGTTGCGCCTCCCTCGGCCCTTACCAGAAACCCTAATGATGTCGCCGACGGGCTTGACGTCCTCATTCGCAGCCAGTTCCTCATTGTTTTCTTCCTCTCCCCCGCTCAACGACTGTTTCTCTTCTCTCGATTTCCTCTTCCCTCGTCCTTCGCCTTCATCCACTTCGCTAAGCTTCATCTTCTTCCTCCTCCTCCGACTACGCTGGTCGTCTTCGTCATCGTCGGCGACGGTGATGGCGGCGCCCTCCGTGGTGGTGGTGACGCGTCATCGTCGTCGTCGTCACTGGTGGCGATCTATGCGAAACGTCTGTAGCCCATGGGGTGCGTTGTATTATTAACTTGTGTTTGGTATGAGCTTTGAAATGAATTGGCGAGAGAGTTTTGGGAGATGGATTTGAGAACCTATCACGATTACATGGCCGATTCAAAAGGGTGTGAAAAGATTCACCTCCAAACCCTAACCCTAGGAATGGAGGTTGTCGGCAGAGAAGAGAGGCGAGTGTTCTTGAATACGTTCTGGGATATGATTTTTTTTTTTGTTCTTTTTTTTTGTATAGAACATGCTTTCGAAAATAAGGATAGCTACAGTTAAAAGAACCAAAAAACATCATTTTTTTTGTCTCAATTTGGGCCCAAAATTGAGACGTGTTTTTTACCGTGCTGAAAAACATATTGGCCATTTTTTGTTATTCTCATTTAAGGAACAAAAAACAAAAACATAGACAGAAAACATGTATCCAAACGCAGCCTACATAATCTACTTTGGGACATTTTCCTCTCAAGTTATTCTGTCACTTAACTTTCAGTCCAATGGGATCCAAGGATCCAAAATGCATATGCCCCACCAATAAGATACCAAATGTATTTTGGACCCTTGGATTCACATTGCACTTGGGTCCGGTGAAAGAGTAACTTGACCTATTTTTTTTAGTACAATAATTGAATTGTTGACTTCTAGAATTCTGAAATTATAGAAGAAGAAAAAAACATGGTTTTAATTTGTAACGATTTTAGAATGTTTGAATATTATTGCAAAACACCTATAATCGTACAATACTTATTTAAAATCAATATTATTTAAATTGTTATAATATTATCGCGACCGCAAATCAATACCACGATGCAAAACACGGTGCATGGCATAAATGTGTGACCAGTGAAATATGTTAGGAACCATGAAATCTTGTTTGGACATTAGATTTCTAGCTTCATGTCATGTCAGTGCTCGTATTAAGCATATTACATATATAGTTGCAATACAGAAAACATACAACTTTCCAGATCATTGACATAGAACACATCTGGTCACACATCCAAGCCTCAACAGAAGGAATTTATTGGTATACTTAAAAGCTAAACAACAAGTAATCAAAACTCCAATGGCCACTGAATCACCATCAAAGGCCTACTTGCACAGCTTGAAATTCGAGAGTGAAGAGGTTCCATCAAGCCCTTTCTTGTAGTAGTGTGTGATGAACTCTTTTATCGACGTCTCACGGTAGATTTGGGGGTTCTCTTCTGAAATTAACTCTCTAATTGGCCCATAAACTCTCGATGGAATGTCTTCCCTGAAATGTGTTCTGAAAAAACCCGCCACTGAAATTCTTGGGCCACACTTTTTCGCAAGCACCCTATGATTCACACTCTTGAACTTGTCATTGGAAATGAGCTGCAAAAACACAAACACGAAAGCAAATAAGTAAATACAAAAATCAATAAGAAACAATCATATGAAACACAAAGATTTTACGTGGTTCACCCAAAACTTAACCTACGCCCCCCTGAACGCACCAAAGCAAAGATTTCACTACGAAATGAGTGGTTACAGTTTAGAGAACAAGCTCTATTGGCAATCATGCAAAAACTAGACTTGTTTGGTATCCATTTCTAAAATTGTTCTCGAGAATTCAGAAAACAGAAAACTGTATTATGAAAGTAAGATAAGATAGTTCTTTGAAAATAGTCATTCTGAAAATAAGAAAAGATAATTCTTTGAAAATAGTCATTTTTATGAGCTTTCAGAAAACTTAGCCAAACAGAATTTCCTTGCAGTTTTGTGATTTTCAATTTTGACAAAACAAAATCTGTTTTTAGAAATGCATATCAAGCAGACCCTCAATAATTCGGGTGATTCAGACTACACAACGGGGCTTCACATCAATGAAATGATGAAATCCGCGAATTTTAATGTAACATAGACTTGCCTGTAGAAGGTCTGCAATGTTAACGACAAGAGCTCCAGGCAAGGGAGGGACATCAACCCATTGATCTTCATAGAGGACTTGGAGCCCTCCCATTTGGTCCTGTAGAACTATGGTAATGAAGCCACTGTCAGAGTGGCTGCTCGTGCCAAAAGTTCGTTCGGGTTCAGGGCACGCCGGGTAGTAATGGCCTATCAGGAAAAGCCCCTCCGCGCAACTCATGTCTTTTAGACGGTTGGGGTTGAGGCCAAGTGCCTCGGAGAGCAATTCGAATAGAGTGAGTCCCAATGTCATTAGATTTTTTGAGTACTCCATCATTATATCCCTGAAAATTGAACATGTACATTCCATATGGATCACAAAACATGAATTGAATTTGTATGAGGCTTTTGTTATATAGGAGACAATTGATGACATACTTGAATTACAAATTGTATATTTTTCAAGAGAAAGAGGATATGAGATTGAATGTTTTGCCACAAGATTGTGTAATGCTTTAGATTAGCATGCCATTTTGGTCATAAAGCTTTTATGTTGGGGATATCAATCATTCATACACCAACAAAATCGAAAATAAACAGAGTGCTTCAATCATTTTCTTCTTCTATGCAAAATTTTCTTAGCAAACAAACAAGAAACCCCTCTAAGAAAGCACAAACAAGGCTTCTGAAAAAAAAAAAGAAAAAAAAAAGCCTATTTTCAGAAACTATTGAGCAATGATGATCATATTCATCCATCATTCAAAGACCAACGAAATCTATAACTAACAGATCCATTAAATTTTCCTCTTTTTCTAAGCAAAAATTTACAGATCCATTAAATTTTCCTCTTTTTCTAAGCAAAAATTTAGTCAAGATTCAAAAGGAAAACAAGAAACCACTGTAAAACACAAGACAAGCTCACCTATATACATATATATATATATATATATATATATATATAGATAGATATACCTGCACACTGCAGGCAATTCTTGAGGGTCAGGTGGATTAGGAGCCATAATAGTCGAATTAGTGTCCCTCCAATTCGCTGCCGGTGCACTATACAGATCAAAATTGCTATTATATATAAACTTTCTCGTAACATCCCTCGAATAGAATTGTTTCTTCACCTCCGCATCTTGCTCATGAAACCTCCGTACCCCATCAATCATTTCCTCCATAACACTCTCTTCAATCCCATGATTCACCACCTGAAAGAACCCCCACTTCTCCGAAGCATCTCGAACTTTTTCGACTATTTTACGACGCAGAGTCTCGTCTCCATTTATGCCTTTCAAGTCTATGGTGGGAACACTGAACTGAGAAGTGGCAGGGACAGAGTACTCTGGAAGGTTGATTTGGTCATGGAGGAAAATAGTAGGGAGATTGGTTACTCCGGCGTCTACGAGGCCTTTTACGCCGGTTTTTGAGTCATCGAAGGCTTGCAACTGAGTTTTCCGGTCATGTTCAGGCGTGGATGCAGCCGGAGCTTCACCGGTGGTTTGAGTCACCATTTTTTGTTTTTTTTTTTTGTGTGGGAAGATGATATGGAGGTGTTGTAATATAAAAACAGTACTCTTCTTTTATTGAAGATAGAGCTGTTGACAATTTAGGCGATTAATTTGACAAATTTAAATAATAATAAAAAAGATTATGTAATTCCTTTTTCTATCATTTTGTTCATGCTTTCTTTTATTAAAATTGATAGTTGATAAATTAAAATTTATTATTTTAACCTAAATTGTTTCGAAATATGAAGAAATAAGTTTGTTTTCACTGCAACAAATGCAAATTACAAATAAGATTTACACTTATATGCGACTCATAAGATGAATGTAAGAAAACAATCCTTTTTTTGGTTGTTAGTTTAAATACGGATACAATTATTAGTTCAATATCTTAATTATCATTTCCTATATGGTTAATTTCAGTAAACACCCCTATACTATCCAGATTAATCAACTAACCCCTTGTGTGTCCACTTTGCCTCCTATATTATTCAATTTCATCAAATTGCCCCCTCACTTCTCAAAATGCCTAAACTACTCTCAATAGTATAAGAGGGTTTAGTGAATTATTTCGGAAAAAATAATATATACTTTTTGCAAAAAAAAAAAAATTCGAAAAAAATTCATATTTTGTTCCAAAATATGAATTTTTTTTCGAAAAATATATTTTTTTGCGAAAAAGTATATATTATGTTCCAAAATATGAATTTTGTTTTCGAAAAATATTTTTTTTTGCAAAAAAGTATATATTATGTTCCAAAATATGAATTTTTTTTCGAAAAATAATTTTTTTGCAAAAAAATATATATTATGTTCCAAAATATGATTTTTTTCTGAAAAATATTTTTTTTGCAAAAATATTATATTATGTTCCAAAATATGATTTTTTCTGAAAAATAATTTTTTGCGAAAAATATATATTATGTTCCAAAATATGATTTTTTTTCCGAAAAATATATTTTTTTGCGAAAAAGTATATATTATGTTCCAAAATATGAATTTTGTTTTCGAAAAATAATATTTTGGAACAAAAATGTATATATTATGTTCGAAAATATGAATTTTTTTTTTGAAAAATAATTTTCGGAAAAAAAATCATATTTTGGAACATAATATATATTTTTCGAAAAAAAAATTCATATTTTCGAACATAATATATACTTTTTAGCAAAAAAAATATTTTTCGAAAAAAAAAATCATATTTTGGAACATAATATATATTGTTTGCAAAAAAAATATTTTTCGAAAAAAAAAAATCATATTTGGAACATAATATATACTTTTTTGCAAAAAAAATATTTTTCCAAAACAAAATTCATATTTGGAACATAATATATACTTTTTCGCAAAAAAAATATTTTTCGAAAAAAAAATTGGAACAAAATATGATTTTTTTCGAAATTTTTTTTTTTTGCAAAAAGTATATATTATTTTTTCCGAAATAATTCACTAAACCCCCTTATACTATTGAGAGTAGTTTAGGCATTTTGAGAAATGAGGGGGCAATTTGATGAAATTGAATAGTATAGGGGGCAAAGTGGACACACAAGGGGTTAGTTGATTAATTTGGATAGTATAGGGGGGTTTACTGAAATTAACCCTTTCCTATAATCGTTAGAATACGCATGTACAACCCGAGTCATCCCCAACTTATAAACATACTCCCTCTGTCCCAATTTATAAAGTTATTTTCGGAATCTAACTTTTTAAGATGTTGTATTGGTAATGAATGAAATATCAACTTTACCCTTGGTCCCACCATAATGATATGATGGTTGATTGTGTATATAATTTATAATTTTAATGGATGAATGGTAAATTAGTAAAGTGGTATGATAAAGTGTTTTGACTTTTTAAATATGACACTTATTTTGGAACAAATGGAGTTAGAACTGACAATTCGTGTCAATGGATCGTGTTCAGGTCGAACCCGAAATGACACAAACACGAAACGGGTAGACCCGAACACGACACGATTAATCGTGTCGAAGTTATTAAACACTAACACAACATGTTATTTGAACATGTAATACGACACGACCCATGTAACCCATTTAAAAAATTGGGTCGTGTCGGGTTCAACTCGACACGAAATTTTTGACATGTTTAAAAAAAAAACTAATTAACTTTGACATAATGCAATCAACAATTTAGATAAGCCAAAAATATAAATATAAATATAACATTACAAATCACTTCAATAAAATATAAATCAAGTTTACAATGTTTTATTCTTTTAATTATACAAAAAATTGATTATAAATCAGTTTTCTTCTCCAAGCTTATCACCGGACAAAACCAACTCGCACAAATAAGATTGTTGGTAGGGGGTGACATGTAGTGTTTTAGGTTGGGGGTAACAAAGACTTTTTACAAGTCAAATATTTTTATATTGAAAAAATAAGCTAAATAATTAATGGGTTGAATTCAAGTAAATAGGTCAACACGACCCGTTTGACTCGATTAATTACACAGGTTGTGTTCGTATTACATGGGTTTGACCCGAACACAACCTAAAAATTTCCGTGTCGTGTTCGGGTTGACCATTTTATGCTCAACCCTAACCTTTTAAGTGGAATTGTGTTACCATATCGTGCCCAATTTTGTCAGCTCTAGATGAAGTATATATTAGGGTTATTTACAATAACATCCCCTAATGTTTACTTAAATTACACCTAGATGTAACTTTTATATATTTCAAACAATGACACCTGACAGTTTTGAGGGCCAAATTGATCCTTTTTATGTGTAAATAACCCATTTTGCCCCTCATTATTTTATTACTTTATATTGCACAATATCAAGCATTTAAAAAACCAAAATGCCCTTATAGTGAGAATAAGACACAACTCTCTATAACCTCTCATCTCCACGGCCATTAAATGCCACAACAGTTGGGATTTGTTTCAATGTGGGTTGTGTGTTTAATCTGTGCGTGGGATTGGTAAATGATGATGGGTATGGGGTTTATGAGAGCTGGGTTGGTATGATCAATGATGTTGATGTCATTGCTTAATTGAAGACGAGGACTTCAGTAGTTGAATTGATGCTAATGTTGCAAAGAGAGCAACTGACTCTGATGTCACGTTAATGAATTTGATGATCACAACATGGTGTATTCTGTTTAGAGCGGTCCATTTGTTCCACATTGGATCAAGATGAGAAAGTGAATGAGGTTTAAATAAGTGAATGTTAGCCCTACCCATCAGCTTAAGCTTGTTGATTCACGAGATATTAAAGTCAAACTCAATCTTTGATCCGGTATCATGCCAACCACCCGCTGGGTGTCGCCACCCTGGGCCGGAATCCTGGGTCCCAGGCCGGGCAGGCCCATCAACTTAGGCTATATTTGGAAATGAGAATGAAAATGTAATGGAATAACCATTCTAATTATATTGTTTGGTTGTAAATATAAAATATTCTAATAATAGAATTAACTTAAAAGAAATTTTATCAAAAATACCTCTCTTAGTGATAAATATATAATTTTAATCAAATAATATTACTTAGTACGTAAAATGATGAAATGTAACGGAAATAGTAGTGGCGAACCATGTAGGCGGCGGTGGCGGCGGTGATGGAGATAGTAGAAGTTGGCGACTCGATAGTGAGAGTGATTTGTTTACTTGAAATATGAAATGGTTATTTTATATTTTAAAAACATTCATTAAGGAATGAAATGGTTATTTCATAGGTTTACTAATATAATGAACTTTTATTCTAAGGAATGGATTTTCATTCATTGGGAATGACCATTCTCATTCAACAAAACATACTAAACACAAGAATAGAATGCATTCCATTTAGGATTAATTTTAGTAAACACCCTGTGGTTTTAAAATCCTATACAGAAAACCCCATACACTTATCAAATTATATCAGTTTGTCCTCTTTCCTATAATTTTGGACCAAAATACCCCTAGGATTTAATGAAAAATAATTTAAAATTCAAAAAAACATATAAAATTCGTAAAAAATATATAAAATTCGAAAAAAATATAAAATTCGAAAAAAACATAAAATTTGAAAAATATATATAAAATTCGAAAAAATATATATATAATTCATAAAAATATATATATATAATTCGTAAAAATATATAAAATTCATAAAACAATATATAAATTTCAAAAAAACATATAAAATTTGAGAAAGCAAGTAAGAAGATGTAAAAACAATATAATATATTAATGTTACAAGAGAATACAAGTAAGAATATATAAATTTCGAATTTTATATATTTGTTTCAAATTTTATATATTTTATACGAATTGTATATATATGTTTACGTTTTATATATATATTTTTTTATGAATTTTATATATATATTTTGAATTATATATGTTTTTTTCAAATTTTATATGTTTTTTTTAAATTTTTTATGTTTTCATTAAATCCTAGGGGTATTTTGGTCCAAAATTATAAGGAATGGGGCAAATTAATCTAATTTGATAAGTGCAGGAGAATTTTCTGTATAGAAGAGGACAAAGTAATTTTTTTGAAACGCTGAAATTAAGCCTTCCGTTTATATACCATACATGACATTACACTATTTTGATACATTTTATCTTTTGTTGTATGGTTCAAATTGACTTTTGTCACAGTAATTTATGCATAATATATGTTATAGTTTTTGTAAATCTTTGTCTTTTGCTTTCACTTAATTTTCCAATAACCTTACATAGATTTACATATTCCATTTAGTTTCCTCCCATACACCAAAGGCCTTATGCTGGAAAAAAAATACATGTAAGGCTAACCCTCATTCTAATGTTCCATCTTTGTATATGCGAAAAGCATGATAACATCATGCAAGAGATGCTCTGTTTGCTGCAAAGACAAAAACTACAATAAATTCTTTTCTGTTTTAAAACATCATGTCCAAAAAGTATTATATACTAAAATAATAACAATTTATTTCCTCTACCGCAAATGCATATTATAATTTTTTTAAAACATATGAAAAGACAGATACTATCAACTTAGAACAACATTTTGTTCCTCTGCTACTGTTTAAATCTGCTAAGTTGATATATATATATATATATGATGATGATGAACAAGTAAAGAGTATTGTAAAGTTCAGAGCTTGAAATGCAAGAGTGCAGAAGTGCCGTCAAGTCCTTTTGCATTATAGTATGTTGAAAACTCTCTTAAAGTGATTTCTCTGTACTTGGGAGGATTCTCTTCTGATAACAACTCCTTAATCGGTCCGTACATCTTCGGAGATGGCAACAGACCTGTGGTGAAAAAACATGCCACCGACACTCTTGGACCGACTTTGTTTGCTACAACTCTGTGTTCAACGCTTTTGAATTTGTCATTTGTGATAAGCTGAGACAAATATATATATATATCAGAACAATTTCATATTATCAACACATTCTCTCTACTAGAACTAGTATTTGTGTAAGACTAATGGGATGTTCATTGAGATTATTATTGTGATGATTATGTGGTGAGTAGTAAACACCAAATTGTCTATCGACTTCTATAATTGTTAATTCGAACGTTGGAAAAGTTTTAATTAGGATTTAATTGACTATTTTTTATTTTTACTGGGAATAAACAATTTGTTGGGACCATGACAGTGGACATATATAATCCAAACTTTACCCAATCTGTCAAGACAAAACTCTTGGACACCATGGTTATCCAAAAAACAAAAGAATTAATGCTATAATTGTGAAAATTTGATAAACTAAGAAATAGAAGACTTGCCTGAAGAAGGTCTCCAATATTGACAACTAGAGCTGCAGGATTGGGAGGAACATCAACCCACTGGTTCTGATGAAGGACTTGAAGGCCTCCGATATGGTCCTGTAGGAGCACGGTGAGGAAGTCATAGTCAGAGTGCGCACTGGTACCAAGGGTTAGTTCTGGTTGCGGGCATGCTGGATAGTAATGGCCCAGAATACCGAGCCCCTCACCGCAATCCATGTCGTTCAAGTGGTTAGGATTCAGCCCAAGAGCTTCTGATAACAACTTGAACAACAAGTTGCCCAACTTCATTTTTTGCTTCGAGTACTCCATTAGAATGTCGCTGCAGAAATTGTAGTTAGCACATAAAGTTCTGCAGAAACCAAAACTTCTGAATTAAAATGTAAATGGACATGACTAATATTTGGCTCACAAATAATAAGTTCCCCGTAACAAAACTGAACATAATTTACAAGTTGTTGTGGATTCTTCACACTAATATTATTCTGGATTATTTCATTTTCAATCCACTAAATCCATGAAATATTCTGAGTTTCTTGGTTTTATATGTAGGCTCTCTCCTTTAGTCGAATTGAAAATCGGAAAATTGCAATTGTGGAAGAGTGACAGTATAAAGAAAATGTCTCCATGCTCGCGTTATTAACTTATTACCATATGTCTCGCATATATAGTGTACTAGGTATGCAAACAATAATTTGTTCTCATATCTTTTCTTTTTTAAATTTTGTTATCGTATTTATCTAATGCTGACATGGTAATCTGGTATACATGGGTGAAAAAAATATTACTCCCTCTGTCCCAAATTATAGGTCTCTTTTGGGGAATCCAACTTTTTAAGAGGATGACTTTTATAATAGTATTAGTAAAGTTATATGATGGTTTATAGTGTATATGTTTTATAATTTTAATGATTGAATGTTAAATTGGTAAATTGATCAAATAAGGTGATTTGACTTTTCAAAATTAAACACTTATTTTGAAAAAAGAAAAAAAGAAAAAATTGACACTTATTTGAGAGGAAGGAAATAACATTTATTGGTATATGATACCACATAAGCTTGTTTGATGACCAATTTTGAAATGAGTCTAAGACTAATAATCATTTGACAAAGTAGAGATTCCACACCCTTTAAAATATGCATTGTCTAAACAAACAACAGCAACAAAAGTTACAAAATGAACAAATAAATTATGGGATATTCAGAGGGGGGTTTACTGAATTTAAAAAAAAAAAAAAATTAAAACAAAATAAAAAATGCCCCTAGTAAAATATAAACAAAAAATTAAAAACAAATAAATCATTTTCCTTCCAATCATACGAATTGTTTTATATATATATATATTAAAATAAACAAATTGTTTTTTTATTTATGCTAAAATAAAAAAATTAATGCTGATTTTTTTTTTCAAATTACCAATTAGAAAATATAAATAAATTAAGTTTAAAATAGATTTTTTTAAATTATTTTTAAAAAAATTCAAAAAAATATTCAGTACACCCTCTTATGGTTTCAATATCAGTTTTGCCTTAAATTGGAGGAAATGGAGCAAATTGAACAAATATGAATTTTTTTTTTTTCAAACTACATGGGTTTTTTGAATAATTTTAAAATCATAGGGTTTTATGATAATTGACAATATATTATTCATCTATAATATTCATTTTCTCTATTATAAATCATTGATCTAACCAAGAAAAAAGGTATTCTTTATAGCATACCTGCATATCCTTGGCAGTTCTTCAAGGTTGGGAGGATTGGGAGCCATAGAGCAATAAAAGGTGTCCCTCCAGTTAGCTGCCGGTGCGCGATACAAATCAAAATTAGCATTATACACAAACCGTTTGGAGCCGTCTCGAGTGTACCACTGTTTCTTCACCTCACTATCTTGCTCATAGAACCTCCTAACACCATCCATCATCGCCTCCAAAACACTCACAGGGATTCCATGATTGATCACTTGGAAGAACCCCCACGTCTCGGACGCTTCTCTGACTTGCTCAACTGCCTCCTCGCGCCGGATTGGATCTTCATCGATGCCACTAAGGTCTATGGTTGGGAAAATATATTGGGTTTTGCATGAATTTTTCAAAGTATCTTTTGGATGAATGAAAATTCGAGGGACGTTGGTGATATCAGCATCGACGAGTCCTTTAACGCCGGCTTTTGTGTCATCGAAAGCTTTCAGTTCGCTTGTTCGATCATAATTCACATCACTTGCAGCTTGATCTTCAACTGTGCTGGTCACCACCATTTTTCTGGTCTCTCTCAAGTACTATACTTCGGATTCTGATATATATATATATATATATTATTTTTAGGAAGAAAAAAATAATAAGCTAGGGAAGAAAGAAGGTTGTAACAGGGGAAGGTGGAGTATTGTTGGCTTTTAGAAATGCGGATATTGATGAATGTTGACAAAGAAAGATGAACCTTTGAGTATTTTTTAACAATAACCCATTTCAGCAAAAGTGGTTCTAGAATCCTCTAAAATGACACATTTGCAAAATTGAGTAAACTGAATTAAATATTTGGATGGTGGATTCACGCATCTATCCTTGTCAATTCTCAACAACTTATTTTGACATTAATGACCCAAAGCCAAACCTACTCACACCCTGTGTGAAATGGATTAGTTGAAATAGACTTTGTGAGCATAAGGGTTTAGGAGGTCTCCGTTTTAAAGATCTTGAATCTTTTAATATTATTCTCGTATCCTTCGAGATTGAAGATGGGTCTATGTTATTTCGTGTTTTAAAAGATAAGTCCTTCACTAATTGTTCTTTCCTAAATTAGTCTTGTATTAAAAGATTTTGGTTTTGGAAAGGTTTAAAACATACCAACCTTGGATCGAAGAAGGAAAATCTTGGAAAATTGAGGATGGAGCAAAACTTAAAATATGGGATGACAATTGGTTGGGTAATGGTGGTTGTTCTTTGACTTCTCATAAACCTCAAAACCATCTTGTTAGTGTCATGGCAGATCTTATGGATCAGACTACGAGAAAATTGAAGGTGAATATTGTAAGTATTTTGTTCAATAAGCACGATAGTGATAGAATTCTCTAAATTTCAATTTGTCCATTTGGTGGTGAAGACAAGTTAGTGTGGGGTTTTAGTTCTAATGGCATGTTTTCAGTCAAATCTGCTTATGCTGCTATCTCTTATGGAAAATCTCACACCACATCTGATCAACCTGAAAATAGCATCATTCAATAATTTCATTCGGAGTGAAAAAGTCTTTGGAATTTGACATCGAAAAGGAAAAATATTTTCTTTTTGTGGCAATGTAGCTATAATAAAACCCATGTTCTCACCAATTTAAAAAGATTGAAAACCGTGCAGGATACTACTTGTAAGGTATGTGACTTATTTGATGAATCTTTTTTACACTTGCTTTGTTATTGTTCTTTTTCTCAGGTTATGTGGAAGGCTTGTCCTCTTAGACTGGATTTAAGTTGTCACAATTAGAGCTATTGTATTTGGCTGAATTCTCTTTTTAAAGCTTCGATTAACATGACTGAGTATATTAGTTCATGTTGTTTCATTATGTGGTATATTTGGAAGGCAAGAAATGATTGGTACTTTAATTCTTTCAAGTGGGATTCTCATGTGGTTATTGATAGTGCAGTGGAGAATTTTAAAGAATTTTTGGTCTCGAATTCTCATGATATTTGTATATATGCTCTGAGCATTGACCCTCATCCTTCTTCTCTTTGGTCTTCTCTTCCTGAAGGCTTTATCAAACTTAATTTTGATGCCTCTTTTTGTAGGACCAGTAAGGATGCTGGAGGTGGTTTTATTTTGCGGGACTTCATAAGGCGTCCTATCACTGTGGCCACTCTCTTTTTTCTAAATATTTTATGTGCTGAAGTTGTTGAAGCTTTGGTTCTTAGGGAATGTTTGATTTTGTTGTCCTATTGGGGTTACAATTATGCTTTTGTCAAAGGAAATCGTAGTGCGGTCGTGAGTCTTAAACCAAGTAATGGTCATGTTGCCATCATCTTTGAAGATATCAAACTCTTAATTGCAGAACATTCCAACTTTTCTTTGCTTTGGGCTCACAAGAATTGTAATCGTGTCGCTCATTTATTGAGTAAATTGGCTTCGAATTGTAAGCCTAGTGATCTTATGTGGTTTATCGGGCCCTCGTGATTGTTTGTAGCTATTGAGGGGGATTTTCATGTTCTGTAGTCTTTGATTTTCTTTCGGCCATGAAAAAAAAAACACCACATACTTTGGAATTAAGGACCAAAGCCTTGTTTATGCACATCACTCTCGCATTCTCTCTCACACCACATATTTTCGACTATTTCACGACACAGAGTCTTGTCTCCATTAATGCCTTTTAAGTTTATGGTTGGAACACTAAATTGGGAATTGGCAGAGATAGAGTACTCTGAAAGGTTGATTTGGTTATGGAGGAAAATAGTAGCTTGGTTACTCTGGCGTCTACGAGGCCTTTTACGCCGGTTTTCGAGTCGTCAAAGGCTTGTAACTGAATTTTCCGGTCATGTTCAGGCATGGATGTGGCCGGAGCTTCACGTGTTATGGTTTGAGACACAATTTTTTGTTTTGTGTGTGGGAAGTTGATATGATCTTGTTTGGATTGACTTTTCAAATGTTGTTTTTGGCTTCCTGGAAGGAAAAACTGTTTTAAACGGTGTTTGACAAATTTTTTAGAAGAGCTTGTGGATCTTAGAAAATCATTTTAAAGAAGTTAAGGGGGTACCAGCTTCTGCTTTTCTTTTTCTTATGCGTAAAACTAGAAGCATAAGTTATGTCAAACAGGGATAGAGTTTATCGAAGATAAAGATACTGACTAGTTTAGGCAATTAATTTGACAATTTAAATTTTGGTGGGCCATGTTTGAAGTTGGAAAATGAATGATTGATCACATGCCTTGAACAATGTTAAAAAAAATTGCTTCATTCAATTTTTTTCAAACAGTTTTCAGGAAATGCATTTATAATAATACTAGGTTTTAGATAATTCAATTTTGTTGTTCTCAAAAAATTATTTTCTATTATCAAAATTATCGAGAACAATTTTTAGAAGGTTTCTTTTCTTCGGGCAAATTATTTATTCGAAGAGTTGCTAAATAATAACAAAAAAGACCGAAATTAAAGATTATGTAATTCCTTTTTCTATCATTTTGCTCATATATGTAACTTACATAAAACTATGCTTTCTTTTATTAGAATTGATGGTTGATAAATTATAAATTTATTATTTTAACCTAATTTGTTGCGAAATGCGAAGAAACTGCAGCACTGCACTAGTGTCTAATATAATTTGACAGAGATATTTGGAATAGTTTTAGTATGTTTATTTCTTTATATAAATAATGTAAACATCCAAAATACCAATGCTAATACAATTAATTGACATATTTATTTACATAAATAATATCAAGTTTCTTTTAGATGATTTTTCGTTATAAGATGATATCGACAATTCGTAATCAAGAAAAATAATACTTATTAACCATCATAATATTTTATAATTCTTTTGTTAGATACATCATTAAATAACAAAACAATAATTATTTTGCACTCTATCAGCCTTTACATTGTTTCGTAATAATATTCAGGCAATTTGTTTCTCTTTGATAAATTCGTGATTTCAGCTTAAGTTAAAATATATTGTATGAGTTAAAATCAACCTTGACTTGCTATCGCCTTGTCATTCGTGCGATTTTCTTGGTGCCGAGACTAACCGGGGCCACCCGAAGCTTGAAAAATTCTTCTTTAGCGGTCTTCTCTGTCACCACCGGTTAGATATAAAAAATAGTGTTAATATAATTGATATATTTAGAATAGTTTTACCATGTATATCTATCTATATAAGTAAAATCAAACTTTTTTTTGCTATCATTTTTTATTTTTTATTTTTGTAAAATAATATCGGCTATTTCTAGTAGAATAAAAAATTAAATATTAAAGTCTCATATACATCAATCTCTTTTCATTAGGTAAATAAAAACAAATGAAAATAGAAGTGCTAATATAATTTGATTGAAATATTTATAGATAGATATAACTAATATCAATTTATTTATTGTGACAAATTAATAAATATTTACAAATCATATACATTAATAAATATTTTTATTATATACATTATTCTTCAATTAATTGTATATCCTCCTATTGCAATAATCAACTATCTTACAACAACCATGCACTTGATTTAATAAAATAAATACCTTCTTCTCATTCCATTTAGTTTCGTCCCATGCATCAACAAATCGCTTCAAAAGAAATTTATTTAATACCCTCACTTTTTTATTTAACTTGTAAAAAACACAACCGCATTACATATAAGAGCTAATTTTAGTAAACCCCCTATGATTTTAAAAAAGATTATTTTGTCCCCTTTTATATAGAAAATCTCCCTGTGGTTATCAAAATGTATCAATTTGCCCATTTTCTATAATTTTGGACCAAAATATCCCTGAAATTTAATTAAATAAAAAAAACAATATAAAATTCAAAAAATATATATACATAATTTGTAAAAAAATATATAAAATTTTAAAAAAAACATATAAAATTTGAAAAAATATATAAAAAATTCGAAAAAATATATAAAATTAAAAAATATATATATAATTCGTAAAAAATATATAAAATTCCAAAACATATATAATTTTTTTCAAAATATATATAAAATTCGTAATAAATATATAAAATTTGAAAATATATATATAATTAAAAAACATATAAAATTCGAAAAAATATTTAAAATTTGTAAATAAAAAACATATAAAGTTCGAAATAAAACATATAAAATTTGTAAAAAATATATATAATTTAAAAAACTTTTAAAATTCGAAAAAATCATATTTCCAATCAAATAAAATATCTCGAAAACATAAATATCATTTTAATTTTAATTAGGAATAAAATCATATAACTTTATTATTATATCACATGAATGGGTTGATTATGTTGGACCTTCCATATTAAAAAAGGGTTAGTTCAATCCGCACTTTGTTTATTGCATGAAAATGGAAAAAAGCAATTGACTTCTAAAAAAAATATTTTTAACACCACAAATTATTTTAAAACTATGACTATACTCTATTGTGACATCTAAATGTTTTTAAAAAAAAAAAAAATCAAATATAGTGGAAGAGCACTTTCTTGGATTGTATTATGATTTTTCCAAAAATCAAATATTATGATTTTCCTACCTTTTGTTTTTTGGATAAGCTTGTTTGAATATACTATTGTAGTGTGCCAAAGGATTATATATATATATATATATATATATATATATATATATTGAATGTTTTATATTTTTTACGAATTTTATTTGTTTTTTTTTAATTTTATATGTTTTTTTTCAAATTTATATGATTTTTTTTATTTTATATATTTTTTACGAATGATATATATTTATATATTGAATTAAATATATTTTTTATGAATTATATATATTTTTTACGAATTTTATATTTTTTTATTTTAGTTTATATATTGTTTTACGAATTTTATATGTTTTTTTTTATGAATTTTATATATTTTTTGAATTTTATATGTTTTGTTTTTAATTTTTATATATATTTTTATGAATTATGTATATATAGTTTTTGAATTTTATATGTTTTAATTTTATTTTATATATTTTTTACGAATTTTATGTATAAATTTTCGAATTTTATATGCATTTTTTAATTTTGATATATTTTTCGAATTATGTATATATATATTTTTGAATTTTATATGTTTTTTTAATTAAATTAAATTGCAGGGGTGTTTTGGTCAAAAATTATAGAGAGGGATCAAGTTGATACATTTTGATAACCATAAGGGAGTTTTCTGTATAGAAGAGGGGCAAAGTGATATTTTTTGAAATCATAGGGGTTTACTGAAATTAACTTTACAGATAAAACTAATGTTCATCCTAATTGTATGCATCTGTGTATGCCCCTCCCAAAAAAAATTTCAAAAATTTTCAAAAAAATGTTTTACCCCAAAAAATTCATATATTAGAGATATGTTTGTAAAAATTGCATATGACCCCTCCAAATTTTTGAAAAAATTCCTTAAATAGCCTAGAAAAATATAATGTTTATCAATAAATCTATAACAAATTGCATTTCCCATCCCCGAGTTTTTAAAAAAAATCCTTTGATAACCCAGAAAAAATATAAAATTTACCAATAAAGTTGTAAAAATTTACATTGACCCCCTATGTCAATTTCCTGACTCCGCCCGTGTGTATCTGCGAAAAGCATGATAACATCATGCAAGAGATGCTTTGTTTGCTGGTTTGCCTGCAGATACAAAAACATTAATCAATTGTTATCTGTTTTAAAACTTTCATGTCCAAAAAGTATTATATGCTAAAATAACAACAATTTATTTCCTCTACCCCAAATGCATATTATAAACTTTTTCAAACATATTAAACGCGTGAAAAATAAAGAGTGTTGTAAAATTTAGAGCTTGAAATGCAGTAGTGCAGAAGTGCCGTCAAGTCCTTTTGCCTCGAAGTATGTCGCAAATTCTCTTAAAGTGATTTCTCTGTACTTGGGAGGATTCTCTTCCGATAACAACTCCTTAATCGGTCCGTACATCTTCGGAGATGGCAACAGACCTGTGGTAAAAAAACATGCCACCGACACTCTTGGACCCACTTGGTTCGCTAATACTCTGTGCTCAACACTTTTGAACTTGTCATTTGTAATAAGCTGGGGGAAAAAAAAATCAAAACAAAGTAAAATGACATTCATTATCTCAAATCTCAAGTAACATTCATATTATGAAAAATATTACTATAGGTGTAAGACTATTGGTATGTTTATTCACATTATTATTGTGATGATCATAATGTGGTGACTAGTAAACACCAAATTGCAGAGAACGGATTGTCCCGATTGAAAAAGATTCAAGACTTTGTGGAAAGTATTAGGTCGATTTCTACCAGGTCCAAACAATTCAATGGGAGCAACGACAAGGGACACCGTCCGAGTTTTACCCAAATCATATGGAGGGGTCGCTTTGCACGATCTCGTGAATTAGTCGGGTAAAAGTTATGGACACCATGTTTATCCAAAAAAACTGAAAAGAAAGAGAAAAAAAATGCTATAATTGTGAAAAAAGGATGAACTAAAAAATAGAAGACTTGCCTGTAGAAGATCTCCAATATTGACTACTAGAGCTCCAGGCATAGGAGGAACATCAATCCACTGGTTGTGATGGAGGACTTGAAGGCCTCCGATATGGTCCTGTAGGAGCACGGTGAGGAAGTCGTTGTCAGCGTGCTCGCTGGTACCAAGGGTTAGCTCTGGTTGCGGACATGCTGGATAGTAATGGCCCAGAACAGCGAGCCCCTCACCACAATATATCTCATTCAGCTGGTTGGGATTGAGCCCAAGAGCCTCTGATAACAACCCGAACAACAAATTGCCCAGTTTCAGAACTTGCTTCGAGTACTCCATCAGAATGTCCCTGCAGATATTGTAGTTAGCACATAAAACTCTGCAGAAGCCAAACTTCCTAATCTACATCACATGGACATGACTAATAATTGGCACACAAAAAAAAGTTTCCTGTAACTAAATTGAACATAATTTACAAGTTCTTGTTGATTCTTCACACTAGTTATCTGGATTAATATTTCATTTTCGATCCAATAAATCCATGAAATTTTCTGAGTTTCATAGTCTTATGAAAGCAATGAATCTTTTCCCTCCTTCAGTCGAATTGAAAATCCAAAAATTGCAATGTCCCTATGATCATCTTATTAGGACATTGCTGGCATGTGATGAAGTACTATGAATGAAAATCCAATTAGTAAAATGAATATCAACTACAAAGCCTCAATGATCTTGACCATCAATTAAAATGAGTCTTAAAATACTAACCATTTAACAAAGGAGAGATTCCACCACATCCACACCCACTACTAAATATGCAATGTCTAAACAAACAAATAAACATAAACAACAAAGATGAATAAATAAATAAATAAATTATTCATCTATAATAGTCATTTTCTCTTTTACAAATCATCGACTTGTTGATTTATTTTTAGTATACTAGAACATTCTTATTATATTAGGATTTTCTTCTGGCACCCTATTCCATTCCTATAAATAGTACTCATGTAAACTCTTTACAACACACAATACGTGATCCATATATAATTTAGGGTAAAGGGCATAAAACACCCCTGTAGTTTTACAAATGGGCACTAAACACCCTTATTCTTTATTTTGGGCGAAAAAATCCTTTAAAGATTGAAAAGTTGGCCAAACACCCCCCTGCCGTCAATAGTCAGTTAGAAATGGATGATTAGTTGGTCATGTGTGTTTACACCCAAAAATTCCGGCCACGTGGTGTCCTACCATTGTTGTGTTTTGATAAATGTGAAGACCAATTATTGAGCGGCATGTGGCAGAACTGGAAGAAACGAATCTGCCACCCCTTGACAATATTTGGCAGAAAACATATATTTTTTGCTGCCATGCCACATGGCAGAAGAAATCGGTTGGAAGAAGGAACTGTTAATACATGGTAGTTATGGAAGAAGTGGTCGCTGGCAATTATAACCTCTAGGGCACATGGTAGATCTGACAGTTGTTGTTGGCACCCAGATTTTCATGTCATATATCGGTCAATCAACCCACATGAATATGGCCAGAAAAGATTTGTTTGTAGACAATGGCTGAGAATCAATCAATGACTGTTGGCACCCATATTTTCGTGCCACATGATGTCCAGTTAATTCATGTAAACATGGCCAACAAAGTTTTATAGATAATGGCCGAAATTTAAGCAATGACGACCATATAAAAGAGGCCAGTCTCTTTAGGAAGTTTTGGCCAAAAGAATGAGAGATGGAGGACCATCATTGGCAGTTACAAGAGCAACTCCAAGATTGACGAATGGAGGGACACATGGAAGCCATTTAAGTCATGACAATATGATTAGTGAATATCTTGAATTGTATAAAGATAAATCTGAAGCAATTTAGGATAAAGAGAAGAGAAGTGGTAGCGAGAAAAGAGGCGAAAATCAAGGAGCTGATAGTTTTACAAAGTGAATGAATCTGGCCAACAAGCGAGCCAGATTCATTAGAGAAGTTACCACCCACTGGCCATAACTTCAAAGGAGAGAAATAAGGAGGCACGATTCTGGCAGTTGTTGTTGGCACCCAAATTTTCGTGC
The DNA here is from genome assembly GCA_963922005.1 of Cornus suecica. Classification (NCBI taxonomy): domain Eukaryota; kingdom Viridiplantae; phylum Streptophyta; class Magnoliopsida; order Cornales; family Cornaceae; genus Cornus; species Cornus suecica. The sequence continues at coordinate 6,165,818 of OY998246.1, read as the reverse complement.
CACGAGATGGCCAATCAATTCGTGTGGAAATGACCAGCTAATTTCCATTAGATAATGGCCAGAAGCCAAGTGTTGAGGAATATTTAAAGTAAGCCACTCTTCAGAGAGTTTTGGCCAAAGGAATGAGACAATGGGGAATCAACATTGGCCATCACCAGAGCAGTTTTGAAAGATTAAGAGAGTGTGATGAACACGTGGCAGCCATCCAAATATGAGAATTTGGTTACATGAAGATAACTAGAAGAAAGTCAAGATGAGGGTAATAGAATTGGCAGAGAGGAAAAAGGCTAAAACCAAGGAACGTTTTAAAAATAAATATCTTTCGTAAATATATATTGTTAAAAATATATATATTTAAAAAAAATTGAAAAAATATATGTAATTCGAAAAAACTATATATTTCGAAAATATATATATTTCGAATCTCTCTCTCTGGTAGACCCAATCTTATCTCTTGGTTTTATCCATTTTTTTAGCCCAAAAATATTTCTATAAAAACTAAAAATGTCATCTACAGAAAATATTGTTTTTGAAAATATATATATATATATATATATCTATATATTTCAAAATATATAGTTTTTCCGAACTACATATATATATATATATATATATATATATATTTACGAAATATATATATTTTTAAATGGGCATATGGAAGGAGTAGGGGTGTGTTTGCACCTTAATGAAGTAGAGGGGTGTTATTTGCCAAAAATGCAAACTATAGGGGTGTATTTCACCCCTTGCCCTTTTTTATTTCATTTTTATGTTCAATATTCAGGTATAACAACGTCAATTTACCTCTCAGTTAACAACGTTATGACGTCAGGGGTCCCTTTGATCACAAATTGAACTATATGGACCTGTGTGAACTTATAGGGAGTTTAATGCTCATTCGTGAAACTACAAGGATGTTTTCTGCCATTTGCCCTATAATTTATTCTCTTTTTCTTTACCTCTCTCATACTTCTATTATACTCCATTTGTCTCAAAATAAGTGTCCACATTTTACTTTTCAAAAAAAATTGAGGTATTTTTTATTTCCAATTTTGCCCTTTGAAAATATAGTATAGTGTTAGTTTTTAGTGGGGTCCATTATTTTTTGAAGTTAATGAAGAGGATAAGTTAGGAAAATATGAGATTATATTGTATTGAGATTCGTACGTGGACACTTATTTTGGGACATATAAGGTTGTGAAAGTGAAGACTTGTTTTGGGACCCATAAAGTAACATATTTAATCCGGAGAAAAAAAAAAGGAAAGCTCTTTATAACATACCTGCATGTCATTGGCAGTTCTTCAGGATTGGGAGGATTGGGAGCCATGGAGCAAGTAAAGGTGTCCCTCCAGTTAGCTGCTGGAGCCCGATACAGATCAAAATTGGCGTTATACACAAACCGTTTCGAGCTGTCTCGTGTGTACCACTGTTTCTTCACCTCAGTGTCTTGCTCATAGAACCTCCTAACACCATCCATCATCTCCTCCAAAACACTCACAGGGATGCAATGATTGATCACTTGGAAGAACCCCCACGTATCGGACGCTTCTCTGACTTGCTCAACTGCCTCCTTGCGCCGGATTGGATCTTCGTCGATGCCACTAAGGTCTATGGTTGGGAAAATGAACTGAGTTTTACATGACTTTTCCGAAATATCTTTTGGATGAATGAAAATTTGAGGGACGTTGGTGATATCAGCATCGACGAGTCCTTTAACCCCGGCTTTTGTGTCATCGAAAGCTTTCAGTTCGCTTGTTCGGTCATAATTCACATCACTTGCAGCTTGAACTTCAACAGTGCTGGTCACCTCCATTTTTCTGGTCTCTCAGGTATTATACTTCGGATTCTGATAAATATTTTTATTTTTAGGAAGAAAAAATAGTAAATTAGGCAAGAAAGATGGTTGTGACAGGGGAAGATGAAGAATTGTTGGAATTTAAGAAAGAGGAAATTGATGAATGTTGACAAAGAAAAAGTGGTTTTGATAAGTTGAAAATGAGAGGGACAAAGAAAAGTCTGGATCGTATAAAGCCAACCAACCTTTTAGAAGAGAATGGCTTTTAAAGCATGGCCACAAGAAAAACATGAATTAAGTGTTAGGAATTAATTCTCATCTCACCCTTGGGAATTAATCCGTCCAAGATTATCGACACCTGTTGTAAGCCCAATTTCGTGTTGAATCCATCATAAGATAGCAAAATCAAGCATAGCCACAAACCCAACTTCGGCGAGCTTGAGCCCAACTCAAAATAAAAGTCCATCTGCATCAAGTCTAGGCCCGAACCATGAGATTAAGTCCATCAATTGAATAAATGCAAATAAAAAAACATATCAAAAAGTTACAAAACTAATGGAGAAACAATCCCTAAACTCAAGCACGTAGTTAATAATATGAGAGAATTGTGCAGCAACTAATGCTCGACTGTTACAAGAATTCAAAATTCTCCATTTGTATAAATAGGGGTGGAATTCTTAATGAAATGCATCCAATTTTTTCCAAGTCTTTCTCTATATTGACTAAACATTATTTATCATCAGTAAATTTAGTTTTTTCTTGAGGATTTCATTCTTGTTCTCCTATCGATTGTCATCTTGTTTGCAATCAATGATATTTTGTTTTTCTTAGAAGTTGAATTTGTTCGATCATTACGAACGTGCTCATACTTTTGGCGCCGTCTGTGGGAACCGAAGTTCTTAGGTTTAAAAAATGGTGACTACTAGATCCATGGGGGTTGGAGATGGAGAAACCTCAACAGTGCTACAGGGAGCCGCAAATGCGATACTCCAACGCTAAAAAGCTCTCGAAAAATAAAATAAGGAGTTGAGGGCTAGGCTGAACCAAGCCGAACAGCAGGCTCATCCTCTGGGGGGTCAGCGAAATAACCCAGAAGATCAAAAAGAAAATAATCGGAACCAGGAAAGTTTGGCGAAGAAATCTCAGACCCATATGAGGACAGAAGGAGCCGATCAGAATATAAAAGCCCTAGCTCAAGTCGTGCCCCCTCGACATGATGACCAGACTTCAGAAGATCATGGACGAGCAGGTTAAAGATCTCATAACACAGACGTCGGCAGATATGGCATTGGAAATGACGACAAAAATGATTGAATCACCGTTCAGCGAGGAGATCAGGTGGCACAGGAGGCCGGACAAGTTTCACATGCCAACTTTTACCAAGTTCGATGGAACACAGGATCCCATCAAACATCTCTTTCATGTAGAACAAATGATGACATTGGACATGGCCGATGATGCATTGATGTGCAAAGTCTTTTCCACCAGCCTGACGGGACCGACACTTCTGTGATTCCGCCAGTTGCCTGGCGGATCGATCGATTGCTTCCAGAAACTCATGGAACGCTTTCTGGCCCAATACTTTGGGAACCGGAAGCAAAAGAGGATGATATGCAATATGTTCACAATGAGGCAAGCAAAAGGGGAAAGCCTAAAAAGTTTCTTGTCACGATTCAATTTGGAGATGGGAATGATCCTGGGGTGCGATCAACCAGCAGCTGTGGAGGCTTTCAAAGTGGTCATCAAGCAGAGGACCAGCTTTCACAAATCCCTAGTGAAGTCCACACCTTTAAACATGGGGCAACTCAATTCAAGAGCTCAAGGCTATCTCATACTGAAGGAGGATGAGTTGGTTAGAAGCCATCGTTCAACATTGGTAAACGTAGCAGGGAAATCAAAAGATCAGATAACTCATAGCAGTAAAAAATCTAATAGTGCGAGTAGCTCCCGAACACATTCAAATCGATCACAAAAGAAAAGACCCAGGATTGAGGAAACATAAACTCTACTCAGAACGTTGCTCACAAAGCTGTTTCAGGAAAACAAATCAAAAGGTATCTTCCGCCCTCCTCTGCCAATGAGGATAGCCCCGGAGCTGAAGGACATGTCAAAGCAATACACGTTCCGCAACGACTTTGGTCATTTGACCAACAATTGTAGGATTATGAGAAAGTAAGTTGAAGCAATGATTGCATGAGGAAAACTCAGGGAATATGTTGATAGAGGTGCTCAAACTCAAGATCGTGCAAAGAGCAACATAGTCATTGATGGTCAACCAGTAAAAGTTATAGATAGCATTCATGGAAAACCAGAGGACGACGAGGAAAGTCGATCGGTGCAGCGTTCACGAATGAGGAATGCCAATAAAATCAAAAGGATAGGCGAGGTGAACGCGATTGTCAACTTTTCGACACCAACCATCTCATTCACCCAGGAGGATTTAAGGAGGGTGCAACTCCCGCACGAGGATTCGATGGTAATCTCTCTCATAATTTCAAATTGTTTAGTAAAATGAGTCTTAATTGATCCAGGGAGCAGCACAAATGTCTGGACCAAATCGGCTTTCGAAAATATCGACATCAGCCCAGGTTTAATCCGATCGATCGCAAATCTGTTGGTTGGGTTTGACAAACGAAGGGTGAGCCCGATCGGGGTTCTGACTCTGCCAGTCACAGCGGGGAAGCGCACCCTAACGGAGAATTTCGTGCTGGTGGACGTTCAGCCTTCCTATAACCTGATCATCGGAAGATGATGGATCCACAGAATGCAAGGCGTACCATCAAACCTTCATCAGGTGATGAGGTATGTTGATTCCTCAAGAAAAGGCTTCGTTGATATTCCAGGCGATCAAGTTGTGGCCAAGGAATGCTACTCCATCATTTCGAAATGTCTGAAGTCAGTAGAAGATAATCCTCTCTTATAGCAATTACCGAAGTCCATTGATCAGCTCGTTCAGGACGACTGGTCAGAAGAGGAAACCATAGTGGTGGATCTGATCGATGAAATAAAAGAAAGAACGATAAAAATTGGAGCTCGCCTCAGCCCGATAGAAAGGAACGAATTGATCACGCTGCTCAAGGCCAACATCGATGTCTTCGCTTGGGAGCACAGTGACATGCCAGGTATTAAACCTCAAGTTATTATGCATAGTTTGAGTATTAACCCAAATGCAATTCCAGTGCGACAACGCCCTCGCCAGATAGGTCCCGAACGTGGAAGGTTCGTATCCGAGAAGGTTGATCGACTCTTGACTATAGGCTTCATTAGGGAAGTTGGTTGTCCAACGTGGTCGTGGTACAAAAGAAGAATGGGAAGTTCAGAATGTGCATAGACTTTACAAATATGAACAAGGCATGCCCAAAGGATAGCTTTCCGCTCCCGAAAATTGATCAAATGATCGATGCAACTACTGGGTTTGAACGTCTCAGCTTCCTCGATGTTTATTCAGGCTACAACCAAATTCTGATGAATCCAAAAAACGAGGACAAAACATCCTTCATCACTGAAAAAGACACATTCTGCTATAAAGTGATGTCATTCGGTTTAAAGAATGTCTGGGCCACATACCAGCGACTGGTTAACATGATCTTCAAAAAGCAAATTGGAGACACAATGGAGGCATACATCGATGATATGGTTGTTAAAAGCAAGAAGAGAGATGGTCACTTAAGTCATTTGGAGGACGTTTTCTCATTATTACGAACACATCAAATGAAGCTCAATCCAAACAAATGCACATTTGGGGTTGCTTCCGGTCAATTCTTGGGGCACATCGTCAATAAAAAGGGAATCAAGGCCAGGCCAGCTCAAGTTTAGGCACTTATCCAAATGAAAGCTCCAAGAACCCTAAAGGAGGTCCAAGTTTTGACAGGAAGAATAGCGGCACTCAGCAGGTTAATTTCAAAACTATCAGACCGATGCAAGCCATTCTTTGATGTGCTTAGATCTAAACGAATGATCGAATGGGGGCAAAAACAGCAAGAGGATTTTGACCAATTGAAGTACTACATGGCCAAACCACCGATCTTGGCAGCTCCCAGAGATCATGAAGTACTCACATTATACTTGGCGATTTCCCCGAATGCCGTCAGTTCAGTCCTAATTAGGGAAGATGGCAATTGTCAATTCCCCATTTATTATGCAAGCAAGAATCTGCTGGATGCAGAGAAAAGATATTCAAAAACAAAGAAAATAATATTGGCCTTGGTACAAGCCAAACGGAAACTACGCCATTACTTTGAGTCCCATCCGATCGTAATTCCAACAACCTTTCCACTTCGGGCAATTCTGGCAAAACCAGACTTTTCTGGTCGAACAACGAAGTGGTTGATCGGACTAAGCACATTCGAGCTTTCTTACGAGCCTAGAACTTCAATGAAGGGGCAAGCGGTAGCAGAATTTTTGCTTGAATATGAAGTCGAAGAGGGAGAAGCCGAAGAAGAAGGGCCAATATGAAAGTTGTACGTTGATGGGTCAGTGGATGGTTTGGGGGTAGGTCTCGGAATTGAACTGATCACCCCAGAAGGAACAGAGCTATAACAATCTATAAAGCTCAACTTTCAAAGTTCGAACAATGAGGCGGAGTACAAAGCATTGTTAGCTTGACTCAGATTGGCAAGAGAACTCCAAGTCCAGAAGGTAGCAATGTTTAGTGATTCGCAGTTAATCATTAAACAAATAGATAGGACTTTTGATACTAAGGAAGGAAGGATGTGTGAATACAAAAAGGCGGTAGAGAACGAAGCACAAAACTTTTAGTTGATAACGTTTGCTCAGATTCCAAGAGCGGATAATGGAACGGCTGATCATTTAGCAAACCAAACTTCAATGGCAGGAAAAGATATGACTAGAGTTATCCCCATCAATGAATTAGATGAACCATCGATCAGAAAGAAGGATGAGGTCTTCGTCATTCCGTATGAACCAAGTTGGATTGATCTTATACTAACGTATTTAAATACCGACTTACTTCTAGAAGATCATAGAGAAGCAAGAAAGATGAAAATAGCTTCGGTAAAATACGTCGGGATTGATGATACCTTATACCGAAGGTCACTTACTGGGCCCTATCTAAGGTGTTTAACTCCATTAGAAGCAAGGGAGGTTCTCAAGCAATTTCACAAAAGATCATGCGGGGGCCACACAAAAGGCAGATCGCTCTCTCATAGGGAAACCACCCAAGGTTACTTATGGCCGTACATGATCCGTGATACAGATGAGTACTCAAGAAGATACGACAAGTGCCAGAGGCACCCCAGCATAATTCATCAGCCATCGAAGTTCCTGTCCGTAATGGTAGCACCAGTTCCATTCGCTAGAAGGGGGAAGGATTCTGTAGGACCATTTACCCAAGTTGCCTTAAATCAAAAGCACGTATTGTTGGCCATAGATTACTTCACAAAATGGGTGGAGGCAAAGGCATACGTAAGAATAACTCATGTCCAGGTGATAGAATTCATTTTAAACCATATAATTTATAGATTTGGAGTGCCCAAATATATAATGATGGAAAATGGTACTAACCTGGATAATCAACATATACGAAAAGTACTTGATGAATATGGAATCAATCAGAATCTATCATCAGTCAATTATCCGCAAGCAAACGGACAAGCCGAGATCATGAATCGAATGATCTTCTCCAAAATAAAGAGGAAACTTAAGGGGGTTGAAGGGAAAGGATTGTGGCTAGACGAACTGCCAAGAGTACACTTGAGCTACTGAACGACACCAAAAAATCCAATGGGATTAACTCCCTTTGCCATGGCATACGGAATAGAGGCGGTTATACCGATCCAAGCGAAAATCCCCATAACCAGAACATACCTCTTCGACCCTAATCAAAATGAAGAAGTACTCAGAATCGAAGGAGATCTGATCGATGAGAAGATAGAGATGGCATCAATCAGATTGGCAGCATGCCAACAAATGTTGATGAGAAGCTATAATAGAAAGGTGAAGCCTAGATCATTTCAGGTAGGAGACCATGTGCTCAGAGTCCTAGCTAAAAGATCAAACAAGTTGGATCCTACGTGGGATGGGCCTTACACTAGTATCGAAATGATCGGTAAAGGCTCTTATCGGTTGGCCGATCGACACAGAAACGTGATTGAACGAGTTTAGAATGCGATTCATTTGAAAAGATATTATCAGTAAGCACAATCACATTTTATTTTCTAGAATCAATCAAATTTCAAGTTCAATTTTTATAAATATAGCTTGAATTATACGTTCGAATATCAAAAGCGAAAAGAGAAACATTCAATGTTAAACACAAGTTCAAGGGTACATTTCCTTGCCCAAAACAATTCAGTGCACAAGCACCAAACATTCATAAAAAGACCATCAACAAGATGGTACATGTTCAAGTATAAAGTGCAAAAGCACCAAAATTAAAAAAAAAAAAACAAAAAAAAATAGCTCACAAGAAAAGCTCTACTGAAAGACCATTAAAAGAATGGCAAAATTTTTGAGTTGAGCAAGAGCATAAATCACCCATGATGCATAAATAAAAAGGTCATTCAGGAGATGGCAGAACCTTAGCACCTGTTCAAAATTATAAGTGCAGAAGCACCAAAAAAAAAAAATTCACAATGGAATTTTCGCAAAAGACCATCAAAAGAGATGGCAAAGCAAGAGTTGTGTGCCAAATTAGATGCCATGCACCAAGTGCACACATCATGAGCGAAAATAGAGTTATCAGAAAAAATATATTCTTACCGACCAAGTTAAATTGTTCAAAAACTATTTTGGAGCATTAAGAAGGGACTGAATCCTGAGGCTGAACACTAGCATCAGGATTAACTGTTGGTGAACAACAAAGCACCCTCACCCGGTGCACACATCACCCTCACACCCTCTTCCTCTCTTCTTTTCCTCACATCTCTTCTCTAAGTCTCAACACAAACCCTAGGTCCTTATTTATAGAGTTAAACCCATTTCTTTGTTGAACAAGAAAAACTCAATTTCTTGTTGGACAAGAATTACAATTCCTTGGAAAATAAAACTCTCTAACAAGAAAATTATTTTACAATACAACTCTAAATAGGAAATCTAATTATAATAGAATTTGAGACAGTTTCCTAACAATATCCACCTTGGCTCGAATTCTATCATCTTCTCAAAGTTCCACCTTCCTTCAAGAATCAACACTCTTCTACTCATTATTTTCTTCTTTTTATCAACACATCTTCTTCAATTTCTTCTTTTTCATCTATATGCATCATGCTCCACCTCCACCATGACTATGTGCGCTTCTTCAACATTCTTCAACATCAACATCATCTTTAACACTATCTTCAATCATCAGCATCATCTTCAACATTCTTCAACACTATCTTCATGACTGCGCTTTCTCTGCGATCACTTCATCTTCTTCATCTACATCATCATCTTTATATTATCCAAGCTCAGTCAGCTCTATACCAAGCCGCAATCTCCACCTTCATCAAATCTTCATCATCTCAATTTATTTATTTTTATATTATCCAATCACTATCAGAATCATCATCACTGATTAGAAACTCCTTCACTTCGCCAACTCCCAAATCCTCACAGTTCTCATCTTCATAATCAACTCTACAAAATCTTCCTAAGAAAAAACACCACCACCCTCGAATTCTTTCCTCACATATCATCCCACCAGTGCCTTCAACCTCATCCCGACCACCTGCCTCTTTGTCGTCTCACTCAAATCACTCAATGACTCAGCATCATTATTAACTTGAAACCCAACAATTTCGTTAACACATACGAGCCACAATTTCTATGCGCTCTCCACCTCGCAGATGTGCGTCATATGCCTTCATGCGTCAACCGGAACACAACCTCCACCTCATTGACATCAAAAACAATCTCAACCAAGCTTTGCAACCTGACATTTTTGTCTTTTCCTCTCCCATAGCTCCCACTGAGCCTATTCGAGATGTTCGGAGTTGAATCATGCAAAATCGATTGTACGGTTGCGTCTGAAATGGTCCAAAATCTTAAGAACGCCTTTGACCGCGTCAAAACGAGTCAAAAATGACTCCAAACGGACAAAAAAACAAATCAGCACAAAAGACAAAAAATTACTAACGACGGTAGAAACTTCTCGTGGCGCGTGCGGGCGCGTGCCTCCTCCTATGGGGTTGATTTTTGTTCTGAAACGTTCATCTTTGAAATGTATTTCCATTGATATATTATAAGCCTTATCTCGATCAACGATGCTTCGAGAAATAGGCTCGAAACGAAACTGCTGCGCATGGAGCCAAAAAATTGGCCGGAACTTCATGCGGCGCATGCAGTTGTTTCCGGCGATGCGCTTGACTGTCCCGGCTTCATCTCGTCAATACGAATCTCCTTGTTTGGTTGGTTTCTGGTTTCGAACAACTCTAATCTTCGAATCTGGGCCAAAACGTACGAGCTTCTTTTTTGCTTCAGCTTGGAACTTTTTGATACCGATCTGCTTCAACCTTGCTCTGATACCACTTGTTAGGAATTAATTCTCATCTCACACTTAGGAATTAATCCGTCCAAGATCATCGATACCTGTTTTTACTCATACACACAAATCACATAGATATCAAATAATATTTAAGTTGGTTCAGCCCCATCTTTGACCTACATCCACGGAGAGAAGAAATATTTATTAGGAAGATATTATATAAGTGAACAACAAAACACCCTCACCCGGTGCACACATCACCCTCACACCCTCTTCCTCTCTTCTTTTCCTCACATCTCTTCTCTAAGTCTCAACACAAACCCTAGGTCCCTATTTATAGAGTTAAACCCATTTCTTTGTTGAACAAGAAAAACTCAATTTCTTGTTGGACAAGGATTACAATTCCTTGGAGAATAAAACTCTCTAAAAAGAAATTCCTTTTATAATACAACTCTAAATAAGTAACCTAATTACAATAGAATTTGAGACACTTTCATAACATTAAGACTCATGGGGGACAAAATCTACATTAAGATCTCCACAATCATTTTATTTCAAAGTTTTTATGTAACTTTTCATGTTCCATTCTTTCTGGTTGCAAATAATTCAATCCGTGAATACGGTTCGAGCCTTATCCGATCCGTAGGGTCACTTTTCCGGGTTTGTGGGTCAATTCATGTAAAAGCTGGGACATTCTGGTTATCGAACAAAAATTTAAAGAAAAAAAAAATCGAAGTTAATAGTAAATTCTGCTTAGGCATATTTTAAGCGAGTATGGTCAATTTAAGGTCAAACAAGATGAAGTCTCATAAAACAATATAGTACCAATTTTGCAAGATGGAGTCTCAGAAAACAGTATAGTAACATTTTTGCAGGCTCTAATATATCTATACACTTTCGAATTCACGTAGACTCTATGTACTACTCCCTCGGTCTCAATTTAAGTGTCCACTTTCATATTTTTGTCCGTCTCAAAATAAGTGTCAAACTTTGAAAAGTCAAAATACTTTATGTTATCAATTTACCAATTTAATATTCATGTATTAAAATAATAAAAACTTACACTACAAACCATCACATCATCATAGATCCCACTATGGGCAAAGTTGACAATTCATATACTACCCATACAATAAAAAATAGTAAAAATCATTCACTTAAAAAGTTGGATTCCCCAAAGTGAACACTTAAAATGAGACAGAGGAGTAATATATATATATATATATATATATATATATATATATCCAAGAAACGAAAAAAATAATTGTAAAGGAAAAGATGTATCATAGTTTTGCTCTGTTCTTTCATCATCATTTTTCAATTTTTGCATTTAGAGGATTAGTGAAATGAGGAATATATTTCGTCCCAAACTGGGAGCTTTGGAACAGAAAAGCAAAGCAATAACCTATTCAAGGGTACAACATTGGTTATGCAAATTACCAAGTACTACTTACCATCCAAGAGTATAAAATGTTTCTGTTTTAGCTTTTGAAATCAAGATCCAATAAATTTAATCCATCCGTCGAAATTCAAAATCATTTCATTTGCTCCTCGTAAATACTACTAAATAGTAGCCAAACACATCAGAAACTAAAATGAAACCAAATTAAAAATCCAGTAGAACAAGCAAAAAAACTATTTCTGATGGATTATAAATAGCAAAATTCACTTCAAAATTCCCATTAACCTCCGGGAATGAAATAAATCCCCGCAATATAAGTTACGAATATAGATAAAGCAAAAACAAGAAGAAAATGTAGTACAAGAAGCAAAAGTAGTTTCTAGCCAAATTAAGGCAAAATGGCATTGTGAATTTTCAGAACCCATGACAGTCAACCTCAATATGTTTTCGTTTTGGGAGCCTTCTTCTTCACTAATCTCCTTGGCATTGAATTCTTCATACCAATGAAAAAGAGCAATGCCCCAAACAGTGCCAAACTCTGCAAACAAAAAACAAATAAAACATCATCAATCACAATCCATTCATTTGAATACTTTCACGCTAAATGAATATATAAATTAATAAAAGTGCATTATTTGCCTCAGGCCATGTAGGAAGGAAGTTCCTTCTTACACATGATGTGGCACCATAAGCAATTGACATGTGTCTAATATTTCGAAAATATTTTCATAATTATGTCATTTAATTTTGAAAATTCAAGTTAATCCATTATTATAAAATGATCTTAAAACTTACGGAAATGGTTGTTAAATTTTAGGGGACATGTAAATCTTTTATTGGACCACACCACGTGTTTAAGGAATTCCTTCTTACATGACACGAGGCAAGCATTATCCTTAATAACAGAGAACAGGGAAAAACAAGTCCACCCCACAGATTGGAAGGGAGGACATTATTTGTTACCTGCGTAAACTTGAGAAAAAGATGATTAAATTCTTTCTTGTCGACGTCATAGTTGTAAAAGTCATACAAGATGGGAGTGGCAATGGCCTGATGAAGAAGCTGCACAATATGAAGACAGGGATGATGGATCAGTAAGGTTGATTTAATTGATATAAACAATCAAACAGTCCATAACTTGAGATTACGAACCAGGATATAGGCTCCAAGGGAGCTGCCAAAGATAAAAAGTAGGCTTCCGATGCCCTTCATGGCAATCGCTGCAGCAACTAGATATTTGAGCTGTGAAAAGCAAGTCATTAAGTTAGTTATGATATTTGTATGACTCCAAAAATGTGCTGACAAACAAAAATACTCCATTATATGAATCTGATCCGGTAAATTACAAAGAAAAGGATCTCACTTCTACATCCGGAACTTTCAGCCCAGTATTAGTTGACACATGTTTTGAGAAGACATCCAACTTCGGTCCAAGTGACTTTGCTGCTGGACCACCATCAAGACCGAACTCATTAAACCTGCAAGAAAAATTGGCTTAGTATAATTTAAAACAGAGAAATCATATTTCAGGAAAGCCGGCAGTCAAAATTGAGGAATTCTTAAGCCATGATTGGAACGCAATGCTCAGCTTTTCAAAACAATCGTATGGCAAGTACTTAGATCCCATCTTGAGGTACATTAGAAACACAAGAACTACGAGTTTTCCTCTTTTCCATAAAAATTACTCCCTCCATCCCAAATTATAGGTCCATTTTGGGGAATCCAACTTTTCAAGAGAATGACTTTTGTTGTAGTATTAGTGAATGAAATACCAACTTTACCCATGGTCCCACCAAAGTGATGTGATGGTTTATAATGTATATGTTTTATAACTTTAATGGTTGATGGTTAAATTGGTAAAATGACCAAATAAAGTGTTTTGAATTTTCAAAAGTGTACACTTACAAGCAATACAACTTATTGACAAACAGAGTACATATCTGACATGATGAAACACAAAATAATTACACAAAAGTTGGTCGACAATGTAGCCAAAATATTGAGATATCAACTAAACTATTTACTATTCCATAATATCAAACCAATATCTTATTTAAGAATACTCCCAAAAATATTTCTGAGAGAGCCTATCCTATTTGAAAGATCAATTCATACTATAAAAAGACCAATCTAGGTACAGCAAAATGGTCAAGAAAATGTAAATTAAGTATTGATTCAATTATGGACATAATCAGCAGGGTAACCAGCAATTCAAAAGATACTATTGATTGGGTATCTCTACACCACTTGGCACTGTAGCTTATTGCAGCAACAATTTTTTTTCACGTTTTTGTTTTCTCTGATAAGTAATAACTGCAGTAAGAAATAAAGCGTCCTCTCTCGCCTTCTATACCAATGAAGGCACCTCTTAAAACCACCCCATTTAGAAAGTAACTATAAGGATGTGGAGATAGTGTATAGGTTGTAGAAAATACTTTTGACACGCCAAATGAATGGAACAACGTTATAGTACTTTCACAGTATTTCTATATAGAAAGCCTCTCTTTCTCTAAATGTAGAAATACATTTATATACACTAGTACTTTCTACACATTGATTCCGACAAATAAAAAAAAAGGCATAAGGAACTCTAATGGGGTCATAAAGGTGAAAAGCTCTCAGTGTTGATTTTGGAACGAATCAAAGGAGGAAGAATTCTCTAGCCTCGGAACTTGTGGTTCTTTAAGAGTGTGATCCTCTATTCTTTCATTTGTCTCTACCATTTCAGTTCATCCACTTAAATTTGAAAAGGCCGCTACTTTCTACAACAAAACAATGTTTTACGTGCTTTCATCAGAACACCCATTTCGATCAAGTGCTATGAGAGAGCCTCATTATTTTTGTGTAGAGATACTGTTGTAAAAGCATTTCATGAATCATAAATTTATCATATTCAATTGTACTGGTTGAAGTGAACAAGAACCAAAGTTTGGACAATGACAAATTTTAGCCTCACATATTTCCGTGTATAGATGTATCTGTATTGTGGGTATTATTTATGAATGCTGGAATCATCCAGTGACTTCATAGTAATCCTATTCTATATTTAATTAGAAAACCTTTCGAGAATTTAATTCTGATAATGGCGTCCTAACATAAACCTCAAACCCGGGGAGGGAAGATTCACTAAAATTTACATGAATATAAATACAAACAAAGATGGGAATACGTAAATACCCACTTGAGGAAGTCATGTCCATTGTGAAAGAACATCCTCAATCCAAAAAAAAATATTCAAAAAAACAAAGATTAAATATGCAAAAGACCACCCACATAAAAAGAAGAGAAAGCAATGTGCACAGGAGAAAGTGAGAGACAGAAACATTAATTAATAAAAAAGCTAAATGCTATTAAGGGGATTTAACCAATAGTGGCAAGGATGCAAAATCAATGAAGAGAACAATAAATAAAGTTAAAAAATAATAATTTGAATCAGAACAGTCAAAGATGAAAATCTGAAATCAAAAGAGTAAATCAGTGCTCAGATCAAAATCTACTCCAAAAAATAAAAAATAAAAAAATTCTTGAACTTAATAGATCCAAGTCTCATACCAAATAGACAAAACTAATCTTTCACTAAGACTAGAAAATTAATATTTCAGCTAATATCTACGAACAGACATATACCCACAAAGAAAAAAGCAGTAAAATCAACAAGGGAAGTGTTAAAATCATATACACACATATATATAGAGTTGTGATATAGCAGATCTAACAAAGTAAAGTGAAGAACTTACTCTTGGTATGCAGAGAGAACGAAGACAGAGACGAAGAGAACCCTCCCAACAAAAGACACGAATGCCATACTTTCTCTCTCTACTTTCTCTCTCTAGAAATCTCTAGTCTTTACAGGACACTAAAATTGCAATAAGAGAAAAACAGGGGACGGCGTATTTTAGAGAGAGAGAGAGAGGGTTCAAATTGAATGCTTTGGTTGAATTTAGATTTAGATTCAATTCCGATCTATACTCGCTTTTGAAAGTCAGAAATGGGGTAGTTGTACTCTCGCCTTTGTTAAGTGCGTGTGTACTCGCTTCTCTGGGATGACACGTCATATTGTGATGACTCGGATGTCCTAACACATCACTCTAGCCAATGAAATGAGGCCGCCTAAGGATGGGAGTAGTGGGTGCGATGCACCGGATTAAAACTGTTCTCGGTGTCTCAACCGTAATTATTACACCTTCTTTGTACAAAGATTTTGATTCTTACCATTTATTTTGCATCCGACCAATGGATTTGTAGTTTAAATTAGGGTAAATTACATATTATTTTAATCATCCTTAACTCGGTTTATTTTTGTCCAAGAAGATTTTTTAGTATGAAAAAATAATACATTATATTAAGATATAAAATTAAAAAATATATATATGAAATTATCATCTTATGAAATTTTGTTAATGAGCATGTTGGAATAAAACATTAACGGTCTCGTTGAGTCCTAATTCGGGATGATGAAGATCATCTTCCTTAATGTGATTTAATACTATTTGAACACAATCATCTTCTCTGATATGGTTTAATAACATTTGGACACTGTGATGTTGAGTCCTAATTCGAGATGATGAAGATCATCTTCCCTAATGTGTTTTAATACTATTTGGACACGATCATTTTTCTCTGATATGATTTAATATCATTTGGACATTGTCTCATTGGTCCTAATTCGAGATGAGATCATCGTTCTTGCTATGGTTTAATATTATTTGAACACGATCATCTTTCCTGATATGGTTTAATACCATTTGGACACTATTTTGTTGGATCCTAATTCGAGAGGATGAAAGATTACCTTTCCTGATGGGATTTAATATTATTTGGACACAATCATCTTCCCTTAAGTCTTTTCTTTAGTTATTTATTATCTATCTTCATTTTTATATATAAAAACAAAACGTGTATCGAACTAAATGAATAAGAGGAGAATTCATCCTTCAGAATAGGACCCAAATATTGTTCAAACCTTAAAAGATAATACTAGATAAGTGTGAACCCTATGAGAACACCAAAAAATTGTTGGGTACAAATTGTTTATGTATCCAAATGATTGAGTCTTTTTTTTTTTTTTTTCCAGAAATTATTTTCTCTCTCGCCATTTTTTATATTCGTGTTAGAGTTCAGTGCCACCTTTGACCCGAGCAAGGTAAAGGTTGAATAGCCACGTAACTGTGAGGAGTAAGACGTTCTCCTAACCTTTTTTTGGAATGCAGGTAGTTATATATATATACAAACTTCATCTTTATATATATACAAACGTAATTGGATATTTATTAAAAATAAAAATACATCTCATGACAAAGTTTTATATTGGGTAAGATAATTATATAGTGAAATATACATTGTGAACTCACTCTAACCAATCTTACCAAATACTTTCATTAATGTTAGAAGAAATGATGTTTTGATAATATGATAATTGAGGAAATATAATAAAGACAATAAAGAAGAATAAAGAGATGAATGAATACTATTGAAGTGTATTGAAAGTATATGAATTACAATAGAGATGACTCCTATATATAGAAGAGAATGTGTGGTGAACAAGTAAATTTGGTGTAGAGGACAAGTCAATCTAATCTAGTTAAGACTAATACTAAACGGACTAGGATTACAATAGATAGATGAATGGGCCTAAGCCCTAATATATTCTACCCCCCCCCCCCCCCCCCCCCCCCCCCCCCTTTCAAATTAAAGTTGGGAATTAAGAGACCAACTTGAGTTTGGAAACAAATTCTTGAAAATCGTCCTGGCATATGAACTTTAATGAAAATATCAGCAGACTAATCTTGAATCTGATTCTGATTATGAGTGCGATTGGTTGTACTGAAGCGATGATTCCTGACAAGAGTGACTGATTTTGAGTCTGATTCTTGAATGGAGAATTCTAAATCACCAAAATAAAGAAGATGATATAAAATTGAAGGTTCGGTCGATCAAGTAAGAGATGACGATCGATCAAAAAGAGATGACGATCAATCGATAAATGATTGATTGATCGAAATGATTATATTTTCCCCCTGATAGGAGAAAATAAGATTGAGAGAACTGAACCAGTGAAGTGGTTGGTTATCTAGATGAGAGTACCCTAAATAAACGGGTACAGATGAGATGATGAGAGTACCCTAAACAAACGGGTACGGATATCCAAACAGATGGATGAAAATACCCAAAAAATGGATGAAATTTCCTAAATGGATGAGTCGATAAATTCCAAAACGGATGAGATAAAAAAATGCTGGCTATAAAAATCAGTAATGAAAAAATACTTACTATGTAAGCATAGTAAGTACCCTAAAAGGGTAGAGAAACAAGTCGAAAAGAGCCGAAAAGATCAGTAATGAAAAGTTTGAAGTCAAATTTCGAAAAACTGCATGTGTTGTTGCGTCCGGAGTGGTCCAATTAGCTAAAATAGACTACTCGTTTGCTAAAATTGGAGTTAATATGAGTCTGGAATGCACAAAAGATTGAATAAGGGCAAAACTGTAATTTAGGGTACTCTCATCAAAATACGTGTGGCAGTGACACGTGACAACTTCTGGTGGAGATACGTGTCAGCTTCTGGTGGCAACATGTGGCAATGCTGATAAGTCAAATTATCGCCAAAAGCTATCCAAAATCTCCTCAAATTATATCCAAATTATCGTCAAAATCTCACAAATATCGTCAAAATATCATGTGAGACGTGTGAAGCGCTTAAGGCGTGTGAATCCCATGCGCGTTGGTGGTTGAAGGCGCATAGAGCACATGAGATCGAGGGCTCTAACATGTCATTCATCAGGAGGAGCGTGCGGTGGATTTTGGCCCTGTTTTCAACGGTCATGGCTTCGTCTGGAGATGGGTTAACTACTGGTGCTGTCGGATTCTTATTCCAACGACTTTTGAATGTCGTAAAGATCCGTGTCGGTGGCGGAGAAGAGTTTTTCTCGGCAATGGCAAACGGCAATGATGAGCGACCGGTGATGGCAAATTGGTCAGATTCTGAGAACCATTAAGATGGTGTAGTGTATGGTTGTTGAAGAAGATTCATAGAAAAAAGAAAAAAAAAGGAATCAAATTAGGGTTTGGTTTAGAAAATAATAGAAATTGAGAGTTTAGGACTTTTAATTGAAGATCACCGCCGGGGATGAGAGATGGAGAGCTATCCCCGACAAAGATGACGAGAAGAAAAAAAGGATTACCAAGAACCGGATGGCTCTAATACCATGTTATAAAAAATGATGATTTGATAATATGATAATTGAGATAATATAATAAAGACAATAAAGAATAATAAAGAGATGAATGAGTATTATTAAAGTGTATTGAAAGTATATGAATTACAATAAAGATGACTTCTATATATAGGAGAGAATATGTGGTGAACAAGTAAACTTGGTGTTGGGGACAAGTCAATCTAATCTAGGTAAAATACTAAACGGACTAGGATAACAATAGATAGACGAATGGACCTAAGCCCTAATATATTCTAACAATCAAAATATTCGATATTCGCTACATATATATCATTCAAAGTGTATATCTTCTTCTCCTACTATGATCATACTACAACCAAAGTAACAAAATAACCACAAGTGCCACATAAGGAGGAAAGTAACAAAATAATCACAAGGCGGTACGATAAAGGTAATTTTGATATTTCACATATACTATGAATTATGTGTATATATAAATTATTGTAACATTAATTCGTTGATATAATAAAATACAAAGACCGTTCTCGTAGATGTAGGTCGCATTAACTGAATCACGTATATATAAATTTGTCTTCTTGATTCTTTATAGTTTTTATTATTTGCAATTAATCCATAATTTCAACATTTCTTTACACGAATTAATCCTGTAAATAATCCATCTAGACGACATTCTGATATGCTTTATTGGAAACGAAAAATTATTGTTCATAAAACAAGAAAAACGCATATTCGATATTTCAAAGGCGCGAAGAGATTACAATACCTTTTTTTTCCACCCCCAAAACCCTAGTAGCTCCAGATACAGTCCCTTCCGTATCTCTGCATAGACTCGTCCATACCACATCCTCCTCCCAAAGGCGCACCGCAGCCTCCACCGTTCCTTCCCAGCCAACATGCGCAGAGTCCACCACCCCCATCGCCACCGTCTCCTCTAAAGATGGAGCCAGAAAAAAAATTATCGGGGGGCAACCTTTAAAAGTGACAAATACATTAAAAAAAAATAAGAAGAAGAAAAATAGTTCAAAATACATTAATAATTCATTTAAATAAAATTATAGTTGTCCTCGACCACTTTTCATATCTTGAAAGCGTCGTATGATAACTTCAATTACAATTTTGTCACAGACGGAGAGAGCTTACAGTGAGTGAAAGTTAGGGTTCAAAATGAAACGTTTAATTACAATTTACAAGGTATGGTAAATAATTAAATTGTTATTTTGGGTTAGGTTTTAATTCTAAGAAATAAGTTGTGGGCTTTAATTATAAGAAGTGAGTTGTGGGCTTACCGTGAGAGTTGGGTTAATTGGTTGTGGGCTAATTGGTTGTGGGTGGGTTAGATGAATTAGGAATTAGGGTTCAATAAAATATTTGTTAAATTAATTTATATTTACATATAATTTTTAGGTATTTTTATTTTTTTGCCTAATAATTTTACCTTTAAAAAAATTTATTCAAATATTTGAATTTGAGGGGAAATAAGCAAGAATTTAATGGGGTCAAATATAAAAAAAATTTATAAACCCCTTATAAAAAATTTGAATTACTGTTATAAATATAAAAAAAATAAAAATTCAAAGGGGTCAATTGCCCCCTAAGCCTTGGCTCCGTGCCTGGCCTCCTCCGCCGTCACCTTCAAGCCTCTCATCATCAGATCCCGCCGAACCACCGGCGAATATAACATTGACCTCGCAAACGCCATGTAATCCTCCGGCAGAGTCATCCCATGTCGAGCTCGCTCACCTCTATCACTCCTCATGAGGACGTAGTCGTGGCTCAACGCCAGCATGAGTCCCCCTCCACTAGCGTGGCCGTTCACGGCGGCGATGGTCGGCATCGGGAGAGCCAACAAGTCAGCCGCAACAGTCTTAAACAGTTGTAGGATGTGAAGCAATCGGTCTCTGGAGGCCGAATAAGCCGAGCCGGAGGCTTGTGCCCACTTGAAGTCTGCGCCATTGCAGAAGAACTTGCCTTGAGCTGTGGTGATTAGTACGGAGCCGGGCGTGGACTGTGACTTGACATGGGAAAGAGCCGAGCGGAGAGAGGCTATGAGTGTGGGATTTAGGCGGTGCTCGTCTCATCGTCTCCGGTTACGGTTAGGAAGAAGATGTTGCCGCGCTTCTCTAACGTGCACACGGGGTTTAGAAAATGAACAATGCATGTATTCTTGTAGTGTGTAAAGTCTGAAACATAGAGATGTTTATAATGGTATATATGCAAAGAGAGATGGGTAGTTTTGGAATATAATTTTTTTAAGGGATGTGGGTTTCTTTCTTTTTCTGGAAAAAAGGTATAGATATAAAACTCATTAAAAAAAAGAACTTATTTAATTTCTTTCTTTCAAATAAAATTAATCAAATATCTTAATATTATTGAATCATATCAGCAATCAGCAGATCAAGAAAACCAGCTTCATCCTCCTTAGTATAAACTTTTTAAGAACTTACTGTCGGGGCGGAGCTAGCATTTTAGGATAGGAGGGTAAACTATTAACGATTTGTTTTTGTGTAATTTATATATTTTAATTAAAAAATATTTAATAATTAATTATATCCATTCCGAATGATTAACTCATTAAATATTGGCTTAATTGCCTTAAGAAAAAAGATAATTGGCTTCTACCTAGAAAATAAAATTAAAAAAATAACCAAATTTACTATTAAATTTGAATTTGAGGATTTGTTTTTAAAAATAACTCTCGTCATAGTATTTGAACTAAAAGTTTGAACAATTTATTTTTTAATATTGGAACTTAAGTAATTTGCAAGAGAAATTTGTCTTCCATCTTATTATGAAGTTGTGATTCCGAAAATTCCACCTATTGAGTTGATTTGCTCATCAAAAAGTATCAAGTGAATACATCATAATTGATATTGTTTTTAAGTGAAAATTGCTAACCATCTTGAAAGTAATATTATGATATAAGCATGAATGGTGTGGATAAATATATGACCCAATGTGTGTCAAAATTAAATTAAATAAAATGTACATATCTTTGGTAACTAAAAATTGGAATGATGTTAAAATTAATATTCAGTTGGTCAATGATATTGAAGTAAAAATAAATTTATGTCAAAAGCTTACCATTTTTTTATCTGTGACATAATTTTACAAAATTTAAGACTACTAAAGGCTATGTTCTTAATTTTTACTTTTTTATTTTATAAATTATTGGGCTAGAATTTTGAGTGTGCCTTGTAAAATATTTTTTGGAGGGGCCAAGTACAATAATAATTTATTTTTCTATGAATATCTATATATAATAGTAAAATGAATTCCAAATCTTGCCCCCCCTGCTTATTGTTACTACTTGAACTTGACAACATACCGGGGAAAAAAAAGTTATGTTATGACACCACGGTCCAGTTTAAATTGATTTTTCAAACATTGTTTTTGACTTTTAAAAGAGAAAAATTATTTTGAACGAGATCTGACAAATTTTTCAGAAAAGTTTCTAGACTTTAGAATAGCGCTTTAAAGAAGTCGGATTATCAGTTTCTTAAAATAACTTTTGTTTCACTGTTTTTTCCAAGTAAAACCGGAAATAGAAATTATGTCAAACAGGGCCTCACATTAAGAACAAACCAATGATGTTCTGAAAGCACATGATTCGTGACAAAAATCCAGAACTATTAGTGCATGTTTGGCAACATGGAGTGGAGCCAAAATTTGGAACCATCATTTTTTATGGTTCATGGTTTTGGTTTTGGTACCAACAGTGTAGCAAATTCATTTTTGATATTAATAAATTTTGAAAAATTAAATATTCTGAAAAATTAAATATTTATGAAAAATTAAATATTTCGAAAAATTAAATATATTAATATATTATAATATTAATATATTAAAAAATATTAATATTAATATATTTTAATATTATAATATTAATATATTTTAATATATTAATATTAATATTTATTAATAAATAAAATGTGAAACCCATATATTAATATATTTTAATATATATTAATAAATAAAATGTGAAACCCATATATTAATAAATAAAATTAATATATATTAATATTTATTAATAAATAAAATGTGAAACTCATATATTAATATATTTTAATATATTAATATTAATATTTATTAATATATTAATATTCAGAATTTCAACTCATATCAACTTTACCAAACATGGTTTGATTTTTCAGCATCATTTTTTCTCACACCAAAACCATCTGCACCAAATATGGTTTGGAACCAAAATAAAATCACACCAACTCCAACCAACCCAACTCCAACCAAACCAAAACCAAAAACCAACTCCACACCTTATACCAAACAAGCTCTTAGTCTATTTCCTGGGGAAAAACAAAACCTAGTATTAGCCGTTAGAAAGACTTTGGATCAATTAATTAATCTCAGGCCAAAGACTATGGATACAAGTCTTCAGATATATATATAAGCAATTGGTATTGATGTGTACGTCTTCGCTCGCAATGCGTGTTCATTAAAATATATATAATTTGTTTTTGTTAAATACTTTATACATGTACACATATAGATATGTGTGAGCTGGTCTGATTTCGGTAAAAAAAGAATGGTATAAAATAATAAATTAGCCCGTAAATTAAAAAAAATTATTCTTCCATCTCATGCAGATTTCACTGAGGAGAACAGCAATTAGGATATTCATGCCCTTTTTTGTAATTATTTCCTTTTATAAAAATTATTTATTTACCGACAAAAAAAGGATATATATATATATATTTAGATTGAAGAAACAATGAATACGAGTGACGTAACGTACGTAGTTCAGTCATCAGTGTGACCATAGATTGACAATCACTAGTGAGCAGTTTAATATTTTTATATCGATGTCTATTATATTTTGATAATCTTATCAAGTCTTATAGCTTGTTGCTGGTTTTTAATTTTCAACTTTACTTTTTGCATAAAAATTAAAAAAATAACAAGAATTTTTTTTAAAAAATTCCAACGTTACTTCTTCCTTTCTCTCTCTTCCGTTTACATTGTACTTTTCCAGATTCATATTCATTTTTTTTTAAAAGATTCATATTCATATTGTTTAACCTAATTAGTATATTCAGGATTGATGGGGGAATCGGTCAGAATAAAAATCTTTGTATTTGGACTAAGTATACCTATATGTATTCTTCTGGTTAAATTAGTTCAAATTGTATCATTTCTTTTATTTATATTAAAATATATTTGACCGTTAATAATAGAGTATATACTTTTGGGAAAATTATACAAACTACCTCTGAACTATGACCTAATTGCACGCGGTACCCCATACGTTTCAATAATATCATAAACTACTCTTAAAACCACCTCCGTTGTAACACTTAGCCCCTTCTGTTCAAAGTCAACGCTGGATACTTTGTGTATTGGTCAATAAAGGCTGTTTTATAGTAAAATTCCATTTTTGCCCTCATATCATTGCATGTTCCAATTTTGCATACAAAATTACTTAAATACCCTAAGTTTTTTTAATGTATATATAATGTTCCAAAATATGAATTTTTTTTTCGAAAAATAAATTTTTGCGAAAAAGTATATTTTATGTTCCAGAATATGAATTTTTTCCGAAAAATATATATTATGTTCCAAAATATGATTTTTTTTTGATAAAAGTACTTATTATGTTCCAAAATATAAAAAAAAAAATTTGAAAAATAATTTTTTTTACGAAAAAGTATATATTATGTTCCAAAATATGATTTTTTTGCAAAAAAGTACTTATTATGTTCCAAAATATGAATTTTTTCCCGAAAAATACTTTTTTTTGCGAAAAATATATATTATATTCCAAAATATAAATTTTTTTCCGAAAAATACTTTTTTTGCGAAAAATATATATTATGTTCCAAAATATGATCTTTTTAGAAAAATATTTTTTTTGCGAAAAATATATACTATATTCCAAAATATGATTTTTTTCAGAAAATATATATTATTTTTTCCGAAATAATTCATATTTTGGAAAATAATATTCTCCCTTCGAAAAATATATATATATTTTTGAATTTATAATTTTTGGGGCAAAGTGGACACCGTGGGGGTTAGTTGATAAAACTGGATAGTATAGGGAGTTTCTTGAAATTAACCCTAAAATATAATATAAAATAAGGGCTTTTAAGTAAATTCACGCACAAATCTGACTGGGGTTGTTCTAAGGGATAGTAACTAATATTATTCAAACGTTAGAAGTACTCTTTACAATTAGATCATAGTTCAGGAATAGTTTGTATAATTTTCCCTATACTTTTTGAGGGACATTGGATATTCCACCTATTTAAGTCCCCGTCAGTTTCAATTTCCTTGGAACTAGTTCTGCTTGAAAATAATCACTAATTATAGCAATGTTTTGTTGGGAAAAGGAAAAAAATCGTCTCATTTTCCCCTTTCACTAGCTTAAAGTGACACTTCACCTCAATACATTTACCAAATATATATGGGCTTATATACGCATATAAACTCTCCATATATATATATATATATATATCATTTGAAATCCTTCAAGCCGAAATCTACCCCAAATTCAAATGCTCTTTGGAAATTTTGAATCTCCTTCCCAAAAATTCGAATCTTCTTCCCAAAATTTCAAAAATCCCTCCAAAATTTTGCTCGAACACTTGAAAATCAAAAATATAAATAGCCATGATTTTGACTAACCAAACCGAGCACTGTTTGAATTTTTCAGACAAAGATTGAGGGAGCTCACCACTCGGTTCGTTTCAAAGAGAGAGAGGTAAACCAAAAAGCTCTTCACCTTTCAAGAAAAAACTTTTCCGTCCAAAATATTTGTTCATCATTGATTCGTTTGAGTGGTGTCTATGATTAGATCTTAAATTTTGTGGTTTTGTCAATTTTTTTCTTTTCTTTTTTGCTTTGTAGAGGTCTTACAGTAATCGTATTGGATGTTTTGGGTTGGAATCAATTAGGTATTTTTGTGTATTTTGGCTAACGATTTGGGGATGATATAGGTTTAGATGGTGTGTCATAGCATCAAAACGGATCTTGAAGGAGCTCAAGGATTTGCAGAAGGATCTTCCTACATCCTGCACTGCCGATATGCTTGTTGTTTATTCTTCTCTTAATCGTTATTATTATTTTGTGTTCATGTATGTGTTTGTGTATATATATGCATGCGTGTGTGGGATATGTCATGAACATATACAATATTGAAATATATATTGATATTGGTTGGTGTTGGAGTACGAGAGCTAAGAAAGATTTATGTTGTGATTTTTGTTTTGTTATGTCATTGATTTGTAGATGAGGGGTTAAGAAGATTTCAATGAGATTATTTACATATTATATTCATAACTTGCAAATATGCAGTTTATATAATATGGAATTATATTGACCCTGATAGGGATTTATTGTTTTTGATAAATCTCAATTACGATGTTATTCCATAGAGATGAAAAATTTTAGATTGATTTTTAAATATTGAAGTTGAGTGTTGTATATCTAATTTTTTTTCTTTTTCTTTTGAGGGTAAATTATATTATGATTTGACGTGAAGTTTACAGATATATGTGGGTGTATATATATATATATATATATATATGTGTGTTTTATTACTTCAATTTTGTGCCTTATAATAGTTGGGTTTTGCTAATTAAATAATAGATATGAAGATTTATTTCATGAGTTCGTAATTCATATTTGAAAATCATTTTTTTAAATGTGGGGATTTGATCACTTCACTTCATAATTTCAAAATGGTTATGAACTTATAATCTTTAGGATCTGAATGACAATACAAGATTCTTGTAATTGACTTGAAATTGTTGTTTAAAGGTGTTTAGTTGAGTTGAGAGTATGTTTTAGAATTCCATAATGTCAATTTGCATTTGCTCCAGCATGTTACAACCTTTTTTGTCGATTAAAACTTTAGATATTCTTAACAACGGTATAAAATAAGGTAAGCTTGACTGAATGAATTATTAGCTGCAGTTATATATAAAATAATGCTTGTAATTTTGGACCAATCTAGTTAGTCTCACTAAACTTTGAAATCAAAATAGTTAATGAAAGAATTTATTACTGAAATTGTTGATTGGAAGTTATTTGAGAATATTTGTATGGACAAAGCCTAGACAACTTTTTGTGTATCAGTAAATAATTTCAAGTTATCATTCTAGTTTAAGACCTTTACTTAATTTCTTTATTTTTTCTTACTTTTGCAATTCCTATGCTGGGAAGGAATGAAATTGTGAAAAATGTCTCCATTTTTAAATTTGGATTTACTAGCACAAATTTGTAATTTTACCCCAAATTCGAATGGAAAAGATAGCAATAAGAAGCCAAAGCACTCATGCTAAAATCATTGGAACTGTAGTATTAATCTGCGGTGCATGTGTAGTGACTCTTTATAAAGGGCTAGAAATTATAATGACGACGACTATGCCACAACCTATATCACTTGGTCATATTCTGAAGTTATTACAATCAGATTGGGCTATTGGTGGTGTTCTCCTTGTAATTGATTATTTTCTAGACTCTCTTTGGTACATTATTTAGGTCTATCAAAAGTCTCTTTCGCTATAATTGTTTTTATGGGCGAGATTTTAAAGTCACACAAATCCATATGTTGATTATGTGTTGGCATATTGCAGGCTCAAATAGTCAAGAAGTACACAATAGAGTTTGTTTTGGTCTTTCTTTATAACTTGTGTATGACCATCTTCTCGACACCAGTATGTTTATTAGTTGAACCAAACATAAGCGCTCGGTGAGGCTCTCTATCTTGGAAGGTATCAATCAGCTGATTAATAATACTCTTTTTTTGGTCATTAGCGGATATTGAAGAACTATCAATAACTATTTGATTTAGCTCATTTACTTGTTCGTTTCCTATTAATTGATTTGTTTACCTTGACTTATCGATTTTGCAGTCTCATTAGAGCAATTATAATATTTGTTAGCTTTTATGTTGTAATATGGGGGAAAACAAATGAAGATATGAGTGAGGATTTGCTAGAAGAGTATGAAAATGAAAAGAAGCAAAACAAATCTACACAACCTTAGCAGGTAATTGGTAAAAGCGCATTGTCTTAGCCTGCATCCTAAAAGCACGAGAGAATGGCACATTATTTTTGTGGCTAATGTTGAATGCATTTGTTGTAGCATATCTTCACGATGTTCATTGTAGGAAAAGATGGTACAATATGTTAGAAGCTATTAGGCTGAAATTTTATTGTTGCAATCTGGATCTCAACATTTGCTGATAGTGAAATCTTGCTTTTATAGAGAGAATAGAGCTAGTCTGCTCCTCAAAAGATGTTCATGAACATCTTCGTAAATGATATGTCAATGTAATTGATTATGTTTTTTTTCTGGTGCGAGAGGGTATATGGTGTCAATGTATTACATTTTGTATCTTTAATACATGAATGTGTGCCCAAGTATAAATGTCTAGACAATAAAACAACTACCATAGTAATATCTATAACTCTAAAATCAATAATACATATCAGCTACCGTAGTAATATCTATCAGGCCTACTCAACTATTACAGTAATAGGCTTTTCATGTATTACATTTTGTTTTTTTAATACATGAATGTGTGCCTAAGTGTAAATGTTTAAACAATAAAACAACTACCAACGTAATATCTATGACTTTAAAATCAATCAAATCAAGTGTAAATGTCTAAACAATAAAACAACTAAGATATGTAAAAATGAAGATACATAATATATGGGCAATCCTATATGTAATACATATCAGTCATACTCAACTGTTACAGTAATAAGTTTTTCATGTATTACATTTTGTATCTTTAATACATGAATGTGTGCCCAAGTGTAAATGTCTAAACAATAAAACAACTACAATAGTAATATCTATGACTCTAAAATCAATCAAATCAAGTGTAAATGTCTAAACAATAAAACAACTAAGATATGTAAAAATGAGGATACATAATATATGGACAATCCTATATGTAATACATATCAGTCATACTCAACTGCTACAGTTATAGGCTTTTCATGTATTACATTTTGTATCTTTAATACATGAATGTGTGCCCAAGTGTAAATGTCTAAACAATAAAACAACTATCATAGTAATATCTATGACTCTAAAATCAATAATACATATCAGCTATCGTAGTAATATCTATCGGGCTTACTCAACTGTTACAGAAATAGGGTTTTCATGTATTACATTTTGTATCTTTAATACATGAATGTGTGCTCAAGTGTTAATGTCTAAACAATAAAACAACTACCATAGTAATATCTATGATTCTAAAATCAATCAAATCAAGTATAAATGTCTAAACAATAAAATAACTAAGATATGTAAAAATGAAGATACATAATATATGGGCAATCCTATCTGTAATACATATCAGCTACCATAGTAATATTTATCAGTCATACTCAACTGCTACAGTAATAGGCTTTTCACGTATTACATTTTGTTCTTTAATACATGAATGTGTGCCCAAGTGTAAATGTCTAAACAATAAAACAACTACCAAAGTAATATCTATGACTCTAAAATTTGTAAAAGTAGAGTATAATTATAATTATGTCACAATTAAAAAATAAATTTAAAATACAAAAATATGGGCTAAAACTCTTCACAATAAAGTATAATTATAATTAGGTCACAATTAAAAAATAATTTAAAATTACAAAAATAGGGCTGAAACTATTCACACTTTTAATATTAGTATAGATTAGTTTATAACTAACTAAACTTAAATTTAAATGTAACGTACAAATATAGATTTGGTTTGTTATTATGTTGGGGATAAATAGAAAATCAATGATGTCAAGGAAAAACACAAAATTATGTAAGTTGCATGGTATAAAAAAATATACAAAACATTGTTGGTAAACCGTGCTGATAAATATACACGAATAAAGTTGGAAAAAATAAAATTGGGAAAAACATAAGGTTCAAAAATAAAATTGAAAAAAATAAACATGAATAAATGATAACAACCTACCTTATCGCCCATTAATTTTTGAAATGATAAAAACCTAAATTTCATCTATGTTTTATTTTTTTCTTCTATACCATATATTTTTCGTTAGTGTAATTAAATACATCATACGGTAGTAATTGAATCATTTTATACCAAGTGGTCTTATACATAGCTATTATTGGTGAATGGTATTAATATTATTATATTAAAGGGTAGATAAAGGATTATATAGTAATTAAACTTGTTTTAAACCTAAAATATTAAAAATGACTATATAAATAATTTTGGATAATTATTTAAGTATTATAAACTTGTTACTATGAGAAAGTTTGAAAGGAAATGGAAAGAGTTTGAAATGAAAGATTACTGTGGATTCAGAGAAGGAATATGAAAGGCGGGAGTTTCGGCTAATGGGAAATCAAAAGTCCTATATGCATTATATCATGTATATATGTCTAATATAAAATATTATATATATATATATATATATAATAAGAAAGAATGAAGGAATAGTGTTTGCTGTAATTTTTCTATCTCAAAAATCACATGGGACCCACCTCGTCAATCCCAAAACATCAATAAGCCATCGTGGAGCAGCCCACACCCTTGGATGATAAATGACACTTAAGCCAGTGAGAGGTAGAATGGAAAAGATTTGGGTTCGAAAATAGTTATCCGATGTGTATAACCAACACTTCAAAAATAGCTATCATGTAGTTTTTTTGAAGCTATTGCCTTCTTTCTATTTTCTTGCTCTCAACTTAGCCAATAAAAATATTGAAATTATAGATCAATCGTAAATAATAAAAACAGTGATGAATAAAAAAGACACATGATTTATACGTGGTTCAGTCAATGTGACATACCTTCACGAAAGCAGTCTCTATATTTCATTATATCAACGAATTAAGATTACAATAATGTATATATATATATATATGTATACATCTAATTCATAGTATATGTAAAATATCAAAATTACCCTTTACCTAACAAATTAGTCGATCCCAACAAACTAGGGTCTAGCCCGTGGTTCCGCTCTGCCACAGGTCTGACCGGCCCGCCTCTTGGACCTAGGGCTTCCTGTAACTTCTTTATTGAATCATGAGTCATAACCGAACAAAAAATGTGAAGACTCCAAAATAATATGCTATATTTTTTTAACATAGTTAATACAGTCTTTGGGCCAATTAAAAATGACTTACATGGGCCTGAACCAAAATCGGGTCCAAAACAAAACATGTCTCAGGGACCAACGGGCTCCAAATAAGTAAACCAGCTGGTTGCAATTGTTAGATACAAAAAAATTATGCTTTTTAAGTCAAATTCAGCTTTCCTATTTTTGCTAGATGCCGAAGTAATTGAATTTATTTAAGGAGTTAATAAATCCTTCTCGTAATCCTTGTCTTATCTATTACTTTCCTTTATTTACTTTCATTTGAATCTTAATATAATAGATCATATAATTAAACTATAGAGAAAAGAGCAAGTTGCCTCTATTCACTCCTTAAATGTTAGACAAAAATAATTTATAAGAGAGAATTCATATTCATTCTGCGTTGTGTTACTCACAAAAAGTAATTGACAAACGCCTCCTCCGCCCTAACCTTCACAGCTCTCAACAGCAAGTCCCTCCGAGCAGCCGCCGAACCCACCTTCGACCTCACAAACGCCATGAATTCGTCCGGTATAGCCATCCCTATATCGAGCTCGCTCATGTACATCACACCTCTATCGCTCCTCATGAGGACGTAGTCGTGGCTCATCGCCAGCATCACTCCGGCGCCCGTCACGCCACCACCACCGGCTTGAAGAGTTCCACCAGTTGGGGCAGCCTGTTTCGGGTGGCGGAGGGGGAGCCAGTGGCTTGGGTCCACTTGAGGTCGAAGCCGTTGGAGAAGAACTTGCCTTGGGGCTGTGGTGATTAGCACTGAGCCCCGAGTGGACTGTGACTTGGCATCGGAGAGAGCTGAGCGTAAAGAAGCTATGAGTTTGTGGTTCATCCAATGCTCATCGTCTCCGGTTAGGGTTATAATGAAGATGTTCCCGCGCTTCTCTAGCGTGCAACTTTGTAGAAGTTATTGAGTAGTATATATATATGGGTAAATTGCTTAAAATCCCCTCAAGTTTACTTTTTTTTTCTATTATACCCTCTCAACTATGAAATGAGCTTATAACCTCTTAAAGTTTCATAAAATGTAGCACCATGGGCTTGCTCTCAAATTTTTTTACTCTTTTAACCTCCAAACTTTTTGTATTTCCACCTTACCTTTAATCATATTCTTACTATTATATTTCTTAATTCTTTAAATTAAAAAAATATTATTTATTTTAGTTAGAATATTAATTATGTCATTTACCTTTAATGTATTAGACTAAATATACTCTCAAATGTTAATTTTATTTTTTGTAAGTTTTAATTATTTTATTTGTAAATTAATTAACTTGTCATTAAATTTTAGTTTGATTTAAATCATAAAACTCAATCCAAATTAATATATTCATAATTAAATCACAATTTATGAATATATTTTTATGAAAAGAAAGTTTCATTTGGCAAAAAAAAAATTAATTAGGATAATGAGTTTTATGATTTAAATCAAATTAAGTTTTATTGGAAAATGATATATATTTTGGAATATATATATATAATTCGTCAAAAATATATATTTTTTGAATTGTTTTAAAAAAATATGAATTTTTTCCAAAAAATAAATTTTTTGGGAAAAATATATATTGTGTTCCAAAATATGATTTTTTCCGAAAAATAATTTTTTTGAGAAAAATATATATTATTTTCCAAAATATGATTTTTTTTTCGAAAATAATATAATTTTTTTCAGAAATATATATTTTTAATATTTTAGAAAATAATGTATATTTTTCATAAAAAATTCATATTTTTTAAAACAATTCAAAAAATATATACTTTTGACGAATCATATATATATATATATATACTCCGAAATATATATCATTTTCCAATATATATATATTCCAAAATATACATATTTTTTGAAGGTTTGATTTCACTAAACCCTCCTATACTATTGATGGTAGTTTAGGTATTATGACTCAAAATCATATTTTGGAACATAATATATATTTTCTCAAAAATATTATTTTTCGGAAAAAATTCATATTTTTGAAAATAATATATATTTTTCTCAATAAAAATATTATGTTTTCCAAAAAAAATATTTTTCGGAAAATATATATTTTTGACGAATTATATATATATTCCGAAATATATATCATTTTCCAATATATATATAAATATATTCTGAAATATATATTTTGTTCAAAATATATATATTGTTTTCATAAATTGTGATTTATTTATGAATATATTAATTAGGATTGAGTTTTATGATTTAAATCAAACTAAAATTTAATACCAAGTTAATTGATTTACAAATAAAATAATTAGAACTTATAAAAAAAATATTTGAGAGTATATTTAGTCTAATATATTAAAGGTAAATGGCATAATTAATATTCTAATTAAAAGAAACAATATTTTTGTAATTTAAAGAATTAAGAAATATAATAGTAAGGATAAGATTAAAGGTAAGGTGAAAATACAAAAAGTTTGGAGGGTAAAAGGGCAAAACAATTTGAGAGAAAGCCCATGGTGCGAGAAAATGAAAGTTGAGGGGGGTATAATTATTTGAGGGGGTATAGTAGAGAAAGAGAGTAAACTTGAGGGGGGTTTTAAGCAATTTACCCTATATATATATATAGATATAGATATATAGACATGAACAATATTTGGGTTGTCTAGGCGAGGATGGAGAGAATAAAAGCAGCTGACGTGGTTTAATATAATATTGACATCTCATTCATTTAAAAAAAAAATAGAGTTTGAATATAAAATTCATAAAAAAATAATTCAACTTATTTCTTTTTAAAAAATTAGTAACATATTCAAATTAACATTATATAAAATCACATCAGTGAATCCATTCTTTTTAAAAGAACCCAAATATTATTATTATATATATATATACACACATTATTTACGAGCTTTTCTACCATCTTCGGCTTGCTTTAAATGATATCCTATTCAACAGTAGCAAAGAGGTATGTGTCATTGGCCCAAATCTCCGTGGATATGGTGCGTGTGAGTGGAAGTCTTTAGCGATATCGAAAGTATGTTTGGTAACAGTGTTTTTGTGTCTGTTTATGTGTTTTGTGTTTATAAATTTGTTTGGTTAGTGTTTTTGGGATATGTGTTAAAAAATACTTTTTCACTTAGGTAAATTTTAGGCATATTCCAATAAACATGAATTTGGTGTTTATTGGGGTGTTTCTCACTTACACTTTCTTCACTTTATAATATATTTTATTATTTAAATTATTAAATTATTATTTATTAATTTATATATTAATTTATAAATATATTCTATTTATTTATTTATTATTATTTCATTATTTAATTCATTTTATTTATAAATTATTTATTCATTTTTAATTATTTAAAAATATATTTTATTAATTTAATATTAATTTTTTATTATTATACTCATTTATTATTATTATTATGAAGTATTTATTTGTTATTATATTTACTTATTATTTATTATTATATTTACTTATTATTATTTTATTATTTGTATTATACGTTTAAATATGTTTTATGTAATTTATTATTTATTATTTAGTCCATTTTTTCTTATTATATTTATTTATTATTATTGTATTCATTTATTATTATTATATTACATTATATTTATTATTTATACTATTAAATTATTATTTATTAATTTATATATTAATTTATAAATATATTTTATTTATTTATTTATTATTATTTAATTCATTTTATTTATAAATTATTTATTCATTTTTAATTATTTAAAAATATATTTTATTAATTTAATATTAATTTATTATTATTATACTCATTTTTATTATTATTATGAATTATTTATTTGTTATTATATTTACTTATTATTTTTTATTTTTTATTATTATTTATTTCATTTTGTTTATTATTTATTATTTTTATTATATTTTAAAATGTGTTTTATGTAATTTATTATTTATTTTATTAATTTATTATTATTATTTATTACTTAGTCCATTTTTATTATTATTTTATTTATTATTTATATTATTAATTTTTAATTATTGATTTTTAATTTTTCAATTTTAACCCAAAAAATATCCCTACCAAACATACTTATGTTTTTGGATGAATAAACAAAAAAACAAAAAACGTATTTTTTGTTTATTTCAACAAAAACAGAAATACAAACACAAACACAACTCTATCAAACAGGTCTGGTTCTCATTTAAAATTATTACAATACTATAATACGTTATACTTGTTAGTGTATAATAGAATTGTCACCTTTAGTCACTCTCTCACTAACTATTTCATTCAGTAAGAATATGTTATGCTCACTAGTATGATGTATCGAATTTTGATTCGAATCCGATCTGATTAATCAAATATGGATTAAAAATAAAATTTGAATCCGATAATTCGATTTCTTAACAAATTGAATTTGAATTTATATCAATCCGATCCGATAATAATCCGATCCAATATATAATATATTTATATATATAAAATTTTTTTTGATATTTTTATGTGTATATATTTAATATTGTACATGTATATAAATGTTAGTTGTTAATTATTTTATTATTTATTAATAATGATTGATCATAAATACAATTATTAAAAGTGTGAATAATTTTGATGTTTTAGTGTTTATTATTTTTATATTTTTTTAATTAGATAATCGGATCAGATATCCTATAATAAAGAAATTCAAATATGAATTAATTAAGTAAAAATTCATCGAATTATCGAATTCGGATCGCGGATCGGGAATTTTTGTCATTCTTATTAATAGACATATTAATAATCCAATTATGATCCAAATTCGATATTAACTGGATATGGATTGAAAATAAAATCCAATAATCCGATTAAGATTCGAATTCAATAATCTTATTTTTTAACAAATTGAATATTTATTTAACTGATCCGATTCGAATCCGATACATTGATAAACCTCCTCACGAGTGTGTTAATTAAGTGGGCTATATATACTTGGGATTAAATTAGACATGCCCAACTCATGGTACTTCAGAATATTCTCTTTGGATATCGGCATTTTTAAAAAAAATAAAGAAATAGTATAAAAAATTGTTATTATAAGATATTTTATCTAACCTTAAATTAAGTTAATGATTTGACAAAGTCTATGCAGTGTAATATAATGATTAATGAGATCTTTCAAAAGTACACGGTCTTTGTTTGATCTAGAAGATGTAAATTATATATTGGATATTATATATGCATGTGTGTGTCTTAAATAATAGATAGTTTTTTTGGCCATGAAATTAACGTTCGAGTAAATAGGGGTGCATAAAAAAATTATAGAATTGGTCTAAACCGAACCGAATTGATGTTTTGGTTTCGGTTTTGAATTGGTTTGGTTTGATTGTGGTTTTTAAAAAACAGA
The DNA here is from genome assembly GCA_963922005.1 of Cornus suecica. Classification (NCBI taxonomy): domain Eukaryota; kingdom Viridiplantae; phylum Streptophyta; class Magnoliopsida; order Cornales; family Cornaceae; genus Cornus; species Cornus suecica. The sequence goes on along the minus strand of OY998246.1, from coordinate 6,129,605 downwards.
ACCGTTTTAATTTGGTTTGGTTCCTATTTCAGTCTGTCTGAAACCGAACCGAACCGATATAAATTAATAGGTTGTTTGATAGATGAGTTTGGTATCAAATTTATAATTTTGAGCTGAAAATGATAGCCCAACCTATGTTTGGTTGGCTTAGGTCTAGAACAATAGTGTCAAACCATATCGTACCAAATATTTTAATATCCACACCATCTCAATACATGATTTAAAATGGTGCTATTGTTGTACAATAACCCCAAAACCAAACCATTTTCCATATTTCAAACCATCTCATCTCCTGGCATGTTGTGTGTGTTTTGTGTGCATGAGTGTACCATACATATATATATATATATATATATATATTTATTTAATTAAATTAAAGAATTAAATAAAAGTTATCAAACAATAAAATATAATTAATAATAAATAAATAAATATTAAGTAATAAATATTTAAAAATAATAAATAAAGTAAAACCAAATAAATAATAAACAAAAATATTATGAATAAATAATTTAATAAAAATTGAGTAATAAATATTTAAAAATAATAAATTGGTAAAAAAACATTGAAATTTCAAATGAAAAAAAATTGAATAATTCTTGCAATATGACGAAATATTATTATCTAATATTAATATTTTTTATTAAAAAAAATTAATCCTTAATGCATTTTTATTTATATATTTTATTTTTTAAAACATATATATTTACAAAATGTTATTATAAATAAATAAAATATCAAACTATTCCAAGTTACCAAACATGATTTAGTTTTTCAACTTTACTTTTTTTCACACCAAAATCATCTACACCAAACATGGTTTCAGTTCAGAATAAAACCACATCAAACCCAACCAAAACCAAAAACCAACACAACACCGGTTGCCAAACAAGCACTAAATATACATATATATATGTATAATTCACTTATACAATTGCATTATATTTAATAAAATTATAAATTTATCAAAACTTATAACACGAAATAAATACAAATTAATGTATTAAATAAAATTATAAGTTTACCCTAATAGTTTTTTTACCATCTAAACAATTATTACAAGCATATACATAAAACCCCTATAACTTATAGCCCCTTTCATCACTCACATCTACTCTCACTGCTAGTCGCCATAACTCTTCTCGTTATTACCACCGACTTAATTCTAAGCTTTTTACAAAAGGTTAGTTTCCCCCCCCCCCCCCCCCCTCTATAGATCTCTAAATATGTGTTGATTCACACACAAACACGGACTCATAATTTTTCTATTTTAATTATTGGACATTCAATTATTCTATTGACTGAAACAATGTCTGAAATTAAAAAACAAATGCAATAAAAAAATTAGAAAAACCCCATAAACAATTTCTCCAAAACTAACTCTTTCTCTCTCTCATCCTCTTAGTGCGCGTGTGTGTATGTGTGACTTTTTGGGTGTGCGGGTGCGTATGTGTAGTTTTTGGTTTAAGAATCTTATTATTAGTTTTGAAATTGGCAGGATTGTTTTTCATAATTTATGTTGTTGTATGTTATATATTTTTTGAAAGGACATGCTTATGGAACCGTGATTCGAAACCGAACCAAACCGTTATTTTATGGTTTGGTTTGGTTTGGTTATTTAATTAATGGTTCCGGTTCTTGTATTCAATGAACTGTTGATAGTGATCTGGTTCCAAAATTTTCAAGAACCGTCTCAAATCGAACCGTGTGCAGCCCTATGAGTAAACCTCCAGTGGCCCAGACGGATTGTAGCCAGCAGGAATCGAACCTGGGACCTAATATTTCTTAAGGCACTAGGTATCTGCCTTTTTCCAATTGTGTCACCGTTCGGATTTAAAATAATAGATAATTAAATGCCTTTATTTAATTCATTCATTATTACTCGGGCTCGACTTATTTAATGCTCGCTTTGTAATTTTGTTTAGGACTAGTGAAATCCATTTGCAGATATAACCTCACCCCCCAAATGGAGAGGTGAGGGGTCCAAGCCTCCTAGGAGGCATTGTGGGTGTATGGTGTGTGAGTTTCTTACCATTAAAAAAAATTGTAAATATAGTCTTGTATATGCTCCTGAACATATACATTTACATACCTACTTGAGGCCACCTCGATTTTATTTCTATTATTTACCCTTAAATATAGAATAATAACGGTCCCCATTGAAAATAATAATAAAAAAAAAAAAAAATCCTAAAGCCCTTATTGAATTTGAGATAATAACAATTCCGCCTCCATCACCTAAATCTCTAGGTTCATGCATGATCTTATGTAAGTTATTTATCATTTAATTGAGCTACAATGATTTTTAATATGTGAATCAAAATAGATTTTTTTTTCACTGAACCAATCCGACGAACACAACATTAACCTAGCAAACGCAATTTAGTCCTCCGACAGAGTCATCCCCATGTCGAGCTCGCTCACGTATATCACACCTCTCTCTTACTCCTCATGAGGATGTAGTCATGGCTCATTGCCAGCTAGGGCTGCAAATGAACCGAGCCGTTCGTGAGCAGGTTTGGGTTCGGCTCGTTAAGAGCTCGGCTCGTGCTCATTCATTTAGTAAACGAACCGAACCTGAGCTCAATTTTTAGGCTCGTTTAGTAAATGAGCCGAACTTGAACATCACTAAGCTCGACTCGCCAAACTCGTGAACATGTTCCTCTAAGTTAAAGAGTAAAATTATATCATAATTGACAAAAGAAAATGTTTAAATTGAACAAATTATGAAGATTATTGTGAAAATATTATAGAAATTAGGCCGTCATAACATAAAATTCATTCATAAAAAATTATACTAGTGTAAATATGTTAAAACAGACATGCAACAACTCAATCCAGACAACTATTAGGAAGATTAATATATGTTGCACTGAAACGAGTCGTTCGTGAACAAGCTCGGGCTCGACTCGTTAAATCTGGCGTTCGGCTCGGGCTCGTTCATTAAGCAAATGAGCCGAACTTGAACATATTTTCTAGGCTCGTTTAGTAAATGAACCAAGCTTGAACATTCCAAAGCTCGGCTCAGCTCGGTTCGTTTGCAGCCTTATTGCCAGCACCATGCACAGACCTATTAAGGGATTAATTTTTTTAGTATTTACACTAATCACCTATGTATATTGATAAAATTATACTTATGCCCCACTGAAATTATAATTTTTATACATATACCATATAAAATTATAAATAATAATAAAAAAATTATGCCCTCACTCAGCAAACTTCCTAGGTCCGTCGTTGACCAGCCTCGCCGGAGGCATGACGGGTTACAACAGTGATGACGGGCATTGAGAGGGCGAACATGGCCTCTCACTAAACTCTTCAGCAATCTCATCACAACCGATCTTATCATAGTATGGTACCGATTTTTTTTTAATTTTTTTTTTTGAAAAGGTATGGTACCAAATATTTCCATCAAAAAATATTTGGAGAATAACTATCATTTGTAAGTAAAAATATCTCATTCTCCTATTATATGATCATACCACAACTAAAGTATTAAAATAGAGTACGATACTTTTTCTATCATGGTACCAATTGAGGATGAAATTAGAGTGAACTAGACACAAACCACGAAATAAACAAGAAAAGGTCATGGTTCTCAGGAAAGCATGTTTGCCTTTATGATTACAAATAGCAAGATAAGCTCAATGCACAAGGTGAATTTACATGTCACTAGCTAGTCATGGTTTACTTCATTTTTGTTATTGTTTTTTCTTTTGTATAATGTTGTTTATGATACATATGATTTGAATATGCATTTCTTGTACATCTAACCTTTCAAAAAAGAGGGAAAAAGTAAGCATTTGTTATTCTACTAGTTCAACACAACATAAAGGTCAGCAGAAAGGTATTACTTGCATGTTTTGAAAGGCAAAAAGTTTGTGTTTTCACATGGTGCAATTTTAATACTCCCTTTCTCTCAAATTAATTGACCAAATCAAATATTTTAATATTTTTTTGGTTATTTTATGTTTACAATTTTGTCATTTGATAATATAGTATTATAATTTAATTTTTAGTGGGATCCATTATTTTTTTAAGTTAATGAATATAAATAATTTGAAAAAATATAAGATAATATTATATTATGATTCAAAATTAAATAAAAAATTTGAGACAAGTAAATTTTAGAACGTGGACAGACAAAGGGAGTATTCAGACATGTAAGCTCCATGTAAAAACAGAAAGCACTTCTAATTTTTCAACAGCTAGTATGGTTTTTCCTCCAATCCCAGCGTGCCACGTAGCTCAGGATACAACCCCATCCGTATCTCCGCATACACCTCCCCATCCCACCTTCTCTCCCCCAACTCCTCCCCCAGGCGCACCGCAGCCTCCACCGCCCCCTCCCCACTACAATGCGCCGAGTGCACAATCCCCATCTCCACGCCCTCCTCCGCCTTAACCTTCACCGCCCTCAACAACAACCGCTGCGCCGCTGCGAAACCTAGCTTCGACCTCACCAACGCCATGAAATAGTCCGGTATAGTCAACCCTATATCGAGCTCGCTCATGTACATGACACCTCTATCACTCCTCATGAGGACGTAGTCGTGGCTCATTGCCAGCACCAGCCCCGCCGCAGAGGCGTGGCCGGTTACGGCGGCGATGGTGGGCATTGGGAGGGCCAACATGGCGGCAACCACCGGCTTGAAGAGGTGTAGCATTTGGAGGAGGCGGTCTCTGGTGGCGGAGGGGGAGGTGGCGGCTTGGGCCCACTTGAGGTCGAAGCCGTTGGAGAAGAACTTGCCTTGGGATGTGGTGATTAGGACCGACCCGCGTGTGGACTGTGACTTGGCATTGGAGAGAGCTGATTGGAGAGAGGCTATGAGTGTGGGGTTTAATCGGTGCTCGTCGTCGTCTCCGATTAGGGTTAGGATGAAGATGTTCCCGCGCTTCTCTAAGGTGCACATGGTGGTGAATGGATGAGAGTTTGGAAATGAATTATGAATGTATGTGTTGTTTTCAAATTGTATATATAGTAGTGTATCAAGTGATGGGATTAAATTAACCCCAATAGGGTAGTCCTATTGAAAAGGAATTGATACTTGATGCTTTAAGAAATATTAAATTTTACGTTATTCGTAAAAAAATGATGGGCCCAGGTTAACTTTTGTTGGTTGATTAATGCAAAAAACACGACTAATAATAATAACTTAGAAAGTATGGTTCCATTTTCACCTAATTAAACATTTGTTTGTTGGAATTTTGATTGCAGAAATAGTTCCAGTTCTAATAAAGTTTTGAAATTTTCGAATGATAAAAAGCATAAAATATGAATAAATAAATGAGTAATAACTAACCATAAGTAAAAGCTTTTCATTCAGGAATACAACCACCAACAACTGCCACAACCAAATTTATTAGGTTTCCATTTGTTCAAGAAAAGGGACTTCTGCTCGTTCATTCTGCAGCTTGGTAGCTTAGCTAGATTAGGTGTGTGCATGAACAAGAAACTTGGAGAATCTTTGCAATTATATTCAATTGAAGTTTAATACTAGATATTAATTTGTTAAACAATCTAATATTATAGTTAGCTAGCTATACCTATCATTTTTTTTTCCCGATAAATGATATGGACGGTACACACACAAAGTTACTTTTCATATTGATTGAGTAATGCTTGGATCATGTCTCCAATCATAATTAATTCCAACAAATTATTTATATTCATTAAAATTTATGAAACCTCATATTTTTAAAATATTAATTAACTCCACCTATTATCAGGCACGAATCTAAAGATTTAGGTGAGTGGTGGTGAAGTTATATTATTTCAAAGCTCCAAATAGGTCCGTCCCTGCCTATCAGTACATGCCCAAAAAAAAGAAAAAATAATTTGAAGCCATTAGTTATAAATACAAGAAGCACCATATGGTATTCTATCTCCTAAACTCAGACCTCCTGATCCCTTATTTTCATATCCAACTCACCTACTGTATCAACACAACTCACTTCTTGACAATAAGTATATATTAAGTATAAACCTAATTTTTCACCTATAGGTCACTGATAATACTGAAAAATATGAACAAGTTGGGGTCAAAGACTCAAAGTCAATTAAAGTTAAGGGGTAAAAATTAAAATGAGATTCATATCTTCCAATAATATTCATTTATGAAGTCGGAAGAAGTGGGCTTGAATTGTTTCACTGAAGCCCAACCCACTCTTAGGTAGTGTTTGTTGTTTAATTGACTAGCCCCCATCAGATCTAAAAAATCTTTGTTGTTTTGAACAATAATATTATGCCTACTGAAGGCACCAAAACAGAGGGAACGTCGAAATATGCCATAAACCGAGTACCTGGAGTCAGAAATTTTTTTATTGAAAATCAATCTTTTAAAAGAAATTTTATCACTGAGCACGAGCATAGCCATAAAAATTATCTGGAGGGGCCAATTTAAATTTTTATAAATTTATTGGTAAAATTTATATTTTTTATGTTTCCAAAGGTATTTTTTTAAAAAAATTGGAGGGGGCAATACAATTTTTTATAAATTTATTGGTAAAATTTATATTTTTTTAGGCTACCAAAGGAATTTTTTTAAAAAACTTGGAGGTGTCATATGCAATTTTTATAACAATATCTAAAATATATATAATTTTTTAGGCTAAAAAAAAATTTGAAAAATATTGGGGAGAGGCCATGGCCACCCTAGCCAAAGAGTGGCTCCGCCTCGTCGCCTTATAGTGAGAGAAAGATCTAAAGTTTTGTTTGTGTCAAAGAAATTAGGGTTCAATTAAACAAATGAGTTGTGGTTGTGCTTTAATTAAATTAAAAGTTATTGTGAGATAAGTTAAATGAGCTTTGAGATGTTGGTAACTTGGTTGTGGCCTTATGAGTTGTGTTTTAATTAAATTAAAATTTATTATAGGCTTAGTTAAATGAGTTTTGGGATGTTGGTTGTAGCCTTGTGAGTTGTGCTTTAATTAAATTAGAAGTTATTGTGGATTGTGTTAAATGGGCTTTGGGATATTGGTTGTGACCTTGTGGACTCTTAGGGTCTGTTTGGTAGAGTTGTGTTTGTGTTTGTGTTTGTGTTGAAATAAACAAAAAACACGTTTTTTGTTTTTTTTGTTTATTCATCCAAAAACAGAAGTATGTTTGGTAGGGATGTTTTTTGGTTTGAAATTGAAAAATTAAAAAACAATAATTAAAAATTAATAATATAAATAATAAATAAAATATAATATAATAATAATAAAAAATGAATACAATAATAATAAATAAATATAATAATAAAAAATGGACTAAATAATAAATAATAATAATAAATTAATAAAATAAATAAAAATTACATAAAACATATTTAAAAATATAATAAAAATAACAAATAAAAAACAAAATGAAATAAATAATAATAAATAAATATAATAATATATAATAAGTAAATATAATAACAAATAAATACTTCATAATAATAATAAAAAATGAGTATAATAATAATAAATTAATAAAATATATTTTTAAATAATTAAAATTGAATAATTAATTTATAAATAAAATGAATTAAATAATGAAATAATAATAAATAAATAAATAAAATATATTTATAAATTAATAAATACTAATTTAATAATATAAATAATAAATATAATATAATATAATAATAATAATAAATGAATACAATAATAATAAATAAATATAATAATAAAAAATGGACTAAATAATAAATAATAATAATAAATTAATAAAATAAATAATAAATTACATAACACATATTTAAACATATAATAAAAATAATAAATAAAAAAAATGAAATAAATAATAATAATAAATAAATATAATAAAAAATAATAAATAAATATAATAATAAATAATAAGTAAATATAATAACAAATAAATACTTCATAATAATAATAATAAATGAGTATAATAATAATAAATTAATGTTAAATTAATAAAATATATTTTTAAATAATTAAAAATGAATAAATAATTTATAAATAAAATGAATTAAATAATGAAATAATAATAAATAAATAAATAGAATATATTTATAAATTAATATATAAATTAATAATATAAATAATAAAATAATAAAATAATAAAATATATTATAAAGTGAAGAAAGTGTAAGTGATAAACACCCCAATAAACACCAAATTCATGTTTATTCTCATATGCCTAAAATTTGCCTAAAGTGAAAAAGTGTTTTTAAACACTAACCAAACAAGTTTATAAACACAAAACACATAAACAAACACAAAAACACTCCAACCAAACAGGCCCTTAGTTGTGGGTTAGATAGATCATAAGAATGAAATTAGAATTTCATTAAATAATTTATTAAATTAATTTATATATTATATATAATTTCAAGGTATTTTTATTTTTTAGCATAATAATTTTATCTAATATTTGAAATTGAGGGGCAATAAGCAAAAAAAATTTTAAAAAAATAATAGGGGTCAAATCTTATTTTTTTTGCTATAATCCCTTAAGATAATTTGTATTACTATTAAAAATAATAATATTTCAAAGGGTCAATCGACCCTATCCTCTTGTCGTGGCTCCGTGCTTGACGTCAATTTACTATTTGTATATCTTGTTGTTATATTATTATAAAGATATTTTATAATAATTCCAATTAATATATATGTAAGTGAGTGTTCACATCCCACAATCAAGCTTCAAGTCTTGAACAGGTTTTCTCCATGAAATTAAGAATGTGTATGAATGTGCAAAACTTATGCTTGTGAGTTCTGACCTATGGGAGAAAGATATACTACGTAGATATATATATTATTGGAAATAATAAACTTGATTGCTTGTTGTGGGTAGGGGTGCACAAAAGAACTGGGGAACCAGAACCGGCGGTTCGGTGATATGGCTTACAGTTCGGTTTCGGTTCCCATAATTTGAGAACCGATTTTTATGGTTCGGTTCTGGTTCTTGGGTTTCAAGAACCGAACTGAACCGGAACCGGAACCGAAAACCGAACAGGTATATTATATAATTTATATAATATATATATATACACAGTTGATTGAAGGGACAGTTGGGCCACACATTTGGGCCAAATCCACTACAGACTTCATGAGACTATTGGGCCCAGCCATATCCAAATTGTAATGACTAATGAGGATTGAGGAACTTACATTTCATTTTGATTTTTTTTTTCCTGAATGTGATATTAGGAACCGGAACCGAACCGAAATTTTTGGTTCAGTTTCGGTTCGATTCCTTATTGGAACGGTTTGGTTCCGGTTCCAAATTTTAAGGAACCGATATTTTCTGTTCGGTTCCGGTTCTTGTAGGAACCGGAACCGAACCGTGTGCACCCCTAGTTATGGGAGTTACAATAATTTTATTTAGTGTCTTAATGTTTGTGTTAGTGAGAGTGTTAGTTATAGACAATAAAGTTATGGTAATTGATAGAAATATTAGTGGGAGTTACCTTATTAAATATTATGTTAGTGAGTCTTTATTTGCATTTAAATATGATTGTTACATGTATCTTTTGAGATCTATATAAGGCTATGTAATTTACATATTTTAATGAAGTTGAATAAGAGAAATAAATTATTTTCTCTAATTCTTCTTCATATACTTCTCTTCCTAATCTCTAGGTCACTATTTTCAATAAAGTGGTATCAGAGTTAGGTTGTGAGTGAGAGAGAGAGAGGAGAGAGGAGAGAGGAAATGGCAAACAGTTCAATTCCATTTCACATGCCTAGGTTCACCAAATACAACTATGAAAATTGGTGTATCCGCATAAAGGCAATTTTGGGAGCACAAGATGTGTGGGATATGGTCGACAAAGATTACAATGAGCCTCAAGATGAGGCAACCTTGTCTCAAGCCCAGAAATATGCCCTCCAAGCCACAAGAAAGAAGGACCAAAAAACGGTCATGATCATCCACCAATGTCTGGATGATTCAATACTACAAAGAGTTGCTAATGCTAGTAATACAAAGCAATTATGGGAGATTCTTCAAAATTCTTTCCAAGGAGTGGAAAAAGTGAATAAGGTTCGCCTCCAAAGTTTAAGGGGTGAATTTGAAGCATTGCAAATGAAGGAATCTAAATCAGTTTCAGATTATTTTTCAAGGGTTCTAAGTATTGTGAACCAACTAAGAAGATATGATGAAGTCGTCATAACGGATACAAGGGTCGTTGAAAAGATCCTTAGGTCGTTGGATTCAAAATTCAACTTTATTGTTGTCGCAATTGAATAATCAAAGGATTTGGACTCCATGACTGTTGATGAACTTATGGGTTCGTTGCAAGCCCATGAAGAAAAAGTGATGAAGAAACAAAAGGCTTTTGAATAAGTGCTCCAAACAAAGCTTTCTTTGAAAGATAGAGATGAGAAGTATGGTGGAAACCAAATGGGCCGAGGACGTGGAAGTGCACGTGGCCAATGAAGAGGAAGAAGAAACAAAAGTGGTCATCACATAACCACTCACGAAGAAAAATACTACGACTCACAACAAGAAATAAGAGGTCGTGGAAAAGGAAGCAATTTGAGGCCATATGGAAGAATGTATGACAAGTCTTATATTCAATGTTACAATTGTCAAAAATATGGTCATTATGCTTCGGAATGTATAAATGCTACTAATAATGTAGAAGAATAGTCTAATTTTGTTGATGGAGAAGTGAATGCTACATTATTATTAGCATATAAAGGTGAATAATGTGAACAAAGTGAAGATGCAATTCTAGGGAAAAAGTTGAAAAATACTATGGATGAAGAAACAATGTTCATAGAGAAGAATGACACATGTCATTTGAGATTTCCTAAGAAAGAAGGAAATGGACCTCAAGTTCATGGAAAAGATCAAGTTGCTGATAATTTCACCAAGCCCTTCAAGATTGAAAGAATTTCAGAAGTTGACAAGTAAAATCAAGTTTAAAGGGGGGGGGGGGGGTGTTGGAAATAATAAACTTGGTTGATTGTTATGGGAGTTACAATAGTTTTATTTAGTGTCTTAATGTTTGTGTGTGTTAGTGGTAGATGGTAATTGATAGAAATATTAGTGGGAGTTACCTTATTAAATATTATGTTAGTGAGTCTTTATTTGCATTTAAATATGATAGTTACATGTATCTTTTGAGACCTATATAAGGCTATGTAATTTACATATTTTAATGAAATTGAATAAGAGGAATAGAGTATTTTCTTTAATTATTCTTCATATACTTCTCTTCATAATCTCTAGGTCACTATTTCTAACATATACACACACATGCAGGTAATATTTTGAATATAAAATAATTATACTTAACCACTAGATACATTGCATCTCATGGAGATTCCACTTTGGCCGGGAAAGAGTAATTAGGTTATCTCTCAATTTTGTTTTTTCAGTTCACACTGAATCTGTGATGTCCGGGATATATATTTTTTCTTTTTATTGTTATCTATTTAAATTGTGTCATTACAAATATTGTTATTAATATTAATTGGGTATAAATATATATATATATATGTATATATATATATAAATTATATTATAGGCATAAGTTAGATATTTACACACACACGTGCATAATTTTTCTATACTTTTCTCCTCCTCCTTCATCTTCTACCTCGCGATAACACACAGAGAGAGAAGAGGCGACCAGATAGAGAGAGAGGGGAGGTTGGCCGTCGGAGGAGGGAAATGAAGGTTGGTCGCCGGTAAGGGGGGAAGCTGTTGGTCGGAAGTTGCAGGTCGCCGAAGTGGCTCGCGACCCTAGGTGGAGGATGGTTGTGGTGTGGTGCGGCCGAGTGGAGCCGGAGCTTTTGACGTGTTTCAGCGGAAATCGTTGCTTCGTTTCGCATGTCTTTCGGAGAGTAGCTGGGTTTTGGTGGCGTGTACGTCATATCCAATTTTATGGACGATTCGTTGAACGACTTGACGTAGATCGCATTTTGAAAGGTGAGTTAACTTTTCGCCCTTTTGTTGATTTGGTCATCAAAACGTGTATTAGATTTTTATCATCTTTTAGTATGTTATTCTAGGTGTTGCGGTCGTCGTTTTGGTGTGTCGCGGAGTCGGATCGGACTAGTAGTACGAAAAAGCTATTTTGCAGGGTCGCGGTCTGGAAATCGGTATTGGTTTGTCGTCGTTTTAGTGCACGCTTCTAAAGGTAGGGAAACCTACTTAAAATTTGAGATTTTTGTACCTTGGGGCATGAAAATTATTATTGTGATAATTATGAATTTAAATGGTTAAAAAATAAAAAAAAATAAAAAAAAAATTTTAAAATGTGTTTAAATTAAAATAAATGAAAATGTCGTGATTATGTGTTTACTTGAAAGGTTGATTAGTACTAGTCGGTGTTATTTAGAATTGACGATGTATTACGTGCCTATGTGATTTTATCAAACATGTTATGTATGTATTAAATTAAATTGATTATAAATTCATGCATGTATGCTTATGATGTTAGCGATCGTATGACATTATTATTATTATGCCATATGCATCTCACGAGCATGTAGTCTGTGGGAGACAAGAAAACATGATTGCATTGAACACCGGACATCGGAGTACGGCCATCCTAGTGTAGGAATTCCGGGTTACGAAGATTCCGCTTGTCCATTGGACTCTGGGGTACAAACTTCTTAGATGAGTCACGTACGTGTATTGTCGTACAGGTTAACTGCAGGGTAGTAGTGTGAGTTACTCCTGGGTTTCAATTTCTGCGTTACATTAGGGATTTTGGGGTACGGACATCCCTCATGTTCCTAGGACTCCAGGTTACGGACATCCTAGATGAGTCACTTACGTGTGGTTGTCGTATAGGTTGACGACATGGTAGAGAGAGAGTTACGCTTGAGACTCGTGTGTGAGAGTGTGGATGTGCATGGACTTGCATTGCATCCTCACATCATTTTACGTTATCCGTTAGTTGAGACATTGATATTTTATATACATGTTCTACGATATTTCTTGTTGTTATAGTTGTACTGATGGGTATTTAGTGTGCCAAGATGTGAGGTCTCACTGGTATGAGGGCCGAGGTGAGATGGAGTTATTCCAGGAGGGATCGATTTTTCGAGAACTGCCAAATCGTCTCGCCAGTTGGGTGGAGATAGATGGTGTTTCCCTGCTGAGCACTTTGAGCTCATTCCCCTTTTGTTGTCATTTCAGGACATGGGTCCGGACATGGTCAGGTGTCGCTGCTGGGCTTACTGAGGCATCTTGAGCCGATTTTTTTAAATTTTTTTTTGTATTTTGATGTATAGGCCATGCTAGGGCCTTAGTTATCTTTTTTGCATATTTGGATTACTGTATTATTCTTTTGGCACCCTAGGATGTAGCGGTCTGTTTATCTGGCCGGATTGACTTGTATTTACTTACGGTCTATTGACTGATGTGTATTTTAGATTATGTTTATCTGTCCAATTTTTGTTGGTTTTGTCAGATGATGCTCCAGTGAACCCTGGACTATAGAGGGGTTACAAAATCAGTCTTTGCTGATCATTTCCAACTTTCAAAAAATTAATCAATTTCAAAATTTTCTAGCTAGTCAATATTTAGAATCCATAGTGGAATCATATGGAGAGGAAATCATTTAATTGGACCAAGTCCAACAGATTCTCTTACAAGATTCATTGTCAATATACATATGAATACAACTATATATCTGGATGGAAAATAAATTAATCTAAAATGAAAAACATAAATAAAATAAAATGCTAAATATATGCAAATTCTGTTCCACTTATTTTCATCAATTAATGTTGGTGGCCTTCAATTTTCTTCTAATCCTAGTTGATTATACAGTGAGAGATGGTTCAACAGTAAATATTTTGACTAAGCAACAAAACGACTAAGATTGAAATATATATTCTGGTGAAAATGACAATTATATATTCTGGTGAAAATTGACCTCCATAAAAAAATGGAGATCTAGTAATTGGATCTGTTGTACAAAAAGTCAGAAGCAGACAGTAGAGATAAGAAATCTTAGCCCTAGCGTGTGTCATGCACGATGCACCTCACCTCTTGTTGGTTCATCCAAGGGACCACGTTATCAGATCCAAGCCGTCCATCTTAAATTAAAAAGTTATTAAAATCACTAGAGAGGGCGAATCAAATTTTGACACGTAGTATAACGTCCGTTAAAAGCATCAGCTTTATTTGGTCAAAACGAGTGGTGATATAGTTAAAGAGAACATGGTTTTCCGTTATAAATATCGTCAAAGACGCATCTAAACTCATTTTTATTAATTAATGTCCGATGGTCACGTCATCATGCTTTTGGCTGTAAAGTGGTTGGCTTGGCTGGCTCTGCGATGGACATCTTTATTCGGCTTGGACTGAAATTACGCATTTGGATTTCTATTAGCACCTTTATAAACGCGTAAATGGATAATTCTTGTATCTTGCGCCATGGTAAAGAAGTCGTCCTCCATGTGTTTTAATGTAATTTGAACAATTAAAATCTTTTAATAAAGTAAGATGAACTTAAAATTCATAAAACCTGAAATTAGTGTCAATTTCTTTTGATAATAATTCAAATTATTTGGTTCCTACTTAGAGATGATGAAATTTGTCCGAACTAATGTGATTCATTGAAATTTGTTCTCCTCGCTGATGTGATTCAATTTGTAATGTAGAATATATAACAATGCTCTTAATTTATCTTTCAATAATAAAGAAGTAAAATAATAATAATAAAAAATATTAAACTTGAAAAAGATGGACAAAAATATAAATCAAAGTGGAGAATAATTTGGTCATGTAGAAAATAAGATAAATGTGGTGTAAGTGTGTGAATTTCCAAGCCCATAGAAGCCCATCAGGCATCAGGCTCATCGAACTAACAGCCCAACAAGGTTATCAGGCGTCAGGCCCATCGGACTAACAACCCAGCAAAGTTATCAGGCATCAGGCCCATTTCAGCTTATCATTCTTTATAAATAAAGATGATGATGTAATAATGATGTAATGACAATAAGATTGCCCTAATGGGTTCAAAGCCCATTAAGGGTATCTGTATAAAAGAGACAAAATCTAAATAAAAAGATTCATTCGTGTGTTGTGCAAATTTTGGCATCTACACATTGGCGCCGTCTGTGGGAAACGTCTCCTTCTTCCCATCTCTTAAAACTGAGCTTTATTGTTCAACCTCCGATTATTCTTCACCGCCTCCTGAAATCTCCACTCACTACTTCTTGGGCAAAGATGCCAGTTACTCGTTGGCAAGCAGACGTTCCAACCACTGCGGATAGTCGTTCGGGAGTTCCCCAATCTATGGAGCAAATCCTTCGACGCTTGATGGCAGCTGAGGAACGCAACCTGGCTCTGGAGAAACAAAATGCAGAGCTCATGGCGAGGTTGGCTCCACCACCAGTTGTTCCTTCGGTAGTAGCGCCCGACCCTCCAGCAGCGGTGCTTGACCATTCTCTGAACCAGCGAGGTAGCGAAGGACCGGAAGAGCACGCCGAATCTTCCCGGCGTTCAGGAAAGGCCCCCGCAACCGACGAATCCATTACCCCACAGAAGATTCAAGCAATGATGGACGAATTCCAGAGGAGAATCCTCGGGGATCTAAGAGCACAATCCATCGACGACCTGGCCGCCCAGGCGTCTACTGAGCTGGTACAATCACCCTTCGTCCCTGAGATAACCCGGGAACCTTTCCCAAGGAAGTTCGTCATGCCTCAATTCACCCCCTACGATGGTACCAAGGACCCCGAGGAGCATATTTACCAGGTCCATCAGAAGATGATCATGTACGCTGAGAACGAGTCATTGCTATGCAAAGTGTTTTCCACGAGTCTCGCCGATGCAGCTCTATTATGGTTCAGGAAGCAGCCACCTCGATCTATCGGTAGTTGGCAACAGTTGACCAGGCTCTTCATTGCCCAATACTATGGGAACAATAGACAGAAGAAAACCATATCCTGCCTCTTCACCATGATCCAGGACAAAGGAGAGTCGCTGAAGAGCTTTCTATCCCGTTTCAACATTGAGTCTTCTTCTGTCGGTAACTGTGACCAACACTCTGCTGTTGAGGCCGTCCGGATGACCCTTATTCCAGGGACGAAGTTCCATCAGTCCTTGGTGAAGCGCCTGCCATCGGGCATTGGGGAGTTAAACTCCAGAGCCCAAGGATACCTGAGGATCGAAGAAGAGGAAACCGTCAGGCGAAAGAGGACAGTCTTGGAGAGCATTGAATCCCAATCAAAGGACCAGGCGTCTGATTAAAAGCGTCTGACTCCATCAGGGTCGTCAGCCCCTTCGGGATCATCACCTCTCTCCTGAAGAGGTACTACCCGTAAAGGGCTAAGTTTTACTCATACTTTCATCTTTTTGTAAAAAAGCTACAACACCGATCCTGAAGGGATCGCCGATCCTGAAGGGATCAATATTTTTGTGAAAAATAAATCAAGTGTTGTTTTGTCTTTCACATGGCCTGAAGTGCCCGAAAGACATAACACTGATCCTGAAGGGATCACCGATCCTGAAGGGATCAATATTTTTGTAAAAAATAAATCAAGTGTTGTTTTGTCTTTCACATGGCCTGAAGTGCCCGAAAGACATAACACTGATCTTGAAGGGATCAATATTTTTGTAAAAAATTAATCAAGTGTTGCATTGTCTCTCGCATGGCCTGAAGTGCCCGAAGACACAACACAGATCCTGAAGAGATCAAAGTTCCAAAAATAAATTAAGTGTTGCGTTGTCTTTCGCATGGCCTGAAGTGCCCGAAGACACAACACAGATCCTGAAGAGATCAATGTTCCAAAAATAAATTAAGTGTTGCATTGTCTTTCGCATGGCCTGAAGTGCCCGAAGACACAACACAGATCCTGAAGAGATCAAAGTTCCAAAAATAAATTAAGTGTTGCATTGTCTTTCGCATGGCCTGAAGTGCCCGAAGACACAACACAGATCCTGAAGAGATCAATGTTCCAAAAATAAATTAAGTGTTGTTTTGTCTCTCGCATGGCCTGAAGTGCCTGAAGACACAACACAGATCCTGAAGAGATCAATGTTCCAAAAATAAATTAAGTGTTGCATTGTCTTTCGCATGGCCTGAAGTGCCCGAAGACACAACACAGATCCTGAAAAGATCAAAGTTTCAAAAATAAATTAAGTGTTGCATTGTCTTTCGCATGGCCTGAAGTGCCCGAAGACACAACACAGATCCTGAAGAGATCAAAGTTCCAAAAATAAATTAAGTGTTGCATTGTCTTTCGCATGGCCTGAAGTGCCCGAAGACACAACACAGATCCTGAAGAGATCAATGTTCCAAAAATAAATTAAGTGTTGCATTGTCTTTCGCATGGCCTGAAGCGCCCGAAAGACACAACACTAATCCTGAAGAGATCAAAGTTCCAAAAATAAACAAACTAAGTGTTGCGTTGTCTCTCGCATGGCCTGAAGCGCCCTAAAGACACAACACTGATCCTGAAGAGATCAAAGTTCCAAAAATAAACAAACTAAGTGTTGCGTTGTCTCTCGCATGGCCTGAAGCGCCCTAAAGACACAACACTGATCCTGAAGAGATCAAAGTTCCAAAAACAAACTAAGTGTTGCATTGTCTCTCGCATGGCCTGAAGCGCCCGAAAGACATAACACTGATCCTGAAGGGATCACCGATCCTGAAGGGATCAATATTTTTGTAAAAAATAAATCAAGTGTTGTTTTGTCTCTCGCATGGCCTGAAGTGCCCGAAAGACACAACACCGATCCTGAAGGGATCAATATTTTTGTAAAAAATAAATCACGTGTTGCTTTGTCTCTCGCATGGCCTGAAGTGCCCGAAAGACACAACATTAATCATGAAAAGAGCAAATTTTCACAAGAAAATAAACCCAACTATGGTGATGCCTCTCCTATGGCCTGAAGTGCCCGAAAGACACAGTACTTTTGAATAAAATAATCTAAGTATTGAAAAAAGTCAACTGGACATGAACCATGATTTTTCACTAAAAAATGGGCCCCGATGGCCAAGGCTTACAAAATGCTTTACAAATAAAGAATCCTAAGTACCATTATCAATGCCCCCTACATTTGAGCTCATAAGAACAATAGTCCCATCGGGAACAGAAGGATCAGAATCGGATTTGGGCCCCGGAAGAGGCTTGGTGTGGAATTCACTGAAACGAATGTCATCGGGACCTATAACTGGATCATCATACGGCGAAGCAATGCCCAAAGACTCATCCAGTTCCCCCACTGAGGCGAAGTCCCTCTCCTCAATAGGTTTCTGGATGTCCTTGAAGCATGAGCTCCAGCCAAACCCGATCCTGTACTAGGCGGTGTCGCAGAGGCGTTTATACATCTGATTGCCACCCCAATGGCACATCTCCACCATTGACCTCTCCACTGCCAGGAGATTCTCAGCTTCGGCTTTCTCCTCCAGAAGCTTCGCTTGAGGGCCCGTTGCTCGCTTGGCCTTCCTTTTAAGGACATGCGTCGGGATCCTCAGCATGATATTATGTCATTCTGTTGATAATGCCTGCAAATTAGAACCCGTCAGGTGATTACTACACATCCTCAGGGGTTGTCCCCAAACTTTAGATTTAAGGAGATCAAACCGGGATATAATGTAAGTTGGAGTTTTAAAGCGGTCGGGTGCTCCCAGAAACTCAAGCCCCCATCGCGCGAATCAAGGGCACCTAAGCCATGAATTCAAAATATTAATGATGGCATAACCGTCCTATTTAATGAACCTATCACGTCACCCCAACAGGGTGATGTATATATATATATTTCCTTCCTCCCACACTTTGTCTTCTCGGTAATGGGCTTGCCTGACTGAAAGCCCACAACCAATAAAAGGGCATGTGTAAGTGTGTGAATTTCCAAGCCCATAGAAGCCCATCAGGCATCAGGCTCATCGAACTAACAGCCCAACAAGGTTATCAGGCGTCAGGCCCATCGGACTAACAACCCAGCAAAGTTATCAGGCATCAGGCCCATTTCAGCTTATCATTCTTTATAAATAAAGATGATGATGTAATAATGATGTAATGACAATAAGATTGCCCTAATGGGCTCAAAGCCCATTAAAGGTATCTGTATAAAAGAGACAAAATCTAAATAAAAAGATTCATTCGTGTGTTGTGCAAATTTTGACATCTACATGTGGCATCCTCAACAATAGGTTTGGAAGCTGAGGATATGAGGGGATTTCAAATTAAAGTGTTGGATTTATCTTATTTTGATGAAAAAATATTTGAAAACAAATGGCAACACAAAATTTACTTATTTAACAAAGTGGTAGAAAATTGGTCTGATTTGATGGTAGTTGGAATAAAAAAATTTACAACTTTACTAACACTAATTAAATTATAAAAATAACCCCCTTGTATTTAAATTAAAACTCTACTTTTGAAAAGGAGACTATTTCTCAAATTTCTATGAACAACTATTTAATACATGCATTATTTTTATTTTGTCTATCATTGGTCAAAATTTGTATTGAATATCTTCTAGGAGTGTACATATAGGAAAGAAGATTAAAAAAAGTAAAAAATATAAAAATCTTTCCAATTTCGGTTATCATACCAACACACAAATTAAATTCTATTTCACTCAAATTACTCTTTATTTCAATTTCAAACAATAAAATTATATTTCATTACTTTTTATTTCAAACAATAAAATTGTACTTCATTACCAATCCCATTTAAATTATGATTCGAAATCCTAGTAAAAGTAGCCAAGCCGTGTGCAACAAATACACCCTCTGACCATTTCCCCAAAACACCCTTCACATCCCCCATTATATAACACCCCACAATATCACTCCCTTTCTCTGTTCACACAAAACACACACACATCTCTCATACATCCACACAAATCTCACCTACCTCTCATGGCAGACGCACAGAGAAAAAACTCCGGCAACCGGCGACAATCGAGCCGCCTCCAACGGCGGGCTCCGGCGTCGATTCAGATCAGCCCCGCTTGCGATTGGAACATCGCAATCCCTCTCTTATCACCGTTGATCACATCGCCGTCGTCGCCGAAATCGCAAGATCGGACGGCGGATATGAGATCTTCCGAATCGAAGAAGGAACAGAGTAGTAATCACCGCGTGATGGAGGCAGAGAAGCCGATGGTGTTCAAGAAATGGCAGCACCCGGCGGCGCCCTTCTGCTACGAACCGGCTCCTCTGCTTTCCTTTATTTGTACGGCTGGCGGAAATAGATCGTAGAAGTATATATATATATATATATATAGGTGTCTTAGTATGTCTGTATGTATTATTTTTGAAAGGGAAGGGTTTGTGATTTTGTATAGACTGTTAATTGTTTACAGATTTAATGGTTGATATATAAAATATTTTTGCCCTTCTCTGGATAACACTTTTGTTTTTCCTTAATTCTATGTGCCTAAGAACTTCGATGAATTATTATTGGTCTTCTTGTTGTTGAATTTTTTTGTCTAATTGAAAGTTGAAATTTCATATTTAATCTTTCCAATTAGTTATATATATATATATATATGTATGTATGTATTTCCATGTAGATTGAATTGAGTAACTGAGTGCAGTCTGGTTGTTGAGAGGAGCTTAGAAAATCCAAATCCTTATAGTTTTTCAATACATTTGATTTTGTACAATACTTAGTTATGCTCGTGGACATCAAATACGTAAATACACAAATCAAGATTAAATTTTTTGAAAAAAAATTTTGGTTACGTTTTTAATTTGTATTGAATCATATCATCAGAAATAAATTACTAACTTGGTCATGATGATATAGGAACTAAGTATTATCTTTGATTTTTAAGAAAAATTATGAAAAAATCAGTTTTGGAGGGTAACTTTAGATTCTCGCAGAAGAAAAAAAAAAGATAATGACTTGTTTTAGATTTATTTTTTTATGTTTAATTAAAAGTGACAAAAAAAAATGGAATAAATATGTTAAAAACGTAAGTGACTTGTGGACAAATAAAAGCACTATGGTGAAAAATATAATCAATGCCTTGGACAAATTACAGTACCACTATGGCAAAAGATCATCCGGGCCCTCTAAACTGCACAAAAGATTTTCATTTTCCTTCACACACACACACATATATATATATAATCAATTGAGTCAGAATTATTCTTCTTCTAATTTATTTATTTGTTGTTATGTATATATGTATATACATATATACATATATTGGGTTAGAATTATTCTATTTGAGTGTTTCGGTTAGAAAACATTAAATTTGTAGTCAAATATTTAACACCATCTTCACGGACAAAGCTACCTAATGATTTAGACAGAATACCATACATTTTGTATGACAGTTGAGGCATTGAGGGGTAAGGATTGCCCACCACATCTTTACTAAAACGAGTATTAGGGACCAAACAATACATGTGAATGATATACGCACCATGTGATGTTGTTGGTAAGTAAGTAATTGTAACATCATTCATGCTTGCTTTACTTGTTTGTTTATCAAATGGTTCAATCAATAAATGGCTTTATGTTCATAGAGTCACACAATGATCTAAGGGTTGTGGGCATGAATTGTACCGTCTGATATCTTATATATCTTTGGATTCGTTATGGTTTTAAAAATCCTGCCCTCTCGGTATCCGCACAACACTGCACCGCTTGTTTATAGCGGTTATGAGTGTCCCATTTATATTCTATGATTGGGGAGAAAAATCCGTGAATATACGGGGCGGAAACGGTTTTAGGCTATGAAGCACGGACAATTTGTCTAGGGTTGCCATACCCGTGTCGAACGTGTAGATATGCCAAAAATACGTGTCCGGCACACCAAAAACGTGTCTTGACTTTTTTTAAAATTGGACACTTAGTGGACACTCGGAGGACACGCGCGTGTCCGAGTGTCGAACACGCGGTGGGTCGATTGATTCAATAAAATATACAGGTCTTATGGAACCGATAATTTAATGGATCACTTATATAATTTCAACACCTCTAATTCAATCTTTGGTTTTGAAGATACTTGAATATCTTTGTTCCTCCTCATTTTGTGAGATGAATTATAGCACATATTCATTTATCCACTATTTGAAGAGAAACAAAATAACATCACAAAGATGCGAAGATTTGGTATTTATACCTTCTAATCTTTGTCTTTAATCAAGAAAATTTTCACAATATAACGAGAGAGAGACTAAGATGACAAATGTTGGGAAAAATGCATTTAATTCTTTGGATAGTAGTAGAATGAAGAATTTTGAACATGTCAAACATTTCATTTAACTTATTTGTTTATAAGTTTATTTGATTCTTATTACTTAAGTGATAAATGAAGTATTTGTGTAATATAATATGTATATATAAAAAAATTTATAATTTTTTATAGACGTGTCAGGGTCGTGTCGTGTCCTAATTTTTTTTAATTTGCCGTGTCACTGTGTCTGTGTCGTGTCCGTATCCCATGTTCGTGCTTCATAGGTTTTATGTGTCCCCATCCCGCCCCGCCTCGTTTAGAAATATTATAATATATAATACATAAAAAATAAATTTAACCCACCAATTTTATATTCTTTTCTTTTTTGTTGTTTTGATTGATTTGAACTTACTATTGGAGTTTTTTTTTTCTTTTTCTTATTGTTTTCGAAAGGGTGTATTTAATTTGGATTGTTAGATTGATCGGTGGTTTATTTAATTTTTATAATCTTGAATTTTGGTGTTTTAAGCATATAATTTTGTGAGATTGTTTAATTTATCTTGATATATTTTTAAAAAATTCATCTGTTAATGGCTACCCACGGATTTAAAAAACCCAATAGAAATGGAGACGGATTGACCTCCCACCCCGTTTAGCCGATTTTGAGCGGGGACAAGGTGAAGTTTTCTTAACAGTTGTGGGGGTTGGGGAGGGTACGCTCACCCAGAACTGTACCCATTATCATCCCTACGCAACACCATCCGATACTCACTTTTTCAAATTGATGTTATCTAATTCATTAAATTGTTACTCCAACCACAATAGAAACCGATACGTGAATTATGATTATCAGTGTAATTAATCACACCATCTTTCTGTGAGTTATTAGTGTTGGGTCGAAAGCAAGCTCAAATGCAAACACACACACACAATGGACACCAGATATATAGTGGTTCCCCAAAAATATGGGTACGTCCACTTTGAGAGGCTTTACTAGCTTCGGTTTGAATCAAAACCGGGTATTGAGGGAGGAGATACAAGTGTTCTCTCGACTCTACCTCTTACAAACACTCTCTCAACCTCACAGACTAACTTCTCTGTGGCTTCACAAACCTCACAACACTCGTGTATCACTCTATTATACATTCTCTGTTTTCTTGTGTTCTGTTGTGGCTTACAAACTTCATTCATTGCCCATATATATATATATCAGTATATTATATACAGACAAAGATATCAACAACAGGCGTGATCACAAACGCAGCCATTCTTGACTTGATGAAGGCGTGCTTTCTCTCCGCATGCACATGGGCGGCTGTTGGAGTATACGGCAATGGTTGGTGGCAACTTTGGCATCTTCCTCTGCATGCATGATGGTTGATAGTATACAGCAGGTATGGAAACTTACAATTCTCCCCCTTCCATACCAATCAGAGGAGAATGTCTTCACCTGATCTCCCCCTTACTGCCGATTTGGGGCTGGTGTTAAACCAGCTTCTTCTTTGCAAACTTCTAGCTTTTCTCTGGACAGGCTCTTGGTCATCATATCTGATCCATTATCATCTGTGTGAATCTTCTCTAGCTGTAGAAGTTTGTCTTCGAGCACGTCACGGATCCAGTGATACCTGACGTCTATGTGCTTGGACCTTGAGTGGAAGGTTGAATTCTTGCTAAGATGAATAGCACTCTGACTGTCACAGTATATGACATACTTTTCCTGCTCTTGTCCCAGTTCTTGAAGAAACTTCTTCATCCACAAGAGCTCTTTGCATCCTTCTGTTACTGCAATGTATTCAGCTTCTGTGGTGGATAAGGCAACACACTTTTGTAATCGGGATTGCCATGAAACTGCTCCCCCTGCAAAAGTGATTAGGTATCCGGATGTGGATTTTCTGGAGTCACTGTCTCCGGCCATGTCCGCGTCTGTGCAACCTTCCAATAAAGGTTCGCCACTACCAAAGCATAAACAAATATTGGTAGTTCCTCTAAGATACCTGAGGATCCATTTTACTGCTGCCCAATGGTCCTTTCCAGGATTTGACAGATACCGACTGACAACTCCAACTGCATGAGCAATATCAGGCCTCGTGCATACCATGGCGTACATTAAACTGCCAACTGCTGAAGCATAAGGCACTTTCTTCATTTCTGCTTTTTCTGTCTCACTTGAAGGACACTGCTTCATATTCAACTTGAAGTGGCTTGCAAGTGGAGCACTGACTGGTTTTGCTTTGCTCATGTTGAACCTTTCAAGAACTTTGCCGATATACCTTTCTTGAGATAACCAGAGCTTGTGTTTCAGTCTGTCTCGAGAGATCTGCATTCCCAAGATTTGTTTTGCCGGTCCCAACTCCTTCATAGCAAATGACTGGCTCAGTTCCTTCTTCAATTTGTTGATCTTGCTGCTGTCATGGCCAACGATCAACATATCATCGACATATAGCAAGAGGATGATAAAATCTCCATCAGGAAATTTCTTGACAAATACACAATGATCTGCAGTGGTTCTGTTGTATCCATTCTGGTCCATGAATGAATCAAACTTTTTGTACCACTGTCTTGGTGCTTGTTTGAGCCCATAGAGACTCTTCTTCAATCTGCACACAAGATTTTCTTTTCCTCTGGTTCTGAATCCTTCAGGTTGCTCCATGTAGATTTCTTCATCCAGATCACCATGTAAAAATGCGGTCTTTACATCCAGTTGTTCGATCTCTAGGTTCAAGCTGGCTGCCAAGCCAAGAACAACTCGGATGGAGGACATTTTCACTACAGGTGAAAATATTTCTTCAAAATCAATGCCCTTCTTCTGACCGAATCCCTTCACAACCAGTCTTGCCTTGTACCTTGGTTGTGGATTATTTTCTTCAGACTTCAGTTTGAATACCCATTTGTTCCTGAGAGCTTTCCTTCCCTGCGGTAACTTGACCAAGTCATATGTGTGGTTCTCATGCAGTGATTTCATCTCTTCCTGCATGGCTTTCATCCACTCCGCATTTTTACTGTCTTCAACAGCTTCCTAATAGCTCTCTAGTTCTCCCCCGTCACTAAGCATCACATACTCTGCGGAGGAATATTTGCGGTTCGGTTGTCGCTCTCTGGAAGATCTCCTTGTTTGAGGATCAACCGGATTTTCTTCTGCAACTGGTTCTGGTTCTGCACCGTCATCAGCTGGATCTCCTTGAATAGCTCCCCCATCATTTTCTGCTCTCGGTGAAGGAACCGGATCTAGATTAGCTGGTAACTCTTCAGGTGAGTCTGATTTCTTATATTTTTCAAGATCTTCAATGGTCTGATCTTCGAAAAATATCACATCTCTGCTTCTGATGACCTTCTTGTTGATAGGATCCCAGAGTCTGTAACCAAACTCTTCATGGGCATATCCCAGGAAGATGCATTGTTTGGCCTTTCCGTCAAGCTTGGATCTTTCATCTCTGGGAATATGAACAAATGCTCTGCAGCCAAACACCTTCAAGTGTTTGTAGGAAACATCTTTCCCTCTCCATACTTTCTCTGGAACATCACAGTTTAATGGAACGGAGGGAGATAGGTTGATTAAGTCAACCGCTGTTCTCATTGCTTCACCCCAGAACGGAGTTGACAACTTGGCATTAGATAACATGCACCGGATCCTTTCGCAGATGGTTCTGTTCATTCTTTCTGCAAGGCCGTTATGTTGAGGAGTTTTCGGCACTGATTTTTCGAGTCTGATGCCGAAGCGTCTGCAATACTCCTCGAATGGTCCTCTGTACTCGCCACCATTGTCTGCACGTACGCACTTCAGCCTTTTTCCAGCTTCTCTTTCCACCTTTACATGAAACTCCTTGAACACTTCCAGCACCTGGTCTTTAGTTTTCAAGGCAAAGGTCCATAATTTCCTGGAATGATCATCAATGAATGTGACAAAATAGAGGGCACCTCCATGAGTTCTGGTTTGCATGGTGCAAACATCCGTGTGTACGAGATCTAGAATGTTTGGTCTTCTAGATCGAGGGGAACTGCGGAATGCAACTCTGTGCTGTTTCCCCATGATGCAGTCGACACAAGTGTGCAATGGAGTACCTTTCATTCCAGGTAAGAGTTCTTTTCTGGCAAGGACCATGAGTCCTTTCTCACTCATATGACCGAGTCTTTTGTGCCATAACTCGGTGGGGATTTCTTTTTCCATTGTATTCACCTCGACTCTGCACAATTTTGCTTGCGTTGTGTAGAGTGAGCTGGTCTTCTTTCCTCTGGCCACCACAAGATTTCATTTGGTGAGCTTCCACTTGCCATCACCAAAATGACTGTTGTAGCCTTCATCATCGAGCTTGCCGGTGGAGATCAGGTTGAGACGAATATCTGGAATATGTCTCACATCTTTGAGGAGTAGTTTGCATCCATTGCTGCTTTCCAAAAGAATATCGCCTCTGCCGGTAATTTTGGATGCTCCTTGGTTTCCCATCTTCATAAGTCCGAAGTCACCACTGGTGTAGGATGTGAACATATCCTTCCTCGAAGTGATGTGACAGGAAGCACCTGAGTCAATAACCCAGGTAGAATCTTCGGATGTGAAGTTGACACACTCATCATCTTGAACGATGACGAGCCCTTCTCCGGCTGTTGCTGCTGCTTCTGAGGTACTTTCTTCACCTCTATTTCTGGTCTGTTGTCCAGACTGTTCGGCTTTAGCTTCCTGCATTCTCTGATAAAATGGCCTGGCTTGCCACAGTGATGACAAGTTTTGTCTCTTCTGAAAGTAGACTTTGATCGCCCACGATGTTGTGGCTGATTGCGATGGTTTCTGCTTTTGCTTCTACCGCGCCATTCTTTTCTTTCTCGTCTTTCAGTGACAAGAGCTTCTGACTCTGGATGATATCCTTCTTCCTTTCTTCTTGCTTCCTCGTTCAGCATTCTGTCTTTCGCCATTTCCATATTGATTATTCCGTCTGGAGCTGAGTTGCTTACAGAGACAACTAGCGTATCCCAACTTTTCGGAAGTGAGTGTAATAGAAATACTGCCTGCATCTCATCTTCTATAGTCATTTTCATCGAGTTGAATTGATCCAACACCCCCTGGAATTCGCTCATGTGTTCTTACACACTTTTTCCATCTTTGTATTTAAGATTCACCATACGGCTCAAAAGATTTACCTTGTTCTGAGATGTTTTTCGTGCGTACATCTTCTCCAGTTTTTGCCAAAGAGCATAAGCATCATTGTCGTTGGAAAAATTTTGGTAAATGCTTTTGTCGATCCATTGTCTGATTTGGGCGGCACATTTTCGGTTGAGTACCATCCAGTCTCCGTCGGTCATGTCCTTCGGTTTGCCATCAGGTGCATCGTCGGTCCTTTTGATCGGCTTCCACAGATCTTTAATATACAAAAGATCCTCCATCTTTGACTTCCACAACGAATAGTTGGCTGCGGTCAATCTAATCATCGTTCAGGATCCTGAATCTTCCATCTAAACGGAATTTTTAAGCCCTCCTGGCTTGTTTGATATATTCATAGTGGAATCTCGCGAAACGGAGTGCACCGTTGCGTCCGGAACGGTCAAAAACCTTAAGATCGACTCTGACTGAGCTCAATTCCGACTTCGGATGAGTCCGGAATGGTTAGAACAACGTCGAGGGGCAAAACTGTAATTTTGCAAAGTTGGTGATGACGTGGCAGTAGCAGAGGGTGACACGTGGCAGTACACGTGGCAAGGTGTCAGTGGTGACACGTGGCAGGGTCTGAGGGTGGCACGTGGCACTGCTGACGTCAGCTGTGACGTGTCAGTGAAGATGACGTCAGGGATGACGTGTCAGCGCGTGGTGCGCGTGGTACTCACGCGCGGCGGCTGCTGGAGGTGCGTCTGGCGCGTGGTGCGCGTGGGTCTCACGCGCGCTGGAGGTAGACGACGCGTGAGGCGCGTGACACCGAGGATCTTGACGCGCCGGTCTTCAGGCTGCGCGTGGAGGCGCGTGCAGCGTCGGTTGCGGCGGCGGTCGACGGGAAATTGTTCCTTGGGTGATGGGTTGTCCGAAAACAGGTGTTGTATGGTGATTTGATCACTGGACTGGTGCGAAATAGAGCTTGAAGTTTCGACTGTGTTTGAGCTTTAATGGCTCTGATACCACTTTGTTGGGTTGAAAGCAAGCTCAAATGCAAACACACACACACAATGGACACCAGATATATAGTGGTTCCCCAAAAATATGGGTACGTCCACTTTGAGAGGCTTTACTAGCTTCGGTTTGAATCAAAACCGGGTATTGAGGGAGGAGATACAAGTGTTCTCTCGACTCTACCTCTTACAAACACTCTCTCAACCTCACAGACTAACTTCTCTGTGGCTTCACAAACCTCACAACACTCGTGTATCACTCTATTATACACTCTCTGTTTTCTTGTGTTCTGTTGTGGCTTACAAACTTCATTCATTGCCCATATATATATATATCAGTATATTATATACAGACAAAGATATCAACAACAGGCGTGATCACAAACGCAGCCATTCTTGACTTGATGAAGGCGTGCTTTCTCTCCGTATGCACATGGGCGGCTGTTAGAGTATACGGCAATGGTTGGTGGCAACTTTGGCATCTTCCTCTGCATGCATGATGGTTGATAGTATACAGCAGGTATGGAAACTTACAATTAGAACCCCAAATCATTACATACCTTTATATTGATCATAATAAATCTTAGATTTAATACTTGATCGAAGAACTTAAATTACATTTCAGAGACTCAATAAGCTCATTGGTTAAATTATCTCGAATAGACTCTCCGAATAATACTATCTTTTGTAATTTTCTTCTTTATATATTGAAGAATGGGATAAGAAAATATGAAGGCATTTGCAATGTGAAAGTATTAGGTAAAAAAGAAAAAGAAAAAAAAGGTAACTGTTCTCATAGGAGGCCTTAAATTTTATTAGATTTATTTGATATTATTGCAAGTCAAATGATAAAGTAATTATCGCCTACTTTTGAAGATCCTATCAGTTTATGCACCGGCCATGTATCTATTTATCAATAGGTTCTGATTAGTTTGAATGGTCATAAAGTTAGACAAACAGAACATATAAGACACTAGTTCATCAATTATTTGGACCATCAACTATATAGATATCGACCAAAAAAAGTGATGTATATATAGATTAGGATGACATTGCAAAACATAACATATATTCCATCGTATCTGATTTATGGCTCTCTTTTGAGTTTTGACTGATCCTCATGAATGGCCCTGCCTGGTTCTTATATATTCTTTGTTTCCTAAAAGCAATAATATTATTCTTATTATGATTACTATTTTTATTTTTTCTAACCAATATCATGGTTAAAACAAAAAAATGGGTTTTTAATATGATCATTTGCTCAAAATATAAGAGGATAAGTAACTTACGGCTCTCACTAAAGAAAATAACAAATTCTCTAGAAAGGAAAGTATATTTCAAAATAGAGACAAAAATGGGTTTTTAAATTCCAGAATCACTTTTCAATAAAATATAGGTGTTTGGTAAATTCAATAAAATTGACTTTTAATAAAAATAAACAATTTAAAAGTCCATTTAATTTTACTTCCCTTTGAAATAATTTTTGGGAAGCAATATGAGTATTTATCTATAATTATATTTAATTTACTAATTTAACCTCATTACACAATTTATATTTTCAATACTAACCTCAAATATCTTTTTATTTACCTTTGTTTTTCTTCCATTACACATTTGTTTATGACTCTTTCTCTCTCCAATTATATTTAACCACTTTTTGACAATTTAAATTCAAAAATATTTGAATTCTTAAATAGCTTTCAAAAATATTTTCATCAAACACCTTTTCTATTTTCAAATCATTTTATTTAAATTATTTTTGACACTTCATTTTTGGAAACATGTGAGAGGGCTTCCTAGTTCGGACCGTAAAGTCCAAAAGACCTATATAAGAAGCCACCAATATTGCTGTATATGACGAAAAAGAGAACAAACCTTCCACATAAAAGCATAAAGTTTCAAATTAATTCTAATAAGTGACATCAATTTTGACTAGATCTTATTCTCTTCCTTGTCTGTCAAATAAACGGTTAGACTAATGAATTAGATCTCCTCCTCATCTCAGAAAAAGATACAAAAAAATTGAAATATATATATATATATATAATATTAGTTATTAATAAAAGATATAGAACTAATTAAATATAAACCTTACATATCAATTGATGTGCTTTATATCAAAATGCCACCAAGCAACCAAAGGATTGAAGAATTCCAGGTCCTTGTGGACTATTGTGTGTGATTATTATTGTTATGTATGCTCTTTTTCATAATGTTTATGTTTTTATAATGTACCTATATCATTACTATTTTATTTATTTATTCCGGTCAATAGTGTAATAAATCTCCCTTAACTATTAGAAAGTGAAGAAAATATCCCTTCAACTATAAAAGTGAACAAATCAATACTACTACAGTTTGCATGTAATATTTTGTATAGTTTCCAAAATAACCTAACCATATTATGTATACTCATTGTATTATAGAATTTCGTTTATATCCCCAAAATGAGATTAACTTTCTTGTCCCAAAAAAAAAAATATATATATATATATATATAACTACTGGTTAGTGTTTAATGAGATGGATTTCAAATAATCCTATCCATGGCGATTTTATTTGGGCTTCACTACTTGTGATATTCTATCCAACAGATAGATGGATTTAATTTAAGCCCACTGCCAAAGCTCATTGTATTTGGATCCATAAGGGCTATGTCATTTAAGAGAATTTTGGTTGCCATTTTGGCCCATTTCTCTTATGTATCAAGCTCGTGGCTTTAAAATATTGCTGTATATATAAAGTTCATGCATGGCTGTAATGATCTCTCATTATTTTTTCTTACCATGCTTTCACGTGATACATTCATGTTCTGGTCCAACTTGAAATTTTATTCCAAATGGTCCAACATAGTCACACTTATTTTTTTCAATTTCTTTTCCAATTTTTTTTGTGAACATTCACTTTCTTGCATTAATTCTTACGTGCCATTTTTGTTATACTCTTTTGTTTTTATGTACTTTATTTCACTTTCAGTGAGCTTCTTTTCACCATTGCCATCAAAATCACCTAAACCATGAGAATCCTAGAGTCACCCTCCAATATTATTAAATTGATTCAATCCCTTATGGACTTAATTTTTCCATTATGAAATTTTCATGAACAAGCATCGATCCTCTCCAGCCTAATCTTTCTCTTCTAGTTCCCTCGATTCTAATCAATATTACATTAAACTTTTAAAACACAAGTTCCTGAAAATAAATTTTGAGAAACTACTAATTTTTCCCCTAAATTTGAGAAATAACTTCGGTTACAAAATTTATTTTTATATATATATAAGGGTGACTCATTTGTATGTCCCACATTGACTAAAAGACAAAACCACCTCTATATCATTCCCTATAAATATAAGTTATCTCCTATTATATTGGGTGCACAAATAGATAGAGAGAATAGAAGAAATACATAATATTATTCTTCTTGGTGAGAGCTAGGAATAGTATAAGCTTATATTATTCTGGTGATACAGACGTGAGTATACACTGTGTGTGCGCGTGTGTTTGATCTGCTGATCAACCCCTTGTAATCCTCTCTTTGATTGATAGTGAAACAGTGCTCTTAGTGGACGTAGGCTTATTTTGGCCGAACCACTAAATCTTTGTGTCCATTGTTTGGTGTGTGTTTGTGTACGTTTTCTGATTTGCAGGTACAAACGGCTTCTAATAATGTTCTTGGGCGGGTGTAAAAACCCTAATAAGTGGTATCAGAGCTCTAGATAGAGAAAAATCTAAAGTCGTACGTTCTGGTCTAGATTCGGATAAACAAGTTGCACAAAATCAGAAACCGACCATACTAGGAGCTTTGCCTCAACGAGACGAAGTCGGGGCTGAAAAACACATTGTGAGAAGAGCCTCCATGCGCCGCCGCAAGTTCCAGAAATATTTTTTGAGCTCCACGCGCAGCAATTTTGTTTTGGGCCTATTTTGCAGAACATCGTTTATTGAACCAAAGGCGTATATTATATCAAAGGAAAACTCTTTCGAAGACCAACGTTTCGGCGTAAAAATCAACCTATCGGAGTTGGTATGCACTCCCACGCACGACTGGAAGAATCTGCCTAAAAAATTTGCGAGGTGGCCGGAAAATTCAATGGGAAAACAAGCCCGACGACCGAATTTTTGGGGAAGAAGCTGACGTTAGCGCCACGTCAATAGGTCAACACCATGTCATCAAAGTCAAACTACCACATCATTAGTTTTGTCCTTTTGTGCTGAAATTTGTTTTAACCCGTTTAGAGTCATTTTTGAAACATTCTCTACGCGGTTATAGGTGTTATTAAGGTTTTGGAATGTTTCGGACGCAACCGTGCAATTGGTTTTGTCTGATTTGACTCCAAACACCTCGAATAGACTCAGTGGGAGCTATGGGATAAGAAAATGCATCAATGATCGACAAGTTTGACGGTACAAACTTTGCCTATTAGAAGATACAAGTTGAGGATGTGTTATTCCAAAAAAATTTGTTCTTACCATTAGAAGGGAAGAAGCCAGAATCGATGAAATACGAGGATTGGATAATCCTAGATCGAAAGGTTCTTGGTACGATCAGACTAACGTTGTCAAAGTCCGTCGCCTTCAACAACAAGAATGAGAAGACAACAAAGTCTCTCATAGATACTCTTTCGAAAATGTATGAACAGTTGTCTAGAGCGAATATGGTACATCTCATCACTAGAATGGAAAATCTGAAACTGTCCGAGAATGGGAAGGTTAGTGAACACATCAGTGTTCTTAATGAAATTGTTGAGCAATTGGAATCAGTTGAGATGCCAATCACTGGAAAAATGAAAATGACTTTTCTTATAAGATAATTTCCAGAGAGTTGGAGCGCCACAAAGGCTGCAATCAGTAGTTGTTCGGGGGTAGAATTGTTATAGTATGATTTTGTAGTGAGTATGATACTCACAGAAGATATCAGAAGACAGTCAGACTCTTCTAACAGTGACTCAACATTGAATGTCAATACTAGAGGCAGAGGTTCGAACAGGAAGAAAGGCGGAAACCAAAGGCGTGGTCGTTCCAAGTCGAGACAGGGAAGACCACATGGAAGATCACAGTCTCGAGGTCCTAGGAATTCCAAAGAGATTGAGTGTTGGAATTGTGGCAAAACTAGTCACCTTAAGAACCGATGCAGATACTCGCAAAAGGTAGCGGAGACAAGACTGAGGCAAACATTGTCTTAAAAGAAGTTGATGATGCGCTGATATGCTATTTGGAGAGCAAAACAGAGTTTTGGGTCTTGGACTCTGGAGCATCATTCCATGCCACCTCAAGTCGAGAGTTATACACCTGGAAACCTTGGTAAGGTTTATCTAGGTAATGATCAGCCTTGCAGTATATTTGGCAAGGGTGAAGTACATATCAGACTTAACAGATCGATATAGAAGTTGAAGGATGTCAGACACATTCTAGACTTGAGGAATAACCTGATCTCAATAGGCCAGTTGGCGAGTGAAGGTTATGTGACCACTTTTAATGCGGGGGAGTGGAAAGTTTTCAGAGGGGCTATGACTATAGCATGAGGAAAGAAGAGCGGTACGCTGTACACTACCACCAAAGCTAGCATGTTGATAGTTGTTGCAGAAAGCAATGAGGATCACAATTTATGGTACCAGAGGCTAGGTCACTTGAGTGAAAAGGGGCTCAAAGTTATGTTCACAAAGGGAAAACTACCAGGCCTAAATTTGATTTATATTGAATTTTGTGAGGATTGCGTATTTGGTAAGCAGAAGAGAGTTAGTTTTTAGAAAAACGGCAGAGATCTTAGAAAGAAAAAGCTTGAGCTAGTTCACACTGATATCTGGGGGCCAACAAATATCTTATCTATTGGCGGAAAGTTCTATTTCATCACCTTCATCGACAACCATTCCAGGAAGGTATAGGTTTACTTCTTAAAACATAAATCTGAGGTGTACTATGTGTTCAAGAAATGAAAGGCTATGATAGAGAATGAGACATGTTTGAAGATCAAAAGGTTAAGATACGACAATGGTGGAGAATATCAGGACACCGGGTTCAAATTTTTTTGCTATGAGAACGGTATCAGATTAGAGAAGACTGTTCCACATACATCATAGCAGAATGTATGAACCGAACATTGACTGAGAGAGCCAGAATCATGCGCATTCAGGTAGGGTTGCCAAAATAGTTCCGGGCAGAAACAGTCAGTACAACAACGTATCTAATCAACAGAGGTCCATCAGTACCAATGGAGCACATAATACCAGAAGAGGTATGGAGCGGTAAAGAGGTAACACTTTCACATTTAAAAGTTTTTGGTTGTGTTGCATATGTACATATTAATGATAATGTGAGGGATAAACTTGATCCCAAGTCATAAAAATGTACTTTCATTGGCTACGATAGTGATAAGTATGGCTACCGCATGTGGGATGATCAGAACCGAAAGGTGATCCGAAACAAAGATGTAGTGTTTAATGAAAAAATGATGTACAAGGATAGACACACAACTAGCTCAGAGCCTACAACACAGAGTGATCATGTGTGTGTTGAGTTTGATGATGTTCAAGATAATGAAAATACTAAGTCAGAAGAACATATTGAAGATGGCACTATTCAATAGGATGATACACCGTCTCAGACTCCTATTCCTGTACCTAGGAGGACTTCACGGCCGCATGTGCCGAACAGGAGATATATAAATTATTTGTTGCTCCCAGATGGAGGTGAACCAGAATACTATGATGAAGCATGCAGTGTAACAGATACGAACTAGTGGGGCTTACGATGGAAGATGAGATAAAGTCTCTTATCTCCAACAAGACATGGAAGCTAACCAAGTTGTCTGTGGGAAAGAAAGTTCTCCATAACAAATGGGTCTACATGAAGAAGAACATGATGGTTCTAAGAGGTACAAGGCAAGACTTGTAGTGAAAGACTTTCAGCAAAAAGCGGGAATCAACTACACTGACATATTTTCTCCGGTTGTGAAACTGAATACCATTCGTTTAGTTCTTAGCATTGTTGCAGCAGAGGGTTTGCACCTAGAGCAGTTAGATGTCAAAACTGTTTTCCTCCATGGTGACCTAAAGAAGGAGATTTATATGCAGCAGCCAGAAGGTTTCTCAGTAAAAGGTAAAGAGAAACTTGTGTGTAAGTTGGAAAAGAGCTTGTATGGTTTGAAACAAGCTCCAAGACAGTGGTATAAGAAGTTCGATGGATTTATGCAGAGATATGGTTACAACAAGTGCGACGCTGACCATTGTTGCTACTTCAAGAGGTTTGACATGATTTACATCATCCTTCTACTTTATGTTGATGACATGTTAGTAGCTGAGTCTGATTTTGTGGAAATCAACAAGTTGAAGAAACAGTTGGCAAATGAGTTCGAGATAAAGGACTTAGGCGCAACAAAACAGATTCTTGGTATGAGAATCAACAGAGACAAACAGAAGGGTACTTTACAGTTGTCTCAGGCTGACTACGTTGAACGGGTTCTGAAGAGGTTCAACATGAGTAATGCTAAGCCGGTTAGCACACCTTTGGCTAGTCACTTTCGATTATCCAAAGAATAGTCTCCTGAGTCAGAAGCAGAGAGGAACAATATGGCCAATGTTCCATACGCTTCAACCATTGGTAGCTTGATGTATACGATGATTTTTACGAGACTAGATATTGCATATGCAGTAAGAACAGTCAGTAGGTTTATATCCAACCTGAGGAAGACTCACTGGGAAACAGTGAAGTGGATATTGCGATTTCTACGAGGTACCACAGACAAATGCATTTTTTTTGGTAAAGGCGAAGTGAATTTACATGGCTATGTAGATTTAGATTTTACTGGTGAGATCAACTGCAGAATAAACACTACTGGTTATGTCTTTACAGTAGGTATTATAACAGTCAGTTGAGTTTCGCAGTTACAGAAAATCGTAGTGTTATCTACTATAGAGGCTAGTAAATAAATGATTTGGTTACATGGATTGTTGGCAGAGTTGGGATTTGAGCAAAAGAAGAGTGTTTTGCACAATGACAATTAGAGTGCCATACATCTGGCAAATAATCCAGCATTTCATTCAAGAACCAAGTATATAGATCTTCGTTATCACTTTATCAAATCTCTACTAGAGGATGAAGTGTTAACACTTGAGAAGATTCAAAGAAGCAAGAATCTGGCCTACATGTTGACCAAAATGATGACAACAGATAAACTGAAGTTGTGCGCAACTTCAGTGAGTCTTCAAGCTTGAAGACATATATAAGGGCATCGTACTACACTGATCATATATGGAGTTGATTGATGGTGACAAAGTCGTCAAGTGGGAGATTGTTATATATATATAAGGGTGACTCTTTTGTATTGAAAGTTGTTCCACATCGACTAAAAGACAAAACCACCTCTATATTCTTCCCTATAAATATAGGGTCTCACCTATTATATTGGGCGCACAAATAAAGAGAGAGAATAAAAGAGATACGAACTAGTATTCTTCTTGGTGAGAGTTAGGAATAGTATAAGCTTATATTATTCCGGTGATACATACGTGAATATTTACTATGTCTGTGCGTGTGTTTGATCTTCTGATCAATCCCTTGTAATCTTCTTTTTGATCGATAGTGAAATGGTGCTCTCAGTGGACGTAGACATAATTTGGTCTAACCACTATAAATCTTTGTGTCCATTGTTTGATGTGTGTTTGTATACGTTTTCTGATTTGCATGTACAAACAGCTCTAACAGTATTCTTAGGCGGGTGTAAAAACCCTAACATTTATGTATTTTGAAAATTTTGACAAATACATTATCACTATGTTTCGAAGAATGGTTGACATCTTGAAGGAATTTTAGTTTAAATTTTTTTATTTTTAATTTCAAATCCCCAATTCGATGATTGCAACGAAATATATGAATGAAGCCAAGGTATTTGGAAGCTTGAAGCAACTAAATTACAACCGTTGCTTATAGTCTCAAAAATAAAAAACAGTGATCTAAAAACAAAAGTGAACTACGAACGAAAATTGAGGATGTTTAAGTTTTTCCTCTTTAACAGTGCTTTTTAAAAGCATCATACCAACTTAGATAAAAAGGCAATTGGTTGATGATCAATCTATACATGCGCAACTACACTATGATATATATACATGTATATATGTATATGTATATATATATATATCTACAAAAGTTAAACAAAATTTGTATCTAAGAGATTGTGAAGTTGAGTGGTTGGTTACAAAGTTGTTAACAGATTGATGACTTTGGTATCAACACTAGTGGATAAATAGTCAAAAAGGCTGAACCTAAGGCAACAAAACAGAAGCACTTTCACAAAGACAGTGACTATATATTCTCCAAACATAAATGACTCCAAACACAAACTTACATGCAAAAACTGACTAGGATATTTCATTCACTCGACACATCTCATTCCACTCAAAAAAATATATATTTTCTTTTAAATTAGCGGTTCCACAATTACATGCCAAAATTGTCATGTTGAATTTGGTGATTCACTCCCTTGGCACCATTTGAATTACGTAGTGTGGTTGTTCACTGAGAAATGTTTGGTGTGATTTAAAGATTATTGATAAGTTTAAATTCACTAAAAAAAGAAGAAATTAGTTTGTGATAATGATAAAAATTTAGTGCGAGTACCGAACTCTCTGTCATTATAAAATCAAAAGTTAATTTTTTTTAGGACAATGTTTGGGTCCTTACCAGTGAGGACCATATTGGTCCTCACTCCTTATTTGGACCAATATAATTAAGACACGTGGTATATATTAATTAAAAAACATAAATGAGTATTACCCATTATTTATGAAATTCAACCCGGATTTGAATTATTCTTTTTTCTCTTATTCACTTAAAAAAATAAAATTTCTCATGAGCAGTTTAACGTCTACATATGCGTGTACACTTATTTGTATATATATATTGATATATGCGTGTACACTTTTATTTATATATAGATTGATATATATATATATATATATATGTGTGTGTGTGTATATTGCAATTGAATCCAAAGGATGATAAAATCCTTTGTGTTTCTGTAATATCATC
Organism: Cornus suecica; assembly: GCA_963922005.1. Classification (NCBI taxonomy): domain Eukaryota; kingdom Viridiplantae; phylum Streptophyta; class Magnoliopsida; order Cornales; family Cornaceae; genus Cornus; species Cornus suecica. The sequence continues at coordinate 6,091,442 of OY998246.1, read as the reverse complement.
AATTTGGTGCGGTGAGCGGCACTTTACACACGAGATTTCTGACTTTTTTCTCCAAATTTCTATACTTCAATCACTTTATTTTTATTTTTTTCTTATTTGTGTTCATAATATTTTGTATCTAATTCATTTATATATCTTTGGATTTTACGAAATATGGAGAAGTACCCATCACAATATCGAATAATATTCGTAGATTGTGACTTTTTTCTTATTTGTGTTTAAGGAAAGTGTATGTAATACCCCGTATTTAAATAATTATGTTATTTATTTATTTATTTTGGATGGTATGGTGGGTATTTAAATTATTGAGTAATGATACTCTAGTCATTTTATGATTACTAGGTAAGTTTGTTATTATGGGATCTGAGAAGGGCATATTAGTCTTTAAGACGAGTGACATGATGGTTATTGTGGCAGATCTAGGGGCATTATGGTCATTCGCCATAACCTAGTTTCCCCTATATAACCATAAGGATTTTTCAGCTTATTATCTCTCAAGACTAAAGAAAAATTTCAGACTTCTCTCTTCTTATTTCACTCATCTATATACGTATACATATATATATATAGATAGAGAGAGTAAATACTTGGTTTGGATCTGGTTCCGTGGTGTAGTAAGCTCTCCAAATCAGGCAAGACATATGTTCTACTCTTCCTCTTTGTACTAAAATTTCGTAATCTTTACCTTATGCATCTATAATCTGCTAGATAGTATTTTTCATATATGTATATGTATGTGTAAATCATGTTCATATATGACATTTATATATTCTGTTTATACATATATGTATAGATCTGTTAGAGTACGTTCGTATTCATGTTTATTTATGTGATGATATATATTCTGTTTATACATATATGTATAGATCCGTAAGTATATATATAGATCTTGTATATATGTAGATATTCGTGGATTTATATATACATATATGTATAGATCTGTTAGAGTATGTTCATATTCATGTTTATTTATGTGATGATATATATTCTGTTTATATGTATATGTATAGATCCATAAGTATATATATAGATCTTGTATATATAGAGAGGTTCGTGGATTTATATAGGCATATATGTATAGATCTGTTAGAGTATGTTCATATTCATGTTTATTTATGTGATGATATATATTCTGTTTATATGTATATGTATAGATCCATAAGTATATATATAGATCTTGTATATATAGAGAGGTTCGTGGATTTATATAGGCATATATGTATAGATCTGTTAGAGTATGTTCATATTCATGTTTATTTATGTGATGATATATATTCTGTTTATATGTATATGTATAGATCCATAAGTATATAAATAGATCTTGTATATATATAGAGATTCGTGGATTTATATAGGTATATATGTATAGATCTGTTAGAGTATATTTATATTCATATATATATATATATGATGATTTATATTCTGGTTATACATATATGTACAGATCCATGATTATATGTATAGATCTTGTATATACATAGAGATTTGTGGTGATATATTGATATATGCATGAGACTATGTTTATATCTAGCTATACGTACAAATCTGTTTTTACCATGTGTAGATATACATGTATGGATTTGTGGTTATGTGTCTTGTTGGTATGATTCGGATGAGGTGTATATGGTTGGAACTAAGTATAAATATATGAATACAGAAATATTTTAGGTTTCAATGTTGACAAAGATTTCAAAATTGTTATTAGAAAATATTGCATATTTATGTAATTGTTTTTCTCTATTTTCTTTGTTATTAGACTCTGGACATGAATTTATATTGTTATTATGTGTTTCAAGAATTATACTGGATTACGTATTTTTGACCGTATAAATGAATAGTTTCGACCATATAAAATACCGTATACCTTGACGCTGGGGCGCTGCCCCAGACCCCGCCAGGGGGCGCTCAGAAAAATGTCGCGCCGCCCCCCCTGGACCCCCCAAGCTCGACCTCTCCAATTGTCGTACATTCCCGATTAAAGAATACAAGTGAATTAATAAATTCGTATAATTATAAGATTTAATTAAATGACTATGTTTTGGAGAATTATAAGGAACCACAAGGAGACTAACTAATATTGCAGTCTCAATAGTACCACGGGACATGGGTGAGTTGTCACGACATGGGTGAGTTGTCGGGTACGTGGTTATGGTAAGACATGGATGTTAAATGGAAAAATCGGATTAATGGAATGAATTTATAAAGATAATTATATTAAATGGTGGTATATTAGTGGCTATGGTTATAGTTAAATATATTATTATTTTATAATATAATTTTGGGATTAGGTGTCACTAGGAAAGGGGATGGATTTTTGGTACTTTGCTTGGGATCATATAGAGTTGTACTTGCTCGTGGGTTTAACCCATATTTTTGTTGTTTCAGGTCCTCGGCAGTTTCACCAGCAAGGGTGAGGACGTCATATCTATCTGTTCGGTCCTATCATATTTCCCTTCCACTCCAGGGTAGGATCCGATAAATGACATATGTTGCATTTCTTTTAAGTGTGTTTCTAGGGGTCCATGTTTATGGGATTTCCAAGTTGTACCTTGTGGGACTTATTTTATTTAAGGATGTATTGGGGTTGGTCTTCTTCATGTATAAGTGGTATCCTTGTTTTTTTTTATTGTTGTTATTATTATATTTCGATTTTATGTCTTCTCTTTTGTGCTTATGTTATCAATTACAGACGCTCCTATTTTTCTGTGTATGGGCCTGGCCAACCTATGCATGGAAATTTGGGGGTGTCACAGTGTACATGCATATATATATATGACGTTAAACTGCCCATTAGTTTTTTATTTTTTAAATTGAATAAGAGAAAAAAAAAAGAATTCAAATCCGGGTTGAATCCCATAAATAATGGGTAATACCCATTTTTATTTTTTAATTAATATATGTCAAGTGTCTTAATTCTATTGGTTCAAATAAGGGGTGAGGACCAACTTGGTCCTCACTGGTGAAGACCCAAGCATTGTCCATTTTTTTATTGGTCATCTAAGGTATGATGGTTACGTAATTTGTTATTGAAAGCTAGCCCTAGATATTTTGTTAATTGTTTATTTTTTCGGGCCTCTATCCAAAAAGAAAAGAATGAGAAAATTGTATACATGAATGTAATCCTAATCATACATAACTCTTGGTATATTGTTCGATTTTACAAAAAAAAAAAAAGAAAGAAAGAAAAGGGAATTGCTATATATTTGGGGGATTTTTATTTCATACATTTTGCTATACTTGTTTGATATATATTAAATAATTTAAATGACAAATGTAATTTTTTAGGATACACCAATATAACCTAGTTATATGATAGATGTAATTTATGAAGGTTGGAATGAATTATATATATATATATATATATATATATATATATATATATATATATATATGATCAGTAGGTTTGTATCATATATGGGGAAGATATTTTTTGCTTTGGAACTCTGAGTGGATCCAACCTCTATGCGATCTTCCACCCTCTTTACATTGTTCAAAACGTCTTTTCAATGGGGCAAAATTAACCAAATTAGATCGTAGTTGTGTGATGGAGGGAACCGGTATCTATATAACAATACTGATAAGATCATTCCCATCAATCGATCTTCTCAGATTACAACCAATTAAAAGAAAGATAGCGGTGTATACATAGTTTCTTTTATCTATTTCTCATATTCATGATGACATGTGACTAAGGTACTCCATAACTCAAACTTTATAATCACATTCAAATAAGGTATCTGGCACTCTATATTGGGTCTCAATCATTAATCTAGATTTTTTAATAAATTTAAAATAAATAATAATCAATTGAAGTCCAAATTCTTACAAATGAGGTAAGACCGTGTGCATTCTTTTAAAAAATAAATGTACATAAAATGTGTTGCCTGGTGAAGTCCCGAAGTGTGTTGTGGCATGTCAGTGTGACATGGGGGGATGACACAATGACAGTTTTGTAAATAAGGTCATTATAACTCCTCGAACATGACTGATATTTGTTCTGGGTGCAGTGTAAATTGTGTTTTCTGCATATATAGGGAGGGGAATGTCCCTTACTTCGGTGGACATTCAACCACTTAGCAAGGCTTTGGCAAGCCTTAGTTAAGGCATGTATGGGAAAGCTTGTTGGCATGTTTTGACATGGTTCAGTGGCATAGTTGGTGAGGATGGCTCGGTGCTAACACAGTGGGTTGTGCTGGAGCACACATGGCTTAACAAATTACATCTATCATATAACTAGGTTATATTGGTGTATCCTAAAAAATTACACATGCCTCAGCTTGGCATGCATTGGTGTGCATGCAATCAGGACCGGCCTTGGAGGTAGGCGGCCCAGGCGGCCACCTAGGGCCCCAAGCTAAGGGGGGACCCAAAATTTTTATTTTCATTTAAATAGTATAGGCAAAAAAAATGTATTTAAAATTAAAAGAAGATGAAATATTATATGTCAACCCAATCTCTTATAAATTTCTATAAATTCTTTTTAAGTGGTATGGACCCAAAACAAATATGTACTTAAAAGTTCAAACAAAATGAAATCCAATAGGCCAACCTATTTTTTTATAACTTTATTGAATCAAACATTAGATCACAATATATTATTGTCAGGATTGATTCTAAAAGAAAAAAGAAAAAAAGATAACATCTCTCTAATTCCAAGCGACTCTGTGACACATACACTCTCTGTTGAAGAAACAAGCGATAACTCCAACGTGGTTCTCTCTTGCCTTGACAATATATATATATATATATATATGTATGTGTGTGTGTGTTTTGATAATGGTGATTGAATATATTTTAATATTCTTTTTACTAAGTTGTTTTAAGAAATTGATATATATATATATATATATATATGTATTTGTATGTATATGTGTATATATATATATGTATATATATATATATGTATATATATGTAGATGCATATTTTAATTTATTGAATATAAATATTGAAGAAATTGAATATATATTTGTTTTTATTTTGTAATTTTCATGAAGCAATTCCCACTCTGAAAAATCACCGTATCAACTAGACAATTTCAAAAACTACGTCTACAATTTGACACTTACCAAACTTCAAGTTTCATTAATGCTTTTGCAAATTTTCTTTTCTTATCTTTTTTTTATACTGAAAAAAGAAACAATTAATTCATTAGATGTCAAAGTTTTTAAAAAGTTTATTCAATCGGGGCATCTGCTTATATATATGCACAAAATGAATTCATCCACACCAATTACAGTAATTATTCAATGTGATTGTTGTATTTTTATATTTTATGTTATAATAATTATAGTTTTACTCTAATATTTTGGCAAAATTTTTAGTTTTGTGACTAAGTTCGTTACATATTTTCTTTTCATGTGAACGAGATCATATTCTTTATAATGCACTAAGACCCAATTTATTTTTTATATTAATATATTTTATGCTTAATGGATTTTTTTTGTTTTTTAGTATTTTTGTTAAAGGGGCCTCACATTTAATCTCACCTAGGGTCCCAATTTTTTTTAGCAATCTTAGGGCCGGCCCTGCATGTAATACACTTGGCTCGATAAGACATGTGCACACCAAGCTTTGGCTATACCAACTTCTCTTTGGGGCAAGGTCGTGACATGAGACAAACAACGGTTGGTGTTGACATGTTCTAGACATAGGTATGGTGAGACATGCCTATGTGTCAAGGCATTGAGGAACCAAGACATGGGTGTGGCTAGGTGCATGCACGCTAGTGAAGGCATTGGTTCAGACTTGACAATGTTCTCAAGTGCGCGTAGACTTGAGAGGAGCTGTGACAAGACATTTAGCTCAACAAAGGTAAACATTATGCATTGTTTGCACATGTTTGACATATATGGCTCATGATGGTGTAGCAAGACTCAAACTTGTGCAAGGCTGATCAAGACCAAAGTGTGAATCAGACAGGTAGTTTGAGACACACAACTGATTCCAACCATCAAAAGACAATGTGACATTATAGGATAATGTCACAACATCCTGACAGTTTGGTGTAAACTCTGTTGTTAGTGTTAGCAACCTCTGATTAGTGTCAACACAACCTAAGTGGATGGGGCTGTCATCCACATTAGATAGACAATTTTGTATTTGTGCCTGTATAGACTAATGGTATAACATTTGTATAGGCATTACGAAATTCAAAGAGGAAAGTGTTTGTATGGTGCCGTAGTGTGGCCTGAGTGAGAGAGAATCTTGTACTATTTGTGTTTGATAGTAAAGGTTCGGAAATCATTGTTATGGTTTTATGTAAATTGTGGGTATTGTTTAATAGTCTGCATATATACTTTGTATGTGTGTTTGAGTACAATAACTTGATGTATTGTCCAGTCATCAAGTGTGAATGGGTGAATCAAAGTGAGAAACTGTATCATTGCGTTTGATTTGGTGTCATTATAGAGCCAAAATTTGTGGTGAAAATTGACCCATGTGACAAGAGGGATGATGATACACAATATTTAATAAATGACAACAATGATGCTACAAAAATCGTAGTTAATTTCAGCACTGGTCCAACAGTAGTCTTGCAAAACTAAAATGGTATACAAACAATTAAGACACAAAAAAGATAGTACATGAACACAGGAAGCCAAAAGTGCCCTCTACATGATACTCCAAATAAAAGTCATTTGACTACGTAAAGTGAAGGCGCGAAAAAAATATTATGGTTGGGTTTGGAAGACCTGTTTTTGTTTTTTGGTATTATTTATGATAACAAAACATGTTTGAGAGAATTTTTACTGTTTACTTTGTTCTTGTTTTGAAAATAAATTATGATGAATAGTACAGAAAACAAGATAACAAAAAAAAAAAAAAATTCTTGTTCTTAGTTTGGATTTTTTTTTTAAAATAATAATAAAAAAAACAAGAGATCCAACACCATCTTCAGTCTCTCACCACCTTCAATCCACCATGACTACCACCAATTTCACCACCGCCCACCCGCCACCACCAGGGGCGGAGGGAGGGGGGGCAAGCAGGGGCCATGGCCCCCCCAAATTTTTTAATTTTCTTTATTTCTTATATATAATTTTATATGTAAATTAGAAAATAGGTTCAATTGCCCCCCTCAATTTTTTTTCTTCAAAAAGTCCAATATTTTTTGTGGCCCTATAAAATTTCAAAATGTAAAAAAGAAAGCCTTTTTAATTCCCTAGTTAAAAAATATCAATTAATTAAAAAAATCTCTTTGAAATTCTTGTTTAGATGCGACTTTGGTGTATGGGAGTGAATTTATTAATCAAATTTTCTATTCCAATGACTTGTATTATGTAATTACATATGAATTTATTTTTCATCTTTAAAATTAAAATTTTATGACAATACACACGCACAATATTACTATAGTAATTACTACTTATTTAATTAATATCTCCATAACACAAGCATAAAATTTCGTTATACTAGTTGAAAGAGATATTAATAGTGATTATCAATAGCATTGCACACAATGCATAGGCACATGATTATTTTGGGTTAGTGAATTTGCGTAATTCTCAAAAGACGTGTTTATGTACGATTCACATGGCACACTGTTGTTTATTCAAATTTAATCATAATCATAATCATTTTAATTTTAAGTAATTGTTGCAAATTATATAAATATCAATATTAAAAAGGAAAATGCTTGGATTTTAGTCAATTCTATAAGATGATTTTCATTTTTTCAAAAAATGTCGAGCTCATTTATAGATAATGTGTTCTTTAAGCTCAAATTTTATAATATCTACCAAGTTTTGGTTTTTCTTTTTCTAATTTTTAGATATAGATTAGTTTTTTTTCCACGTACATGTACATATATCAAAATTGAATTAGTTATGTTGGCTTTGAAATTTACTTTCGGCAAACAATTCCAAAATTGATGATAATAAACCATTGAAGAGTGTTTGATACTAATGAATTATCGAGTTTATATTTTCAGCAAAAGACAGGTGAACGACGCAGAAATCAAACTCGAAAAGGAAACTACTCGAAAAGCAAGCTCGGAAAGAAAACTTGATTTAAAGCGAAAAACTGTGAAAGAAATTGAAGCGCAAATGGAAAATCAATTAAATTCAACGGCAAAAGCGAAAGTCAAAGACTCAAGACTCGGGGTAGATAGGTCGGGGAGCGATCATTGTAACAAGGTAATTTTATGTGTCGATTTTATCGTATAAGCTCAAGTATAAAATGAACCGAACTCAAATGGAATGAAAAACGCTTTACCGAACTTAAACGGAAAGAAAAATATTTTTATTAAATGTTTTTTCATGTTGTAGTCGACTAGAATAAACCTGTGTATTTTCTAGTAGTCGACTAAAACAATCAGTAGCTATAGGTTTTTCATCCACATCAAAAGAGTCGACTGAAACAAGCTTGAGTCGACTAGACTACTTCATGTAGTCGACTAGAACTCATTCTAGTCGACTAGATGGTCCAAAGTAGTCGACTAGAACTCAATCTAGTCGACTAGATGGTCCATTGTAGTCGACTACAACAGAGAAGTAGTCGACTGGAAGATCCTCAAAACCTGCAAATTTTTCAGAAAACATTTCCCATGTTTTGTGGATTGTGTTCAATGGTGTTCAAACGGCTCTTGTCTTTCAATTACTATAATCATTCTTCAAAACCCTAATACAATGCTATATATAGAATGAGATGTGTTTATTGAACATCAAGAGATTGAAAATACAAGAAGAAACAAAGCTATCAAAAATCTGCATAAATTTTTCTACAAAAGCCATTGAAACCAAGCTTTGAAAATCTGATTTTCTCCAAGTTTCTTTGAAAATCAAAACCTCTAGTATCTCTTCTTATTCTCCAAATATCATTCATTGATCATACCCTTTGAGAATACATTTCTAGAGCTATTGTAAAATCACAAAAAACACTTGAGCTTATATTGATTTATCTTCCATAAACACCTTTGGGTTTTAAGTGTTTTTGTTCTTGAGTGATTTTATTGATTACATACGAATTTGTAATCTCGGACAAGTGAAGTCCACCGATTGTTCAAGAGAGGGTTGTTCTCTTAATTGAGGGACAAGCTCGAGAGGCTTGTGTTGTAAAGGTTTGCCATTCCACCTGTGAAGGAAGGGCCATAGTGAAAGGATCGGGAAAAGTCTCAAGAAGGGGTTCTTGAGCCGAGGAGTAGGAGTTACCGAACCTCGAAAAAATTACGGTGTCAAATCTCTCTATCTCTTTCTCTTTACTTAATTATTTTGCATGCCATAACTGCTTGAATATCTTGTCATGAAATTAATAGTTAGAGAAGTTCAAATTAAATCATTCACTTACTTATTGTGATATAGTTTTTATTTGAGAGTGTTCTAATCTCGAAAAGAATTAGACCTATCTTTTGAACACCCTATTCACCCCCCCTCTAGGGTTAATTAGTGACTAACAATTGGTATCAGAGCCTAATCTCTATTTATTTTAGACTTAACCGTCTTAGAGAACGATCATGTCATCGAATTTAGTCACTCATATTGAAGGTCAATCGAATAATAGGCCCCCCATGGTTTGATGGATCAAATTATAGCTATTGGAAAACTAGAATGATAGATTTTCTTCAAGCTATTGATTACCAAATTTGGCAAGTAGTTCTTGAAGGACCATTTGTATTAACTAAAATTGTTGATGGAAAAGCCGTCCCCAAATTACCCAATGAGTGGGATAATGATGATCGTAAACTCATGTCGTACAATGCTAAAGCCAAAGTAAATTTAAATTGTGCTTTAAGTCCAAATGAATTTAATCGTGTATCTACTTGTTCAACGGCAAAAGAAATGTGGGATAAACTTGAGGTAACCTATGAAGGAACATCTCAAGTACGAGAATCCAAAATTGACATACTCATGCATGAATATGAATTATTTGCTATGAAAGATGATGAAAATGTGAATTCTATGATGTCTCGTTATACAAATATTTTGAATGGACTAAAACATCTTGGTAGAATTGTTCCTAGATCCGATGCGTCACGAAAAGTGCTTAGAAGCCTTCCGGCAAAATGGGATGCAAAAGTAACGGCTATCAAAGAAGCTCATGACCTCAACACCATAAGTCTCGATGAAATTTTCGGCTCTCTACTCACTTGGGAAATAACGTTGAAAGCTCGTGAAGACGACATCAAGCCAAGAAAGGGAATAGCTTTGCAAGCCTTCACTAAAAATGAAATCAATGAGCCGAGTGAAGAAGAAGAGGATGAGGACATTGCATTGTTCACCCAAAAATTCAAGAGACATCTTCAAATAAAGAAAGCAAACGGTGGAAGATTCATGAAGAGAATCGAACCTAAAGGCGAGACTAGCAAAAGGGAACCCCCAACGTGTTTCAATTGCGGAAAGCCGGGACACTACAAAAGTGATTGCTTCAAGCTCAAAAAGGAAAACGACAAAAGACCTAGCAAGATGGCAATGAACGTCACATGGGAGGACTATGACTCATGCGACTCGGATGAGGAGAAAAGTAGCGAGGAAACGGCAAACATTTGCCTCATGGCAAATGAAGAAGAGGTACATTTAAATTTAAGTGATTTAGATAAACTATCATATGATGAACTTCTTCTTGATTACAATGAATTGCAAGATGTGTTTGAAGAATTACATGATGAATTTGAAAAATTAGCTAGAAAATATATCCTTCTTAAGAAAGATAAGTCTTCATGTAGTCTCACTAATTCAAACTTAGAAGTTTCTTGCAATGACAAAAGCATTGAGCTAGAGAAGGAAAATATTCGATTGAAAAATACTATTGATGATCAAATAAATGTTTTAGCTAAATTTACAAAAGGAAAAGAGAACCTTATTATCATGTTAGGAAGACAAAAAGGATCATTTGATAAATGTGGTCTAGGGTATGATGCTTTTGACAAGGATGCTCTTATATTGAAAAAGAGAAAATCACTTAGCTCTACATTTACTAAAAAATCATCTCATGCATCTTCAAATGATTATAAACATGTTACTTGCTACTATTGCAATAGAAAAGGACACAAAGCAAATGTATGCTTTCATAGAAAGAAGAAAATTATGTCAAAGATGGTTTGGGTTCCGAAAGGATCTATTGCATGCTCTCATAGAAAAGAAAATATTGTAACAAAACAAATTTGGGTTCCAAAAGGAACTATTGCGTATCTATCTAACCAAAATGGACCCAAAACAGATTGGGTACCAATAAAAGTTACTTGAACTTGTTTTGTAGGTATGCTTGAAGTCCGCATCAAATGAAAAATGGTTTCTTGATAGCGGATGCTCAAGGCATATGACGGGAGATAAATCAAAGTTTATTTCACTAAAAACATATGGAGGAAACGTAACTTTTGGAGACAACTCTAAAGGCAAAATTATAGGAATTGGCTCAATCGGTATTTCCTTTTCTCTCTCTATAGATGATGTGCTTTTAGTTGATGGGTTGAAGCATAATTTGTTTAGTATTAGTCAATTATGTGACAAGGGCTATGATGTTATATTTAGGACCAATGCATGCATAATCAAGAAAGATGGGAAACAAATGTTCAATGCCAAAAGAAATGGAAACTTGTATACTCTGTTGCTATGTGAATTGCATGATCAAGATGTTAAATGTTTTGTCACATCTAGCGAAAATAGTTGGTTATGGCATAGACGTCTAGGACATGCTAGTATGGACCTCATTCATCGTTTATCTAAAAATGATTTAGTCAAAAGCCTCCCAAAGACTAAATTTTCGAAAGATAAAATATGTAGCGCATGTCAAGTAGGCAAACAAGTTAAATCTTCCTTCAAGAGAAAGAAAGATATTTCCACTTCTAAACCTCTAGAGTTACTTCACATGGATCTTTTTGGTCCGGAGAGAACGGCTAGCTTAGCCGGGAAACTCTATGTACTTGTTATAGTTGATGACTACTCTAGATTTACTTGGGTTCACTTTCTTGCTCATAAAAATGAAACTCACTCCATTCTTGAAAGATTTTATAGAGTCATTTAAAATGAAAAGGATTTGAAAATCAAGAAAATTAGAAGTGATAGAGGTAGGGAGTTTGATAATCAAGACTTAGAGAAATTATGTGATGACCTAGGTGTTTCTCATGACCTCTCAGCTCCTAGAACCCCTCAACAAAATGGTGTAGTTGAAAGAAAGAATCGATCTCTACAAGAGATGGCTAGAACCATGTTAAATGAGCACAATCTTCCTCGAAGCCTTTGGGCGGAAGCAGTAAACACTGCTTGCCATATAATTAATCGTGTTATTATTCGGATGAAGTTGGGGAAAACGTCTTATGAGTTGTGGAATGGTCGAAAGCCCAATATTGGATATTTCAAAGTTTTCGGGTGTAAATGTTTTGTGTTAAATGATAAATACAACCTTGGAAAATTCGACTCCAAATCGGATGAAGCAATTTTCTTAGGTTATTCTACAAGGAGTAAAGCATTTTGGGTTTATAACAAAAGGACTCTAACCATGGTTAAGTCTATTCATGTTGTCTTTGATGAATCACCCTCACCACCATCACCTAGAATTGACCTAGAAGAAGATGAGGTTGTTGGGATTGAGGATAATCTAAATACTCTCAATATCTCCAACTCATCATGTAGCCAAAAGGAAATGAGGGAAGTTGAGCATCAATCCAATGATGACTTGACCAACTCAATGCCTAAAGCATGGAGGATTGTTCACAATCATCCTCTTGATCAAGTCATAGGTAATCCTTCAAAAGGGGTTAGTACTAGATCTCAACTTAAAGATTTTTGCAACCACATGGCCTTTGTATCGCAAATCGAACCCAAGAACTTCCACGAAGCTCAATGTGATGATTCTTGGATCGTAGCAATGCAAGAGGAACTAAATCAATTTGAACGCAATCAAGTTTGGCGTTTAGTTCCTAGACCCGAAAATCAAACTATAATTGGCACAAAATGGGTCTTTCGAAACAAAAAGGATGAGAATGGAGTAATTATTCGAAATAAAGCAAGATTGGTAGCTCAAGGATATAATCAAGAGGAAGGCATCGACTACGATGAGACCTTTGCACCGGTAGCTAGATTAGAAGCAATTAGAATGCTTCTTGCATTTGCATCATATAGAAATTTCACTCTTTATCAAATGGATGTCAAAAGTGCTTTCTTAAATGGTGTCATAGAAGAAGAAGTTTTTGTGAAGCAACCACCCGGTTTTGAAAATAATCTTTTTCCAAATCATGTTTTCAAATTGGCTAAAGCTCTATATGGTTTAAAGCAAGCTCCTCGAGCTTGGTATGAGAGACTTAGCGGGTTTTTAACTCAAAATGGTTTTACAAGAGGGAAAATTGATAACACACTTTTTACAAAAACCATTAAGAATAATTTGTTGATTGTCCAAATTTATGTTGACGACATTATTTTCGGCTCAACAAATAATTCTTTATGTAGGGAATTTGCCATAAGTATGCAAAACGAATTTGAAATGAGCATGATGGGTGAGTTGACTTTCTTCTTAGGGTTGCAAATCAAGCAAAACTCGGATGACTTATTCATTAGCCAATCCAAGTACACTAAAGATTTGCTAAAGCGATTTGGTATGGAGGCTACCAAACATGCCGTAACTCCTATGAGTTCCTCTATTAAGATTGATAAAGATGAAAATGGTAAATGTGTTGATATTACTAATTATAGAGGCATGATCGGTAGTTTGCTTTATTTAACCGCTAGTAGACCGGATATAATGTTTAGTGTATGCTTATGTGCCCGGTTTCAATCATGTCCCAAGGAATCTCATTTGCTTGCGGTCAAACGCATTTTTCGCTACCTAAGTGGTACAATAAACTTAGGGCTTTGGTATCCACGTGGAACTTCAATTGATCTTATTAGCTATTCGGATGCCGATTTTGCGAGATGTAGAATTGATCGTAAAAGCACAAGCGGTACTTGTCATTTTCTAGGACACTCACTAGTATCTTGGTCAAGTAAAAAGCAAAATTCCGTTGCATTATCTACGGCCGAAGCTGAATATGTGGCAGCCGATAGTAGTTGCGCTCAAACTCTTTATATTAAGCAACAACTACTTGATTTCGGTCTTACTTTCTCTCACGTGCCTATTAAATGCGATAATACGAGTGCGATTTGTATTTCAAATAATCCTATTCATCACTCACGCACCAAGCATATAGAGATTAGGCATCATTTTTTACGTGATCATGTTGCTAAGGGTGACGTTGAATTGATTTTTATCGACACTAAAAATCAATTGGCGGATATTTTTACAAAACCACTTGCGGACGAATCATTTTCTAAAATACGTCGAGAAATCGGAATGGCTATGGATTTTGATGTTTTATCTTAATTTCTGTCATAATCTTTATTTTTCATATTTTTGTTATTTTTGTGTATTTATTTCCTGATTTTTATCTATTTTTTTTATTCTAGTCGACTCATCCTGTGTAGTTCAAACCATTCTAGTCGACTACAATGGCCAGTAGCTACACCATTTCATGGTTTTCCCCTTCTAGTCGACTACATTACCTTCTAGTCGACTCATTGTACATTCTAGTCGACTCAAACTTTGGTTTAGTCGACTACTTTGCCTTCCTAGTCGACTCAAACCCAGCCTAGTCGACTCAAACCTCAATCTAACCGACTCACCTAGACCCAGTCGACTCAACCCACTATAAAACCTAAAACCCCTTTCATCTTCTCCATCCGCCTCCTTCAAACCCTCACCCACCTTCAAACCCTCTCCTCTCAATCCCTCTTCTACTACCACTTATACCTTCAAATCATCACCTATCTCTCATTAATTTCACATTTCCATCATCTTCCACCCATTTCCCTCACCCAAATTTCTTCATTCTCACTCTCTCACATCTATATATATACACCATTATATATCTATATATCTCTATACATTTGTGCATCATCTTCTACAATGCCACCGAAGACTCGAGGCCTATTTCGGAAACGTTCACGCATTGATGGAGGCCAAAGCTCCACCAATCCACACATTCCTACGGCTGTTGATGAAGAGGAGTCGAATGAACCTCTTCTTCTTGAGGTACTTCTTCTTGATGATGATAATAGAAATAAATTCATCACTGTTTTTGATCACCGTGCTCCTACACCTTGCCGTATTGTCACACAAGATTTATGCACTGAAATTCGGGCTCAAACTTTCGAGTTATTCCGAGCAATTGGTTGGGATTTTTTCGTTTCTCTTGACATTCCGGTATTTCCGCGAATTGTCAAAGCTTTCTACGCTTCTCTTGCAAATCACAAGGAGAAATTACTCCCTCATCTTCATTTTAATCTATGTGGTGAAGACGAGACCATTGATGACAGCGAAATCAAGCGCATTTTCTTGCTTCCGAATGACGGTATCCGCCACTTCTCCAAGGATTGGTATAAGGCTGATGGTTTCGATTGTATTGAGGCTGTTCGGGTCATATGCGTCGACAAGGAAATTTCACAGAATGCCGGTATTACCTCTTCTATGCTACTACCCGAGGCTAGATTAATTCATAATGTTATTACTTACTCTATTCTGCCTAAAACTAGTAGTCGTAGTAGTGTTTCTCGTATGGAGGCTTTTTTGGTTTATTGCGTTTTAACAGGAACCCGCGTTGATTTAGCTTATATTTTTCGTTCCGTCATCCTCACATGTCAGCGCAAGCCATCTGGCCCGCTTTTCTTTCCTGCACATATTACATATCTACTGCAGCGGAAAGGTTTTAATTTTCCTAATGAAGTGTCCGAGCATCACCCTATTTTTCTTGACGCCACTCATGTCAAGCATATGCATATTTCTTCTGATGCGGAAGGAAATTTTATTTCTGAAAATGCACCTGCTCCTCGTTCGCGTACTGCTCCTAGCGGTTCTGCATCACGCCAAGAAGCCCCTTCCTCGGTCCCTCCGTTGGACGGTGCTTCGGCTTATCAGGCTGCTCTTCTCAACCAACTTCTTGGGGTTGTTCAAAGCAATACGGAGCTCCTTAGGCAGCAGGAACAAATGCTTCAGCGCCTTGACACGACCGTGAACCAAAATACGGAAGCCATTCGATTGATAAATGAGCGCCTTGTTCTTCATGATGAGGAAATGTCTACCCGTATTACAAATCTGGCCGGGTCACTTGATGACCTCACTCTTGCACACAGGAACCCTCGCTCCCGCGCCCCTCGACGCTGACAAAAAGGGGGAGAAATTATGCTATTGTACTGTCATGTATCCCATTATCCGACATTAGCAATTTCTGTTTTTGTGTGGCTTGTTATGGTTATTTGCGAACTTGTCTGTTTTCTTTTCTATGTTTTTCATCAGTATAAGCAGCTTGTATTAAACTGAAACATCTATGATAGGCTGTTTATTTTTCCTATCTCAAATGTGCGCCTATTTTTTATATATTGTATCAAAATGCCTATTAAATTGCAAATTTCATTTACTAAGGGGGAGCATTTGATCAAAATAGTTTGCACATGTTGATGGGGAGCATCAGTTGATGTTTCGCCAAATGCCAAGCAAACACAAAATGTTTTGTCATCATCAAGGGGGAGATTGTTGGCTTTGAAATTTACTTTCGGCAAACAATTCCAAAATTGATGATAACAAACCATTGAAGAGTGTTTGATACTAATGAATTATCAAGTTTATATTTTCAGCAAAAGACAGGTGAACGACGCAGAAATCAAACTCGAAAAGGAAACTACTCGAAAAGCAAGCTCGGAAAGAAAGCTTGATTTAAAGCGAAAAGTTGTAAAAGAAATTGAAGCGCAAATGGAAAATCAATTAAATTCAACGGCAAAAGCGAAAGTCGAAGACTCAAGACTCGGGGTAGATAGGTCGGGGAGCGATCATTGTAACAAGGTAATTTTATGTGTCGATTTTATCGTATAAGCTCAAGTATAAAATGAACCGAACTCAAATGGAATGAAAAACGCTTTACCGAACTTAAACGGAAAGAAAAATATTTTTATTAAATGTTTTTTCATGTTGTAGTCGACTAGAATAAACCTGTGTATTTTCTAGTAGTCGACTAAAACAATCAGTAGCTATAGGTTTTTCATCCACATCAAAAGAGTCGACTGAAACAAGCTTGAGTCGACTAGACTACTTCATGTAGTCGACTAGAACTCATTCTAGTCGACTAGATGGTCCAAAGTAGTCGACTAGAACTCAATCTAGTCGACTAGATGGTCCATTGTAGTCGACTACAACAGAGAAGTAGTCGACTGGAAGATCCTCAAAACCTGCAAATTTTTCAGAAAACATTTCCCATGTTTTGTGGATTGTGTTCAATGGTGTTCAAACGGCTCTTGTCTTTCAATTACTATAATCATTCTTCAAAACCCTAATACAATGTTATATATAGAATGAGATGTGTTTATTGAACATCAAGAGATTGAAAATACAAGAAGAAACAAAGCTATCAAAAATCTGCATAAATTTTTCTACAAAAGCCATTGAAACCAAGCTTTGAAAATCTGATTTTCTCCAAGTTTCTTTGAAAATCAAAACCTCTAGTATCTCTTCTTATTCTCTAAATATCATTCATTGATCATACCCTTTGAGAATACATTTCTAGAGCTATTGTAAAATCACCAAAAACACTTGAGCTTATATTGATTTATCTTCCATAAACACCTTTGGGTTTTGAGTGTTTTTGTTCTTGAGTGATTTTATTGATTACATACGAATTTGTAATCTCGGACAAGTGAAGTCCACCGATTGTTCAAGAGAGGGTTGTTCTCTTGATTGAGGGACAAGCTCGAGAGGCTTGTGTTGTAAAGGTTTGTCATTCCACCTGTGAAGGAAGGGCCATAGTGAAAGGATCGGGAAAAGTCTCAAGAAGGGGTTCTTGAGCCGAGGAGTAGGAGTTACTGAACCTCGAAAAAATCACGGTGTCAAATCTCTCTATCTCTTTCTCTTTACTTAATTATTTTGCATGCCATAACTGCTTGAATATCTTGTATGATATCTTGTCTTGAAATTAATAGTTAGAGAAGTTCAAATTAAATCATTCACTTACTTATTGTGATATAGTTTTTATTTGAGAGTGTTCTAATCTCGAAAAGAATTAGACCTATCTTTTGAACACCCTATTCCCCCCCCCCCCCCCCTCTAGGGTTAATTAGTGACTAACAAGTTATATTTTTATATGTATTTAATCAATATTTGAACACCTTCAACTTCGGCCCCCTATCTTCGAATCCTGGCTCCGCCCCTGGCCGCCACCACCCACCACCAAACACACACACACACACTTATATATATACACACACCATTACCACCATCGCCCGCAACCACCCAACACCACCACCACCATCAACGCCACCCACCATCACCCGCCGCCACCACCAATTTCGAACCCCCAAATCGCCCATAATCCCCAAATCGAAACCCTAATCTCCACCCTAAAATCACTCCAATCGACCCACCACCACCATTATCACCAATGATATGTGTGTGTATGTGATTGTGTGTTTCGTATGTGTGTGTGAGAACATGAGATATTTTTTTCCCAATTTTGCCCCCAAACAAGAATTTATTTTTTATTTTTAAGTTAAAAAAACAAAGACAATGACAAGATTGTTCTTGTTCTTGTCCCCAAAAAACAAGAACAAAAACACATTCTTCCCAAACCGCCCTATGGGTCCGTTTGGCAAATGCGAAAACAGTTTTGTTTTTTTACTGTTCACTCATTTCAAAAATAAAAACACGTTTGGCAAACGCGTTTACTGTTCACTTTTTTTTTTTCCCAAGAAAACTGTTTTCTGTGAATAGTGGATAAAAGTGGTGAAAATATCAAATACAACTTTTAGTTGTTTTTTGAGTTTTTTCACTGTTTAGGGTACCACCTCCGCCCGCCGCCAATCACCCACCACCACCGCCCCCCGCCGCCGCCGGTTACCGCTGGCCACCACCGCCGCTCACCAATACCATTTTATTTTTCAATACAAATTTTAATCCAAATATATTTTTTATTTTTAATTTTTTGCTGAAATAAATAAAGACAAATACAAAAATAATTTTTATATTTGAAGAGAGAAAACAAATACAAAAAACAGTTTTCCAAATCCACCCTATGTTCGACTCCTCTTGTACTCTACACTGGTTTTACCTTGGATCTCAATTGTAGTTTCAAATAGGTGCATGAGATCATCAAATGGAAATTTATTTATATATATATATATATATATATAGGTGTTCGTGTACTATTTGTTTGAGGTACAACATGATAATAATTCGATTGGTATTCATTCACTATGTCCTAAAAAGTTAGGCTTACAATTTCAAGAGTACACATTAGAATATAAATTCAATAATTTGATACTTTATCGTACATGCCAAATATTAAATATAAATATATGAATTGAAAGAAAGAAGTCTTCATCAACTAGTTATTGATTATTGGGAATTACATTTTCATTCCCTTTTGATATATATGGCAAATTAAGTCCGCTCTCTCGTTTGAGTATTTATATATGTATTGTTCTCTTCAAAGTGATTCAGGTTCGTAACCATTGGCCGAAAAAATAAAATTACTCTTGTAACTTTTTCATGTTATTTCATTTATAATCCGAAATATTTTGCAAGTTGAATTACCAGGGCATAATTTGACAAATCATAAGGTAATAAAACTATAATTTACCGTTGATTATACATCTCTAAATGGAGTTTGAATTCTGTGTAAAGCTAGCAGGGTGTTACAAGATCAACGATATAGAATCTAATAATTGAATTACAAATAACTCAGTATTAAAGTACTTTTTATGCACAGGTTAGGCACCCAAAACAGTTGAGCCAAACCCATCAATGGATGAAAAATAATTGTAACAGAAGTATAGAACCAAAATATCCATCTTTTTTTAGTTCTGTTTTTTTATCTGTGTCAGTCTGTGTTTGTCTTTGAATCTTTTTATTTGTTTAGGGTATAATCGTCTTTGGATTTTGTGGATTGATGATGGGTTAAGAAAGTTTTGTCTTTACTTAAATCAAAAGGTACCAACTCCCACTAAGGTTACTTTTTGACAAAATTCCCCATAATTTAGTAATTTAGTGAAGTTTTCATATTTTTCTGTCTTTTTTCTGTGCGTTAATTTCAATAAACCTTCAACACTATCCAGATTAATTAACTAACATCTATTATGTCCACTTTGTCTCATATACTATTCAATTTCATCATTATGCCCCATTCCCTCACATTTTGAGTCAAAATGCCTAAACTAACCTCAATAGTATAAGGGATTTAGTGAAATCAACAATTTAAAAAATTATTTTTTAAAAATAAATTATATTTTTTGCAAAAATTATAAATTAAAATTATTATATATATATATATATTTCACAAAAAAATTATTTTTTGGAGGGAGTATATTATTTTCCAAAATATGAATTATTTCCGAAAATATAATATATATTTTTTGCAAAAAAAATTATTTTTCGGAAAAAAATCATATTTTGGAACATAATAGTATATATTTTTTACAAAAAAATTATTTTTCGGAAAAGATAATATTTTGAAAAATAATAGTATATATTTTTTGAAAAAAAATTCATATTTGGGAACATAATAAATATTTTTTGCAAAACAGATATTTTTCAGAAAAATATTCATATTTTGGAACATAATATATACTTTTTACCAAAAAAATTATATATTACACAAAATATTTTTTTTGCGAAAAAGTATATATTATGTTCCAAAATATGAATTTTTTCCGAAAAATATTTATTTTGCGAAAAATATATATTATGTTCCAAAATATGATTTTTTACTAATTGTTTTTTCTTTTTTGCGAAAAATTATTTATTATGTTCCAAAATATGAATTTTTTTCCGAAAAATATACACTATTATGTTTCAAAATATGATCTTTTCTGAAAAAAAAAATTTTGCGAAAAATATATACTATTATGTTCCAAAATATGATTTTTTTTTTCGAAAAATATATTTTTTGCAAAAAAGTATATATTATTTTTTCCGAAATAATTCATATTTTGGAAAATAATATGCTCCCTCCGAAAAATATTTTTTTGTAAAAAATATATATATATATTTCTGAATTTATAATTTTTGCAAAAAATATAATTGATTTTTGAAAAATAATTTTTTAAATGGTTGATTTCACTAAACCCCCTTATACTATTGAAGGTAGTTTAAACATTTTGACTCAAAATGTGAGGTGAGGAGACATATTGATGAAATTGAATAGTATAGGGGGTAAAATGGACATAGTGTGGGTTAGTTGATTAAACTGGAGAGTATAGGAGGGTTTCTTGAAATTAACCATTTTTCTAATATTATATGTTCTTTTATGGTTGGGTGATACAAAATCTAGGCCCTATTTGGTAACGGGTATGGTTTTGTCCGGTCCGATTCGATTTGGTCTGGTCTTTAAATTGAAAGTCTGTTTGGTAAGTTGTCTGATGGTCTCATTATGAGAAAAATAGAACCAGATCATTTATAAATATATTTAATTTAATTTTAATTTATTCATTTATTTTTATTAATTTATAAATATATTTTATTAATTTATTATTTATATTATTATTTATTCATTATTTATTATTATTCTTTTTATGTATTATTTAATTCATTTTGTTTATTATTCATTATTTTATTTATTTTTTATTTTTTATATTTATTAATTTATAAATATATTTTATTAATTTATTATTATTATTATTCTTTTTATTTATTATTTAATTCATTTTTTTATTATTCATTATTTTATTTATTTATTATTCATTTATTTTTATTAAATTATAAATATATTTTATTTATTATTATTATTATATATTATTTAATTCATTTTGTTTTGTTTGTTGGGTGGTTGTGTCTCAAAATTCTGATTTTGATTACCAATTTTTGGAACCAGGCCAACTTGACTTAACAAAAAGCTGGGTCCAAAAACACTCCATTTGATTCAATTTGGTCTCAGTCCAATTTTTTAGACCAAGTCAAAACAATCATGGTCTGCTGTCTAAAATCAAAAGCAGACCAAACCAAATGGACCCGGAACCAGAAAACAAACAGGGTAATGTTACACTCTAGTAAAAGATTTATGTTATTTCACACATCATCAAAAAGAAAATTTCTATTCAAAGCTTTTGTTGAGTCTGGATATCCATTTGACCTAATTGATATGATTTGAAGGTAGTTTTGTCAAGATTTTCAAGATAAAGATAAAATTGCATGGTGATTTGGAATTAATGGGTACTTTTAAAGATGATTATACCTCTTTAGATATACTATTCATTCTTACATTTATAACAACCTCTTGATTTAAAATTGATATAGACAAGAGAAGAAAAAATGTTTAAAGATGAGATATTGAGAAAACTTAAAATTATTGCATGATTTTAAATTTTCTTTTATTTTTTTCCATCTTCTTAGCTTGTAGAGCAAATAGTAGTGATTGTATTTGTGATATGCACACTTATATTACAAGATTATAAAAGATTAGTAACCTAATGCAACTGAAATGATAAAAAAATAAGAGTATGCTTCAAAATAGTTATTAGAAACTCGAAAAATGCCTTTACGTAAACACATGTTTTTTAAAAAACACAACACTTTGAAATAAATGATTTGTATTTCTGAGAATAGTTTTCTGTTTTCTGAAAACTGAAAATCAGATAAGTGTAAAAAGGTATGTTTGGTTCAGTTTTCTGAAAATTCAGTTACAAAAATGATTGTTTTCAGATAATTCATTTTTATTATTCTCATAAAACTGTTCACTGTTCTCAGAATTTTCAAGAACAATTTTCATAGATACAAACCAAACACGCCTAAAGTTTGTTTACAATTTTTTTTTTCTTTCTAATTTTCGGGAAAAAACATTAAAATATTTTAAGAGATAGACCAAGCAAATGTTCTTCCACATTTGTGGAAAAAAATTGACTTTTGATTTGGAATTCAACCTATTAATTGGATGAGTTCAAGTGAGTTCTATACATCTATTGTACTGGACCCGATCTATACCCCTTTCACCAAAATATTTAAAAAATCAACAATTATTACCATATTTATACCGGGACTCTTTTGTGAATGACATTGAAGTCCTCAAATGAGATGGTTGTAGAACAGGGTCATTAAATTTTACCACCAACTGTGGGTTTTGAACATGACTGCCTACTCTTTTGGTGGTTGATTTTCTAAATATATATATATATGCTGGGACTTTAGAAATTGCATATAAATAACAAAAACTTAAGAGAACATCTCCGAATTAAATGTAAGAAAGAAGGATATTACAATCATTTAAAATCTAAGATATTTTTGTGGATTATTTGACTATTTTATGGAGTAAAAGTGACAATTCGTGCACTCATCAAAAGTCATTAGAAAATTATTTGTCAAAATTTTAATCCCTCAAAATACTAATTGTTTATAAATTATAAATATATATATTTTTTGAAGGTAAGAATTTTTTTTATTTTTTTTTCCATACACACTCATTTTGTCTATTGTAACTAACCCTTTAAACTTAGAACATTGTTTAGAGCGTTTTGACATTTGACTATTGAGGTCATGTTTGACATAATTTTTGCTTTCGATTTTACACCAAAAAAAAGAAGCAAAAACGGTTCCAAAATCTAGAAGTTCTTCTAAAATTTTTGACAAGCACCGTTTAAAACAGTTTTTCCCTCCAGAAAGCCAAAAACAGAGTTTAAAAAGTCAATCCAAACATGACTTAAGTCTATTGACTAAGGAAGCTAAATATTGAATTTTCTCTTCATAATATGCGCAACCAAACAGGCCTAAGTAAAGTCTATTAAGCAAACTTCAATAAGCCTTTGTTTAATAGGGTAATTTACACAAAAATCCCTGAGGTTTTAGAATTTAATCACCAAATTCCTTGACGTTAGTCAAATTCCCTGACATTTCAGATTTTAATAAAATATCCCCCTCCGGCCAATTTTTATGTCAAAATGACTTAAATGCCCCTCACATAAATTACAGTTTCACCCCTCTTGTTTGGACATATTACACTTTTCCCCCTCTATAAATATATATATATATAAAATTCGAAAAAAATATTTAAAATTTGAAAATATATATATATAATTCATATATATATATATAATCCAAAACAAATATATAAATTTTGAAATATATATATATAAAATTCGTAAATAATATGTTAAATTTCGAAAAAATGTACTCCATCTGTCCCAAAAAGAGTGTCCACATTTGACTTTTCAAAGTTTTTTTAGGGTATTTTTTTTTCAATTTTGCCCTTTGAAATATAGTATAGTTTTAGTTTTTAGTGGGGTCCGTTATTTTTTGAAGTTAATGAAGAGGGATAAGTTGGGAAAGTATAAGATTATATTGTATTAGAATTCGAAACTGGACACTTATTTTGGGACGGATAAAGTTATGAAAGTTGACACTTATTTTGGGACGGAGAGAGTAAAAAATTTAAAAAAATTTAAAATTTGAAAAAATATATAAAATTAAAAACAAATATATAAAATTTGAAAATTTATATATATTTTTGAATTTATATTTATTCGAATTTTATATATTTTTTCAAAATTTAATATATTGTTTACGAATTTTATATATATATTTCAAAATTTATATATTTGTTTCAAATTATATATATATATTTCAAGTTTTAAATATTTTTTTGAATTATATATATATTTCAAATTTTAAATATTTTTTTGAATTTTATATATATATTTTTTTATAGAAGAAGAAAGTGTAATTATCCAAATAAGAAGGGTGAAACTGTAATTTATGTGAAATACATTTAAGGGGTTTACCATTGTTTAAAAATGAACCAGGGTCAGTTGACTGTTGAGGCCATTATTTAAATTTCTAAATATCGCAAAAACATAATAATAACAAAACATCTAGGGACAAAAATGTAAAATCAAATGTAAGTGGTCCAAACGAAATAACTCTCAAAACACTAGCCCTATTACAGTCTCTCACATCCTTTTCAAAAATCACTACAAATGTGTGCGTGAGAGAGAGAAAGACAGAGTCCCCATAGATCCCCTCAGTCAATTACCCTTTCCCTCCCATTCTATTTCTTCTCCACAACTCTCTCTTTCTGTATCTACATATATACACATATATATGTGTATATTAGTATATATATATATATATCTCCACGCGTATTCAACCGTCTCTGTTGCGTTGTTCCACCTTTCTTTAACACACAATCGACGATCACTCCATATTCTTTCACACCATTCACACTTCAGTTTCACCCTAATTTCTCTCTCTTCGCATTCAATGCTAAGATCTACATAACACCACTTGCAATGAATCAATGATTCGATTTTGCAGAAATTGAAGATATATTCCGAGCTCTTCAAATGAGTAACAACGAAACCGAAGAAATCTGAGCTTCAGATCTCGGAACTGGAGCAGCAATGGTGGCCGAGCCTTGGATACTGAAAATGGGGAACCAGGTAAGCTCTAATCTCAAGCACGCTTTACTTTTTGAACCCGCCAAAAAAACCCTAACCAAATCGCAACACCAACACCAAGAAAAAATCGGAATTCTCTCATTCGAGGTCGCGAATGTGATGTCCAAAACTGTATATCTCTACAAATCACTACACATTCAAGAGATCTCGAAGCTCAAGAACGAGATCTTGAAATCGGAGGGCGTGAAAGCCCTAGTTTCCACCGACGAGGCCCGCTTGCTGGAGCTCGCTGTGGCGGAGAAGCTCGATGACCTGAACCGGGTGGCGGGAGTGGTGGCGCGACTGGGAAGGAAGTGCACGGTGCCGGCGTTGCTAGGGTTTGAGCATGTGTACGGGGATGTAGTGAGTGGGGCCATTGATGTGAAGGAATTAGGGTTTTTGGTGAAGGACATGGAGGGGATGGTGAGGAGGATGGAGAGGTATGTGAATTCGACGGGGAAGCTTTACGGGGAATTGGAGGTGTTGAGTGAGCTAGAGCAGGCGACGAAGAAGTTCCAGAGGAACCAGCATGAGGAGAGCTGGAGGGCGTATGAGCAGAAATTGATTTGGCAGAAGCAGGATGTGAGGCATCTCAAGGATGTGTCACTGTGGAATCAGACTTTTGATAAGGTTGTGGAGCTGTTGGCGAGGACGGTGTGTACAATCTATGCTAGGATTTGTATGGTGTTTGGTGAGGCATATTCGAGGGGCGGGTCTGATTCGTGTTTATCTCCTTTGAATGAGCAATGTGGGCATAAATCAGGTCAAATTGGGATCAAACGGGTCGTTTCCAATCCCCTAAGACCAGTTTTGAGTAAGAATAATGCTCATGATTCGAGAGGGATGGAGAAAATGGAGGTGAATTCAGCACCAATGTTTCGTCCTAATGATTTTAATTTTCCATGTGGGGCAAGCCCGGGGAAGCTTTTTTTGGAGTGCCTTAGTCTGAGCAGCTCGGGTTCGAAAATAGATGAGGAGGAGGATCACATTAGTTATGATGATCGGAGTAGTCGAACTTCGGGGGTTTTTAGTGTTGTTGCTGATAGTGTGAAGAGAGACCACCCACAAAATTCAAATGTGTTAAATAGGGCTGCAGTTGGTTTTCCTTTCGGTGAAGATCAAAGACGAGCCAAGTGTAATGTCACAGGCAGTTTGAGGTTTGGCCCCAAAAGTAGGTTAATAGTACATGCTCCACCTAGCACTGTTGGTGGCTCTGCTCTAGCTTTGCATTATGCAAATGTTATAATTGTAATAGAGAAGTTAATTCGATATGCCCATTTGGTGGGTGATGAAGCCAGGGATGATTTGTATCAGATGCTACCAACAAGCTTAAGAATGTCTTTGAAGACTAGTCTCAAGTCTTATCTCAAAGATTTGGCAATATATGATGCTTCTCTTGCCCATGATTGGAAAGAGAGGCTTGATGGGATACTAAGGTGGCTTGCACCAATGGCACACAACATGATCAGGTGGCAAAGCGAGCGGAATTTTGAACAGCAGCAAATTGTCACACGGACAAATGTGCTTTTGCTTCAGACGCTGTATTTTGCGGATAGGGCCAAGACGGAGGCCGCTATCTGTGAGCTTCTTGTTGGGTTAAACTACATATGCCGTTATGAGCATCAGCAAAATGCATTGTTGGATTGTGCAAGCAGTTTCGACTTTGATGACTGTGTGGATTGGCAACTGCACTATTGAGCTCGTATCTTCATTGGGTACCTTCTTGGAGTTCTGTATCTGATGATGGTGGTAGTTCTCTTTAGCTTCTATACTTGTACGAAGACAAATAGAAGTAGTTCAACATGCTGTGAATATCAGAACTCTGCACATTGAAGAATTCTATTCTTAGAGAATTGTGTTGATTTATGTATTTTCTTGCCAGGTATGGGAAGTTTGGACTTCTGAAGTACACAGCTACACAGTTTCATGAACATCAAGCTGTCTTTCTGTTATGTAGAATGCACATATATTGTTTGTGTACTCCTGAAGTGCAATTGATTCCACTTATTTATGAAAATGAAGAATCTTCAGTTTTTATTACCTTTGTAAATTGTGTACTTTGTTTGTCTACTGAAAGTAACTTTTCCTTGTCAAATTCTGTGATTTAGTGTTTGATTCGTAATCGATGGGAGTTAAGCTATCAATAATACAATTGCTAGCATCAATTTCATATTATTAAAGTAACTGATGAGAGTAGAGCTAGACTCTAATCCTGATGGGTATAGAGTGAGGGGATTTGAACAGAAAATCAAAGTTCTCTACCACACTTCCGGGTTATGAGTTGTAGTTTTTTACACACAAGAACACAAAGTCTTTCTCCAAACTAGAAGTTGATGCAGACATATACTAATGTCTGACTTGTGGTATTGTCCTTGTGTGGATGATAGGCTATATGAGGAATTAGAAGAAGAATCATTTATTTATTTTGACTCAACAGTGTGGTGGAGTGGGGCATTCTGTCAAATCCACAGTAGTGGTTCTGGAAACAAAACACGGCATGATGCTGTGAAACCAGAATCCCTTTCTAAGACTGAATTTTGGATTTGCCTCATAAATTGTGGTTCTGGTGAAAAGCTGTTTATGGCCATTGTAATTTGTTGCCTGGATTTGTACCATATAGAACTCAACTAGTTTCTTTCTCTGCAGGTGCTAGGATTTTTTTTTTCTTTACTTGCTGCAAACATGCTCCTTCTATATAATGGTAATGAGTTACTTAAATGCTGTAAACCTCAGCACTGTAACTGGGCTTATGGTTTAATCATTCTAGGGCATCTCAGGAATCAATATAATGCACACTTTAGTATAGTTAATTCGAATCCACGCTCCAACAACATATGTTACTAATAACATATCATAAGTGAAAACAAGTGTGTAGACGTACATATAATTTTAAAGAATGCATCTTTCTTTATTTCTCTGCCAAGCGGTCAAGCTATTTTGGACGAGAATGAAAGAAGATATAGAAGGAAGCCAGAATTTATCGAAATGCTCAGTAGTGCTTACAAGGTATGTCCATTATTAGTTGCACGGTTATGTTTCCGTTCAATTCTAGAGAGTTTTTTGAATGATTTTTCTTATGAAAATTGATTTTGCAAGAGAAATGAGTGCTCTGACTGTTTGCATTGAGTTCCAGTAATAATAGGTTGTAGAGCGCATTGAGCATGCCAGTAATAATATGCTGTAGGGCGCATGTATGTTGGCCTGATAGAAAGTAGTGGGCTGCAACGGTTTGGTTAAATCCTTCCTATATAATGCCTGTCCTTTAAAAAGGTATGTTCATGATGGGTTTCTAGGCTGTTGATTTGCAAGCATGTTGATACTGTTTCAGTTCTTAATCCTAGTCTTTCTGTTGGCAGTCAATCCACTATGCATTTCATTTATATCCTGTCTTCAGCGTCTATTCTGTTTTTTTAGGGCTTTAGTTGCCAGGTCTCGAGGATTTTGATGCCTAACTTTTTGAAGGTGAGAACCTGCTTGAGATGGAATGGACGATGGACCGCATTCTGTGCACAAGAATATACCGATGTCCTGCTGCTGGTATGATTGTTAACCTATTCATTGTGTTTCTTGTTGAATGGCTTCTTTTCAGTCATGATATTAGTGAAATCAAATCAGTAGCACATAAATGTATAACATAGTTAAAGTTTCGTTCCAATGAACTCTTAATGGTGAAATCTTGGTGAAGTTGTTATTTTTGAATGACTTGTATTCTATTCGACTTAATTGTTCCTTAATATCCTGAATCCCTAATGTAAACCCATTTGCGGATGCCGAACCTTTGTAATTTAAACAGAAGCTATGAAATAGATAAATAGCAAGAAGATAACAGATATTTCAAGAACCAGCAAGAATTGGAGCAATTTCGGATTTGTTTCCTTTTCTTTTTTCTTTCTTTTATACATAAATCTGGTCTTACCCACATAAATGGGTTTTAATACATATTAAAGACAATATCTACATTAAATTCAAGTTTAATGTTTATCAAAACTGCTATAATAAAAACTCTATATCAGTTTTGATTGTATATATTTGAAACGGTCATTTCCTTAATGAAATGAACTTATATCCTTGGGCTTTTAAAACAGATATGTTGATCCAGTGTTGACTTTGTACGATGGGTCTGATGTAAAAATGGGCTTGCACCTGATATAGTATATAATTAGTTGAATACTGAAGTACATAATTGATGCCAGAAGCCTCATTACTTTTGTTTCGGACCTAGAGTATGAATCCTGATTTGTGGTTATTTATGTACTACAAAAACTCGTATTGTCTCTACCCGATAAAACGTACTTCTGTGCACACTAAGACCAGTGTTGGTCTGGGTTCAGGCACTCAGTTGATCTCTTGGAAAATTTTAGACCTCTTTTGGGAGAAGAATTAATTAACACTGAAAATTTTGGACCTCATTTTTGCAGCAGTTTGTTGATGAAATTAGGTGACTATCAACGAGAAGAAAAATGCATCTATTATTTAGTAAGATGATATCTTTCTGAGTGTCGAACATTGTTATTTAAATAAAAACAGATAGTACCCAATAATTATTGATTAGTCAGAATGTTTGATTGCTATCGTCTCAAATGCAGACAACTTATTTGACGAGGATTATAGTTTGATATTAAAAAAATGAACTACACATTTTCAGGGGTCAAAAAATAAAATAACCTGCACCAGCCGGGAATCGAACCCGGGTCTGTACCGTGGCAGGGTACTATTCTACCACTAGACCACTGGTGCTTGTTTGATCTTAGTTACCTAAAGCAATACTCAATCAATTAAGTAATGCGGTAGGTAACACAAATAAATATCAGATTTTGAATGTGTGCAATGAGAATAAATACGAAGAGTATAGACTATAGTTTCCTCTTTCACTTTATTTACTTTTTGCTTGCAGTTTTTTTGTTTGGAAATTAATGCTAATACTGTTTGAGTTATGTTTTGTGACCAAACAGATTGAAGTCCATGTGTTTGTGTGTAAAGACAGCCTAGACAGGTGATGTACAGAGATAGGAGGGTAATTAAGAGGTCTGAATCCAGACAAACTTTCTTGCCACGTCAAACCACTCTATTTAATCAGGCAATTGCCCATTTTCCCATGTATTTTTAACACTCTTTTTATTTAAAGCAAGGACATATCTTATATATCAAGAAGAGTAGATGTAGGTGGTATTATATCTCAATCCACATGTCAACGCCACATCATCGGAATGATCCACACAGTTTGGTCAACATTCAATGGACACGTGACACATGTTATGTCATCAAATTGAAGACCGAGTTGGGAGCAGGACTCGGACATTACTGAGATCCGAGGAGGTACTTGGTTTGATGAATGAAGTTCAGGATTCATCCGGTTGATTCTCGACCTAACTCAAGAGATAGATTTACAATTTAGACTCTCGCACATCACTTTATGATTAATTGAAAGATTAATCTCTTTTAATTCATTTAAACTCAAATGTAATATCACGATGACATCATCACTCTTTTCCATGACCTATAAAAGGAGGTCAAGGGAAGAGGACAAGCCACAAGGGGACTTGGCAAGACTTTCTCTTTTACTTATGAGACCAACAAATCTCTCACCCACTTCACAAACAAAGGAGTAAGTGATATCTCACTACAGCAGTGTCATTTTCATTTTTATCTTGTTTTCGAGTTCGCCTGAGCTTCCACCTCGGATCTTATTGTGTTGAGAGTTATTTTCAAATTCATCATATTTATTATGTGATATCACCATTTAATATTAATTGTATTGAACCCCTTTAGTAGATATGATACGTAAATAGTTAAATCAGCTCTATCAGAGGCTCCAAACTTTTCACCTTGACAAAGAAGAAATATTTTAAATCTAAACAATTATCCTAAATCACAGTGTTAATTATTTTGGTTGCGAATTCAGTAGAATTTAAAAAAATTGAAAATTTTGTCACCTCCCCACCACGCATAAACTGCCACAAGATTAC
The DNA here is from genome assembly GCA_963922005.1 of Cornus suecica. Lineage (NCBI taxonomy): Eukaryota > Viridiplantae > Streptophyta > Magnoliopsida > Cornales > Cornaceae > Cornus > Cornus suecica. The sequence continues at coordinate 6,060,111 of OY998246.1, read as the reverse complement.
CGTCCTACCATGCTACTATCAAATATTGCTCTGCCCTGCCAAATTCTCTCCTGTCTCCACCACCGTTGCACCATTCATTGTGCCATGTCCATCGAAATGTTGCAGTCTCTATTTTTTGTAATCAACTTATATCCTGTCCATTTTCTCTTTCACTCGACAAATTTTAATAAGAGATTCTAGATTCCATTTGATTGATTGGATCCCCTAAATTATAGAGTGGGATCCAATTAATCAAGCGGAACCTTAGATTTTTGGATAAATACTATTTACACTCTTCTGATTTATCTATATTTCAGTTACACCCCCTCTACTATGATATATCCCAGTTACACCCTAGTCACTGACGGCCGTTAGTTGACTTAACGGAATTGAGTACAATGTCTCTTTTGCCCTTCAATATTTTATTAATCCCATTTATACCCCAATTCTCTCTCTCTCTCTCACACACACACACACACGCACACACACTGAACACACTACCCACACACACACACACACATATATATAGATCTATACATGTATATATATATGTGTGTTGTGTGTGTGTGTGCAGGGTGTGCGGGGGGGTCGAAAATAGGGGAGGCGGTGGGAGGGGGCGGCGGGGGAGGCGGTGGGAGGGGGGCTGTGGCAGCGGCGGGGGGGAGGCAGTAGATCTATATATATATGTGTGTGTATATATATATATATATATGTGTGTGTGTTGTGTGTGTGCAGGTGTGTGTGTGTGTATGTGTGAGAGAGAGAGAGGGGGAGAGAGATTTGTTTTTTTAAAAAAAAAAATTCAAAATTTATATATATTTTTTATTTTATATTTATTTTCGATTTTATAATTTTTTTCAAAATTTAATATATATTTTTGGAATTTTATATGTTTTGTTTTAATTTTATACATTTGTTTTTTTATGTTTTTTGTGATTTTTATATTTATTTTCGAAATTTAATATTTTTTTTGAAAAAAAAATAATTTCGAAATTTATATATTTTTTAAATTTATATTTATTTTCGAATTTATAATATTTTTCAAATTTTAATATATATATTTTTGAATTTTATATATATTTTGAAAATTTAATACAAATTAAATTATTAAATGATGGGAGGGGGTTAAATAAGTCATTTGACTACAATGGGCAAAATAGATCATTTATCATCTTTTTACTGATGACATCATCACATAACGGTCAACAACTAACGGTTGACTAACGGAGGGGGGTGTTCGATACACGGAATCAAAACTGAGGGGGTGTAATTGGGATATACCATAGTATAGGGGGTGTAACTGAGATATAAGAAAATCAGAGGGGTGTAAGTGGTATTTACCCTAGATTTCTCGTTGGAACTTGTTTGAAAATAAATAAATATGGAGACTATTGATTATAAAGTTGGGCCCTGGGTAGTAATAGACGAACAGTTCTACAAGTATTTGAACTTAAATGGCAAAAGTGTCCTTATCTCAATTCCACAACGCAACAATTCTTCCAAGCCCAGCCCCACACGGGCCCATTCTATCTTCTTTATAACCATATATAGTTATATACCAGTACCAACTGAACAAAAGCATTGCTGAAACAGTCCTAAAATGGCCTTAGCCAAAGGCCGAAATGACCGTAATAGCCCATTGTATATTTTGTTTTGTAATACTATATCAACTAACTAAGGGCTAGTTTTATTTGTATTTTTGCTTTCGTGTTGTGAATTTTACAAAATAGAAGTACAAACTTTTGTTGTAGAGTGTTATGAGTCTAAACATAAAACACATTTGGTATTGATGGTTTTTATGTTTAATTTATAAAAACAAAAAATGAAAAAGTAGTTTTTTTAGTGAATTCTAGTCAGCAGTGACCAAAATATATATATATAAATAAATAAATAAATTTTTTTTTGGTACTTCCTAAATATGACACTATTTGCTTTATATTTTCTCACTGTAAACAAATAAAACATTGAGGGCCAAACATGCTTTTATTATAAAAATGGTGAAAAAACACATAACAAAAACAAAAGAAGTGAACCAAACAGCCATTCAATATAGTGCTAAAATTGCCTTGGTTGAGGTCCAAAAGGCCCACATTGGCCCAATTTATTAGCTCTTTGATGGTGTAAACCCGTTCGTAATTGCCGAACGAATTGTAACTTTCATAATTAAAACAGAAGCAATGTATTAGAAAAAGGACTAGAAAATAATAAATATTTCAGGAAACAACAAGAATGGAAAAATTTCGGATCCTTTTCTCTTTTTCTTTCAGTCTTTTTATACATGAACTTCCCCCACTCTCTTGAATGGATATTAAAACCTATTTAAAGCAATATCCCTATATTTAATATAGATTTACTGCTTTTAATGGGTCGTGTTATAAAACTGCCACAATAAAAACAATATCAGTTTTTATTTGTATTTTGAAACGGTTGTTTGCTAGGATTTTTATCATAGAATGGGCTTCTCTTTTTGGGCCTTGTTTTCTAATGGGTTTATTTTGTGCATTGGGTCAATGTTACTTTGTCTGATGAGCCATGTGTAAGAAATGGGCCTACACTTTGCCCCCAATTCCCAAGCCCATTTCATGTTTTGAAATATGGTGGGAATTCGAAGAGCCATGTGTAACTGCTAGTTTCCCTATTTCACTTCATCTTCTCCAATTTTATATCTTCATCTACAAGGACGAACCCCTACTCCTTTGAAGCTTTGACGATTCCAACAAAAACTCTTGAGGTTAGTCTTATTCTTGCATCCTTTTCTTTCTTTTCTTGAATCTAGTATCTCTAGTATCATGAGTAGCGACAATAGCCGAACCCCTTCTCTGGAAGTAATGGCGAATGAAATTCACGATGTTTCTTCTTCTGAAATTGCCCCCAGTTCCAGTAAATCGGAACCACAACGACTTTCACGTAAACAATTGGGCAAACTTTCCTTAGCCGATAGGTGTAAAATAAGTTTGAGATTCCCGATGACGTTTCGATTCTAAATATCCTTCCGACTTGAACTTCAAATTGTATGAAGAAGTTGGTCCGGGTGAAGCTCTGTTTTCTGTACATCATTTGGCCGTACTCAGATTTCCTTTTCACCCCTTCTATCACTATGTTCTTTTTTATTTGGGGCTTTCACCCTTGCAAGTGAACCCTAATTTTTTCAGGGTTCTTTATGTTATGCTCGTTCTGAATCGCGAACGAGATTTGAACTTAGGTTTGGGTGACTTCTTGCTCTGTTACAAAGTTGATTAGATCAGGAAAAACCCTGGTCGGTACCATTTACACCCTCATTCAACCTTGAGACTTTGTGATAGGAATCTTTCTTCTGAGAAAGAATGGGAAGATAAGATGGTAAAAATTGGGGGAAATTGGAGGGTGGATACGTCCGGCCTGTATCCTCTACAAGGACCTTCGGTATTTGTAAAAAATACAAGTGTGGATTCAAGAATCCTCGCAAGTGTCCCTTTGTACTTTTCGAATTTTGCCTGTTTTTTCTTAAACTGCATATTGATTTGTTTTTTATCGTATGTCTATGTGTTGTATCCAGCTGAACGTCTGGAATATCTGAACGAGAAGGTCTTCGCTACTCTTCCTTCCGGCAAAACTCTTTTAACTTCTCAGAATCTGAAATTAATTGCTGTCAGCGCTTCAGAGGCTACCATAATGGAAATTCCGGTGACAGCCTCCAAACGCGTTGTAGCACAAAGATCTCCTGCCCCGGTCAATTTATCTTCTGATAAAGGAAAAAATAAACTGATCGATCTGACTGAAGATCCGAAGTTTAAAAAGGACGAACACTGATGGCAGCGGTAATGTCTAGAAAAAGTTGCAGCTTGGCCTCCCTTCAGAGCATGCAAAAAGGAATGACTCTGAGAAGCATGAAAAGTTAGTGAAGAAGGCCAAATCTGTGAGCGGCTATACTATTCCAAACTGCTGCTTCCCTCCATCATTTGATCCTGAAGGTGATTGGATCCCTAAGTTCAAAAAAAGTGATGGAAGTGTTCTGGATCGTCGTTCGCTGGCCATGTCGGATCCTGATTCTCTGATGGCACTTGCTCGTGGTATGTGGACCCCAAAAGATGAAATTTTTCAGCAGCATGTCGATCAGAATGAGTTTCGGCTAGGGCTCCTGTTTTTATTTTGGAGGTACAAAGTTTTTTTTTTTTTTCATGATAACGTTTCTTTTTTCTTCAGTCTGTGTTTGATGTCCTAGCTCTCTGCAAGGCTGTTGAGATGGGGGAGTACAAGAGAAAAAACATGGATGCTACATATCTAAGGGCTGATAAATGCGCCATATTAGCTGAAAAACAAAAGAAGATCTTGGAAATTGAGCTGGAAAGCCTAAAAAGACTCCATAAAAAGAAAGCTGATCAGAATGTTGAACTAAAGAAGCAGGTCCACAACCTTGAGACTTCGAATGCCGTTCTGAAATCCGGCTTGGAGATTTGCCGAAGAGGGGGTATGGAAATGCACTGGAGGTATGTGAGAATTTTTGACCTAAAATTCTGTGATGGGTTCAGATTTTGTCATGATTAAATGTCAATGGACCCATCTGCTCGTACATATGAAGATCCGGCAGCTCATGACACTACTTGCGGTATCGTTCATCCGTATAATGAACATGAGCCTTGTAGAGACGAGAAGGACTTTGCTCAATTCATTTTGCACGGGATCATACCGGCTGAACGACCAGAGCCTATTTCTGCAGTCCCTTCTGCTACAAATAAAGTGTCTGATAGGTCTTTCATTCCTCCTTCAGAGAATCAACAATCACCCACCGATGAAATTTTACCTTCGACTTCTTGATTAGAAGTTTTATCTTTGAACAATTTTCATGGTCTGTAAAACAATATATATTTTTGGTGCTCCTGTGGTGAGCATTTTTGAACATGTTTTGAGATGGCACTTGATGTGCTAAATATTTTTGAACAGGATGGCACTAAGGTGCTAAGTATTTTTTAACAGGTTTTAAGATGGCACTGATGTGCTAAGTATTTTTGAACAGGATGATGTGTTTCTAGAACACAAATTTTTTAAGCGCGTCTTCATGCGTCTTTGTTAAAGCATGAACTCGATGCCATCTTTTAAAATGGTCTTTTATTTTTGCCTAAATGACTTATATATTTTGGCCAAGTTATTTTACTTGGGCTTTTCATGTACTTTCTTTTTGTGATAGTTTGAACGAAAATATTGGAAGATATGAATAATATCTTTATTGATTTGGTACGGATCTTATCATACAAACTTTGAACGAAATTTGACATCAACAAAACTTTTATTGAAAATACATGTTCAGGTGTATTGCATTCTAAGCTCGTTCGATCTGTTTTCCATTTTGATCGGCCAATCTGTAGGCTCCTTTGCCGATCACTTCTGTGATTGTGTACGACCCATCCCATGTAGGATCTAACTTATTTGATCTTTTGGCCAACACCCTTAGTACTCGATCACCCACTTGAAACGATCTTGGTTTCACCTTTTTGTTGTAACTCCTCATCAACCTTTGCTGATACTCTGTCAGCCTTATTGAGGCCATTTCCCTTTTTTCATCCACGAAATTGCCTTCGATTATTAGAATTTATTCGTTCTGTTCAGGATAGAATAGTTGGGTTCTTGTTGTCGGAACTTCCAATTCAATTGGGATTACTGCCTCGACACCGTACGCCATAGCAAATGGTGTCAACCCGGTCGGCTTTCGGGGAGTCGTTCGGTAACTCCAGAGGACTCTTGGCAATTCTTTTAACCATCGTCCATTTTCTTTAATCCCTTCAAGTTTTCTTTTTATTTCGGCAAAAATCGTTATGTTTGTTATCTCGGCTTGTCCGTTTGCTTGCGGGTAACTGACCGATGATAAGTTCTGATTGATACCATATTTGTCCAGCAACTCCCGAACGTATTGATTGTCCAAGTTTTTGTTGTTGTCCATCATTATGTACTTTGGCACTCCGAACCTGTAGATTATATGATTCAAGATAAAATCAATCACTTGAGTGTGCGTGATTCTTGCATAAGTTTTCGCCTCCACCCATTTAGTGAAATAATTTGTAGCCAGAAGCACATGTTTTTTATTTGATGTTGCCCTTGTTAATGGTCCAACCGCATCCATTCCCCATCGTGCGAATGGAACAGGGGAAACCATTTATGTGAGAAGCTCTGCTGGTTGATGGATTATATGTGAATGCCTTTGACATTTGTCATATCTTCTCGCGTACTCTTCCGAGTCTCGGATCATGTACGGCCAAAAATAACCTTGTGTTATTGCTCTGTGAGATAATGATCTACCCCCAATATGGCATCCACAAGTTTCATCGTGCAACTGCTTGAGTACCTTTTGTGCTTCAGACGGAGTTAAAAACCGCAGGTAAGGCCCAGTCAACTATCAACGGTATAAAAATCCATCGATCACTGAATATTTGGTAGAAGTTGATCTTACTTTCTTTGCTTCCCGTCGATCCTCAGGTAAAACACCGATCAATAAATACTGAAGGATTGGGTCGATCCAACTCGACTCGTACGGTATCAGGCACACCTCCTTCTTTTTACCAATCGATGGAGCGAACAACTCGTCGACGGGAATTATCCTGATCATATCGTCCCCAGCTAATGATGTCTGATTTGCTACATGATCAGCCCCATGATTTTCCGCCCTTGGAATTTGCTTGAAAGCTACTACCTGAAAGTTTTGTGCTTCCTCCTGAACAACCTTTTTGTACTCCAACATCATTTTCTCATTTGTATTATAACTTCCTGCGATTTGATTTACGACTAACTGCGAGTCACTGAACACGGTTAGTTCTTTGATCTGGAACTCCTTTGACAATCTTAATCCTGCTAGAACGACTTCGTACTCAGCTTCATTGTTTGAACTTTCAAAGCACAGTTTAATTGATTGCTGCAACTTAGTGCCTTCTAGGGATATTAGCTCAATCCCAACACCTGTCCCCAGGCTATTCACTGATCCATCCACATAAAGCGCCCACCTTGGATTTTCACTGTAGATCTCATCTTCGGTTGCTTCATATTGAAGGAGAAAATCTGCCACCGCTTGACCTTTTATGGATGTTCATGGTTCATAGGTGAAGTCGAACATGCTCAAGTCTATTGACCACATAGTCATTCGTGCAGAGAAATCAGGTTTTGATAAGATCGTTTTGATCGGAAATGTTGTAGGAATCCTGATCAAATGGGATTCGAAATAATATCGTAACTTTTGTTTGGCCTGAACCAAAGCCAAGATTATTTTCTCCGTCTTCGAATACCTTCTCTCGGCATCAAGCAATGTTTTGCTTGCATAGTAAATTGGGTGTTGCATGTTCCCATCATCTCTCACCAACGCTAAACTAACAACGTTCGGTGAAACTGCTAGATATAGAGTTAAGGACTCATGATCTTTGGGTGTCATCAGGATTGGTGGTTTCGCCATATAGAGCTTCAGTTGATCGAACGCTTCTTGCTGTTTTTCTCCCCAAGCCATCACTTTCTTAGATTTCAGCACATCGAAGAACGACTTGCATCTATCTGATAATTTGGAGATGAACGACTTAAAGCTGCTAACCTCCCTGTAAGCACCTGGATTTCTTTTGGGGACTCAGGTGCCTTCATCTCGACCAAAGTCTGAACTTGTGCGGGACTTGCTTTGATTCCATCTTTGTTAACTATGTGGCCCAAGAATTGTCCCGAAGACACACCAAAAGTGCATTTCTCCGGGTTCAGCTTCATTTTGTGCGATCGCAGGGATGCGAACATTTCCTCCAAATGTTCTAGGTGATTGTCCTTGCATTGGCTTTTGACAACCATGTCGTCTATGTAAGCCTCCATCGTGTCTCCAATCTGGGTCTTGAAAATCTTGTCAATCAGTCGCTGATAAGTTGCACCTACATTTTTTAGACCGGACGGCATGACCTTGTAGCAATAAGTTCCTCTTTCGGTGATGAACGCCATTTTGTCTTCATCTTTTGGGTTTATTGGGATTTGATTGTATCCTGAATAAGCATCGAGGAAAGTGAGCCGTTTGAACCCGGTAGTTGCGTCGATCATGCGATCAATCTTTGCTAAAGGAAAGCTGTCATTTGGGCAGGCTTTATTTAAGTTGGTGAAGTCCACACACATTCGGAACTTCCCATTCTTCTTTTGTATGACGACAACGTTAGACAGCCAATCGGGGTAATGAACCTCTCTGATAAAACCAGCGTCTAACAACCGATCAACCTCTTCAGCTACAAAATTTCCTCGTTCGGTTCCGATCCTTCTGGGTCGTTGTCGTACGGGTTGTGCACCAGGATGAACACTTAAAGTATGCATCATGGTTCCGGGGTCAATCCCGGGCATGTCACTATGCTCCCAAGCGAAAACATCAGCATTTGGTCTTAGCATAGAAACCAAATTGCTCATTTCATCATAATTCAATCTTCTTCCAATTCAGGTGGTCTTTCCTTCACTCCCGATGATCAGATTTACTGTGATGGTGTCTTTTTCCGTCTTCTCATCATCGTCAGTCTGATCTCGAACGTTCAGTAATTGCTATAAAATTGTGTTCGGTACTTTCGCCTTTTAAACCCTTGGTGACAATGGCGTAGCATTCTTTCGCCACCACTTGATCTCCCGGGATGTCAACAAATATTTTCCCTGAAGGATCAACATACCTCATCACCTGATGCAGAGTTGAAGGAACTCCCTGCATTCGGTGAATCCAACCTCTTCCCATGATCAAATTGTAGGACGGCTGCACGTCCACCAGCATGAAATTTTCCGTCAAAGTTTGCTTCCCAGCTGTTACAGGTAAATTCAATACACCAATTGGGCAGATCCTCTTTCCATCAAAACTTGTCAGCGGACTAGAGGTCGGCTTGATTAATTCCGTGTTGATGCCGATTTTTTCGAAGGCTGATTTGGTTAGGATGTTCGTACTGCTACCTGGATCAACCAACACCCTTTTAACTAAATAATTTGAAACTATGATCGAAATTACCAGTGGATCTTCATGTGGTAGTTGTACACGTCTCAAGTCCTCCTGGGTAAATGATATTATCGGCATTGGGTAGTTACGAATTACGTTCACCTCCCCAACCCTTCAGATATTGTTTGCATTGCGCATTCGTGAACGCTGAACCGAACGGCTTTCCTCATCCTCCTCTGGTCTTCCATGGATCGTGTCAATGATTTTCACCTGCTGTCCGCCCACAATCTTATTAGTCTTCGGATGATCAAATTATTTCGTTCCATTGTCTACGTACTCCTTCAGATCCCCTTTGGTTATTAATGTGTCAACCTGCCTCCTTAAATGTCTGCATTCATTAGTTAAATGACCGAAGTCATTGTGGAATGCACAGTGCTTCGAACGGTCATGTTGTTCTGGTGGCGTTCTCAGCGTAAATGGTGGACGAAAGATACCTTTTGCCTTATTTTCGTTGTACAATTTCGCTAAGGTTGTTCGAAGCGGAGTTTCAGGCATGTCGTACCTTGGCCTCCTCTCCTGCTGCCTGTATGGAGCTGAACGTAGGCTGCTCGTACTGTCTGCCTTCTTGATTATCCTTTCTTTTGACTTGTTTTCCACACTAACCAACGCCGATCGATGACCCATTTCTTGTTCATCTTCTTCCAATCTCAAATATCCTTGCGCCCGTGAATTCAACTGGCCCATGTTGAGGGGTGTTGATTTCACCAAGGATCTATGAAAGTTGGTCCCTTGTTCGATAGCCACTTTGAAAGCTTCCACTGCTGTTGGTTGATCGCAACTGGGTTTCATTCCCATTTCCAAATTGAATCTAGACAGGAAATCCTTCAAAGTTTCACCTTTCGCTTGCCTCATCGTGAACATATTAAAAATGGTCATCTTCTACTTCCGATTGCTAAAATACTGGGCTAGAAACTTTTCCATTAGATTTTGGAAGGAATCGATCGAACCACCGGGTAATTGTCTAAACCATAACAGGGTTGGGCCCGTTAAACTCGTAGAAAAAGCTTTGCACATTAGCACATCATCAGCAATGTCGAGAGTCATCATCTGTTCCACATGAAAAATGTGTTCAATTGGGTCTTGTGTCCCATCAAACATAATGAACTTAGGTATCCGGAACTTGTCTAGCCTTCTTGCTTGTTGTATTTCAGTGCTGAACGGTGACTTAATCATTTTCGCTGCCATCTCGATGGCTAGATCAGCTGGTGATTGTGTTCTGAGATCTTTTACTTGCTCGTCTACGATCTTTTGAAGCCTGGTCACCATATCGAGCGGAACTTCCCGATTATTGGCGTTTATCTCATCCCCAATTTGTTGGGTATGAGTACGATTTGATGAACTGGTTTCGTGATGATTGTCCTCTTCTTCTGCAGCGGGGTCATTCTATCGTCCTCCTGCTGGTAGTTTTTGACGTTCTGATTGATCAAGCCTTCCTCTCAATTCCTAATTCTCTTTTTCAAGAGCCTCCGGGCTTTGAAGGATAGCAGTTGTGTCTCCTAGTTGTGTGGTGGTTTCTCCTGCCATTGATCTAATAGCTTCTGACTAGAACCTGAAGTTCCCACAAATGGCGCCAAAAAGTGTAAACCCGTTCGTAATTGTCGAACGAATTGTAACTTTCATAATTAAAACAGAAGCAATGTATTAGAAAAATGACTAGAAAATAATAAATATTTCAGGAAACAGTAAGAATGGAAAATTTTCGAATCCTTTTCTCTTTTTCTTTCAGTCTTTTTATACATGAACTTCCCCCACTCTCTTGAATGGATATTAAAACCTATTTAAAGCAATATCCCTATATTTAATACAAATTTACTGCTTTTAATGGGCCGTGTTATAAAACTGCCACAATAAAAACAATATCAGTTTTTATTTGTATTTTGAAACGGTTGTTTGCTAGGATTTTTATCATAGAATGGGTTTCTCTTTTTGGGCCTTGTTTTCTAATGGGTTTATTCTGTGCATTGGGTCAATGTTACTTTGTATGATGGGCAATGTGTAAGAAATGGGCGTACAGATAGGTTTTCAATTTTTTTTTCATAAAAGTTGATCCATCTTTATTTATAAAATCTGCACGTGTAATTCTCGAATCTTTCGAGTGTTCGTCATTTTCAATGGTAGATCCAAAAGATTTTGCTTATCATATTATATCACAATAATTATCTAATTAAAATTATTTTTAGCATATGGTACAATGCCCAATGAAGTGACCAATACCCTCGTAAGTAATTGCATTTCAATTAAATTAGATCGGACCACCTAATTATAAACTCGACACTGGCTTATTTAGGAAGTTTTATTTCCCCAAATCAATTCAAATGATTAATTTCTTGAGGTATACAAAGTTCTATGCTACAAATGCTTTTACAATATTAAAAAATAATCAACTTGTAAAATTAATAATACAAACATACTACTAAATTAATACGGGTAATAAATTTGGTTGACTCTTCCAAGCAAGTATGAAAGTGATACATGAAGCCAAATGCATGTATCAAATTATTATATGATTATTATATAGTTGCCTTGTTATTTACAACTATTGTTTGTTTCTTTTTATATATAATGAGGTTTTAAGACATCAATTGGGAACAAGAGTTTAGCTTGATGGTACGTCACAATAGGATATATAAACAATTAAATACACATTAATTTTTGTAAATCGTGATTTTACTTCTTTATCATGTTCATCCATCTCGTAATCATTTACTTCTTCATCACATTAACGACTCCTTTGGGATGCGTTTTATTTTTGACGTTCTGTGTTTAGCCAAAACAAATAAGACTTTTTGTTGTAAAATATTTTTAGTTAGAAATTTGAATATATTTTAGTTACAATGTGGAAGCAAATAATACAAAAACACCATAAACATTAAATTCATATTTTTATTTTTACACGTTTCAACTATTTATGTTATTGTGCAAAACAAAACAGACCGCGTCAAACATATGTCTCAGTACAAAAAATATGTTGGTTCCCGGGAAAAAACAAAAATACCAAAAACAAAACACATGCCAAAGGACCTAAATAATTGTTGAACTATTTAGTTAATTGTTTACTTTTTTCTTTCCTTTTTATTGAGCAGTAAATTCATAATTTAATCAGTTATATTTTAAGATGAGATCCTAATAGACATGAGTAAGAGACAAAATTCTATATAGTTAGTTAAGCCCTACTTTATTTTTAGTAAAATATGAGAACTACAATGCAAATTAATAATGGACCACATTATATTATAGTATGTTATATCTTGGAACAAGTTGCTCTAGTTAGAATAGATTTCTTGGCAAAAAGCCACCACCTAAATCCATTCTAGGTTTTTTTTTATCCAAATACAGAGCCCTTTGACACAACTCACCTATCCACGCAAAAGCTAAAGGTAAATTTTCCTCCCAAGTGGGGTTTAGTCAGTCGCCTCTCTCTCTCTCCACACACGCACACATATATGATATATATATATATATATATATATATTATAGGCCCAAATAAACTCCTCAATTCCTATTTTAATTTCATCATAATTTCATATCGTTTTGTTACGAAATTATATGACCTGTCATTACTGATAGAGATTCGAGGTGAGAATATAAAAAATCGAGAGTCTACTCAAAATGAGGGCAAACTTAAATATTATATATATTTACATATATGCGAGTCCTGAGTTCACGTGACAAGATGTGCAAAAAAAACGTGGTATTTAATTATATAGAAATTAAAATATGTATAATTTAAAAGGGGGATAGAGGAGGATAATTATGTGTGGTCTATTGATATTGAAATACCCTGAGGCCCACCCTCCAATGTTGACAAGGAATTCACCAACCCTGGTTATTAACAAATGAATCCAAATAAGCCACCACCACCTAATGCTGACTTGTCATGAAATTGACTAATAAAAACAACCGGTGGCAAATTAGAGAATTGTGTATAAAGAGCAGGCATTAATTCCAAAAGGATCTAATGAGTAATGTCAAGTCACACAATACTATAATAGTCTGTTTGTGTGCACGTATAAATATATATATATATATATATATATATATATATATATATATATATATATTGTATTTTGAAAGCATATATATATTTTTTAGGGGCCTAAAATATGTGACCTCGTGAAGTGCGTTAGTGGGATAAGTAAATGGGCCACACGGACCGCGATCGAGACGAACATAAATGGGCTATGTACGTACTCTATTTTAGATTCATGCATGCTATATATATATATATATATATATATATATATATATATATATTTGCAATTTATACGCAAAAGACCCATGCTACAAGCCTACAACCCATACCCTTCCATTTCCAATGATGCTTTCAGAGATCATGCACACTCCAAACTGGTACACCTGCAAACCACATGCATATGATGTAAATGCCTTTCTTAGGGCATGAGTCTAGCTTTTGGCATAATATGCATAAGATAAATAAGATAATGGTGAAGATGAGACTTGATTTAAATTTTGATGTCACTAAAGTCATGAAGTGTCCGACTAATATCTGTCAGGATATATCCGGCAGCTATGTCCATGAATTAGAAGAGATTTCAAAATATTAGGATTCTAGAAAGAATTCCAAATAATAAAAAAAAAATTTCTTTTTACTAGGAAAACCATGTCATCGATCTCACTAACAAATTATTTAATCAAATAAATAAAAATACCCGAATCTCATCACTACATGTCAGTATTTAATGGTGAATGACCGTCTCGAATATCACCCAGTTCCATAATTCGGCATTGGAGAAAGTACGTGAATATGTACAATATTAGTAGGCGTGTTGCATATTCACATATGAAGTCTAAAACAAAGTTCATCACTAGAAAACTTTTACACAATATAGAAACTACTAATCCTCAAACTTCCCTCAATAATAGCTAGAAATGTTCTCTACTACAGTAATTTTACAGTCTACCCTAACAATTCTACTTCATATAGTTTTTCATCTTCTGGTTTTCCTTTGGAACTATGTGTTAATGACAATATTAACTAATTTTAATTTGATTAGCTATGCAACTATAACAATGGTGGAACACAACTCGAGAGAAAGAAGCTGAATTTTGTATACCATTTTGAATTTGAATGTTGTCTCTGTAACATCCAAGTATTGAAACCCTTGCAAAGAGCGCGAGTTTCGCCATAGCAACGCTTTTTTGTTTATTCTATCAAGACTCTGGTAATTGCACGAAAGCACACGGGCACGGGCTGATAGGTTGTGGCACGTCCTCACACAAACTTGTTTGCCTGCAGCAGAACTCTCTTTAGTTCTTCAGCAATCCCTTGTAAAAGGACTGGTTTCTGAATAACTCCATTTATCCCCACCTGAAAGCACCTTTTCAACACATCTTCGTCTGAGCTTGCTGTCAAGGTAATAATCAATGGCCAGCTGCGACTTCTAAGCTTCCGAATTCTCATGGCAACCTCAATCCCATCCAAATCAGGCATGTGAAGCTCCAAAAGGACGACTTGGAAAGAAGATGCGGCCGGGCCAAGAGCATTCAGACAGTCATATCCAGATGAAACAGTGGAAACACTGCAGCCCAATTTTTCTAGCAACCTCCGGGTCACTGCCCTGTTCACATCATCATCGTCAGCTAACAGAACTTGAAGGCCCCTGAATAGGGAGTTTGAGTTTGGGTGTTCCGACAATTCTCCAGACTCGGAGATGCCTATTACAATAGAAGGCCGGACCTGGAACTGTAAAACGAGCATCATGCTTTGATTCAGACCCTCTGGGTTTGGGACTACCCATATGTTCCCTTGCATTAACTGCAAATTAATCACCAAAAACGATATGTTTAGACAAAATAGACCTGTTGAAATAAGGCATGGACTATACTGATATATGGTTGATGTTATGGTAATGTTCTTCTAAGAATGCAGTTTCAATGAGCGGAAAACCTGTTGGCAATTGCACATATAAAACAGCAGTCCGCAATTCCTAATCCATCACAGAATAAGACCAGAGACTGCTAAATGCTAATAGGACATTTTCTAGAAATCAGATATTTGGTAAATTTGGTGCTATTATCATTATCATAAATAGCCTAGTTTCTAATGCAGTGAGTTATCTTAGCTTCATAACATACACGCACGCATGCACACACGACAGATATAATTCTCACCTGTACAAGCTTTTTGCACACACTGAAGCTGAACCGCTCCTCAACTCCATTGCTGCAATATTTCCAACCACCAAAGTTTGCTGGTGAGCTCGAGCCAACCAACTGAGAACCACAATTATTTCTCCCAATTTCGAACTTGACCTGAACATACCCATCAGCTAAGTTTGGCCTCCAGTTTGCCCATCTTTGATCATTCCTTCCCTGGCTTCCACTTTCTGTGTATACCCTCAATGTTATACAGCCTCCTCCATTGCTGCCATCCAAAAGATTTCCGACCATATGCAAAAGCACCTGAAAAACCCTTTTCTCGTCGCCCATAACATGATCAGGCAAAGACCTCTCTACATCAACTGCAAAACCATAACCCCTATAAACACATAAGCACTTGGCAAGGCAAGTAGCTTCTTTTATCATGGAATGTAGCCGAAAAGACCTCATTTCTAATGGGAACCTTCCATTATCCTTGGTTGAAATGTCCATTACATCATTTATCAAAGTTGAAAGAACATTGCTGGTCTTCACCATCGAATCAATAATCATCCGTTGATTGCTATTCAAATTCTCATCCTGCATCATTGAAAGTAAACCCAAAATTGAGTGCATCGGTCTCCTCAATCCATTGCTCATTACCTTCTGAAATGAGTTCCTGGCCTGGCTTGCCATCATTGCATCCTGTTTCGCCTGTTGCAAAGCTCGATTTTGCTCCACTAATTTCTCTCTCATGAGCTGGGACTCTTCAAGCAAGGCCGCGTGGGAAATAGCCACAGCCACCTGATCAGCAACCACCTGTACTATCTCAAGTTCCTGATCACTCCACGATCTAGCTTCCCCGCCTGGAAGAACCAAAACCAATATTGCATAACAAGCTTGAATAAGCTCAGGGGTCCCACCTTTGAAGTTAGACACCCTCAACATTGGCATCCTAATTGCAGCCACTGGTCCAAGCTCATCAGACCCTCCACTGCTTGGAGCAGCAAGCGCCGAGTCAGGATCAAGTATCTTAACTCCATCGCTCTCCTTAATCTTTCTAACATCTGGATCACTGATCGGAATCGAATGCTTATATACTTCCCGACGATTCCTCCCTTTCAACTCATGTGTTAGGTTCATCTCTGTCTTATGCTCATTAGGCATCCAAACAGCACAGTTTTGCAAATCCAACGTCTTGGAAAGCTCGACCAGAGTTGTGTACAGAATTGTATGCCGATCGAGTGACTTGCGGATCTCTTGAGTGAGCATCCGAACATGCCACCCAGCCTCACGCTGCTTCTTTATGTATACAACCTCTCGACCAAGGTCCCATGTTTTCTTTTTCAGCATAAATTCTCTCACCTTCACTTTGAGAAGCAAAGGAATGAGAGTGATGAGGGTTATGGCGGTGGCACAAGAGACCAGAGCGGTGAGAAATTTGAATATGGTGAGGGCTAGCATTAGCTGAAATGGGTGTGGACCATAAGTCCAACCATTGAGCAAATGGGTCAACCCACACAGAACAATGAAGGCAATAAACTCGAAAAGTACCCATTTGAATGGGACGTTTGAACAGCTAACAAAGTAAAGAAGCTCAATCGGGATCGAGAAATAGGCCACTGCTATTAAGAAATCACTCACTCTTTGACACTCCATAATCCTCTCAATGCTCCAAAAGCCCTCTTCATCGCAATTACATCTCGGGAATTCATTATCAGCAGCTGAAATGGAGAAGAGAAGCGACGAAATCAAGAGCACAGATGCTAATGCCTTTAACATTGCATCCAATGGACTGATATTTTATTCCATTTACAGATAAATTTATGGTCCTTGTATGCCCCCCAATCAGATTAATGTGAAATTGGAGAACCCCCCTTGAATTACAACATCAAAATACATTCATTTCCTGCACACAAAATGTTCAAACAATTCACAAACACATCTAAAAACACAAATTGAAGAAACCCTTCTGACCTAAGCACGCACAAGTTCTTCCAGGAAAATAGACACCCATTTCTATTAATTTATGATCTAAAAGTAGAATCCTCAAAACCAAATAGATTCTCTATATCAGTCCGCTCAATCCAATAACTATCTAAATCTGCAATTACTAATTTTTTTCCCTTCTATAACTTGTATAAGAAATTTCTGTCATATGGGTATGACTAAAATCACATATAAATGCAGAACAAGAAATTAATCAATTGCAAACAATCTAACACACATAAAATCGAAATAATTTTTTTTTCTTAAAACAAAAAATTGAAGTAACATGTAAAACTGTAAACCCGACAATCTTTAACCTTCAAAAACACAGAAATGTAAGCAAGGTAGTCAGTGTACCTGAAGAAACCAACCCAGTGGTGACAAAAGACCCAGATTTCGAGCAACCCCATTTTCAGATCTTATGCTTCATCCCACATACATCTTCATATATTTCACCACTACCATCTTCTCCAAACCTTGAATCATCAAAAAAATTCACAGCACCAAATCCAGAACCATCCAAACATATCATCAATCACTACACATAAACCCACATACAATCCCCAAATACCACCATCAACACCAAAACCCAAATCTAAATTAACAACCCCCGCATAAAAGAGAGACAAAATGACCCCAAATTTTCAATTTTCTTCACCTTTCAGCACCCAAAAGGGACCATATTGGGCAAAAACTATTTGGGTTTTTCTTTTTCTATTTATAATACACAAGTCGCAAAAAAATGTATAGAGTATATACAGTTTACAGAAGAAATTTCTTCGATACTTCCAATTCTCAACCTTTTTCTTATTCCCCTCTCTCTGTCTATTCAAAATTTAAACAGAAATTTCCGAGGGGAGGAGTTTAGAGAGAGAAAGAGACTGTCTTGGGTAGAGAGAGAAAGAAAAGAGGTTTGTCCGCGCCGTTGTTTGATGGAAAGCTGAAACGAGAGAGAGAGAATTTTAGAGAGAGAAAGGGGGGTGTTTTGAGGGAAGTGGGGTCCACTTTCTTACATGAAGGGAACTTAGACGCACTTTTGTTGAACGCTGATGAATTTTGCTGATGATAGCTAGTATTTTAATGTGGAGGACCTATCAATTTTTTGAACTGTATTAAGATACTAGTACTAGTAATTTAATTTTTATATCTTTCACTTTCTTTTCCAAAGTGGAAGTCGGAGATTTCAATTCAAAGCATTGGAAAATTTTATTTACTAGCAATGAAAGTATAAAGCAAACAAAATAAATTTTATCTCCTCTTGTCTTGCTTGAAAATTGAGCAATAATTACCCATATGAAGTCACCGTCATGGTATAGGTGCAGATTTTATTTTATGTAATATTATTGTATTTAGATTATGGAAATATAGACATGTTTTGTAAACAGGTTTGGTGCCAAAAATACGATTTTGGTGTCAAAAAATGGTATCAAACTATGTTTGGTAAAATAGTGCCAAAAAATGGTATAGTTACTGTAGCAAATCATGGTGCCAAATTTGTGAAGGATTTTGGAACCATCTTTTTGATGCTTTTGGATGGTGCGGGTACTGTAGCAAACCACTGTAGCAACCCGAATCACTGTAGCACCGAATATAATATTTATATTTTAATATTATAAATTTTAATATTAATATATATATATATTAATATTAAAATTTATGTTAATATTAATATAAATTTTAATATTAATATATTATTATATTAATATTAATATATTAATATTAAAATTAAAATATATTAATATATTAATATAATAAAAATATTTTAATATATTTTAATATAATAATAATATAATATATTTTAATATAATAAAAATATATTAATATATTTTAATATAATAAAAATATATTAATATATTTTAATATTATAAATTTTAATATTAATATATTTTAACCCATACCAACTCTACCAAACATGGTTTGGTTTTTCAGCATCACTTTTTCTCACACCAAAACCATCTGCACCAAACATGGTTTGGAACCAAAATAAAACCACACCAAACCAAATTCAACCCAACCCAAACCAAAACAAAAAATTAACACCGCATCAAACCGTTACCAAACGCAACCTTAGGTAAGTTTGGTTTACAAAAGGAGAAGTGAAAGGAAGCTAGGATTATGGGTTTATTTGTGTTTCTAATTAAGTAGAAGAATCTATAGGAATAAAATTCTTTTGATTTAGGTTTTTCACCCTCTCAAACAAACAAAACAAAAAACTGCCTACTAACTAGGGTTGTTCAAATTGGTTCCGTTTGGAACTGGAACCGAACCAATTTTTTCGATTCCTTCTATTTTTAATTTTTTTTTAAAAAATGCTCAATTTTATAAAATAATATAATTATAAACTAGAGTATTTGAATTAAAGCAAACCCAAAATCAAATATATAATTAGTGGAATAAAAAAAGTTGCTTGAATTTATACTGTTACTGAAATTTTATTCTATTTCTAGAGGTTTATTGTTAGTGTTTTTGCTTAATATAAAAAAAAATCGGTTCCGGTTCAGTTCCGCGGGGCCGGAACCGGAACCGAACCGAACCGCCGGTTCCGATTCGGTTCCTGAACACCCTAACTACTAAGTCTTTTTTTATGCCGCGGTAATTCAATAAACAAATAAAACAAGGGTTAACTTCATTTACACCCCCTGAGGTTTGTCCTATCTTCACTTTGACCCCTCAGATTTGCATATCTTCATTTACACCCCCTCCCATTAGTTTTCATTTGATTTTGGTCAAACTATTAGTGAAATGTCTAAATTACCCTTCAAGTAAAACCTGATTTAAAACTAGAATGGGGATTGACTTGTACCCAAACACTCCTTATAACCCTAGATATAAAAGCCACACTTAACCCATTTTAGGGTTCAAACTTGAGCCACAAACGCATCATTCTCTCTCTTCAACCCTCTCTCTGCAACACACGACCGATCACTCTCTCTCTTCAACCCTCTCTCTGCAACACACGACCGTTCACTCTCTCTCTTCAACCCTCTTCTGCAACGCACGAATCGTGAAATGCCCTAATGGAGGCTCATATTGAGTTCGTTGGAGGTTGATTGAATCCTTTCTTGTCACCGATTCAAGCTTTGTTCGTCTGGATCTGCGATAACATCACTAATCACTGTTCATCTTGAATGCGAGTGATTTAGAAGCAAAGAGGTATGTCAATACACCATCGTGGTTAGTTTAATTTGGGGGTTTTGCCCCGTGAGTTAAATTTGGGGGTTTTGCCCTAAGTTTGAATCTTGCAATTCAAACTGTTCATCTTGCAATTCGTGCCCTAATCTTTGGCTTCCATTTACGAAATGCTAGATAAAATTCATGAGGAGATTTCTAATCTTCAACACTGAAAAATAGTCTATCCGGAAGAACTTTCATCTTTTTGATAATTTTCTCAATGATGTATCAGTAATTCAGTATTAACTCCTGAAGTATTATTGTTTTCTGTTCATGAGAAAATCTGTCATGCATTAATTCCGAAATTCAGTCAATAAGTGCTCTCTTAACCAACCACCCTTTCCTAGCCACACACACCCACACAAATATATATTCGAAATGTTATTGGAGAAATTTTAGATTATCTTCATCCATGCTATCAAACATAGCTTGTGAGCAATTAATAAAAAAAAAGAAATTAATATTATACTCCGTATTAAATTCCCCATATCTAGTAATCTATGTAACTTAGTCTCACATCTGGAAAATATTAATAATTTTATTTTTGCTTGTTCAAAATCTAATATTTTATTCACTTCTTCAAAATAACTTTTAAATTACTAAAACAAAAATAAGCTAAAACTCATATATGATTTTAATTAGATTTATCTCATATATAATTAATCTTAACTTATTCAATAAGAAATTACAAGAAATACAATATTGTTCAGGTATAATAGTATAAATATAATTTTTATCAAAATTTCTTGAACTATTTTTTTATTTTATTTTTTAATTAAATTTTTTCCAATCCAACTAGTACCTTTTTTATCGACCTCCTTAAAGTAAGTTTAAAATAATAAAAAACAAATATGCCCAAAAAATCATGGTTGATATATATTTTGCCCTTAGTGGTGGTGTGAGATGAAAAGGAAATAACATTTACCATTTGAGGTGTGAGATCACCCATTTGAATATTGAGGCAGAAGCAAAAGAAATGACGTCACTACTTAATGGTTGTCGTAACTATATTCATCCTCTCACCTCTAAAAATAGTACGAATCACTCCCATAACAGATTCATAATATTGGATAAGAATCTAACACCCATCTCATAGATAATTCAATTATTGTTTGACATAAATTTCACCCTCCTAAGTGTTTCACTTGGATGAATTTATTAGTAATTCGATATCCTTCCCTAATCATATTTGTTTGGGTGAACTAGTCACCAAGCACTATTATCTGAATGTATTATTAATAGTGTAATTATGGTTCGTCAAACGATCCATATTCAATCAAAACCATCAAAACATCACTCTGTTTCAATCATATTCAAAATTTTGCAATTAGGACAATAACAGTGGGTTTATTTTGGGGGTTTTGCCCTAATTTTGAATCTGATGCATTTTGTATTTTTTATTTCTTTGTTTCTGGACATTTTACAGTGATGGCAAACCCATTTTTTCTCCATGATATACATGTGCAATATGAGTCAATGAGTGTTAGTATTAGGAGAGTAGATCCTGATAAGTATGGGATTTTGGACTTTCTAGAATATATTACCATGGCTTTTCTTAGTGATGCTGGGGGTTTGGGGTTTGCTTACACAGTGTATTGTAAGTTACCTGGGTTAAAGGGTAACATGTTAATTGAGACAGATAATCAAGTAATGGATATGTTCTATCAACATGTGGGTGTAAAAGACATCAATTGTTACCTTAAATTGCATGAAATTGAACCTGTTGATATAGATGATGAAAGGGGGGAGGGAGAACCTACTGAGATAGATGATGAAGACCATGAAGAAGGTGATGTATATGGTTTGAAACAAGATGAGCAAGATTGGAGGGCACAGGGTGACACCGACATTGTTGAATCTGATGAATCTAGCTCGGAGGATGGAGAATTTAATGAATGTGATAATGTGGCAGATGAGGTTGGTGATGAGGTTTTGTCTAACTATGAGTCGGATGATGAGCCCCATTCTGACTCAAGTGTTGATGTTGGTGAGAGGCTAACAAAGAGGAATAGGTCTAAGAGTGATATGTGGGAAAGAAAAGTCAAGGGTAAACCATTTCAATACATTAAAGGCCAGCCTATTAAACTAAAAGAAAAACTGTTATTTGAAAATGTTAAAAAATTTAGGCAAGTGGTGTTGGATTACACTGTTCAAGAAGGATTTAACATAACTAAGAGGAAGAATGAGTCAACATGGGTTACTTGGGAGTGTGTTTTTCTTGGCTGTCCATGGAGGGTTCATGCATCTCCATTACCGGACGGGGTTACATTCCAAATTAAGAAGTACACTAATGAACACATTTGTGTCAGGGTTAAGAAGAACCCAGCAGTTAAATCAACATGGATCGCAAAAAAAAAATTCAAAAAACTTAAGCGAAATCATGAAATGACAGTTGAGAGTATAATGGAATATCTTGATACCAAGTATGGGATTAAAACAGGTTTATAGCAGTGATATAGGGCCAAAATAAAGGCAATGGAAGTAATTGAGGGGAGTCATAAAGAGTCCTACAGAATGTTATAACCATATAAAAATGAATTGCAAATGACTAATAGAGGATGTGTGGTTGAACTTGACTATTCTCCCCATATTTTGAATCAAGAACCCAATTTTAAGAAAATATATATATCATTTGAAGCTATGGGGTCTGGATTCATCAAAGGATGCAGACCCTTCATTGGTTTAGATGGGTGTTTCTTAAAGGGACCTTGTGGTGGGGTATTGTTGTCTGCAATTGCATTGGATGGGAACAATGGCCTATTTCCTCTTGCTTATGCTGTGGTTGAGAGTGAAGGAAAAGAGACTTGGTCTTTTTTCTTGAACAACTTAAGAGAGATGCTTGGTGCAGATGCTCAACATAAGCCATGGACCATGATGACTGACATGCAGAAGGTAATCTGTTTTATTTTAATATTATTTACTGTTTTAATATATTTATTGTTTTAATACTGTTTTAATATTGTTTGCTGTTTTATTTCATTATATTAATCTTTTTATTATTTGCTGTTTTATTTGTTAAATTGCTTAGGGTTTAGAAAGTGCAATACATGAATTTTTCCCTCAAGCCAATCATAGATTCTATGCAAGGCACCTATTTGCTAGTTTTAGGAAGAAATTCCCTGGTGTATTGTTGAAAAAATACTTTTGGAAGGCATGTAGAGCCTATAACCAAATTGATTTTGAAGCTGCCATGGGTCCTATTATGGGAATTAGTCCAGATGCACATGCTTATTTAATGGAAAAACCTTTGGAAATATGGAGTAGGGTTGGTTATAGTGAATGATCAAAGAGTGACCACATCACTAATAACTTGGCAGAATCTTTTAATAATTGGGTAGGTAAACAAAGGAGTAAGCCCATGTTGACCATGCTTGAGTGGATTAAGACCAAACTAATGGTTAGGATCCAAAAGAGATACCAGAAATCACAGTCTTGGCAAAGGACAGTGACACCCCAAATTAGGAACAAAATAAACAAGGCCATTTCAGATTCAAGAGTGTGTAGGGTTATACCAGCTGGTAATGAGGAGTTTGAGGTGCATGAAATGGATGTAGGAGTGACTGTGGTTAATCTTGGCTATGGGATATGCTCATGTAGAGCATGGCAGGTATCAGGAGTTCCTTGTAAGCATGTTGCTGGGGCCATTTTGTTAAATAGAGATGATGTGGAGAAGTACTGTGATCCATGTTATACAATTCCTTGTTACAAGATTGCACATAGTGGGATCATACATCCCATACTTGATGACAAGTTGTGGCCCAAAACACCTGGTATTGCATTGTATCCTCCATTGGCAAGAAGGCAGCCTGGGAGGCCAAGGGTTTATAGGAGGAGAAAAGAAGGTGAGGCAGGAAGGTCTTTGGTTCTTAGGTGCAAGTATTGCAACAAAACAGGGCATAATAGGAGGACTTGCCAAAGAGCTCAAACTGCAAGGGAGGTGGCTGCAGAAGCAAGGCAAGAGAGACAACAGAGAACTAGAAATCCAGTGAGTTAATTTTAATGTAATTTAATTAATTTAAATTACATTAATTAATTTATTTTATTTGTTCAATTAGGAGGCAACATGTGGATCTGGAGGAGTAGAAGCTGGAAATAGCACTGTGACTTGTGGATATTCTCTGACACAACAGGTATATGACTTGGTATAATGTTAAATGATTGATGTAAAATTTTGTACATGTTTAGAATGATTTAGTAATCTGTTTTTTGTTTTTGTTTTTGAAGTCTCAAACTGGTTCAAATGTGGCTGGAACCAGTAGGCCTGCCAGAGCAGAATGAATGCATGAAAAAGGTTTTTTTGAAGTCTCAAATTGGTTCCTAACTTTTTGATTTGTTCACAACTTTTGGGGGTACATGATAGTAGGGCTGGCAATTGGTTTTTTTGGTGGGTATATGCTAACTTGGATTTTCATACTTTTGGTTGGTAAAGTTGAAAATTGATCAAATTTTTTGGGGGTACATGATGCTACGACGAATTTGGGATATGTAACAGATATTTAAACTTTCAATTGCAAATGTTGAATGTTTGTATTATGATGTATTGTATTTAAACATCACAGTTGTTTGTGATGCTTTGATCCGAATTGTTTGTATTGTATTTAAACTTTCAGTTGCAACTTTTTTGATATTTTTCGATTTCAATAATTTTGACAATAGCAATATTTTGTAGTCTTGAGACATGAGCAAAGGGGTAAAATGAGTGTGTGAAAAATGGTTTTGTTTTACAAAATACAACATTTTTTAAAGCCAAAATTATTTTTAAAATATTGCAATTAAAAAAAAAATTATTATAGGGGGTCAAATTGAAAAATAAAGTAGAAAAATGGTGGCAAAAATGAAGAAATTGGCGCGAAAAAATCATGAGCTAAATTACTTAAAGAGGGGTGAAATTGATATATAAAAGTAAGTCATTGCTATCCTTTCATCCAAACAACATCTTGAGGGTAGAATAGGAATTAATAGAAATTATTGGAAGGGTTAAATTGATAAACTAAAACAGGGGAAGTAAATAAGTTGAGTTAGGTAAAACAGGGGGTGTAAATAAAAATATGCAAACTTGAGAGAATCAAAGTAAAAATAAGACAAACAAATGAAATTAATCCATAAAACAAATAAGATCGCCTCCACGGAAGTAGAAGGATCTGCAGTGACAGAGACTACTAAGCCTCTTTTTATGCCGCGGTAATTCAATGAAGGATCTTTTTATTTTTTTTATTTCCTATACAAGGGTTCAAGTTTTGATCGATATTAGTGAAGGTGATGCCATGCCGTAATAGACCTTTGATGATGAGCATGTATTGGTGGTGGTCGGTATACCCCAATCACGAAAGGTTGAAACGACTTGGTCAACATGTGAAGGAGTAAATAAAGTATTGGGATATCACTAAGGCAACAACACACTCATCAAAGACCATGTGTCGATCGAGAAAGAGGGTGGAGGCATCGATATCCTCTGTGCAAAGAAATGTCTATTGCGGTGTTCAAGGGATGAGTAGATAAAGTCTTGCGTGGTTATGTATGGATTGAGTGTTAGCTTCATCTAATAATTTAAATATTTGAATTTTATCTTGCGCCTCATTTTTTATATTTTGTTTTTAAAAAGTTAATTAAATAATATATCAAAAGATTTGCTTATCTTTTTTGATCCTTAGAAAATTTGAACTTAACTATATATATCACCATTCTTTATTTTAATAAAATGTTAGAGTTTAAGTCTCATTGAAAGCAAATGCGTGAATGAGTTTATAGTTAAATAAATAAATCTATATGAGTATCAGGATGTAGATTTGTAATATTCTTTCATTCTATAAAACACTCATAATTAGTGATACCAGTAATTATCAAAACGAAATGGGGTGCGGGTATAATTTTATCTAAAGGGTGAAAATGTAATTATTTCTTCAAATTACTACTATTGTGTTGATTCACACATTCAACTTCTCGTAAAGGTAGATGTAATAAAGTGTGTTCAATTTGAAACTAAGATCAATTATCACCGAAAAAAATAAAAAATGCAATACCAAAATTCAAACTCCGTATAAAATATTAATCTTAATTTCTTTTACTAATCTTTCAAGCAAAGGAATTTTCTCATTTTCAGTTTTAATAAGTTGGGAGTATTACCTTTTTCCCCAAAAGGAACTAAATCAAATGGCCCACATTCAAAGTTGGCGTGTGTTTAACAATAAGTAAAATATTTGAATATAGGGATGGCAATTTAATCCGATCCGGTCGAGGTCTGATCCGCTCCGATCCGAATGAGGCGAGTTTAGTAAGTTCTTAAACGAGTTTGGTATTAAAATTCAAAATCCGAAGCGGGTTCGGGTTTCCTGTAAAACCAGCCCCGCCCTGTTTAATTTGTTTTTTTTTTTAAAAAAAATTAAGTATATTAAAAGCATCTCATGAAAATAAATGTTCACTAAAAGTATTATAGTGATCATTTTTTCTTTATAATCAAATGAAGTAACAAAATAATTTAATTATTGAACTTCGATTACTGATAATAAATTTTATTTTTTTTACCCTTCTCAAGAAAAAATATATTCTTAAACATATTCAATGAATTAATTAAGTATTTTAATTGAGTAAATTTCAATTACTATTCAATCAATTAAGAAAAAATACATACTCAGATATATTCAATCAATTAAGAAACAATACATACCTAAACATATTCTTTCAATTAATTGTGTACATAACTATTGAATTTTAATAATTTATAATCTAATTATTTATAAGATTCTACTTTATATATTTCAACCATTGATTTTTATTTATGAACGTTAAATAGCATTATGAGCAACCATAACTGAAATCAATGACATCGACTCATATGACAAAAGATATTAAAAAATTAATAGTAACGAACACGAACATATAAATGTATAAAAACAAATTAAAAGTTACTAAGGTATTAACTTGATATGTTAATTAATAAAACTATAATTTAGTAGAACCAATAATAACCCGATGGAACCCGTTTATACCGACGGGTTGGTAACGGTATTATCGATTACAACCCGTAGCGGGTTTGAGATGGGTTTGGTATTAGTAATTTTTAAATTGGGATAGTAATGGTATTAGACAAACCCGTCAACCGTTTCGAGTTCGTAATTTTCCCTTATTTATTTCAATTTGATTTCCGTTGGAATAATCTACACCGTCAGCTAATATCATCATGCTGCTGATAGGAGAATCTTGACCGTAGGTTCCTTGCCACTGCTGTTATACTCCATATATATAAAATTTGAAATAAAATTCAACTCTAAATTAATTGATACAAAAGTAACGGTGACTGTATAAGTATTTATCTCATTCGGTAATAAATAGTAATAATAACTAAACGTAATCAAGACATGCATATAACCAAGACATGACTAACATAAATGTAGATGTAAATGTAAATTAGTGGAGTATCATTTATTAAGAGAGTCAACTCATCCAAATTTACAATATTTATATGCAAATTTTTATTGTGCATATGTTTTTTTCTTCTTATAATACTTTATGTACCTAAAAAAATACAGTAAAACATTAATAGAATAATATAATATCTATACGATGTATTGTCAGATTTTAAACATTTTTGTAACAAAATATTCACACAAATAAGTGTTTGGAACGAATTTCTCTAACGTTAATAATGATATAAGTTCATCCTATATATGCTTATGAACAGTGAGTATCAATAAGTATAAATCTTCCAAAAATATGAGGGAATTACTCTCATCTCATATATTCAGTCAATGAAATATATATAAATAAATTTTATATATATATTGATGCATGTGATTATATTATCGTGAAATGTTACAAGGCGATAGATCTTTTGTATAAGGACTCATTAAAGAATCAGAGTTGCACCAAAATTGTATATGAGGGTCACCGGTATAAATGGCTAGAATTGTTTAGTTTGGCGTAATAATTACTTTATTAAATATTCATATTGTATTATTTGAGGGAATTGGTTAAAAAATAAGTACAATTTTGTGTGTGTTTTCTAAAGAGTATTTATCATGTTCGAATTTGGATTAAATATTTGTCATATATATATATATATATATATATATATATATAATGAATTAATCACGTTCCACATTAAACATTTATTAGATTAAATATTTGTAGATAGCAAGATATTGGGTAGTAATATTATATTCTTTAAAATATATTACATATTAATTTTTATTAGGTATGCTCTACACATTCCTTTTCATTACGTGTGTTTCTACAAAATATTTTTGTACAAATACTAATAATAAAGACAACACCAACTTAAAGTCCAACCATAGTGAGGGAAAACTGACTTCAAAACAAAGAACTACCAAACATGAAATAAGAAAACAAATTCTATTTATTTGCAATTTTTTGAAATAAGAAAACATATACTAATTATATATACTACACAAGGCGAATGTGAAGCACATGTAGATACTAGACAGCATTAATGCACGAGATGATCCACCCATTTTATTCCATATATGGAAATTTTCCGTCTCTTCTCATTTCATGATAAATTCGTAACCCCAGTAAAAATTCATTTTAGCATCAGTCTATTTTATAATTTTAAAAATAAAAATTATTTTTAAAAATGAAAAATGAAAAAAAATTGTAGAAAGAGTGGTGGATAATATTCTGAAAACAGTTTTACAAAACCTAATTATATATTTTTTTTCTTTTTATAAAATTGTCTATTGCTGTTATCTAAATGTAATATTCTATTTTTAGCAATCAAATAACAAACAACAAACATTTCCTCGACTTATCATCTTTCTTAGCACAACATAAAACTCGATATGTAGATTAAGTTGTCAGTTTTAATAAATAAAAAATTAAGTAGGTGGTGGTGATTGATATATCATCGAACCGCATAATAACTTATCAAATGTAAAATAAAAGAGATTTAACTTTTTATTTTGATTTAAGAGTTAAGACGGACTAGATACCTGATGAGAGTAAAGTCTATCATTTTAAAGAAATGTTACGAGTTTATTTTCAAATTATTGATGTAGATAATACTAAATAACTCAATATAAAGGAGAACTTACTCAAAAGAAGAAAATAAGGAAAATAAGCATTGTTAATGTATAACAAGATAGTTAAATTCGAGAATTCAACTAAAATCATTGGAGGAATGGTAAAATTCTATCTACCACACTAACAAAAAACTATTTACATGATAGTTGTCTTAAGCGTCAGTTCCAATCCTCGGGAAAATAATATAAGAACACTAGTTATTTTTGGTATGTTCTAAATAATAATCATGTTGAGTGAATTGTGAGGTCGGATAGGTTTAGAAAAATTGAAGTGGTCAGCAAAAACGTCAAAAAGACATCAACACGTTTTTTCAAACTCAAATAAAGCTTAAAGCAGCAAAGAATACAAGAGAAATGAAATGGAAACAAGTTTGAACCATGAAACGCATTACGAAGGGAAAAACGGACATTATACAAGTCATATATATTGGTAGTCGTGCCACAGGAACAAACGGCGTTCAAAAATACTAAGAATTGCAAAAAGTCAAATTTCAGCATTTTCCTACGCATAATTATGGATATAATGTTCAAAAAATGACTGAAAAGTGCAGTTTAACGTTTAGCTACGCATGGGGCATATGCGTAGCAGACCATACGCTTAAGTGTAGGGAAAGCAACGCTTAAACTTGGCTTGAACGTAGGCCACCAACCTGCAATATCCAAAATTCTTGATTTGGTGTAATTTCACTTGTTGTGACCTGGGTTACCCTCTAAGAAATCCTAGCACGTGTATAAGGTATATTTACACCAAAATTGGGTAGATTTACTCATAATGACAGGAGGAACACACAACGGAAGAATCCTAATTCAAGAACAATATAAGTCTATTCAAAGTAGGATTTCTCTCTCTCTATATAAATAAGAGTAATTAGTATAGATTTCAGTGTGACTTTTGTGAGATTTCTGCGATTATATCATAGATCATATCTATTTGCAGAGAGAGAGAAAAGTAAGTTGTTTGATCATCCTACATCAAGGTTTTTTTCTAGTTTGTGAGGGTTATTCAATTGTGCTTTAACGTTTGAGATCTTTATGCACCGTTGAATGATCCGGTTGCTGAAAAATCACCACAACACCAATTGTAACGTATTTGCATCGATCCATTAAAAAGCGAAGTCGTTAGAGTACGGAGATCGGAGCGAGAAGTTTCGTGGAAAATTAATCCGTTGAGAAACAGAACCGTCTGCGAACGGAGATCAGAGCGAGAGCTTCGTGGAGTGCGAGTGGATCAAGATTTTCATAGAGTTTGTACAAAATCTTTGATTCATATTGCATCGGTATTTGTGATACTCGCGATTTTTTACTTGAAAGTTTTCCAAGATTTTTACACATATAAATCTCTGTGTCATCTCATGATTTATCTTCCGCAATCATATTCATCATTGTTTGATTAATCTTGTTAGAGAATTAGAGTTTCATGACTAATTAAAATTGAAAAATCCCGCAGATAATTTTAATTGATCATTAAAAGCCTATTCACCCCCCTCTAGGCTATCTTTCATTGTCTCCTAGGTAATTTCAAATAAAATAGTTGAAAAACATGTGGTAGTAAAATGTTTCATAACAATATGGTCTCTTAATTGTTATTTTAGAAATTATTTTATTTTTTCAAAAAGATAAAATTTAAAAAATTCAGATAAAAATAGGAAAATGAATACAAATAAGTTCAAATATATATATTTCTTTTAAATAGAACTTACCTAAGATACAACTGCGCATATATAAAGATATATACTATTTTTCTTCTTTTAAACTGTGTTGTTTTATTTAATTATACAAAAATTATAGACAATAAGAAAGTATGAGATTAGTGATGATTATTTAGAACTTAGAAGAGCAGTAGAATTTAAGAACATAAGAAAATATTGTAGAAAATTAGAGAGTTGGTAACTATCTATATATTTATGTGAAGTGTTATGAAACGTAAATTTTTATCATTGATTGTTTTGCCTCCATAAAAAAAACATAGGTATATATATAAATAAAAATTACATCTATAACAAATTATAATGGTTAGTGATGGGGAAGTTTACGGATCCAAAATTCCAAATACAACGAAACAATACATGTTATTATTAAAATTTTATCAATCACACACTATTCAAAATTGTATAATACAATATATACAGTAGGTGATTTTAAATTGTCACTATTCAAAATTGTATAATATAATATATACCGTAAGTGATTTTAAATTGTGAATAATTCATCTCTTTTTAACGAATTTATATATTAATAATTATCTTTGTTAAAATATTGTTGGGTCAGTTGAGTTAAAATAGTCTAAAATGTTGGTGAAAATGGTGTTGAAAGTTGGATAAAAGGCAAAAAAAATAAAAAAATCAAATCAAATAATAATAAAACAATAATAATATCTATACAATTCATCTCCCATTTTAACTCTTTCATAGGAAAAGATGTTCAATGAAAATCGTCCTCCACCTAGTCTAATTAATCTCTCACACATTAAGGAACTTCTCCTTATCCTTCTTCCTCTAAACCACAACCGACCTACACTCACCAAATGATCGTCTGTTTACAAAATTTTTAAACCGAAGAAAATTTATGCCACTTCCAAACACCCTCTTCTAGAATTACTTGAACTCTCTTGTGTCTCTCAAGCATATTACATGATCCTAAATGGCGTTATGCCATATCTGATGAGTTCAATGCATTGGTTCGAAATAGAACCTTATTCCTTCTCAACCTAATCAGAATGTTGTTGGGTGCAAATGGGTCTTTCGTATTAAGAGACATCGTGATGGTATAACATTTATTGCTACAACGTCTAGTTGTCAAGAATTTTCATCAACGCTCTGGTGTTGATTATAGTGAGACATTTAGTCCGGTTGTTAAATCCACTACTATCCGAATTGTTCTTAGCCTTGCTCGAGGTTCGCCTATTAATGATTTACGAACTACTATCGAAATTGAGACTTTAATAACCATGAAACTATATTATGCTTACCATTAAAAAAAAAAAAAAAACTATATTATTTGTGCATTATTTTTATAACTAATGAAAGAATCCTAAAATCTTTAAACTAATTTTTTTGAGCCCTTACACAACCATCTTACTCGCAAGGTGATTGAGCCGGTCATCTTAGTTGATTGATTAATGATAAAAAAAGAAAAAGAAAAAAGAAAAAAAAGGCAATTATAAGTTGGAAGATGCCTAACGTTAATGAAACTCACAGTGATTAGTCTGAAATGTCCTGTGTACTATGATTGAAACCATTCAGGTCTTCATTTGTACAATTTTGCCAATTGTCCTAAAACATGACACCAGGAAGGGCTAATCAGTGGATTAAGGTTCTTTGCAAAAATGAGTTGCAAGCTGTCATATGAGCGAGTATTGGTCCTCATGATTAATGTATTTTATCGGCTTTAGTTATGAGCGCACTAACAAAATAACATATCTAATCTTAAAAATTATAATATTGCGTAACGTTATCAATACTTTTCATAAGTATTATGAATAAAAAAATATGTAACATATGATGTGAAATAAAATAGATAAGCATTATGAATCAAAAAATATGTAAGGTATGTGATGATATGATAGATTATAATTAATTAGTATGTAATGTGAAACAAGATAAAGTAAAAAATATATACTTTGTGATTTATTCTGAAAATATATATGACCGCTAACCATGGATATGAAAGTCTATTAGAATATGATTACAAAGAGATAATCATGGTGTTGATAATTCAAAGAGATATTTTAGAATATATGGATTTCATAAAAATTAAATAAGCAAAGAATAATTGCATTAATGATAAGAACAATGAGGTGTATTAATAATTAAATACATTGTATCAAGCTAGATAACATCTTTCATGATCCATTCTTCTGATAAGAGAACATGACTTGCTTGCTACTCTGAAGTGACAGAAGAATTCAAGCTAATGGAGAATATTATGACGTCTTTAATGTAATGATTAATTTATCAGCAATGAATAAATATCACATCTTTAAAATAGGTGTCAAAAGAAAATTGTTTAACAAATTCATCAGAAATTATACTGTGAAAGAGCCTGTCATTCTGTCATTACTTTTTCAGGAAAAAAGATAGTGAAGTGGGGAAATTTTCGGTTTTCTGCCAACTATCCTTTTCAGAGTTGATGAAATAGATTTTCATCCAAATCAACTTCATAAGGAGTATATATATATATATATATTTTTTTTTTTTTTTCAAATCTAACAGCAGAAGGGGATTTTATGATGATTGCCCTATATAATATGTGATAATTATAATAATATATGATATTCTGAAACTTACAAATAAAATCTGCAATTTTGTATTCTCTTGCGTCTTTAAATTAATATATAATTAATATATTATAATTTTTTTATAATAATATATGTGATAATTAGTTATGATATTATAATTTTTTATTCTCTTGCGTCTTTAAATTCTCTATTTTTTTTTATTCAATTTTTTTCTTCTTCTAAAATCTGCAGATTATCAGAGAATTTGATAACTGCATAACTGAATATAGACTTCATAACAAAAAAATTTGTTGCCATATTTTCATTGAATATTGGGTTGATTCAAGTCAGATTCAAACTAAATCCGATTACTTGATAAATTACAATTCAACTTTTGTTTATTATCCTTTTCATGACTTTGTATGAATAAATTTTTTGATTATATATATAATGCATATTGCATGGTTAATTAACCTTGAATTCTATTATTGTTACTACTACTTAAAATTAAAATTTAGAAGTCTGGTGTTATATAATCAATTTTTTTCAAGTTGTGCTCTATCAAAACTTTTCCATGGAAAACTACTTTTTTGTTTTTTAAAAATAAAATAAAATAAAAAACATAAAGGGCCTGTTTGGTAGAGCTGTGTTTGTGTTTGTGTTTGTGTTGAAATAAACAAAAATCACGTTTTTTGTTTTTTCGTTTATTCATCCAAAAACATAAGTATGTTTGGTAGAGATGTTTTTTGGGTCGAAATTGAAAAATTAAAAATCAATAAACACGTTTGGCAGAGTCCTGTTTTTCATAACATAAACAGAAAAACATATTTGGATAGCCCTGTTTTTCCTAACAGAAACAGAAAAACATGTTTGGCAGAGTCTGTTTATTCTGAATTTCAGATAACAGAAACAGAAAAACACGTTTGGTGACTTCAAATGTATTTTTTTTGTTTTTTGAAAATACAAAAATTAATGATGTCAAATTTTTGGCAATTGAAAGACACTTCTTTACCAAATATTTTCTATGACAAGTTGGTATTGTTCATCATGGACACTTTTGAAAATGAAAAAATTTCGGCAACACCTCCCCATGAGTTGCCAGGTAAGATTACATATATCAGAAATTAAAAAATAGAAGAATTTTCCCTGGCTATATATATATAAAAAAAACAAATGAAAAAGAAAATAAAGTTGTATGTTTGACTATCAACCTCATTGTCATTTCTTCGAATTCATCTAAATTAATTTAAATTCACCTAAATTAAAAATCCATCCAGTCACACTATTAATTTTCTCATCTCGAGTGCATAACTTGTGGCATGTGTCAGATATACTTGTCATGTTCATAAAATAAAAATAAAGGGTAGAAAGAAAAAGGAAAATGAGGGTAGATATATGTAAATATCACCACAATCTTTTATTGCAATTGTCAAGATAGAGAAATACTCGTTGTTCAATATAATGGAACAAAAATTATTGTCCATAAAAGATGATTCAAGTCTTTTGCTTCTAAATAAATCTCCCCTTAAAGCTAATTCATCTCATTTGTATTTCTGAAAGAAATAAAAATTACATGCTCACATCCTTCTTTTTTGGCCTCTCCGGCTAGAGAATCGTATATTCCATATGAACTGTGGCTGGTTGCTGATGGTGCGCACATTCCAAATGTGCAACAAGTGCTTCAATCTAAGCCTCTTCTAAATGAGGAAAGCGGATCGAGCTTCAAAGTGTTTGTTTCTTCCTATTGTACATCACCTTCCAAGAGACAAGCATCTCTAGAGTAGAAGCTGATAACATCAACTGCATTGCAAACATTGCCTAGAAAAAACCCACACCCCTCTAGCCAATGGACACTGCAATAAAATATGACTCAAAGTGGTAGTAACTATAGCAGACATTATGACAATATATTACAGCTGCAGCTGATGTATTACATGTTCTCTGAATCATCAAAGGAAAATAACCAGCTCACCTTGGATAATCTTTTCATTGGATATGCTTGATCAGCCTTAATTGTGTCTAAAGCTGCATCAACTCCAGCAATTTGTCCTTGCCAAAAAACATCCTAAAACATATTTAGTACATAATTAGTCAAATGTGCATTACAGCCTCTATATCAATAGAAAAACATCAAATGTGCATAAGGAAAGACTGGAGACGCAAGAGGAAAGAGAATATGAGATTGAGAAGAGGTACAAGTGGAAACTATTGAAAGCGAGATAGAAGGAAGAGTTCCAAAAGGACAAGAGAAAGAGGAGATGAGACATAAAAAAAAAAAAAAGGGTGGAAGTGTAGAGCTGAGAAACAGAGAGAGGTTATAAAACTACATAAAAAATGCATTAATTTGAAGATGAATCCTGGTTTTGTCCCCGTGTAGTCAATTTACAGGCTTAACAAAATCCTAAAACAAACATAAACAAGAATTTGTTTGTTTTGTTTCAATGACAATTGTATATGGATGTTGTTGAAGCTATAAAACTCTCAAACTGACAATTTTCCACGATTTCAGAACTAGAACCATGAGCAAATAGTAGTAACAAGACCAGAGTACAAAAAAGAAATATGAAAGGAAGGGAAATCCTGAAGCTAAGAGTTCAATAGACTACCAAAAGAGAGTTTTGGGTCGGTCATAACTGAAACAACCTTATTCCAAATGTAAAAAATGCTAACAGACTACTACGCAGACAAAAATGCAAAACAAAGTCCACAAATTGTAGCAATTGCAGCTGAGATACACTATATTCAGCTTCTATAATTGTTCGCTCCAGAATTTCTGGATTTTCTCATTTAAAATTCTAGGAATTTTCTGTCTCAAACCTGTAGCATTTGAGTGCACAAAGACTATCTTCACCGTTGCTGAAACTATCTAACAAAACCACTGAGGCTAAAACTATCTTCACTGGTCATCTGACATGAGGTTGATGGGCCGAGATCAAATGGTCCCAAAGAGTCGTTCTGTATTCAGCCATCGGAAAAACAACAGATTAGCTGTTAGCATAAAAATAGAATATATATATATATATATATATATATATATATTTATATATATATATATATATATATATATATGCTAGTAACATTTCAAATACCCATTTGATTCCACTCAGCCCAAGGCTGCCTTCGTCATTATGTAATTGTGAATGTGGCGTCAAATTTTTGTTGGATTCCTGAACGGAAGAACGTTGCACTAGCCCAGTTTAGTTGTTGAGCTACAAAGGACAAAGCAATGCTAAGATACGTACAGGGAGGTAGAACTCGACAGCCAAACAACAACACACCATAAAAATTAAATAAAATAACCAAACAAAAAAAAGAGATCAGATATTATGGGCAGGGCAGATGATCACTCAATATAGGCCCAACTAAAATACCTTAAGAATGAGCTGCACATATTACTTTTAACAAAATATACTCACATAAGTCGAAATCACAATGGCCAAGGTCAATGCAAGAGATATCATGTAGTGAAACAACCAAATCAAATTTGAGTGATGTTGATTCTACACAAATCTTGAGGTAATACAGAACTTTCCTGAACTGATAAATATGAAATCAAACATATGGAGAGCTTCTAAAATAGAAGTTGAAAATTTGTCCCCAGTGTATTTATACCATTATTGAACTTTCAACAATTACCAAAGAACTAGTGAATGTTGGGAAAATTTCAGGTAATTAATTCTGATTTTCAGAATATTTAAGAATCAATAGATATCTGTAAAGATTCTACCATTTTATCAAACTATCGGAAAGCACATGGATCACCAGTATTAATCTTGCCCTGCAATGATGCTTCAGACAACAGACCTCCAATGCTTAAGGTAGTTAGACTATCATCCCATTGCAGTAGTGATTGTGCAGGGCCCTTCTCCGTAATTGGATGCAAGTCTTTGCATCCATTTGATTCTGGATTGCAGTTATTGATTTTTCCCTGCAAAGATGCTTCAGATAGCAGGCCTCTGATGCTCAAGTTAGTGAGACTGTCATCCCATGGAATTGTTGATTGTGCAAGGCTATCTTCAATCTGCGCTCCTCTATCCTAGTAAGAACAAAAGTAGTATTCAAGAAAAACATGCATTAGAAATTTAATTCATCTAAGATATTTTGGCAGAAGCATTCTTCAGTGCAAGAACTGTACATACACAAGCTTAAAAGGTTGTGTGAGCAAACTGCCAACATTTGGCAAATTCTTAACACCAACACTGAAAACATAACAAAAAAATTTTCTAGAACTTTGTCACAGTATTAAATGGACATGATACACTCTATTGACCAATATCTTTACTTGAACCAATCGAATGCTGAATCTAGATCTACAAAAGCAGTCATGTGCACAGTAATTATGGTTCTTGTAAAGGTTTAAGCACTCAAAAGTCAAAAGCTTTCTCAAAATTTCACCATAATGAATAAACCTATGAGATAAGTGAGAAATTACCATACAGTGGTCCACTGCCAAAGGAAGTGCATCTGCTGCTTTATTTTCACAATCTAAGAACATGCACCATCCCCTCCACTGCTGGAACTTTTACTACTAGTCAGAATGCAGTATGGATTTGAACAACTTCGAATTAGCAATAGTGCAGAAAAAGCAAAGCAAAGAATAGATAAATATAACATCTATCGTTCGGCCCAAATTAAGTCAGCTATTGTATCGCGAACTGCATTCATTGCACCCCTCATAGGCATAACATTTTCAGGTGCATGATTGTCATCTCCATCATCATCCTCATTCCCTTCGCCCGAGCTCTCACCCGATGTACCGTCAAATATAACATCTGCCTGTCCGTGCATCCTAATGAAGTTGTGCAGTGCACAACAAGCTACTACAATGTCGACCTGTGTAGGAAACTTGTAGCAAGGCATCCGCTTAAGAATTGGAAATCGCATCTTCAACATGCCAAAACATCTTTCAATCACATTACGTAATGAAGAATGCTTGAAATTATACAATTCCTCACGGCCGCGAATACGATTACCTCCAGTACGAAATTCGGCCAAATGATATGTTTGACCTCGATACGGAGCTAGAAATCCCGGTTGATTGGCATACCCAGAATCAACCAAATAATATTTTCCTGGTAAACATAAAATATGTTATAGAATGAACTTAGGAAAATATGTAAAAAAAAAATCATGGAGCAATTATATTTTTGTTAATATATACCTTCAGGAGGCAAGGGAAAGTCTAAATCCCCCCGTGCAAGACACTCATTCAAAATTCTAGAATCATTGGCTGTCCCTTCCCATCCACCTATGACGTACGTGAATTTCATGTCAAATGAACAGACGACCATCACATTCTGAGAACAAAACCCTTTCCTGCCCCTGTATCGTACTTGTTTAGTTGCTTCGATATGGGCATCGACATGGGTGCCGTCTATTGCACCCACGCAATTTTCAAAGAAAGGAAAATACTTTGGATTCGCTAAGATTTCAGGTGGCACGACATTGAAGTTAGGAGGAACAATTATTTCAGTTGCAAGAACTCCAATAACATGTAAAACACGGTGAAAGTGAGTGAATATAGTCCATGTTGAGTGTTGAAATCGTTCAGCTACCAACCGATTTCTAGCATTGTGGCTCAAAGTTAGGAGGAATATAGCTAACTGTTCCTGTGCCGTTAACCATTTGGAGTCGCTTAACCCTAATCCCTTTAATCGCTCACATAAATTTTCAAAGGCATCAGGGTTCATCCTCAGATTTTCATAACACCTACTCTCATTCCCACGGATTAACTCAGTAACATATTGTTGACCACGTAAAGCCGAAATCCTACACGGCATTTTGTTTCTCTGTGAATTATATTGTTGCAATACCTGACATACTGCAGCGAGGCAAGAATTTTCATCTGAATCATCAACAAGTGATTCAAGAACAATGTTGACGATGTCCTGTAACATACGGTCATCATTACTCATGGCGCAGAATAGGATTGCCGATGTCCTGATACAGTATTAAAGCAAACATTCAACAGGTTTCCAGGCCTTGCAGAAAAATGATAAAATAGAAAAACTATAGTTCATCATGAGGCACAAATAATAAAAATTACTACTATTTTACCAAAACATAAAGATCCAATTTAAAAATAGACATAACATAATAATCATCCACATTTAGTCTTACAATCATCCAATATTTAAAAATACACACACAATCCTCCAAATTTAAAAGTACACACACAACTACAGATTCATGACCCATGCCACTTTCCTCTCATCTGGAAGCTTAAGAAAGAAACGTCGAAAAATTTCAGAATGTTCGAACTTATCTGTAACGTCCGGTATTTTTACGGGTTAATTTAAAATTTTTATTTAAACAATTATGTGTTTATGTGCTTAATGTGTTTAATTGTTTTAGCATGCCTTACATGTTGTACGTGTTATAAAAATTGTACGTAGCATGTTTTATTTTCATTTTGAAATTAATGAAAATTATTGAGAACGATTTCGGGAAAGAAATGACCGAGGGGTAAAGGAGTAATTTCACATTTGGAACAATTAGTGGAAAATGTAGAAATTAGGGCAAGAATGGCATTTTAGTAATTAGGGAGGATGACAAGGGGTAAAAGGGTAATAAAGAGTCTTGATGGCACTCTTGTAATTAACCCCAACTTTGGATGAATTTGGTCATTTCCACCTTTCATGTGTTGTCTCATTCCTAGCCCTTGATCTCATTCTCCCATCTTTGTTTTAAGCCCTTGGATTATAAGGCCTTGTTTGGTTGGCACTTAAATGGAATAATCCATTATTCTTGGTCTTCCACTTGACAAGACTTTTTCTCAACCATTGGATGGTTTGTTAATTCCCATCTTTATTCTAAGCCCTTGGATGATAAGGCCTTGTTTGGCAAAATAATAAGTTTTGGTGAGTTGTGTAATAAGTCTTCCACTTGGCAAGACTCATTTCTAGCCCTTGGATTCATTTCCTTTTTCCCCATCTTTGTTATGAACCCTTGGATTAGAACACTCATTTAGGGTTATACATATACACCATTATGTATTGATTTTTGTCTTCTAAAGTGCAAGACTTCTCTCATTCACCACAAACCTCTCTTCTTCTCACGTCCATTTTATTTTTTTCTTCTTCCTTGGTTCTTCTTCAAGAACATCATCATTGGCTTGGAGTTTGAAGAACCTTTGAACATAAGAGTTGTAGAGGATGGCCTTATCTTCCCTTTGATAAAAAAATTGGTAAGTGTTCTTCACTTCTTTAGGGTTCTTGATTTCAAACCCTAGAATTTATTTCCTTGAAGCTTTGTGTTCAATTATTGATAATTGGTTCCCTTTTTCTCTTGAATCTTGTTAAGGGACATGAGTTGAACCTTTTCACCAATTATTTCGGTTATTAAAAGCTTGGAGCTCATCTTGTGATTCTTGACCCTATTGTGGAAGAGTTGTGGTAAGTTCAAGAATTCCTTCTCTTGAATTGTGTTTTCTTAGAACCCTAAGTTGCTATTGTTAGGGATGATTTTGTTTTGTGGTTGAAGCCACTTTAATAATTTTGGTTTATAGAAACACCATATTAATTGTTATTCATTGAATGGTGTAATTGCAAGCTTGGAAGCTCTTTCCTTGAACATTTGAGTTGGTAGCTTACTTGGACCTCTCTTGGACACTCTTGAGCTAGCTTGATTGGAATTGAGGTAGGGGAAAATGACTTGTCTTTGTCTTTGTAAGAGGGTGTGTGCGTCTAAGTGTATATATGCCGTATATATATATACGAGTTGGTTTTGGGCAACTTAGACTATGATTTAGGCCCTTGATAATATGATTATGTGATATGAATTCATGTTGTTGTTTATTGATCATAAATGTGATATGAATTGATGTTGTGGTTTAGTGATCATAAATGTAATATTATGAGCATGTGGAAAGTTTTGACATGATATATTGCCTAAAGAGAAAAAGCATATATTATGATGGAGTATGGTTGATGAAAAATCATATGTGCATATTGAGTACTCATGTAGTGTCAAATTCATGATGTTGGAATATATGGGTGGTGTAGTGATGTGTTGGTAGTCGGGTTCGGATCAAAGCAACAACTGGCCAGGAGGTATCACGCCTACGGAACTAAAAAGCCGACCAAATGTGAGTTAGGAGTCCGGGTAGAGGCTCATGTTCTTGACTTTTGTAGTCATGGCGTACGGAGTTGCATGTTGGGCTCTCGTACAACCGTCTTCCTTGTTGAAGTGATAGAGAGAAAAATCACTTGGGAATAGTCGGTGCGGTACTCTACAAGTAATTGGACAGAGTATGTATCCGTTAACCTGAGTTGGGCGCCGTGTGTCTCGGGGGGTGTGTCGAGTCATGGTGCATTTAGACTATCATATATATGTGAATATGATGTTATTGTGGAAGCATGCTATAATTATAGAAAATTATGTTGTGAGCATGTTGGGGAAACTTATTTGTGGGGTTCGAAGGGGTTCCGGATTGGCGTGAGAGCCATGTGGGACAAGAGACCGACCTAGGATTAGTGGCATGAACCTTGGTTGGGTTGAACCGCTAGGACTACCGAGATGGAGGCAATGACGCTTCCTCTACTGGGCTAGTGAGCTCACCCCACGTTATATACATTTTTTTCAGGTGATGATCCTGTTGGGAGAGTTCCGTAGTCTCTCCGAGGACGTGTGGTTGTATGTCCGTCCTTTTGTGCATGAGACGGACCACACTTATTTTGTTGGACATTTAGTTGATAAATATGTATTTAAATGTTCATTTTGTCCATGTAAGTTGAATTTGAAAAACTATTTTATTTTAACCCGGCTAGCATGTTAGCCGAGGCGTTATTCTCAATGTACATCCCTTGGAGCGCTATGCGCGGGGATTATATTATTTTGGGGTACTTCGGTGCCGAATTGTGGAAATATGTAATTTTGGACAAATTCTAGCATGTTTCGCCTTAGAGCGCTTTAATATCATTATTGAATATTTTCCCTTGGAGTTATGAATGTGAATTGGATGAATTGCCATGAATTGCGAGTATTAGGTGTTTGGCCGAAAACGGCGTTTTTTTCTAGGTTTTCAAACTAACCCTTTTCGATTCGAATGGAAAAACCCGTTTTCGCCTAACCCCGTAGCCCCGGTAAATTTCCTTGCTTTTAGAAACGGATTTAATTAAATTCGTTTTCTTAGATATTATAAACTTTAGAAACCGGCGGTAGTTAAAACGGATACCGGGGGCAAGACGGAAGATTTTATGAAAACTTACAAAAAAATCATTTTTTGCTAAGTTTACGTTTTTCGCATTTCCCGAGGTCTCGAAAACTATTTTTGGGTTCCGCCAAGGAAAAACTCACTTTTCCAATATTTATGATTTTTCGGGACCGACGGCGCGAAAAACAAAGCCATATCGCAAAATCTCGCGTTTTTGCATATTCAAACTTTAAGGAAATTGCAGATTTGGGCAGTAGCTTCACTAATCCATACTTAGAAAAAATTCAGCATTTTCGAAATTGGTAGTGCAGGCCTGCTGCAGCGGCTTACGACGTCCGATGTTTGAAAATCCGTATTTTCCTCCTCGAACGTCGGAATGGACCCCCGTTTGTTTCTATGGGTTGTCCTACGTCCAAATTATCGGTATAAAATTTGAAAGGACCAGTTTAACCCTGAAATGACTGTTTTACCCTTAGTGAAAGAGGGGTACTTCAACTTTAGTTTTAAGTCGGTGTTGTCTGACGCCACTTTTGAAAATTCATATCTCCTTCCTCGTGGCTTCAAATTAGGTCCCGTTTGTTCGTATTGCTAGTTTTAGGTACAAATTTTGTAGTTGTAGTTGGAAATTATTATTTTAACCCTGATTTGACCATTTTACCCTTGGGTGAACATGGTGGGTCAGAATGATTCGATCAAGGTACCGAGTGTTTCGGTTTGCCTCCTTTTCGATCCCGTGTGATCTTTTTGAAATATTTGAGATGTTTTATGTCTATGTTACCCTTTTATGGGTATTTTATGACTGAAATGGATTTTATTTCATTTTTATTTCTTCCGCATTCACTCCCTTAGCTCTTAGGCTTGGGTTTTGGAGTCCTAGGAAATTAGGGGCGTGACATTATCAATGGCCTTAGCAAAATGGGCATCATCCACTCCTACCAGCTTCCCTAATATGTCAGCACATTGTTCAAATTGTTGGTAAATATTGTCAATTTTAGTTGGTGAGATAGCCTCATCGCTTTTCCCTTTTTCATAGGCGGATACAACACTACCCACGCTTTGACTCACGGTCTGAACCTTAGCAGCACTAGTCTCTTTAATAACAGCTATCAAATCATAAATTGCCTTTGACGTTGGATCATGCTTCTTTTTCTTTCGGGCATGGACTGGTTTAGGAGTATCGAACACATCATCCTCACCATCAATATCTATGTCAACATGAGCACGAGACGAGGACCCTGGAAAGGATGAGGGTAACCTAGTAGAAGGTCGGACGTGTTCACCAGTGGCTTCAGTACCTCCCACTAATAGAGTCATTTGCCTATAGTAAACATAAGGCTTTCCCAGGAATTTTGCCTTGCAACCCTTGTGCACCTACAACATAATATAAACCGTCTAGTTTAGTAAATGATATTACTAAATTGTAATCTCAACTTCTAAAACTATATTCAAGAATACTAACCTGATCCAACCTATTCCATTGTTCAGACTCCATAGTCACCATATTCGTCGCCTCATCAAAGCCAACTC
The DNA here is from genome assembly GCA_963922005.1 of Cornus suecica. NCBI lineage: Eukaryota > Viridiplantae > Streptophyta > Magnoliopsida > Cornales > Cornaceae > Cornus > Cornus suecica. The sequence goes on along the minus strand of OY998246.1, from coordinate 6,015,997 downwards.
CTGTTTCCTTTTTGACATTTAGAAACAAACGGTGGTCTTTTTTCAGACTTTGCCATTTGTTCCTAATCACAGTTGGAGTATACCCAGATCCAAGTTTGGCTTTAACACCTTCACGAATACGGGTCCACCCAATTTTTGTGAAAGATCCTTCTATCTTATAACCCAAATTGACTTGTTCCTCCATCAAACTGAACAATATATCAAGTGGCCCTTTCCCCCAAACGCGAGTATGATCTACCTCCTCGTTCATGTTAGTGGTATCCATCTAAATTTTCAATAAGACATATTGTAAGTTCATCACTAATAAATATTAAAAGGTAATCAGATACCAATTGATAATACCATTCAGTACAAACAGACAATATTTTAAATTCTCAGGCATAACTAAAAATATAGTCCCATGTTTTAACTAACTTTATACTAGTTTACTATAAAAATATAGGCATAACTAATTTTCAGTACCTCTCACTAAGACAGAAAGCTACAGCCAACAACTACCCATTTTGTTGTCTAAAAACGCCTATGACAGTCTGCTGCTTAATGGGGCAGACCCTATATACTGTTATACCTTGTCTTCTTTTTCTCTAGAATGCTATTTTGAACCAAAAAATGGGATGAAGTTTCCTCTAAAAGAAGTGTCATAAAAATTTCGGCCAAGTTCCAACTACACAAAGTATATATATACAAACTTTTTCAGGCCTTTGTGCCATGTTTTGCATTTCCAAACTTTTTCACTTGTTCCGCACTTTGGACACCTGGTCACACTCCTCTTGAATGGTTCTTATCCTCAGAGTACTCTATTATTAAAGCTTCAAAATTCTAATTTTAATCAGCATCTGTCAGCAGTTTGAAAGAAGACAATTTTATTGCACTCATGGCTAATGAAAATTATGATCCTTTGTTACCATACCACTGCAAGATTGTTGCATTGTGAAATTCTAGCATTTCAACCCAGAACTATGGTAAGGTTTTCATGACACAGACAGTTAAATTAGGATTGCTGGTAGTTGGATAAATATGCACAACTTTAATTATCACAAGACCTTCTCTGTAGACTTTATAATCCTATAATAAAAAACTACACCTAATTCAATAAAATACTACACCTAATTCAAGCTACTTCCAATCCATGATAAAAATCCTAATAAAACAACCACAAAAAAAAAAAGTAACCAAACTTGTCCAGTAGTGTGAAGGTAACCCATTTGAGGGGAACTTAATGTCTATTTGGTATACTGGCGCTAAATCAACTTCTACTCAAACACCAATATATAGCATATAAAAGCCCAAAAAAGTAATCCGAAATCAAAATAACTGCTTGACCACCATCGACAACACTTCTCTTAAGTAAAAAAATTTTAAAAAAATTCTAATTAATTATCATGGTGCCAACAGACTTCTTTTCGGGCTTCCAAAGCCTGTGATGTTAGTCCAGCCAATCGTTGTTGTAAATAAGTTGATGACGCCTCCATACAATATCTTTTACTTGGATTTACGTTAACTATTTTAAACTTATCTGTGCATCCACAATTTGAAACTTTGGTATGTAAATCACATCCAGCACTTCGTACTCAAATCCAAGCTATCACTTCATTGTGCTTGATCTAGTAGACCTATCTAAATTTGAACTAAAAATCTGCCAGAAGCTGATAAAGTGATATTAAATATCCTGACAGTAACAACATTACCATATTACAAGATTTGGACACCTGACCCTAGCAACATCACTACATTACAAGATTTTGACACCTGACCTAGAAGCTAAATATCCAATGGGCACAGATACCCATAGTTTTATCTATTTCCATTTTCTACTAATCAATTCAATTCTTACGAGTTGCATCACATTATGGACTATCCACTCTGCAATATTCACTTATAAAGCCTTCTGAAAAGCTTCATCTTGTTATCCAACCAAACACAATAATTCTTTGGTTAATAAAACAAACTTAATATGATAGTGACTTCATGATAGGCAGTTATTGGAAAAAAACTTCATGATAGGCAATGCTAGATAATTATTACCTAACAAAAGATTGTCATTTTTCAGCTAATACCCTGGTGTCTTAGAAAAAGCAAAAAAGGGCCGGGAAAGGGGACTCTCTCACAATTCATAGAGTTCATCAATATGTGAGGGCTGCAGCTTAATATTCATTCAGATCAAGAGGGGGCTGAATCACTAGACAAAAGTATCCAACTCCATCAGACCATCCAAGCAAATTAGTGTTGTAAAATTGGGAAGAGAAAAGGAGAAAGCAATACAATTCCAACAGAAGATTGAGCTTGTAACAAGACAAAATAAATAGTAGAAGGAACAGGTCAGATGATAAACTTACGTTGTTCCACATAAGACAATCTTTTGGACTTTGGTAACTTCAGAATCAGATTGATTGTCCTCAATAAAAATTGTCAAGTTGATCCAAATCAATTGTTAAAGATAAATCCATTCTTTAGCAAACACATACATACACACATATAGAAGATACACACGCATACGAACCTGATATGAGTTTGAGTATGAAGATCTGCAATTCCCAAATCGATGGAAGCCCTAGATGTCGCGAGCTTGAAGATGATCGACGAAACCCTACAATCGAACAATAGAAGCCCTAGGAGGGGATCGAGGAAACCTAGAAGTCGATGAAGGAAACCCTCGATGCGAATCGCCTGTGTGTCGCCGCCTCCTTCTTCTCCTGCACGAACCCTAGAAAGACTGAAGAGAAGTGTGTTTCGACCTTCTTTTTTCTTGTTTTTTGGTTGTGTTTTTTTTTTATTTTTTATGAAAGAGAGTTGTGTTTTTGTCGTGTTGGAGAAAGCTGGGAAAAACACCAAAAAGGTGTTTATTGGGTTAGGCCTAAAATGAGCAAAAATTGGGTTTGTGTTTTTTTACTGTGCATTAAACAACTTGGCTATAAACAACTTGCCAAACATGTGTATTACACCAATAAACATAAACATAAACATAAACAGGCCAACCAAACAGGCCCAAAAAGAGAAGGAGAGAAATAGATTCTCATTTTTTTTAGGAAAAATTCCTATTATTAGGTCATACTTTTCAAGCCCAAAGACACTTGAGTTCTAAAAAAATTTGAGTTGGACACATGAGTTGGACACATAAATCCTACCTTTTACCCCAATTTTCATATAAGTCCATTCTTTCAATTTCTTACATTTCTTTCCAATATTATCCCCCACCCACCAACACCCACTATCCTTGTATCCAAACATCCACTATCCCTATTCCAAAAAATATATATAAAATTAGAAAAATATATATATAATTAAAAATATATATAAATTTTGGAAAAATTATATAAAATTTGAAAATAAATATAAAATTAGAAAATAATATACAAAATGGTTAATTTCAAGAAACCCCCCTATACTATCCAATTTAATCAACTAATTCCCATTATGTCCACTTTACCCATATACTATTCAATTTCATCATTATGCCCCCTCACATCACATTTTGAGTCAAAATGCTTAAACTACCCTCAATAATATAAAGGGGTTTACTAAAATTAACCATTTAAAAAAATTATTTTTTGAAAATCAATTTTATTTTTCGCAAAAATTATAAATTCAAAAATATATATATATATATTTTTCGGAGGGAGTATATTATTTTCCAAAATATGAATTATTTCAAAAAAATAATATATATTTTTTGCAAAAAAATTATTTTTCGGAAAAGATCATATTTTGAACATAATATATATTTTTCGCAAAAAAAATTCATATTTTGGAACATAATAAATACTTTTTGGCAAAAAAAATATTTTTCAGAAAAAAATCATATTTTGGAACACAATATATATTTTTCGGAAAAAAATCATATTTTGGAACATAATATATATTTTTCGCAAAAAAAATCATATTTTTTTTAAAAAATTCATATTTTGGAACATAATATATACTTTTTCGAAAAAAACATATTTTTCGTAAAAAAATCATATTTTGAAACATAATATATATTTTTCACAAAAAAAAATATTTTTCGTAAAAAAATCATATTTTGGAACATAATATATATTTTTCGCAAAAAAAATATTTTTGGAAAAAATCATATTTTCCGAAATATATATATATATTTTTTGAAACTTATAGTTTTTACGAAAAATATAATTTATTTTCAAAAAATAAATTTTTTAAAGGTTGATTTCACTAAATCCCCTTATACTATTAAGGGAGGGTAATTTAGACATTTTGACTTAAAATGTGAGGATGAGGGGGCATAATGATGAAATTGGATAGTATATGGGGCAAAGTAGACACAATAGGGGTTAATTGATTAAATTGAATAACATAAGGGGGTTTCTTGAAGTAAACCCTATATAAAATTCGAAAACAATATATAAAATTCAAAAATAATATATAAAATTCGAAAAACAATATATAAAATTCAAAAATAATATATAAAATTCAAAAAATATATATGAAATTTGAAAACAATATATGAAATTCAAAAAATATGCCTATATTTTTTGGAATAATTATTTTCAATGGCCATGAATTAAGAACCACGTGTGATGTTATGATATGGTTGGATGTGTTCTTCATTCACCATATATGTGTGCATTGTTATATTAGGAATGAGAATGTCAGCCCCCACTTGAGGGAAAATTATTGGTTACTACGGTGATACCAAGTCATTAGGCTGACATGGTATCACCATCCAATAAAATCAAATCTTTTTACATATGTGTCATATGAGTTGTCAGTTCAGTAATATAATATATAAGGGAAAAAAAGATGCAATCCCATATTTATCACAACCATAATGATTAATATAGATTATCCAAAATTTAATCTTGGATTTTTTTTTCCTTCCGTTTAATTAGAAGAACAAATTAACTATTCTTACTTCTTCTCTTTCAATCTATCATATATATCTTAATTTCATCTTAAAATTCTCCATTCCTTTTCTTTCTACAAACAAAAAATCATCCACCTTATTCTTTATTTTATTTTATGTTTTACTTTTTTATTAGTTTATCTGGATAATAAGTTATATAAAAGATTTGCAACACATATATATAAATATATAAATTGTTTTAACATATATCTATAAATATATATATAAAAAAAAAATTGTGTATTGGGGGAGGGAGATAATTAGATTGAAAACGAAAATATTAGATATATAAGAGTTATACTATATATTAAATACTAATGTATATGTATAAAGAGAGAGAGAGAGCCGTGAGTGGTTTTTCTTTTTTCCTTTTTATTTTGTGCTTCCATATATATCATAGTGCTGAGCTCGATAATACATATGCAAAAAGATTTGATTTGATTAGATGGTGATACCATGTCAGCCTAATGACTTGGTATCACCGTTGTAACCAATAATTTCTCCTACTTGAGACCTCAGTTTTTTAGGCTGTGAAAGTTCCTCCTAAAACCTCTAATTGGCTATACTTTATGTGGAAAATCATGTCACCGATACAAGGGTTGAAAAATTAAATGGTACCCCCCATTCCATGGATTCCATTGTCCATTATCAGGGGAATTCATTGATACAAATGATTGTCTACATATATTGTTTTCGAATTTTATATATTATTTTTGAATTTTATATATATTTTTTGAATTTTATATATTATTTTCAAGTAAATTTTTTTTTTCAAAATCTATATATTTTTCTTATTTTATATAAAAAAATTTAATTAGGGATAGTGGATGTTTGGGTATAGGGATAGTGGATGTTTGTGGGTGGGGGTAATAGAGGAAAGAAAGGTAAGAAATTGAAAAAATGGACTTATATGGAAATTAGGATAAAAAGTAGGACTTATGTTTCCAACTCAAACTTTTTTAGAACTTTGGTGGTGTTTGGTGGAAGGTGTTGGAGTGAAATATATGGTTTTGAAATGAAATTTGTGGCCGAATCCATGTTTGAGAATATTGATGTTGGTGCAACAGTGTCAAATCATTGGTACCAAATCCATCATTTTTCACACCATCTCAATAGATGATTTTGATGGTTTGGTTTGGTTTTCTCATACCAAAACTATTCTTTAACCCAAACCAATTCAATTTGGTTTACCATTGTTTAACCCAAACCAATTCATTTATAATATTATATATATATAAATTCGAAAAATAAAATATTTATGAAAAAATAAAATATTTCAAAAAAATCAAACGAAAAAATATATTTCATAAAAAATAAAATATTTCGGGAAAACAAATATTTCTAGAAAAAATAAATATAATAAAAATATATTTATTATTTTTTAAAAAATATACAAATTATATGTATTTTTACTAAAATATTTTATTTTTTCAAAATATTTTATTTTTTTGAAATATCTTATATAAAATATTTTATCTATAAATATTTCGAAAAAATTAAATATTTATGAAAAATTAAAATATTTCGAAAAAATTAAATATTTAAAACATATATATTTACAAAATGTTATTTTAAATAAATAAAATGTCAAACTATTCCAAGTTACCAAATATGATTGATTTCAGAATTTCAGCTCATACCAATTTTACCAAACATGATTTGGTTTTTCAGTTTCACTTTTTCTCACACCAAAACCATCTGCATCAAATATAATTTCAGTTCAGAATAAAACCACACCAAACCCAACCCAACTCAACTCCAACCAAATGAAAACCAAAAACCAACACCATACCCTTGGCTAAACAAGCACTAATAAGTGTCTTTGGGCTAGGACTTTAGAGGAATTTTTCTTGTTTTTTTACTCATACTGCAATCAATTCATGTGGAGAAAACAAGAATTTTGAGGATTAGAACAAACTACCATAATGTATATATATATATAAACTTTTTGGAACAGACATCCAAATCTGAGTAGAATTCTCTTTTGAAAATAAAGAAAATATGCATAGATTCCACTGGGCGGCACCAAAAAAGCTGGTAGGAAAATATCCATAATGTAGAATTCATGTCACCTTTCCAAATTATGGTATAAATAGTCAGCATTTTATATCCGATCGATGTCCTACACATTTTGACAATTTTTCCAAGAGCAATTAGTAATTAAAAAAAGGTTTTGTTACATCATTTTTTTTCCCGGTAATTCTTTTGTCCACATCATTCTTTCTTAATTAAATCAACTTTGTTAAGATGGAAATTTTTTACCAGTCAATCCAATAATATTACCTTTCAATACACATTTGGATGCTCTTGTTCTTCAACTTCTTTTAATACTCCAATCATGTACGTTTTATGTAGTGATCCAGTATATCTAAATGTATATATATATATATTGCTCAATCAAATTCTAGGTGCTGATTGTATCGTTTGTGTCCTGTGAAGACTAGTATTAGAAGATATGGTTTTATCACCCAAATCCTAATTACCAGTCCATTAAAGCTACAACTGTGACATGCCCTTGCAAGATAGAGTTTGTATATACATAATTACAAATTATCACAATAATAATTTGTTTTAAAATTATATGTTACTAAAAAGGCAAAAGTTCATATTACCCCATGTGTGCTTTGGTTCGGTTGCAAAAAATTTACCCTAAATCACTATATTGTGCTTTTCAAAAGTTGTAAAATATTCATGTATTTTGCTTAGCTCCAAATCATTACCCTGTACTTTTTAAAAATTACAAAATACTCTCATTTGTTATGTTTTGCACAAAAATATTGACAATTTTGCCCATTTGTCATGTAATAAATCATTTTTAGTATTTTGTTTACTTTTTCCTCTCTTTTTCAATAATATACATAATAATTCAAAACTTCACACACATATTTATTTACAGGGGTGTTCAAACCGGTTCGGTTCCTTAAAAATAGAAATCAGAACCGAACCGAACCGGAACCAAAATTTCAGTTCCGGTTCCGATTCATACTATCATTTTTTTAAAAAATTAAAAAAACACCAAATATAAAAAAATAATATAATTTTATATATGTTTCTATATTTAATTCGTGAAGTTTTTTTTTTCGTAAAAAACTATTTAAAGCTACTAAAAATATAAGTAAAAGAGCTACCAAAAATATTTCGTGAATAACTACCAAAAAAATATATATAAATTTGTTAAATTATAAGTAACATTATATTGAATTACGGATTTCACTAAATCTTAGCTCTCTTCCTCCTTTCTTTCTCTCCCTTTTTCCTTATTTTGTCTACAAACCAAAATATTAACATATATAAAATTATATTATCTTTCGATATTTTGTGTTTTTTACTTTTTTTTTAAAAAAATGATAGTATGAATCAGAACCGGAACCAAAATTTTGGATCAGGTTCCGTTCGGTTCGGTACCGATTCCTATTTTTTCAGGAACCGAACCGGTTTTGAACACCCCTGTAAAAAAATATATGTGTGTGAAGTTTTGAATTATTAATTATATTATTGAAAAAGAGAGAGAGAAAAAAAAGAAGTAAACAAAATACTAAAATTTGGTTATTACAAGATAAATGGGGTAAAATGGTCAATATTTTTGTGTAAAACATAACCAAGGGAGTGTAAGCCCATTTTTACATCAGGCCCATCGTACAAAATCAACACTGGATTAGCATATCTATTAAGCCCAAATAGAAAACAAAGCCCAAAGATATAAGCTCATTTTAGGATAAAAGCTATTAAGAAAATGATCGTTTCAATACACACAATCAAAACTGACATGGTTTTGATTATAGCAGTTTTGTAAAAACTTGTATTTAATGTAGAGATATTGTCTTTAATATGTCTTAAAACCCATTTATGAGGGTAAGACCAAGTTCATGTATAAAAGGAAGAAAAAAGAAAAGGAAGAGGATCCAAAATTGCTCCAATTCTTGCTGGTTCTTGAAATATTTGTTATTTTCTTGCTATTTATCAATTTCATAGCTTCTGTTTAAATTACAAAGGTTGAGATTCGTTCGGCATCTGCGAACGGGTTTACACTTTTTGGCGCCTTCTGTGGGAATTCGATTTCTAAACAGAAGTTATTAGATCAATGGCGGGAGAAACCACTACACAGTTAGAAGATACAGCTGCAATCCTTCAACGTCTAGAGGCCCTTGAAAAATAAAATCGGGAGGTAAGGCAAAGGTTGGATCAGTCTGAACATCCAGAATTGCCTGTAGCAGGACGCCGTAATGGCCCCGGTGTTGAAGAGGAGGACAATCAGCATGAAACAAGTTCAGCAGATCATACCCGTACCCAGCCAATCGCAGATGAAGTGAATATCAATAATTGTGCAATTCCGCTCGATATGGTGACTCGGCTTCAAAAGATCGTAGACGAACAAGTAAAAGATCTCAGAACACAATCACCAGCCGATCTAGCCATCGAAATGACAGCCAAAATGATTAAATCACCGTTCAGCCCCGAAATACAACAGGCGAGAAGGCCAGATAAATTCCAAATGCCAAAATTCATTAGGTTCAATGGGACGCATGACCCAATTGAACACCTGTTTCATATGGAGCAGATGATGACTCTCGATATGGCTGATGATGCACTAATGTGCAAGGCTTTTTCTACAAGCCTAACATGCCCAGCTCTGTTATGGTTTAGGCAGCTGCCCGACAGTTCGATCGATTTTTTTCCAAACGCTGATGGAAAAGTTTCTGGCCAAGTATTTTGGTAATTGGAAGCAGAAGAGAACCATTTCTAATGTGTTCACGATGAGACAAACGAAAGGAGAAACATTGAAGAATTTCCTATCCAGGTTCAATTTGGAAATGGGAATGATACCCAGTTGTGATCAATCAGCAGCAGTGGAAGCTTTCAAGGTAGCTATCGAACAAGGGACCAGCTTTCATAGATCCTTGGTGAAGTCAACACCCCTCAACATGGGTCAGTTGAATTCACGGGCACAGGGATATATGATATTGGAAGAAGATGAACAAGAAAGAGGTCATCGTTCGACATTAGTCAGTGTGGAAAGCAAATCAAAGGAAAGGATAATCAAGAAGGCAGATAATATGAGCAACCAATTATCGGCTCCGTACAGGCAACAGGAGAGGAGACCAAGGTATGACATACCTGAAACTCCACTCCGAACAACCTTAGCAAAATTGTATAACGAGAATAAGGCGAAGGGTATTTTTTGCCCACCATTTCCGCTGAAAATGCCACCAGAGCTACAGGACCGTTCGAGGCACTGTGTGTTCCACAATGACTTTGGCCATTTAACAAATGAGTGCAGACAATTGAGGAGGCATGTTGAGACCTTGATAGCCAAAGGAGATTTGAAGGAGTACGTGGACAATGGAGTCAAAAATTTTGATCGGCCGAAGCCCAATAAAATTATGGGCGGACAACCGGTAAAAATTATTGACACAATCCATGGGAAACCAGAGGGGGATGAGGAAAGCCGTTATGTTCAACGTTCACGAATGCGCAATGCCAACAAGATCCAAAGGGTTGGTGAGGTGAATGTCATTCGGAACTACCCAATGCCTACAATATCATTTACCCAAGAGGACTTAAGACGTGTACAGCTACCACATGAAGATCCACTGGTAATTTCGATCATAGTTTCAAATTGTTTAGTTAAAAGGGTGCTAGTTGATCCAGGTAGCAGCATGAACATCCTGACTAAATCAGCTTTCGAGAAGATCGGCATCAGCACGGAGTTGATCAGACCAACCGCCAGTCCGCTGGCAGGCTTTGATGGAAAAAGGATTTGCCCGATCGGGATCCTGAATTTACCAGTGACAGCCGCAAAGCGAACTTTGACAGAAAATTTCATGCTAGTAGACGTACAACCTTCCTACAATCTGATCATGGGAAGATGTTGGATTCACCGAATGCAAGGAGTTCCTTCTACTCTGTATCAGGTGATGCGGTGTGTTGATCCTTCAGGGAAAGGATTTGTTGATATTCAAGGCGATCAAGTGGTGGCGAAAGAATGCTATGCCATCGTCACCAAAGGTTTGAAGGGCGAAAGTTCCGAACGAAACATGTAGCAATTACCGAGACTCCGTGATCAGACTGACGATGATGAGAAGACCGCAGAGAATACCATCACAGTAGATCTGATCGATGGGAGCAAGGGAAGGACCACCCGAATTGGAAGAGGACTGAATTCTGATGAAAGAAACAACTTGATTTCTATGCTGAGATCAAATATTGATGTTTTCGCCTGGGAGCACAACGACATGCCTGGGGTCGACCCAGGAACCATGATGCACACATTAAATGTTTACTCCGACGCTCAACCTGTACGACAACGACCCAGAAAGATCGGAACCGAATGAGGAAAGTTTGTAGCTGAAGAGGTCAGCCGATAGCTAGATGCTGGTTTTATCAGAAAGGTTCATTATCCTGTGTGGCTGTCCAATGTTGTATTTGTACAAAAGAAGAACGGGAAGTTCCGAATGTGTGTAGACTTCACCAACTTAAATAAAGCTTGTCTGAAGGATAGTTTTCCTCTACCAAAGATTGATCGCATGATTGACGCGACTACATGGTTCGAACGTCTCACCTTCCTGGATGCTTATTCAGGATATAATCAAATCCCAATGAATCCAAATGATGAAGACAAAATGACGTTCATCACCGAACGAGGGACCTATTGTTATAAGGTCATGCCGTTCGGTCTCAAAAATGCAGGTGCGACTTATCAACGACTGATTGATAAGATTTTCAAGACCCAGATTGGAGATACGGTGGAGGCCTACAGTGATGACATGGTTGTTAAAAGCCAGCACAAGGATGATCATTTGAAGCACTTGGAGGATGTGTTTACATCCCTGCGATCGCACAAAATGAAGCTGAACCCGAAAAAATGCACTTTTGGTATGTCTTCCGGACAATTCTTGGGACACATAGTTAATAAAGATGGAATCAAAGCAAGTCCAACACAAGTTCAAACATTGATTCAGATGAAGCCACCTGAATCCCCAAAAGAAATTCAGGTACTCACCGGAAGATTAGAAGCTCTGAGCCGGTTCATCTCCAAATTGTCAGATAAATGCAAGTTGTTCTTCGATGTCCTGAAGTCCAAGAAAACAATTGTTTGGGGAGAGAAACAACAAAAAACGTTCGATCAACTGAAACTCTATATGGCGAAACCACCAATCCTGATGGCACCCAAAGATCATGAGTCCTTAATTCTATATTTAGCAGTATCCCCGAATGCAGTCAGTTCAGCATTGGTAAAAGATAATGGGAACAGACAGTACCTAATTTATTATGCGAGCAAAACATTGCTTGACGCCGAGAGAAGATATTCGAAGACAGAGAAAATCATCTTGGCATTGGTCCAGGCAAAACGAAAGCTACGACATTACTTCGAGTCCCATCCGATCAGAATCCCAACTAAATTTTCGATCAAAGCAATTTTGTCAAAGCTTGACTTCTCGGGACGAACGACAAAGTGGTCAATAGAACTGAGCATGTTCAATATTACTTATGAGCCACGAACATCTTTAAAAGGTCAAGTTGTGGCGGATTTCCTCAATGAGTATGAAGCAACCGAAGATGAGGTCTGCGACGTAAATCTAAGGCGACTGCTTTATGTAGATGGATCAGTGAATAGCTTGGGGGCAAGTGTGGGGATCGAACTAATATCCCCAGAAGGCACCAAGTTACAGCAGTCGATCAAACTGTGCTTTGAAAGTTTAAACAATGAGGCTGAATACGAAGCCGTTTTGGCAGGATTAAGGCTAGCAAAGGAGCTCCAGATCAAAGAATTAACCGTGTTCAGCGACTCTCAGTTAGTCGTAAATCAGATCACAGTAAGATATAATACAAGTGAGGAAAGGATGTTGCAGTATAAAAATGCCGTTCAGGAATAAATGCGAAACTTTCAAGTAGTCGCTTTCAAACAAATTCCAAGGGTGGAAAATCATGGGGCTGATTATGTGGTGGAAGCGAAGGCTTATGTAAGAATCACTCACACTCAAGTGATAGATTTTATTTTAAATCATATAATCTACAGGTTTGGAGTGCCAAAGAATATAATGATGGACAACGGCAAAAATCTGGACAATCAGTACGTTCGGGCGTTGTTAGACGAGTACGGCATCAATCAGAATCTATCATCTGTCAGCTATCCGCAAGCAAACGGACAAGCCGAGATAACGAACAGAACGACTTTTGTTGGGATAAAAATAAAATTAGAAGGGATCGAAGGAAAATGACGACGGTGCTTAGACGAATTACCAAGGGTCCTCTGGAGCTACCGAACGACTCCCCGCAAGCCGACCGGAATGACTCCATTCGCTATGGCGTACGGAGTTGAAGCGGTAATCCCAATTGAATTGGAAGTAACCACAACAAAAACTCATCTATTCGATCCTGAATAGAACGAATAAATTCTAAAAATCGAAGGTAATCTCATAGATGAAAAGAGGGAAATGGCCTCAATAAGACTGGCAGAATATCAACAAAGGTTGATGAGGAGTTACAACAAGAAAGTGAAACCAAGATCATTCCAAGTTGGCGATCAAGTACTAAAGGTGTTGGCTAGCAAATCAAACAAACTGGATCCCACATGGGATAGGTCGTACACAGTAACAGAAGTGATCGACAAAGGTGCCTACAGATTGGCTGATCAAGATGGAAAACAAATCGAACGAGCTTGGAATGCAATACACTTGAAAAGGTATTTTCAGTAAAATTTATGTTGATCTTAAATGTCGTTTAACAGCTTGTATGATAAGATCCATTTCAAATCAATAAAGATATTATTCATATCTTCTCATATCTCTGTTCAAACTGTCCAAAAAGCCCAAGTGAAATAACTTGGCCAAAATATATAAGCCATTTAGGCAAAAGACCATCATGAAGATGGCATCAAGTTCCTGCTTTCACAAAGACGTATAAAGATACGCATAAAAAAGGTTATGTTCAAAAGAACACATCATCCTGGTAAAAAAACATTAAGCACAATAGTGCTATCTTGTTCAAAAATCTTAAGCACAATAGTTTTATCATGTTCAAAAAAAAAAAAAAAACATTATGCACCTCAGTGCCATCCTGTTCAAAAAACATATTGCACCTCAGTGCCATTTGTTCGGAAAATACCTATGCACCTCAGTGCCATCTTGTTCGAAAATATCAAAGCACATCAGTGCCATTTCAAAACTTGTCCAAAAAACGCTCACCACAGGAGCATAAAAAATAATATGATTTTACAGACCTCAGAAATTGTTCAAAGATAAAAACTTCTAATCAAGAAGTAGAAAGATTAATATCATCAGTGGGTGGCTGTTTATTCTCTGAAGGAGGTATGGAAGGCTCAGCTGACACTTCAGTTGCAGAGACTGCAGTGATAGGTTCTGGTCGTTCGGCCGGTATGATCCCATGCAAAATAAATTGAGCTAAATCTTTTTCATCTTGGGAAGACTCGGGCTTTTTATATGGGTGAACGACTCCGCAAACAGCATCATGGGCGGCCGGATTATCATATGTACGGGCAGATGGATCCGATGATATTTGGTCATAACAAAATCTGAACCCATCACAGAACTTTATGTCAAAAATGTTCACATATCTCTGGTGCATGTCCATACCTCCCCTTCGGCAAATTTCTAAACAAGTTTTCAGAACAACATTGGAAGTTTCAAGGTTATGGATCTGCTTCTTCAGTTCAGCATTCCGATTAGATTCCTTTTTATGGAGTTTCTTTAAGCTCTCCACCTCGAGCTCTAAGATTTTCTTCTGTTTTTCATCCAACATGGCGCATTTATCAGCTCGTAGGTATGCATCATCAATGTTCTTTCTCTTATACTCTCCCATCTCAACAGCCTTACAGAGAGCTAGGACATTAAACACAGACTGAAAAGAGAAGAAACGTTAGTAAAAAAAAAAAAACTTTGGTACCTCTAGAATAGAAACAGGAGCCCTAGCCAGAAGCTCGTTCTAATCAACATGTTGCTGAAAGAGTTCATCCTTGGGAGGCCACATTCCACGAGCAAGAGCCATCAAGGAATCAGGATCAGACATTGCCAGCGATCGGCGATTCAGAACACTACCATCACTTTTCTCGAACTTGGTGATCCATTCGCCTTCAGGATGAAATGATGGAGGAAAACAGCAGTCTGGAATAGTGTAGCCGCTCACAGATCTGGCCTTCTTCACAAGCTTCTCATGCTTTTCAGAGTCATTTCTTTTTGCATGTTCAGAAGGGGGGCCTAGCTGCAACATTTTCTAAGCGTTACCGCTATTATCGGTGTTCATCCTCTTCAGATGCCCTTTCGTCTTCTTCGGATCTTCGGTCAGATCGATCATTTGGCTCTTTCCTTTATCAGATGTCGAGCTGACAGGGGGAGTAGATTTTTGTGCTGCAGCACGCTTGGAGGCTGTAACCGGAATCTCCATTATAGTAGCCTCTGAAGCACTGGCAGCAATTAACTTCAAATTTTGGGAAGTCAAAAGTGATTTGCTGAACGGAAGAGTTGCAAATACTTTCTCGTTTAGGTATTCAACACGTTCGGCTGTATACAAAACACAGGCATACGATCAACAAACAAACAAATACGCAGTTCAAGTAAAACATGCGAAATTTGTAAAGTACAAAAAATACACTTGCCAGAATTTTTGAATCCACACTTCAGTTTCTTACAAATACCGAAGGTCCTTGGCAGATGATACGGGCCGGACGCATCCACTCTCCAATTTCCCCCAATTTTCACCATCTTATCTTTCCACTCCTTCTCAGAAGAAGGATTGCCTTCACAAAGTTTCAAGGTTGAATGGGGGTGGAGATGGTACCGACCGGGGTTTTTTCTGATCTGATCGACTTTGTAACAGAGCAGAAAATCACCCAAACCTAAGTTCAAACCTCGTTCGTGATTCAGAACGAGCATAACAGATAGAACCCTGAAGAAATTAGGGTTTACTTGCAAAGGGGTAAGCCCTAAAGAAAAAAGAATATAGTGATAGAAGGGATGTAGGGGAAATCTAAGTACGGCCAAGTGATGTGCAGAGAACAAGACTTCGCCCGGTTCAACTTCCTCATAAGTTTTGAAGTCTAAATCAGAAGAATACTCAGAAATTGAAACATCCTTTGGAATGTTAAACTCTATTCGACATCTATCAGCTAAAGACAATTTACGTAATTGTTTTCGGAAAAGTTTCTAGGATTTTGATTCAATCAAATTGGGGGCAACCTTAGAGGAAGAAATAACATGGGCGTCATCAACAACCACCTTCAGAGAAGGGGTTCGGCTGTTATCACTACTCATGATATTTTTGATTTATGAAAGAAAGATGAAGGACGAAAGAGAAAAACTAACCTCAAGAGTTTCTTGCTGGGAATCGTCTTCAAAGGGAATGAGTCTGCTCTTGTAAATGGGGAAAAAATATTGAAGGAAACGAATGAAATAAGGGAAGTGGCAGTTACACATGGCTCTTCGAATTCCCACCCTATTTCAAAAATGAAATAGGCTTGAGAATTGGGGGCAAAGTGTATGCCCATTTTTACATCAGGCCCATCGTACAAAATCAACACTGGATTAGCATATCTATTAAGCCCAAATAGAAAACAAAGCTCAAAGATATAAGCCCATTTCAGGATAAAAACTACTAAGAAAATGACCGTTTCAATACACACAATCAAAACTGATATGGTTTTGATTATAACAGTTTTGTAAAAACTTGTATTTAATGTAGAGATATTGTCTTTAATATGTCTTAAAACTCATTTATGAGAGTAAGACCAAGTTCATATATAAAAGGAAGAAAAAAGAAAAGGAAGAAGATCCAAAATTACTCCAATTCTTGCTGGTTCTTGAAATATTTGTTATCTTCTTGCTATTTATCAATTTCATAGCTTCTGTTTAAATTACAAAGGTTGAGATGCGAACGGGTTTACAGAGGTATTTTGCAACTTTTGAAAAACACATAATAGTGGTTTGGAGTTGAGCAATAGGAGAGTATTTTGTAATTTTTGAAAAATATAAAGGAGTGATTTGAGACAAAAAAATAGCGTAAGGGAGAAACTCTAAACCTTTCATTTGATAATAATTCGATATAATTTTTTAAAATATTTTGCGATCATCAGAAGTGAACGAGGCAAGTGACGATCATTTGAACTCAAATTCACATATTTTGATACGAATTTAAATAATTATTGAATAAAAAAAATTAAATGAATGAGGCAAGCAGGTTGAAATCTATGATTTTTGTCGACAACAAGATCTCTTTCCTTTCCAAGTGTTTCCGCAATTGTTAAAAGCAAATTTACATGGGGAAAAGAATAAGAAAGTGAATTTTCTTTATATAATATACCTCACTATATGTTGATGGACATGGAATAAAAGTCTCATCAAAGCATGGTCACTGTTGTATTAATTATTTAATATGGCTCGAATGAGGGTATTAACCAAGGAAGGTTCATGAATATTTTTCTCTGACAGGAAGGTTCATGAACTTGAACCACATACAGAAGAAAAGTTAAAATGATAATTTGTCAAATGTTGAATTGTTTTAATGGTTCATGTTTCAGTGCTTCTTTCTTTTCCAAACATGCATGTATCAAAATCTATCGGCAAAGATTAATAAGATTTATTTAAATAAACATTGACTAATGTCTAGGAATAATCATTCATCTTGTGCTAGAATCTAGCAAAAAGTTTGAAATTGATAATGCGTTTCCAATTTGGGCTTCTCTGTCTGCTTAATAGCCAAAGACTCACTTTAGATTATACATTATGTGGGCCCCTTCTTCATTTTAGTCCTAATAATCTTTTGGAACTGGAATTTGGTAGGCATTTGTGTGAAGAAGATACTCCGATGATCAAATTAATGTTGATAATTCATAATTGAACTGAATTCATTTGGAACTGGAATTTTTTTCAAATAGTTTCCTTTGATCGAGTGCTTATTTATATTAGTCACTAGGCTTGATAGTCACGACAACTAGTTCATGAATATCTCAACTAATATTTTTTTGAAAAATCTCATATGTAAATTTAAATTCTCAATTTTCTTATATCAGACGAGTCATTTAAGAGTATACTAAGCAAAGACATTGCTTAGTTAATTGAGACCATATTCATTTCTTTTCTTTTTCACAGCTAGACTAACTTTCATTTTTCTATATACAATCAACATTAGCAATATAAATTAACTCCCAAAAGTAGAGTTTTGGGGAAAATTTGAGGGATCAACCTTGATGTTCCATACAAAATATATGATAGTTTAGTCACAAATATTACTAGTAAAAACTTTTGAGATGATTGGGCTCTATGTTCTTACAACCATGATGCCCCATTTTGTGTTTTGAGGTCTTGATGAACATTCAGAAAATAAAATTATTACGAATTAAATGGGTCCTCAAACGCAATGAACACTCAAGTTTTAGCATAGGGTCCTTTTCTATTGTGGCAATAAATTCAAAGCAAGAGTGACCAAATTCACCATAGGATGTTGCAAAAATCTATATCCATCCAGCAAATGCTTGTGATTTTGGGGACACAAAGTATAATTGTTTTGGGGAAAGTCAAAACACAAGACCTCACTCATGTTCAGACTTTGGTACATTGAGGTTTAAGATAAAGCTGGTTTTGGGTGGTACCCACCATTAACGCCACATGATCATCACACTATACCCACATGCATGTATGTACTATGTAGTTTATACAACCCATGTGTTCGACACATCTAGCAAAGTTTGTAAGAAGTTTTTTTTATTCTAATCTCCTCTCAAATTTCTTAAATTTGATAGGGTTGGTTTGGAAACTAGTTTTTTCGTTTTCCTTTTTTATCTTTTGAGAATAATTTTTTTTGTTTTTGTTTTTGTCCTAAGAATAATCCGGAAACAAAAACATGTTTGATTGGAAATTTTGTCTAAAAAATTTTCGAGAACAAAAAAAAACACGTTTTTGATATTTATTTGGAATAAAAAGTAGAAAACAAATTGTCAAATGGTGAGATTAAGTTTGACTTGATTGTCATCTCTTGTACAAACCAACTACAATGTACACTTTCAAATCTTCCATATAACAATAAACATGACCACTCTACAGCTGTTCAAAATATTAACATACATGAATATATATATATATATATATATAAATATATATAAGTAGTGACATGTATAAATATCACATCATCCCAATTCGATTGGGGGTGTCAAGTTGCAGATGTAAGGGTTTGTGTTGGTGGTAGTGTCGATTTGCAGTGGTGGGGGTTTGTGATGGTGTCGATTTGCAGTGGTAGGGTGGTGGGATGACGGCTGGTGGTGGTGGTGGGGATTAGGGTTTGGAGGTTGAAGATGGAGGTTAGGGTTTGGAGGTTGAAGATGATGGTTAGGGAATCTGCAACAATTAAATTTTTTTTTGGCTGAGAATAAATAATGCCGAAAACAAAAAAACACCATTTTGGTATTCTCAAATTTTGAACTAATATTGAAAAAATATTTTTTTACTATTCATGAAAAATATCAAAGGCTCTCAAACGCGTTTTTGTTTTCGTAAACAGTAAAAAAACAAGAATAAAAATAAAAACACTAATTTCCAAACATACCCTTAACTTTTATCATACTTGGATGATGCTATAACAGTCCACTCAATGTACCACTATATTGTATTATATTGATCATTTTATATTCTGAGAGTAATAACCATGAGTTTATTCTTGTATTTTTTATCATACTCACTGGGCAATAAGAGGTGTCACAGTATTCTTTTTCATGAACTTGTGCATGCTCGTTACTTTTCATCATACCAAGCAAAGTACGATATTAGAATAAAAATCTAAAATTTTGAAATTCAACTGGGGTTAATTATTATTAATTTATTAGTATTGTTTTTGTAAGTTGTTTATCGTTTGTTTTTATAGTTTTCTTTGGCTAATGATGCATGTACTTTCCAAGCCCAATATTGTTTTTAGAGGAATAAAATCCTTTTATAAAGATTAGATTGAGTATGTTTAAAGTATAATTATTACTTTAATAATGTTAATAGAGTTGAGTCCCGTAAATTAGTCTATGTGCATGTAAGTTGATTCAGATATCACGATTATAAAAAATAATAATAAAAATGGAGTTGGGTCATGTACTAAATTTAGCGGGGGATTGATTATTGTTATTGTTGTTTTCTTTTGGCAGTCCAATAAAGAAAACCCATCAAAGACTAGGTCCTCCAGCCTCTTTCACCAACATGAATTTTGAAATTTGGGCTTTTGGAAGTATTTGGGCTCCCATGGAGGGGTTTTTTTGAAAGAAGGGTTAATTTCACAAAACCTCTTTATACTATTCAATTTAATCAATTAATTTTTATTATGTCCATTTTGTTCTCTATATTATTCAATTTTATCACTATGCCCCCTTCCCTCACATTTTGAGTCAAAATACCTAAACTACCCTCAATAATATATATTAGATTTAAGGTATTTTAGGGTAATTTGAGGGTAGTTTAGGTATTTTGACTCAAAATGTGAGGAGAGGGGGCATAGTGATGAAATTGAGTAGTATAGGAGGTAAAGTGGACACAGTGGAGGTTAGTTGATTAAATTAGATAGTATAAGGGGGTTTTGTGAAATTAACCCTTAAAAATATTAAACTTGGTTTTTTTTTTTACCTCTTCAAGTAAGTAAATAAAATTACACTGTCATTTTTTAATCATTGTCAATGTATATTGATCTCCTCCTTTATTTGTTAAATTATGCATATTTCTATCATATTTTACTTTTGGAGAACACATATTCGTACCAAATCAGAAGAAGAAAAATATTTATCCAACGCACTCATACATCTTAGATTTAAGGTATTTTTTTTCAATAATGGAATGTTCGGTAATTTGTTTTTTTTCACAAAATATTTTTTCAATTACAATAAAAATTATTTAATTACAGGTTTAATAGAAAATTTGTTGTATTTTTAATTTTGCTCAATTATATTTTCAAATATGGGATAAGGGGCTCAGACGTGATTTAGGAATGCCATATGTAATTAATTTGAGTCCGATTAGACTTAATCTGCTTGGGCTTTTAGTCGGGTGATATTTTTTTTTTGAGGGCTTATATAAATTTCAAATTTTCGGGGCCTCAGCTCAGCGACAGCCTGAACCGACCCAAATTAAGGCCTGAATGGACTTTGATTTACTATTATATCTTTGAACTGTTTGCGTTGATGATTATTTTTTCATTATATATAGAAATAGTATTTCATCCGTCCCAAAATAAGTGTTCATTTTTTTTTCTTTTTCTTGTTCCAAAATAAGTGTCCACTTTTGAAAATTCAAAGCACTTTATTTGGTCAATTTACCAATTTAACCTTTAACCATTAAAGTTATAAAACATATACACCATAAATCATCACATCACTATGGTGAGACCATGAGTAAAGTTTGTATTTCATTCACTAATATTACAACAAGTCATTTTCTTGAAAAATTGGATTTCCCAAAATGGACCTATAATTTGGGACGGAGGGAATATTTTGAAGTCTCTTCAGTCTTGTAGGAAAATTCTTTGAACCGTCTACGTGATATTTGTCATTACCAAGGTAATAAAAAAAATTAATTAATCTATTAGGGTAAAATGTAATAATTATTGGAGAATAGAGGGAGAAGAATGAAAACATTTTTGAATTTTAATGACAAATATTTTTTTTAAATTTTTTTTTATTATTTAGATTATTAAGATAATTATTAGTAGAAGCAAATTATTATTTACCTAGCCAAAGAAGTAATTCCTCATCCTCCTTTCTCAAATAAACAGCAAATAATAGAGAAGAAAGGGCAACATTGGCTTTCAACTATTAAATATTGTTACTCTTTGAAGGTGTGGCCTATTGACATAAAAATTGAACCTACGTCCTATATAGATGTATTGTTAAGTTGACAAATATATATATATATATCATATATATATACAAGGGGATGATTCAAAATGCAAGGACGAAAGAGGGAAGGAGTGGGGTGAGTTTATAAGCATGTGAATGTCCTGAATACTAATTTGGGAAACAAATTGGGTCTATCAGTTTCCTGTAATATATGCTCTGAACTGACCAAATATATATATCACATTCTAGTTAAGGTAAAGCCATCATACCAGACATTGTTGGGAACATGCAAACTATCAAGTGTTTGGAAAAGCATCCAATGATCCACCAATACATCGACATCTGCAAAATCATTCACATTGGAACCATGCTAAGTGTGTATATATATTACTGTACATACACACCTAATATATATATTCATAAAATAATATAATTGTTGGGGTAGGATATTGGTTTTTCACTCTTTGTTGGAGTGTTGCTTCATATAAGATAGATTTAATTATTGTCCTTTGCACATTTCACTTCATATTTAGTGGTACAAATACAATTGCTGTTGTATAGAGGATGTCAATGTGGAGACAGATCTATACATCATCGATTCATTTTATTTTAATTTTCCTTGTGAGACAGCTTCGACTATATAAAAGAATATGTTTAGAGTGACAAAATTTAAGGTTAAGTACATATTTTTTTCCGGTAAATATTAACGCCAAGTACATTTGTCTGTCATTATAACACAAACTTTAGACTTTTTTTGATCAAAAAATTTAAAGTATAACAGTAATTTTATGGCCACTATAATCAAAAATAAATTTTAATTTCAAAACTTTACATGGTAATTTACGGTCCGTCACTAAAAGT
The DNA here is from genome assembly GCA_963922005.1 of Cornus suecica. Lineage (NCBI taxonomy): Eukaryota > Viridiplantae > Streptophyta > Magnoliopsida > Cornales > Cornaceae > Cornus > Cornus suecica. The sequence continues at coordinate 5,993,468 of OY998246.1, read as the reverse complement.
TATAACTGCATTTTTTACAACAAACGCTAATTATTGTAGTGTGGGGTCATTGTTGTTCCTTAGAATTTAGTCTAAGCAAATTAATTGTTATAAGTGTGGAACTAGGATATATATATATATATATATATATTTCCAAATCTATTTTATGGATCACAATTTTTTTCACAATATGTTTAAAGTGAAGCAAAAAAATATTTTCAGTGATCGAAAGAGAATAATCAGTAAACCAACAACTTTCTGATGATCCCTCAAAGTAGGTGAGAATAATGGTTCTATACTTCAGGGCACTGTCCAGATGATTATATCTATATCCACCATTTTCCCATTTGCAAGCAGGGACGAGGCAGAAAACTTTGGAATGAGGGGCAAAATAATATTTTTTGATAATTTTATGGGGACAAATGAATTTTTCTGCATAAACTATCATTTTTTCTTTAAAATAACAAAAAAAATATTATTTTATGTGGACACTATAGCTCCGTCCCTGTTTGCAAGTCATGTGCATTTGCAAAGCTTAAAACTTTCAATCACCATTTTATCATCATAATTGATAAGAGTTACGTAAATAATAAATGTGCATGACAGCGTAAAAATTGTATGAGGAAAGGATAAAATTTTGATTTATTTGATAATTAATACAAATAACAAGGTGCTTTCTATTATCTTTCAACATAAAGTTAATATTTTTATTATTATAATATATATATATATATATATGTGTGTGTTTAATTGCTCCTCTGTCATTCGTATAATCATGCAATCAATTTACAATCCATTTGAGAGGTCTAGCTTGAAGATGGAAAGCCAATGCTTTTACTGAGCAGTAAAACTAAAAAGTTACTTTCCAATTTTTACTGTTTATCCTTTTCATATACTTCTTCCAGAGTACTAAATAAGAACAAACAAAAATTGGTTTTCAATTAGATATTGTCACAAGAAAGCGCCTACTTAAAGGAATGGAGTTAATTTATGTTGTAAAGATAAAAGATATAGTTTACCTAACAAACTCCACTAAACCAAAAGAACAATAATTAAAGAGAACTGGTAAGCACTTATTAAAAAAATAAAAAGTGTTTATATTGATAAAAATTTAGTAACATATCAAAATTGTTCTTCACCATAGCACAAAGTGAATTTTACATCAGCTAGATTTAATGTATAATAATATTTTTTACTGCTAATATAAACCGAAAAACTTTTATTGTCAAAAATTTAAGTTACATTTCATAGTTCGTTTTGTACCACCACCACTAAAATTCGTATTTCTTACTTGCAATCAAGTAAAAATATTTTGAAGTAATTAGAATTAGCTTGAATCATAGTAAAAGATCAAAACACACTTTCTCTCTCCCTCCCCATACATTTATTGATGCACTATTCACTCATTCAGACAAAACTTCAAAGCAACTCATCATGATGATCCCATAGAAAGGACCAAATTTTGGATACTAACTTTTTTCTACTTTTCTTTTTTAAAACTTCATAAAGCAAATAGTAACTAGTTGTTCATAGGGATTTGATACTTCATGTAGCTATGATCATACTTGATCTTACATGAACTAAGCATCTCTTCACATCTTTCTGTGCATCCTCGTTTTTCATCTCCTACTTAAAAACATGAAAGCAGCTAACTTATACTAATCATTAGGTGATGCAATTAGTCCCAAAAATGAAAAAAAAAAAAATACAAAGAAAAACCAAGTGTCTAAATAGCTGCAAATTAGTAGTTTCTTCAGCTAAGAGTACCCAAGTCGAAGTTCCAAATCCAACTCATCCTTGCAATCACCGAGCACTCCGATCTCCAAATCCAACCTAACATGAGTCTCTGCCTTGTTCAAAACATTGTATCCACCATCTTCACCAAAATCATCAAATTCTCGAACCAGAAAAAGAGCTTTCGCGGTCTTCTTTTTCGCTAAATCTGAGCCCTTCTTGTTCAAGAGCTCAAGTACCGGGGCACTGTCCTCGCCCCAATTCTTGTTTAGCTCACTTGGAGAAGCAAAAGATGGAGGAGACACCAAGGGAGGTAATGTGGATGAGAATAGAGGGAACCTTGTTGGTGGAGAGGATGATTGTGATGAAGATGAAAAATTAGGGTTAGGGTTAGGGTTAGGGTTTGGGTTTGGGCTAGGGTTAGGGTTAGGGTTAGGTTGAAGGTTAAGGTTGAGATTAAGAAAAGGGTACTGAGAACCATGGCCAATAATAGTCTTTGGTGGTGAGTACTGTCTCAACCTAGCTCTATCTCTCCTGTGAACATTCATGTGTCCACCTAGAGATTGAGCAGATCTGAACTCCCTTTTGCAGAAGCTACAAGTGTAAGACCTTGGAGGCCATGAGAACTGATCTCCATGTGTAGAACTGTCTCCATTACACTCCCATGAGCCATGGCCTTTCAAGTTTGAGCTCAAACCATGTCTCTCCATGTGGGCTTTGAGTCAAAATCAGATCTAGCAAGACTAGAGAAAGACAAGAACAAGAACAGTCTATATATATATATATATATATATATATAAATTAATGGAAACAAATTGAACCCATGTATGTCTTTTGAAAGGAGATAGATTGGAAGTGACTGAGCAAGAGAGAGAGAGTAATATAGTGATGATAGAGAGGTGGGTTTGGGGTCAGAGATAAGAGGAGTGATGATGAGGGTTGCAGGAGAGGACATCAAATTCTAAGGCAAAAGCTGAAAATGCCATTGGAGGGGTTTTTTAAACATGCATATATTAATTTGTTTGGTCATTGCTTACTATATGTAGAACCTCGTTCTGCCAGGTTTCTACCTTTTTTTGCCATATCAAGCAAAGATCTAGCGGATGTTCCTTTCTTCTCTTTTAATTTTGTATGTCAATTTTCATGTAATTTGATCAAATCTAACTCTTATCTATTTGAATATGTATAATATATAGAGTTGTGTGCCTTTGTCTTAATTTGTTTAGGACTAACTTGATGCGGGTGGAAGAGAGGGAATGACGAAAAATACAGAACACAAGTCACAACCAAGAAATGAATAGGAAATATATATACGAGTAAATTAAGCTCTGTGATTTCATATATCAAAATGTAATAATCAAATCCGATCTTACACTTTTAACACATAAAGATATAGGTCTTGATCTCCAATAATAACTCATTAATGAACTACTACAATTTTCTAATATTCAACACTAGACTCAAAATTGACTAAAACACAACTTACAATACTCAATACCAATAAATATAAATAAAAGTAGTTGGGAAGCAGAACCATTTTCACAAGTCTTTGAATCTTGCAATGAACCACCTAAGTATCCACATGGTGTTGACAAGGCTGCCATGTTGACACTATATCATAACCAGACAAAACGAGACACTAATTAACCTGAACGTACCGTTTGACACAATTAGTAAAGACTTAAATTTAGTGTTTCATGAAACATATTGTATTTCTAAAAACAGTTTTCTATTTTCTGAAGACTGAGAATCATAAACTGTACAAAAAATCTGCTTGATTGAGTTTTCCGAAAATTGTTTTCTGAAAATTCAATAATAAAAATGCCCATTTTCAGAGAAATTCCTTTTATTGTTCTCAGAAAACAGTTTTCAGTTTTCAGAATTCTCAAGAACAGTTTTTAAAAATACAAACCAAGGAGGCCCTAAGGTTTTATATTTGATTTTAATTGATTCCAAATAATATATTAGATTTACGAACGCATATATTATCCAAGACTTATTTGATTTGTGTAGAGTAGTTTCGCATGAGTCCCGAGAATTAGTTCAGACGAATTTCTGAACACCAAAATTATACAAACAAGAAAAAAAAGAGGCACTTGTTAGTAGAAATGACCACCATGTATAACTTATGTATATGTATATTGTCTCAGCTCTCTTATTAAGTCAACTATCCTTTTTACTTTATTTTATTATGTTTGGGAAAAAAACCACTCAAACACAAACTTGTCCTACAGAAGCTTGAAACCTTGAGCCTTGATTAAGTCAAAGGATTCAGAAAATACTTTTGGACCTTTTATCAAGTTCTTAGAAAGGAGTTGTTACGTCAAAGCTCCTCCGTCTCATATATAGTTGGCTGTTGGAGAGTTTAGCCATGTATATATTATCGGTTTAGATGTGTAGAAAAACTAAGAAAACTATAGGAACAAATTATATAGTTTTCGGTTTCATTTACCTTTGAGTGCAAATAATTCATTAAGTCATGCCAACGGTTAAAGTCTGAACTCTGCCGATTTTGTGGAAGAGACCCTTTCCACGGGTTTTGAGATTAATCGGGGCAAAGCTTTGGATACAGAGTTCCCCAAAAAATTATTGAATGAGCTGAGTTTAGAAATAATACCGACATATTATTTTGGTGATTTTGAGATAATCTTAGTATTTTAGTTAAACAAGTCGTTCACGAGCTTAGCGAGCCGAGTTTTAAAATATTTTATCTCGTTTCATTTATTAAACGAACATTTAAATAATGTGCTCAGGCTGGTTTCATTTGCCAAATGATCAAAACCCAAATCAAAGTCTTAATAAATTAAACCTGAACATGTCCATGAACGACTTGGTTCATTCACTACCATAAGTATAATATCCTTAAATGTGAGCCATTCAATTCAATGCATGGTTTATGTGAGATAAATATTGATTAATTTATTTTTTTAAAAAATCGTTTAAGCATATTTTGCTTTTGAATTTGATTAGAGATTTTACAGTTAGTTTGACTTTGTAAAGAAAAAATGAAACTTGGGTTCAAAGGAATTGGGTTTTTTTTTGCTAATTTATACACAACATATACATACATATATGTTGGGATCCGTCGACAGTGATGCGCTACTGCTTACTGGTGCGCTCTCATCATTGTTTTGTTTCATCTTCATTCGCGCCATATATGACTAGCTAATTGTTGCATGAAGTTACAATAGTCCCCCCAAGACAACCAATTTCATTAAAAAAAAAATAGCATAGATTTCAATAGAAAGCAAATCTCAGTGACCCCAGATTTTCCTTGCCATTTTCTCGAAAGAAAATGGGAGAGTTTTTTCAGAGTCCCCAAACACCCAAAAGATCCTGCCTTATCTAGGTGAGATTTAGTAAAGGACTTTTGGCCAATTACATGAAACCATCCCGTGCTATATATAGCTGTGAATTTATAAAGTTATACAGCCGAAATTGCAGTGTTTACCAACAGTGTAACACATTGCCGCCTATTTTACACATAGCTGTAAGCCTGTAATATATATATATATATGTTGAAAGATGAGATTAATGATTGCTTACCATGTTAGTATATGATAAGAAAGGCAAGAAAAAAGTAAAACATGTTATATACATTCTTTGTTAGTTTGCTAAGGATGCAAAAAAGATGCGAATCAATTTTTTACTATTTGAATAGTTGGTGTCTTGTCTGAATTGGAACATAATTATTTCTAGTTGAAATAAAATATAATAAATTAAATTAAATTAAATTAAATTGATGTTATAGGAACACATAGAAAGTATCAACAAGTGCACAATTGTTTGTCTCTAATTCTTATAATTTCTGAGAGTGAGAGACGAATTTATAGTTGTTTGTAGTCTGGGTTCACTTCTTGATTGGTGCGAATATGGGTTTTCTTGATCAAGTTTGCCACTTCATGAATTCCATGGAAATGATGTACAAACCTGGCAAACAATATTGGCCTTTTGCTTAGTTCTATTTTTACATGTTCATTTATTAATGGCAAAGGTCTTTAATTTAAATTTATTTTTGGAATACTGAAATTTAAAAAACTATACAAAATAAATAATTAATTTCAATTTTCAAAAAACTATACAAAATAAAAATTCAGTTTTTATTATTTCATTATAACATTTTCCTGTTTTGTGAGTTTTTGAATACTGTTTCAAGATAAACCAAACCGACTTTCCTTGTGTAGTAACAACCTTTTTTTTTTATAAGCCGAAGACTGGTGAGGACGATGTCAAGTTATCATACCCCTTATGCCCTCGGCCACATAAGACTAACTAGCTACTAGTAAAGAAGACATGTATTGAGAAGTAATCTACATTGAACTTGCGATACTATGAAAAACTAAAATTAGAAAACTTGTATAAGAGTATAATTATAAGCGGAGTAATAAACATTTTTTTGTTTTTGTTTTGTTGAGAACTGTTTTTTTTTCTTTCAGTGAAAGAGTTTCTTTGTTTATTATTTATCATTAGGGTTAAATGCAATAAACCCCCCTATACTATTCTCTCTTTCTTCAAATAACCCCCAATCTATGCTTTTGGCAAAAATCCCCCCATACTATCCCCTTTTTAACACTTAACCCCCCTCATCTATGCGCACAATTATAACACCGTTAGTGGACATTTATTGGACAGTTTTACCCTTCATTAAATAGGGCTTTGTTTGGCCAAACAACTCATACAAATATAAAAAATATATAAATAATATTTGGAAAAAGCAATTTCTGAAAAATATAAATATCTTAAAAAATACATGTAAAAAAAGTCAAAAAAAATCTGAGAAAAAACAAATCGGGAAAAAAAAAATTTTGGAAAAAATCCGGGAAAAAAATTAATCTGGAAAAAAATCGAAAAAAAAAATTCTTGAAAAAATTTCTAAAAATGTTTTTTGGAAAAAAATTAAATATTTAGAAAAATATTTTGGGAAACATTTATATTTTTTCCGGACTTTTTCTAGTAATATATTTTTGGAAAAAATATATAAATAATATTTGGAAAAAATAATATCTAAAAAAATATAAATATTTTTAAAAATACGTGTAAAAAAAGTCAAAAAAAATTAGCTTTCGTTCAGATTTCTGGAGCCAATCTTTGGGTTAATAGAGACCACACTGGCTATTATGCTTGCCTGATGAAGTAGTAATTAATCTCATCAATCAGCATAAGATAATTTGTTAAGTGGAGCAATTGCCACAACAACAATACTGCTTCCTTGAAAAACTAACTGACTTTTTTTACATGTATTTTTTAAGATATTTATATTTTTTTAGAAATTGCCTTTTCCAAATATTATTTATATATTTGTTCCAAAAATATATTACTAGAAAAAGTTCGGGAAAAATATAAATGTTTCCCAAAATTTTTTTCCAAATTTTTTTTTAATAAATTTTTTTTTCCCGGATTAATTCCCAAAATATTATTTTCCAGAATTTTTTTTTGAAATATATATTTTCCAAATATTTATATTTCTTCCAAAATATTTTTTTGAATTGTTTTTACATATTTTTTATATTTATTTTTCAGAAAATTTTATTTTTTTCAAAAAAAATATTTCTTATAACAAGGGGGGTAGATTGATCTTTTCTAGAATATATAATTTTTTTATGAAATAAATATTTCTTCCCAATATTATTTTTTAATATATAAAGTGTGTGTTGTCACAGGTGCATTGATTGTGGGAGATTTGCATTGCCACGTCACTAAAGTTGAAAGCTTAAGTTGGTTTGGCCAAACAAAGCCTTATTTAATGAAGGGTAAAACTGTCCAAACAAATGTCCACTAACGGTGTTATAACGGAATTGGGTAAATTGCAACATTTACATAGTTTAGGGGGCAATCATTTAGTGTAGGGGGTTATTTTAGAAAGAGAAAATAGTATAGGGGGGTTTATTGCATTTAACCCTTTATCATTATTATTATTTGGGTAAATTATAGTTTGACCCCTATTGATAGTGTAAATTACACCCGCACCCCCTCTATTTTCAATAATTATAGTTTTACCCCTTTTGTTTCACTTTCACCCCCTCAACTCATTCTCCGGCGAGGTCAAACCGGGTCAACCAAAATCTGAGATGCGAAATGACCAAATTACCCTTATATGTGTGTAAAGACTTGTTTGTCCATCTAAAATGATGTGAAATGCCTAAACTACCCTCACCACTTATATATATATATGTGCATAAATATATGTATATACCCATATGCATACATATGGGTAAAGGCATTCAAATGGGTCATCCATGGAAGAACAAATCTGCAATTGGGGTCGTTCTTTGAATTGATATTACAGTTCGGTACATATCTTTTTCACAAATCAAAGCAATTTAAACAAACAATTAATGCAACAATTAATATACATAAACACACAAATATTTATATATATATATATATATATATATGTATGTATGTATAGATTGATACATTGATACTCCAATTGATATCCACAAAGCAAATCTCAAATGCAAATCCTAACCTACCTCTGTTTCTCTCTCTTTCTCTTTGATCTTCAGCCAATCAATTCATTATCTGATATATATATATATATATATGTATATAGATGTATATACAAAGAGTCATGCGATATATGGAGAAGAAGATCGGGAGTGAACAATTTTCCAGAAATAGTTCAGATTGTACTTACACAATCCATCTAGCCTTAGTCTATAATCCAAACAAAACTTTAATTTCATCTATAATCCGAACAAATCTTCAAGATCTCTATATTCTACATCTAATTTCATATATATATATATATATATATTTATACATAGCTAGGTTAGGGTTTGGTTTTGATTGATAAAGCCTTTTAATTTACTTTTGTGATAGTTTGAATTCTATATCTAAATATGAATTTATATTATAATTGTATCAAATGGATAATGGTTTTGTAGGATTAGGGTTAGGGTTTGATTTTAGGGGTTTTAGGAGAGAGAAGGGGTGAAATAAAGAGGATGATGAAAGGGTAATTTAATATAAAAAAATATTTGATTATTTAAAATAAATATAAAAAAGGGGTATAAGAGTAATTTCACATATCCGGTTGCCGAATATGGGTTTCAGGAGGTGAAATTGTAATTAGCGAAACACGAGGAGGTGCGGGTGTAATTTACACTAACAACAGGGGGTGAAAGTGTAATTTACCCTTATTATTTTAATGGAAATTATGAATGTTCATTTTGGGAGCTCATATATACTTAATGGACTGGGTTTTATTGAACCAGATCTACGCTCTTAGCCCAATGTATAGGCCCAATACAAAGAGCTCAAGACAACTTGTCATTTCTAATCATATTTTTCCCTTTCCAGGACAGTAGTCAGCAGCGTCTGCCAAGACAAATGAGATTTCTCTTAAATAGGAAATAACAAATTACTTTGTGTCTATATATGTGGCTATCCATAATACTCCATCCGTCACAATTTATAAGGAATTTAACTTTTTAAAATATTATTTTGGTAATGAATGAAATACCAACTTTATCTTTGGTCCCACCACAATGATGTGATGATTTTTTATGTAGATGATTTATAATTTCAATGCATGAAGGGTAAATTAGTAAAGTAATATGATAAAGTGCTTTGACTTTTCAAATGGGACACTTAGGCCTTGTTTGTTTAGATTAACTTTTCAAACATTGCTTTTGGTTTCCTAGAGAGAAAAACTGTTTTTAATGGTGTTTGACAAAATTTTTAGAAGTGTTTCTGGGCCTTGGAAGAACGTTTTAAAGAAGTTGAGGGATACGAACTTCTCAAAACAGCTTTTGCTTCTCTTTTTCTTCTACGGGAAGCCAGAAACAGAAGTTATGCCAAACAGGGCCTTATTTTGGGATGAAGAAAAGAGTAAAATTAGACACTTATTTTGGGATGAAGGGAGTATATATATATGTGTGTGTGTGTGTGTGTGAGAGAGAGAGAGAGAGTTATGTCTGATTTCTGTGATTACACAGCAAGAGGGGCAATAGTTACCTTGTTGATCTCTATACTATTGGCATTGTCCGTCAAGCTCATATACTTAGCTCAATGTTTGTTGAATGACCTTGAACTAAAGTATCTTTGACTGTGTAAATGCTCTTGCTGTTTGGTGATATCCCTTTTTGGCAGCATAAGTTTCACACCACCCCATGTTCATTTTATGGTATCTGTGGATGATGATGAAGCCACTACAAAGACCATTTTTGCCCGTCACAAGTAGATGAGCAATTTACAATAAGCTCAAATGTTCCTTCACAAAAGCCTATGTCTATGAAGTTGTAACAGTTGTGAAAAAGAGTTGAAACTTGAAAGCCTAAGCTGAAATATACAATAACCCAATGCTAGTCTCTCAACCAATTACAGTTCATATTAAAAACCCCATACATACATATACATATGAATAACATTAAAAGTTCTTACGAATATGCACAAATAACCTTGCAGCTCTACAAACATTCAATGATTAAGACAGGTTTTTAACCATCAGTAGTTTATAAGTTGTACTTTAATGAAATGTAGCAAATCAAAATCATGCCTAATAATAGATAGAGCAAATTATACATAAATCAAAATTATGATTTGTTTGTATGGATAAATCGTAATATGAGATGGATTTGTCTTGGCAACATAACAACATTTTCATCAAAGATACATAAAAGCAATTGAACCAAAACAAAAGAAGATCAAAGAACATACAACAGCTAATAGTGTTGCAGAAAGTGGAATATGTCCCTTGTCTGTCCTCCAAACCATCCCTTCAATTACAGGGTAGCTCATAATTAATACGAAAAATGAGAGGAAAATTTGCGCAAACATTTCATCCCATCCTCCTCTCAAGATCACTCTAGCTACTCCCCAAATGAAAGAAACCATGTTGAGAATCACTAGAGTGAGCATTGGCGCCAAAAACCTAGTCGATGTTCGGAAATCAAATTTCCCCATTTGATACAGTCTAACTTGTTCATCACTGGATACCTTATTTGTTGGCATGAAACTAGCTTCTCTCATGCCAAACAACTTTAAAATAGCATCCAAACTTCCATACACGTAGGCGATCACAGATTTTATCATCCAAATTCGCCATTCGTTCCACCAATTCTGAACTGTGTCTCTAGTGGACAAAACGTCCCATAAATGTTTCGCGAGGGAGGAAATGAAAATGAATGTCAATACAACGAACCATGAACTTGAAACCTGTCACAGAATATGAACTAATGTTACAAAAAGAGGAATTAACTTCAATTCTTTTTTTTAAAAAAATTAGTCACGTGTCTAAATTATATTGGACTACATCAACAAGGAAGATGAACTTCCTCACCCTGGGGTAGGACCAAAGTATTGTTCATATATATCTACATTGGCTTGCAATGGCAATAAATTTTAATTTGTTGTTACCTTGGGGTATATTGGGACGCCATTTAAGAGACACAACTGTGGTATCGTAGCTAAACACCAGAGCGGGAAGCAATAGAGGGGCTGAAATGCAAAGTATGCATAACACATGCTCACAAGAATGGACATTCGTGACGGTCCATATAGAAGGGGGCAGAACCTTGAAAATGCGACTTCTAGCAAACCAGAGTTCCATCGCGCGTTTTGAATTAACGAGTCATTCAAATTTGTTGTTACGTTACCCAAAAATGCTGGCCTAGAAGGATTGAAATAAACAGCATTCCACCCTTTGCAGTGTAACATGAATCCTGTAAAGTAGTCTTCCATCACAGAATTGTACCAAAAACCAACCTGCATTGAGTAAACAAGATATCAAAATGAAAAATCTACTATTAACTAGCATATATATACATACATATATTGTTCAAGGGTTTAGGGAATTAGTGCTTGCCTGTTTACCCCATTTTGTTTCATTCTCATAGGTGCAAGATGCTAAAAATTGGGCATCTTTTAGCAATGTACTTAACAAGTCCTCATTGTCAATCGCTATACTATTGTAACTGCTGCCAAATGTTTTGATGAACTCGTCCGAAGGACCCAAAGATTGTCTGAGTTGGGGAAGATCCATACCTGGATAAACAATAACCGGAAAGTCTTTTATAGCGTTAGTCATGAAAACCTAAGCTATTGAATAAAACCGAATGGGTTGGAGGGAAAGACTTGGAGTCTCGTGGCTCAGAAAGCATTGATCAGGTCTCACGTTCAATTCCTACTAGAACATAGTCCAAGACTTACACAGGTCCTTGAATTAGTTAGGACAAAGCTCCAGACACTCCAATTATTAGAAAAAAGAAAGAAAGAAAAACCTAAATCGCGGAGTGCGTAGGACAACTAGTAATGTTATTTATTTTAAGAGGAAAATGCTATATTTTTGCAATTGGGATTCAGTTTAAAGCAGAGGACATACCATTTTGTATATCAATTCCATATAATGCCTTCCTTTTGATATACAAGCATGTCCCAGAAAGAATTGGTCCTTTAAGCCCATCCATTCCATGCCATTTTATCTGAAATTCAACCAAAAAACTAACACTACTATTTAAGTGGCCCAATTATTTGTACGGTGGAACACGGAAAACTATTAGGCCTCGGATTAGTTTACCATGAACATTGCTTTCCACTCGCCGTTGTAGATGTCATTCTTGCTGAGATTGTGGAAATTCTGAGGAAATTGAACGAATGCTAGCGAGGGAGAGTGCTTGGAATCAAGATGGAAGCACATTGCTTGACGGGCAGATTTGGGGTCACTTGAATTCAGGTCACAGTCTAATATCAGTATATATGGTGCATTGCTTATGATGCCAGAGACTCGCAGCTGAATACAACATTAAAAGTTCTAGTAAATTAAATATGTAGATCAATTTAGACATACATATCATTTTTCAATCTATAATTGCTAGCATATATAGATGTCTATGGAAAAGCGAGAGAAAAAAATACAAGAACATTGAGGGCTCCAGCTTTGAAATGATGAGGATGGGACGGTCTTTTCTCACGAGAAATGTATACAAGAAGAGGCATACCAGACTCCAATGGCGTTACATTGCTTTTGCCTATCACCTGCAATTTTTTTCCAAAACCAAATACAGAATGTGAGCTAAATTGTGATTTGAACATTTGAGTGATAGTACTAAATAATTGGACTGATAAATGAACGAGGTGTAGATTTTGTTAACCATTTTCTAAGTCCAAAATATTCTATTGATGTTCGACTTGATTTTTGAACATCAATGTCTTGAAGACTTTCTCATGACTTTGAAAAATGTCATGAGAAAGTTTTGAACTTTTTCTTGAAAGTTGGATGAAATTCAATATAGATATGTATATAAAATATATATACATGTATGTCCTACCTAAGTTTGATATATGACCATAGAGTAGCGTAGTACCTCAATTACTGGCGGGCGAGTCTGATTAAGCTTGGAACTTTTATTATTAATTTCATCAATTTCTCCGGCTCTTCTTAAGCTTTCCTTAAATTCCTCGTACTTCCTCTGCAGAAAGAAATTACCGTTTCCGGTTAGTACCCAATTATGACAAAGGAGTAAGAGAATTCAAATTAACCAAAATCCCTTGAAAGTGACCATATCGATCCTAACTCAAATTCACAAAAATACTTTGAAAGCACCATATGAAAAATTGAAAATGAAGGATATTGTTTTTTTATGCATTATAGGCCCGTCATGAGAAAGAGACAATTTTAATGCTATATTTATTTCATAAATGTCCAACTACTAATGAGAGAAAAAAAAAAAAAGTGACACTGATACTCTGTATAAGAATTTGCTGGAGTATTTGAGATTGTGCAATGACACATAAATATGAGCATAGGAAATTTAAAATCTAGGAAGAAAAATGAGTTATAATAACGATTTCTTGTTTATTAAATTTTTCCAACTTACTTTGATTGCATTCGAGGTAAGTGAGATCTAGAAGTTTGAGTGAGTTGGGACAGAATTACCATACAATTAGTAAAAAATTGATTCGCATCTTTTTTGCATCTAAACTACAAAGAATGTATATAACATGTTTAGTAATTATTTAATTAATTTTTATTTAACAACTTAAAAGCATTAATTAATTCATTCATAATAAGTATTTTGTATAAATTTATCCAAGTTTGAATAGAGATTTGCCATAAAACTAGTAACAATTATTTCAAAATCAATATTTAAGACAAAAATGCATTAAGTGTCTGTTTGGTAGAAGGAATTGGTGTCAAATATATGATTTTGGGCTAAAATTCGTGGCCTAACCCATGTTTGATAATCTTGGTGTTGGTACAACAGTGTCAAACATTTGGTACCAAATGTTCTATTTTTCACACCATCTCGATAGATGGTTTTGTGTGGTTTGGTTTTGTTTTCTCACACCAAAACCATTATTTAACCCAAATCAATTCAATTTAGTGTACCATTGTTTAACCCAAACCAATTCATTTATAATATTATATATATATAAATTCGAAAAATAAAATATTTCGTAAAAAATAAAATATTTCGGGAAAACATATATTTCTGTAAAAAATAAAATATAATAAAAATATATTTATTATTTTTTAAACAATATTCAAATTATTTGTATTTTTACTGAAATATTTTATTTTTTTTAAATATTTTTTTTTTTTTGAAATATCTTATATAAAATATTTTATCTATAAATATTTCGAAAAAATTAAATATTTATGAAAAATTAAATATTTCGAAAAAATTAAATATTTATATATTTTATTTTTTAAAACATATATATTTACAAAATGTTATTTTAAATAAATAAAATGTCAAACTATTCCAAGTTACCAAATATGATTGGTTTCAGAATTTCAGCCCATATACCAACTCTACCAAACATGGTTTGATTTTTCAGCTTTACTTTTTCTCACATCAAAATCATCTACACCAAATATGATTTCAGTTCAGAATAAAACCACACCAAACCTGACCCAACCAAAACCAAAAACCACACTGTACCGCACCGGTTGCCATACAGATATTAAGTAAAATTGAATAAGAAAGGGTATTTTGGTCATTTATGAATTTTTTTGAAAATAATGAAACATTTTGTAATAAAATGGGATAGTTTAGAGAGTTGTACTTGCACAAATTATAGGGGGATTTCTTGAGAGAGAGAGAGTAAAGTTCGGGTGTCGGCAGCCTCCATCCTTGCTCAGCACGCAGATATTTCCAAAATCACTAATTAAAAATGTAGCAGCCTCTCCAAGCAATGAAAAAGTTAAAATTTCAATTCAAAAAGTAAAGGTCCCCAAGTCGTGTTGCAATTGTACACGTGTCTCTCTTTCTCTACAATATGTGTCCTATATAAATCTTAGGGTAAATAGCATAAACCCCCCTCAATTTTACTATCTTTTTCTACTATACTCCCTCAACTATGAAATGAACTTAGAACCCCCTAACGTTTCATAAAATGTTGCACCATAGGCTTGCCCTCAATTATTTTTACCCTTTTACCTTCCAAACTTTTTGTATTTCCACCTTACCTTTAATTCTATCATTAATATTATATTTCTTAATTCTTTAAATTACAAAAATATTATTTCTTTTAGTTAGAATATTAATTATGTCATTTACCTTTAATGTATTAGACTAAATATACTCTCAAATGTTAATTTTTTTTTTATAAGTTCTAATTATTTTATTTATAAATCAATTAACTTGATATTAAATTTTAGTTTGATTTAAATCATAAAACTCAATCCTAATTAATATATTCATAAATAAATCACAATTTATGAATATATTTTTATGAAAAGAAAGTTTCATTTGGCAAAAAAAAAATTTAATTAGGATAATGATTTTTATGATTTAAATGAAATTAAGTTTTATTGGAAAATGATATATATTTTGGAATATATATATATAATTCGTCAAAAATATATATTTTTTGAATTGTTTTAAAAAAATATGAATTTTTTCCAAAAAATATGAATTTTTTCCAAAAATTAAAATTTTTGGGAAAAATATATATTATGTTCCAAAATATGATTTTTTCCGAAATTTTTTTTAAAAAAATATATATTATTTTCCAAAATATGATTTTTTTTCCGAAATATATATTTTTTATATTTTAGAAAATAATGTATATTTTTCATAAAAAATACATATTTTTTAAAATAATTCAAAAAATATATACTTTTGACGAATCATATATATATATATTCCGAAATATATATCATTTTTCAATATATATATTCCAAAATATACATACTTTTTCGAAAAATAATTTTTTTGAAGGTTTGATTTCACTAAACCCTCTTATATATGATTTTTTTCGAAAAATAATGTTTTTGAAAAAAATATATATTATTTTCCAAAATATGATTTTTTTCCCGAAAATAATATAATTTTTTTGAAGATTTGATTTCACTAAACCCTCTTATACTATTGATGGTAGTTTATGTATTATGACTCAAAATCATATTTTGGAACATAATATATATTTTTCTCAAAAAAATTATTTTTCAGAAAAAAATTCATATTTTTGAAAATAATATATATTTTTCTGAATAAAAATTATTTTTTGGAAAAAATCATATTTTGGAACATAATATATATTTTTTCCAAAAAAAATCATATTTTTTAAAAGAATTCGAAAAATATATATTTTTAACGAATTATATATATATTCCTAAATATATATCATTTTCCAATATATATATATTTTGTTCAAAATATATATATTGTTTTCATAAATTGTGATTTATTTATGAATATATTAATTAGGATTGAGTTTTATGATTTAAATCAAACTAAAATTTAATACCAAGTTAATTGATTTACAAATAAAATAATTAGAACTTATAAGAAAAAAAAATTAACATTTGAGAGTATATTTAGTTTAATACATTAAAGGTAAATGACATAATTAATATTCTAACTAAAAGAAATAATATTTTTGTAATTTAAAGAATTAAGAAATATAATAGTAAGGATATGATTAAAGGTAAGGTGAAAATACAAAAAGATTGGAGGGTAAAAGGGTAAAAAAATCTGAGTTCAAGTCCATGATGCAAGAAATTGAAAATTGAGGGGTATAATTAATTGAGGGGATATAGTAGAGAAAGGGAGTAAAATTAAGGGGGCTTAAGCTTTTTACCCTAATAAAATATTAGGGATACTATCTTTAATTATGTTAAAGTTGTAATATACCCAAGTATATAATAAGCAAACCTTAATCATATCTCTATCTTTGTCATACTCCACGCAGCCGCCACCACCACCGTCGCTATCCTCCCCTGTTGAAAAATAAACCTCTGGACATCTCGTCTTCACACCATACCTCCTACAAAACGGCAACCACAATCTCGCAAACCCCCAAGCCTCCCTCATGGCCTCCAAAGTCACCGGAGAACCACCATCATCCGACACATACACCGCCAGCTTCTCCGGCGGGTAGTCCAGAGACATGGCCGACAACACCGTGTTCATCACCGCCACCGCTGGCTCCGTCTTAGCATCCGCAGTGCATATCAACACATCGATGCCCGGCAGTTCTTCGTCACAGGGCAGTCTTTCGGTGAATACGGATCGCGAAACGGGTCGCCATTGATAGGCTTGGTGGAGGAGCCAGAGGAAAGAGAGAAGGAGCTCTGAGGAGAAGATGAGGAGGTATGGGAAGATGGGTAGTGTTTGGGTGGTTTTAGGGTATGGAAATGAAGAGAGTCTGTAATAAATTAAGGCAATTATGGCTATGGAGTGAAGGAGAGTGTGTGAGCGGTTGATTATGGCCTTTGATTTGTGGACTGTGCAGTGGTGGAGAGGCAGAGGATCCATTTGTGTTATATTTTGTTAACTAACCTTAACCAATATATATATATATATATGGATGGATGGTAGACGGATAAGTATTGTCCCTTTTTATGCACGACTTGCAGGTAGATCTACAATGGATTGGATTTTGACCCGAATTCGATTCGATTAGTCGAATTTGGATTGAAAAAAAATTTTGATAACCTGAATACGATCCGAATCCGATAATTCGATTCCTTAACAAATTGGATTTGGATTTGCCTAATC
Organism: Cornus suecica; assembly: GCA_963922005.1. Lineage (NCBI taxonomy): Eukaryota > Viridiplantae > Streptophyta > Magnoliopsida > Cornales > Cornaceae > Cornus > Cornus suecica. The sequence goes on along the minus strand of OY998246.1, from coordinate 5,975,805 downwards.
CAATCCGATAATAACTCGATCCAATTAATTTTATATATACACATATATATTATGTTATTAATATGTAAATATTAAATAATATACTTAATTATATTTCAATTTTTTTTTCGTTTTTTTATTTTTATGTTTTTATAGTCATGTATTATAAGCATTGATTGTAAAATATATAATTTAGTGTTTAATATTCTTAAAAAATAATATAAAAATAAAAATAAAAATTAATAATTTTTTGTATTTTTTTTTACTTAATCGGATCGGGTTATCGGATCGGATATCCGAAAATTAACAAATTCGGATTTAGATCAATAAAGTAAAAATTTATCAAATTATCGGATCGGATATAAGTTTATCGGGTTCGAATCAAATCAGGACAGATCCGATCCGAATCCGACCCATTTACATATCTACTTGTAGGGATAATTAATTGTAAAATGTTGACTGTCTTAGACTTCTAACTTTTTCAATGAGGCAATGATTGGAGAGCAAGGATATCTGGAGGATACTTGGGGAGGCTGACAATTTTTTCTTTTTTTAAATGTTTAAAGCAATAATTTTCTAATTGAGGATTCTTGGAAGCTACCCCTCCTTGGGGAGCTTTTTGAAAGGTAGTTGTCTGGTGTGCATGTTTCGGAGTTGCAATATATGTTATAATCACGATACGATATACTTTCTCCGTTTTAATTTAAATGTTCACTTTTATATTTTTCTCCGTTCTAAAATAAATATTCGTATTTAAAAAATTAAAGTATTTTATTTTATCAATTTAATTTTCATTCATTAAAAAAATAAAAACATACATTATAAACAATCACATCATCATGAACCTCACTATGGGTAAAGTTGATAATTCATACACTACCCATACAGTAAAATATACTAAAAGTCACTTTCTTAAAAAATTAAATTCCCCAAAAATAACACTTAAAATGGGACATAGAAAGTAATAAATTCTAATAATATCAATATTACTAATGAGTATAGATCAATCTCAATATATATTGCATAATAAAATCCGGAAACTATAGTGGTGGAAAATGATCATCAAGATGTATTTTTTATTATTATATATTGTATATTTTAATAGTGAGTAAATATCACCTAAATCCTCTAAGGTTTGCCCCTAGACCGCCTCCCATTTCCATGTTCTCATCTATATCCCCTAACATTAACATGTCAATTTTTCTAACGGATATAGTAAAATAATGTTGATGTCCCTATCTATTTAATAAAAAAAAAGCTTTTCTTTTGACATCACACAAATTTTAAGGGCAAAATAGTCTATAAAATACTTTCTCCAGAATTATGTTAGCAGAATTTATTGATCAGGATCAACTAATGGATAGGGTGATTAAACCTCAAGGAGTGTAGGTGGTATTTACCCTTCAATAATTATTACTCTTTACCAATAAGGGGGAAAATTGTTCCTCCAGTGGATACAGTTTTTGTGGGAATGAATTTATACCTGAATATTGTTAAATTGCAATTCATTTTATAAGTAAAATGGTTGAATAATAGGCTTCGGTATCCCGCATTAGTAGTAGTCAGTATTATTAACAACGGTCAAATTAATGTTCCTTCGATCAAGAAGGGCTATATCGAGAGCCAGCAAAACATGCTTATACAATATCATTTTATTTCAAAAAAGTATTCAAGGATAACAAGAATTATCAAACAAAATGATATGCTTTCTCAGCCACTTTTAGCATTGAAACACTACACCATCTTAACTTCAATTTATCAAACGTACATAAGAACAATTGTACCGAAAAACAAGAACAAAAAAGAAAATGCAATAGACAATAATGTGACCGATAAGGGAATGCACCCCTTGTCCTTCCTCCAAATCATCCCTTCAATTATCGGATAATTCACAACTAAGATGAAAAATGAGAGAAAAATTTGTGCAAATTTCTCATCCCATCCTCCTTCAAAGGCTGCCCTAGCTATGCCCCCTTTGAAAGAAACCATGTTGAGAACCACTAATGTCACCATTGGCGCCAAAAACATAGTTGGTGTTCGAAAATCGAATATCCCCATTTGATAGAATCTAACTTGTTCATCACTGTTAACTTTGTTAGTCACGGTGAAACTAGCCTCTCTCACACCAATTAACTTCATTATAGATTCCAAACTTCCATATAAATACGATGAAACAGATCTCATCATCCAAATACGCCATTCGGTCCAACAAGTCTTAATTGATCCTCCTATGAGGAAGTGATCCCAAAAAAATTTCATGTGGGAGGACAGGAAAATGAGCGCCAATATAATGAACCACGAACTTGAAACCTGCAAGTATGAAGTACTTTTACTACACATTCTTAAAAAAAATAGGGCATGTTTGGTTTATATATCTAAAAACTGTTTTCGAGAATTCTGAGAACAAAAAACAGTTTTCTAAGAACAATAAAAATGAGTTCTATTATTTTGGGGTAAATATTACGGGACAACTAAAGTTGAAAAAATGGACTATTAATATGGGACGAAAGAAGTACATTTCATTAGAGCGTGCGCAAAAAGAGAGAGCATATATATTTATACCTTGGGGTATACCGCGATGCCATTCAAGAGACACAATTGTGGTACAGTAGCGAAACACCAGAGAGGGATGCAATAGAGGGGCAAAAGTGCACCGAAACCATAGCAAATGCTCTGGAGAATCGACATTTTTGATATTCCATAGATAAGGGGGCAAAACCTTGAAAATGCAACATCTAGCAACCCGGACATGCATCTCACTTCGTGAACTAATGTATCGTTCAAATTCGTTGTGGCGCTGCCCAAAAATGTTGGCCTAGACAGATTGCAATAGACGGAAGTCCACCCTCTACAGTGCAATATGAACCCCGTGAAGTAGTCTTCCATCACAGAATTGTACAAGAAACCAATCTGCCATGAGCCAAAAAGATCAGCGCGACACATTAAATTTCTTGATCAACATAACTTAGGGCATGCTTGGTATGTGTTGTGCTTCAGTTGTTTTTGCTTCGGAATGCTACAACATCACTATTTGACAGTAGAAGCATGTTCGGCGCAAGTGCTATGCTTTGAACAATAGTGAAATATTTCGTAGTAAAAACACAATTTTAAAAGTCATATTTTGGTGCTTTTGGATATTTGGGTATTGTACACTACAAATTTTAAAAAAAAAAAAAAAACTATAGCATAACACCTTAGACAAACATGCTTCTGACTCATAGCACTCTGTAACAAAAGTTTTACTTCCGTTTTAGTAAAAAAATACAGTGCGTAAAGCACATCGTGATCCAAACAAGCCCTTAGTGTTCAAGGATAACAAATTTTTTAGTCTAAATAGTGCTTGCCTGTTGACCCCATTGTGTTTCTTTCTCATATGTGCAAGAGGCTAAAAATTGGGCATGTTTAACCAATGTGTTTGATAGATCTTTGTTGTTGATGAGTACATGCTTGTAACTCTTTCCGAGTTTCGCAATGAACTCATTTGAAGTACCCAAAGATCGTTTTAATTGAGTGATATCGACACCTGCATAAACAAAAATAGAATCAGAAGAGAGGGAAATGTAATATAGAAGGTTTGGTTTCAATTCCATGTAGTACTAAACGTACTTACCATTATATATATCATTTCCATATAATGCCTTTCTTTTCATGTAAAAACATGTACCACAAAGTGATGATCCCCTAAGCCCATCCCAACCTGGCCACATTATCTGAAACATTTAACAAGAAACTATGAGAGTACTGTAACATAAGCCACATTTGTCCATTTATATATATATATATAAATAGAAAAAACAAACTGTATAATAGATACTGTACTAATTAATCTAGATTACCATGAATATGGATTTAAACCCGCCATTGTAGATGTCATTCTCACTGACATTGTGAAATCTTTGAGGGAACTGAACAAAGGCTAGCCACGGAGAAAGCTTGGGATCAAGATGGAAACACATGGCTTGACGAGCCGATTTTGGATCATTGGAGTACATGTCACAATCTAATGTCAATATGTATGGTGCATTGCTTATGATCCCAGATACTCGCAACTGCCATGCAACATTTAGTAATCAATATATGATTTTAATATATATATATATACACACACACACGTGCATATACATGTATATGACACATGTTTAAAGAGGATAAAAAAGATAAATATATACAAGAACATTAAGAGCTCCGGCTTTGAAATGATGAGGATGGGAAGGCTGCTTCTCACGAGAAATGTATACAAGAAGAGGCATCTTAGAATGGCCAGAGTCCTCTGCTTCGACACTGTTATTGCTTATCACCTAAGAAAAAAACAAAAAACAAATATTAAATAATTCTCAAAATGACAAAATGAATTGAATGTCATTTTGACATTGCCACATGCTATGCTACCTATATAAAAATGGTATATCAGTTTGCAATGCCTGAAAAAAAATCGAGTCCGGTAACTTCTTATGAGGATATTTATGATATAGATCAGATTTCATCACGTAACAAGTGTCGATCCTCTTGTAGTTTATAAAGTACTTTACCTCATTCTTCCAAAAAATTCTTATTTTTCCAACAATTTCACATTGCTTCTATAGCAACTACATTACATTGTTACGGTGCTATAATGTTTTCACTAGCCATATACAATCAAGATACAAAATCCTTGCATGAGACATACGTACCGTTCTCTAGATTAGTTGGAAGCTTGGTCATACAAAATTAAAAATTAAAAATTAAAAATTAAAAAAAATTGGTTTTTTTCTTTTGTTTTGAACTTTCGTACCGAGGAAATATTCATTAACTGTAAGTCTCTGTTAGGAAAGTCTTTTAAATTCTATTGTAATTAGATTTCCTATTTAAAGTTGTATTGTAAAAAGAATTTTTTGTTAGAGAGTTTTATTCTCCAAGGAATTGTAATCATTGTCAAACAAGAAATTGAGTTTTTCTTGTTCAACAAGAAAATGGGTTTAACTTTATAAATAGGGACCTATGGTTTGTGTTGAGACTTAGAGAAAAGATGTGAGGAAGATGGTGTGAGGGTGATGTGTGCACCGGGTGAGGGTGTTATGTTGTTCACATATGTAATATCTTCCTAATAAATATTCCTTATCTCTGTGGACGTAGGTCAAAGTGGGGCTAAATCACGTTAAATATTGTATATTATCTGTGTGATTTATGTGTGTGAGTAAAGACGTGTCGATAATCTTGAACGAGATTAATTCCCAAGTGTGAGATGAGAATTAATTCATAACAATCTCCATAGCCACCAACTCTCATTTATCAATTCACCATACAGTCAGAGGCTTGTAGCACAAAAGATATATATATATATATATATATATAGGGTAAAGTGCATTAAACCCCCCTGAACTATGTGATGACCCCTCAAACTATGAAATTGTTACAATCAAGGATACTCCGTTATAACACCGTTAGTTAAAATATGATAATTTGCACTCAGATCCCCTGAGGTTTCGATCAATTGCACTCACCTCCCCCCCCCTGAGATTTCATTTTCCTTGTAATGACACCCTCTGAAGGGGTGAAGATCTCATGAAATGACTCTTGTGTCCTTGCTTTAGTGTAAAAGAAATGTTGGCTAAATTAATGTGTTGACCCAAGGTTTTCCACCATGGGTAAACATGACATTTTGATGATAACAAACAGTTGAATGTGGTGAATTTAATGTCTACTTGAGTTATGCTTAATAGGTTATTGATTCAAGATAAACTCAAGAGAGCTAATGGATCCATGATAAGATCAAGCAAAGGTGCTTAGAGCTCAAAAGACATTGGAGACAAGAATGGAGACATCAACCCAAAGCTTAAAGAAATTGAAGATCAAATAAATGGGTAAAATAGTTTTGGGTGAGTGCTAGATTAAATGTAAAGTTATTTTTGAAATAATTTATTTGAAAGCTCAACTCTTGACCATATAACATATAGGATCATGCATATCATTCATGAGTCCTTGCATCATTAACATTAGACTATGAACATCATTTAGTCTTTGCTAAAGTTGAGTTAGTTCAAGCTTTCATAAGCTATGGAATAACACAACAAAGATGTTGTTCTAGAACCATTAACTAAACTCATATCACTTAAAATGGATTCTAAATGAATATTAAAGCTTTGAACAAAATTGTTAAACCCTGAAAAACTTTTGTCTAATATTGAGAATTTGTTTAAATTGGAAAAACATTTTATGATCTCAATATTGACTTTAGGCATGTCAAGTACCTGAATAAGTTTCTAAGACATCCTAGGAGTGTGTCTAAGTCATTTCGGAAAAATCCCAAAAGATTTCACGAAAAACCATCAAGTGGGTTAGAAGTTCGAAATGAAGCGTCACATTCAAACGTTCACATCTCACTCAAAAATGGGTCAAATGGAGTGATTCAAAATCCTAAAATCAAGATCTTGAAGTCTTCTTTCCAAAAAGCTAAATAACGCATTTATCCGAGTTACGAAACTCTAGTTATGACCAAAAGAGTGAACTGTGTCAAAACTGGGCTAAACAGCCCAGTCAACTGGGTAACCACCCAGTCGACTGGCTGAGTCAGAAAGTTACAAATAAATTTCGAAATGAATTTTTGAAGACCCAGCCGACTACCCCAAAACACCCAGCCGACTGCCTCATCCGGAATTTGAATTCTAACGGCTAGTTTCGGATCCAAAGTGTTCCAAAACTTCCTCAAACACCCCCAAACGGCTATATTGTGTTCCTATACTATATATATGCCTTATATGAGCCAAAAATGGTCAAGAGAAGAGAGGGAGATAGGAGTATGAAAAATCTATCATTTGTGCTTCAATTTTGAAATTATTTTTGGGTAAAAAACTCCTACATGAATCACCACATGAGCATTATTCATATTTTCTTCTTGTGATTCATTCTTCATACTTGAGTTGAGCTTTTCAATTGAGTATTTCATTTATGACTCTAAGTATGTGAGGAAGTGAGCTTTGAATTTCTATATCCATCTATTGAGAAATATTGTTGTACACTCAAATTCAATTCTTATTCATTTGAGAGTGAAAGTCCAAGAAGTTGTCTTGGCATGGGAATGGCTTGTTGAAGCTTTGTAAAGGTTTCTCTCAACCTTAAAAAGAGAGGATTTGGTTGGCTCTCCACCCGCAAGAGTGAGCAATGGTCGGTTTTTCACCCGAAAGCAAGAGTGTTCGAAGGTTGGCTCTCCACCCGCAAGAGTGAGCAAGGTTGGCTCTTCACCCGGAAGAAGGAGCGTGTAAGGGTTTGCTATTCACCCAGAAGAATGAGGCATGTAAGGGTTTGCTTATCCCCGGAAAGGGAAGCACGATAGTGGAATTCTTGAGAGGTTATCTCAAGGCATGGAGTAGACCAAAGATTTGGTTGAACCATGTAAAAATCTCGGTGTCTATGGTGTGCATTTTCTCTAACCCTTATCTCTTTACTTTAAAAGCAATTGCCATTTATAATCTTGAGATTTATATATATCAATGCTATGGAATTGCTTGTGTTTGTGTATCCATGAAGATGTTAGGAAAATGCATAGTTGAAATGAATTAAAATTGTAAACATGATTAGATTATAGCTTAGACTACCTTTTCATTTAGATATAATCTATGTGCACACCAAATGTTTGATAAAATTCATATTCAACACACCTTAGCATAATATGTTCATATGCACCCCAAGTGTTTGACACAATGCATATTGAATATATCATTCTTCTTAAGAGTTTATATGCACAAAATGTTTAATTACTTTTTGTAAACTCTTCAAAGTATTCTTTATGACAAATAACACTTTGCATCATTTCTATACATATGTGAGAAAAGTGCTTATACATATTAAGTTGTAATGAATGCTTGAACTAGTTCTCATTCTCGAATCCATTATGTATATATTTGGTAATGCAATTTATTCTTCATGATTCAAAGTATAAAATGAGGTAGTCACTTAAGGATCATCTATCTAACTAAGTGTTTGACTAGAGTTCTACAAAGATTACTTTTGTTAAAACAAAGTCAAACCGAAAAAGACTCAAAGTTTGTAATTGACCCTATTCACCCCCCTCTAGGTGTCAATATGTGGCCAACATAATGGACCAAACAACCATTGTGTCTTAAGCTCAATTTGAAAAACTTTTCAAGTACTTTGGATACAATGATTTTTGAAATATTATCATATTTCTTTAAATTAGTTTTTTTAAATTGTCATTTTTGTAATATAGGCCCCAAAAGTTATCATTTTTTAATTTTTCCCTAAAACTAATATTGTGACCTTTTACATTAAATAATAATAATACACTTTATTTATGATTTTATTTTTTGTATTTTAGAAGGTGATACATGTATAAAATATTTGTGAGCTCATATAATTTAATTGATTTTGTAAATAAATAATATACAACTCCTACAATTTAAACAAGTAGTAATACATTTTAATTATAGTTTTTGTTGTATTGTAAGAGGTGATAAATGTATAAAAATGTGACAAATAGTTTATAATTTATTATTCTTTGTGTAAAATTAATTTAAGCCCTTACACTGTAAAATAATAACAAAATTTACTTATTGTAATTTTTTATATTTTTCTTACACTGTAAAATAATAACAAACTTTATTTATTGTAATTTTTTATATTTTTATAAAAATATGCCAAATGGTTTATTATTTATTTATTTTTTTGTAAAGTTAATTTAAGCCCTTACACTTTAAATAATGACAAACTTTACTTATTATAATTTTTTATATTGTAAAAGGTGATAATGAATTGAAATATTAGACAGTCCTTATGTTTTTATTAGTAGTATATAGATATATAGATAAATATATACATATTTATATATAGATAAATATATACATATTTTTGTATTTTAAGTTATATTATTTTTACTTGCCGAAATATATTTGTCTTATATCTTTACTCTATATCTTATGAAATATCCATTAGAGTTACATTTCAATTAATGTATATTAAATAATTATTTTTTTTAAAAAAAAATATGAAAATGTTTATAACCTTTTGTCTTATATATTTACTCTATATCTTTTGAAATATTCATTAGAGTTACACTTCAAGTAATGCATATTAATTAATAATTATTATTTTTTAAAATTATTGAAATATTTCCAACTCTTTTTCTTTTACTCTATATTGTTTTTACATATTCCTTAGAGTTGCACTTTAACTAATACATATTAATTCATTAATTTTTATTTTGAAGAAAATGTTTGGAAATATTCCAACCCCTCACATTTTAGAATAGTTGTTATTGGTTTTCATCTTGAGGCATGGAGGTAATTTCACCACCTAGATATATGTCTCATAAAATAAGGGAGACAACACAAGGGCATTCCGGTCATTTATTCCCTTCAGGGGATGTCATTGCAAGGAAAATGAAATCTCAAGGGACGAGTGCAATTGATCAAAACCTCAGGGGATCTGAGTGCAAATTATTCTAATTTTAACTAACGGTGCTATGACGGGAGGGAGTAAATTGCAAAAGTTGAGATAATTTGAAAAGTTTATAGTCTAAAACATAATTCAGGAGGTTTGTTGAGCGAAAGGAAATAGTTCAGAGAATTTAGTGCACTTTACCCATATATATATATATATTTATCACTTATAAATGACAAAGAATAATATTACTTAATGGGCTTAATATATGCAGTAAGAGACATACACTACAGTACCAAAAAAATTAAAAAAGAAAAGTTGATTACCTCAATTATTGCTGGGTGAGTCTTACTATTATCGGCAACGTTCTGTCCAGCTACTCTCAGGCGTTGCTTGAACTCCACATACTTCATCTGTATATAATATATATATATTTGTCCTTTCTATTTAGTTCAAAATCTCATTATACAAGAAATATAATTACATAGCTAGTACAAAAACACACCACCATGATTGCTAATATATTAATTTGTGTTGCTAAAGTTGAACTAGGACTAATTATAAACTGCCAATTAATACTTGGGTCCCGCTTATAGAAATAAGTTTGTACTGGTGGCTTATATGGCCCCATATATGTGAAACATAAAACATAAAAAATAAAAAATAAAAACATAAACTGTGTTTAAAAATAAATTAAATAAAAAGTTGGAACAATAGGTTTCTGCATAATTTGGCCTCCGTACTTTTCCCTCCCAATGAACTTTGATCCAGTAAAAATTCAACAGATGAGTATGAATCTGGTGTTTGATGGGTGGAATCCGATCTTACTTGATCAAATTTGATCCGTTAACTTTTTTCAGAACCCAAAGGTGAGAGAGGAAAAGAACCACATTTTTTCGTTTCTCTATGTCATTGGATCATGTCAATCATGACTTAGTATTGTATTTGTCCCCCAAAAAACCAAAAGAAAAAGAAAAATGCATGTTCTTTACATTCAGATTAGAAAAAGACAAAGGTAGTGTCGTACGTTATGTGTTTGACTGGTATGGTCGGTGCATCCAAAATTTACTGACACTAAATAAAAAAATAAAAAAATAAAAAAATTAATTAATGACGATTGCAACCATGACTAAAATAAGCAATAATTTTTAGTAGGGATAATCAAAATTATTGTTATATAGTAAATCTGTTGGGAAAAAATTAAATTTTTATACTATAATGACATACAATTTTAGTTTGTCAATAAATTTTTGTTACTCCAGACACAGTTTTTTTTGGGTAAGCAACATTAGCGTTATAAAGAAAACGAAAAAGTAAAAATTGAAGAAGAGGGAACATAAAGAGAAAGAAGAACAATTCTTTATCGGAGAAAAAAATGATAATATTCACAATTGGTTATGAGAGTCTACCAAGTAATTCGGCAATATATAGATGAACTAAACAATTGAAAATGACAAACAACCATAATTACTGTTTTAGTCGCTATTGGATACTTATGCACCACTATAACTTTTTAACAAGATATACAGCTAAGCATTTGTCGCTTTTAAATATTCAAAAAAATCTCTTACAAGTTTGAAACACGTATAATACTAAGATTTTTAAATACAATTTATTTACCCAAAAAAAATACTAATGCCCAGTTTGGAAACCTTATTTTTTTTATTTTTTGACACTGTTCAGGATAACAAAATATGTTTAGCAACCTTTTTTACTGTTTGTTTTGTTCTCAATTTGAAAACTGTTTTTGTGAATAGTAGAAAAAATAAGGGAACAACAAAAACTTATTTTTTTATTCTTTTTGGGATTTTTTTTTAAAAAAAATTTGTGATAGAGAGAAAAAATTGTGTGAGAATATGTGTTTTTTTTTACCCCAAACATGTTTTTTGTTCTTATTTTTCTGGGTAAAAAAATAAGAACAAGAACAAGAATTGTTCTTATTGTTTTGTTCTCAAAACAAAAATAAAAATAAAAACAATATTCCCAAACCGCCCTAAAATTTTTACAAACTTGTTTCTTTCTAACTTTTGACTTTTCCTTTCTCTTTCAAGACAATTTATTTACCCAAAAAAAAAATACTAAGATTTTTACAAACTTGAAGTTCTGCTCATAGGTGTCAACTCCACACACACAAATTTAAATTAAAAATAAAAATAAAAAATAAAAATCGAACAACGATTGCTACTCAAATCTACCTACACTACAAACAAAATATGTCTATATTGGCAATGATTTATTCTTATCTTTATTTTTCTATCCAGGTACAACAATAGTTTTTAATGTCATTATACTCAATGTACAACTTCGGATGTCAATTTACAGTAAATTTTCTACTCCTTTTAATGGCGCTGGTGACCTCAAGTAGAACCTTTATTTTTTGTAGTGCTAGACTCTAATAATGGTATGAAATGATGGCACCACTGTATATATCATGAGTAAATTCTTACGAAGTTATACAAGTAGGGCTGTAAATTAACCGAGTTGTGAGTAAGTTCGGGTTCGACTCATTAAGATATCTGTCACGCCCCAAATTCCTAGGACTCCGAAACCCGAGCCTAAGAGTTAAGGGAGTGATTGCGGAAGTAGAAAGAAACGAAAACCAAGAGACATTCAGTCATCAAACACCCATAAAGGGTTGCAATGAATGCCCAGATACCATGTTGTCACGCTCCTAAATTCCTAAGACTCCCGAACAGGGACATCCGAGGAACCCAGGATGTGATCCTTAATACAAATGACCAACTAAGACAACATTAACCAAGAAAACATATGGGTTAATGGTAGAAATGGTATATCTAATACCCAAATGGATAATAAACAAAGCAGCGAAATCTAACGAAAATCCGGCAGAGTTCCGTTTGTAAATGGAACATCCAGACAACAACCACAACACAAGAACCTGCCAATAGCAATTCAATAATCACAATGGCTTCCAAGCCCCACATTCATCAATCCTACTAGGGCCGAGATAATGGAAAGAAACCAAAACCCCTCCAAACCCTCTAATAATCAACAGAGCCACAATTGCTCGAATAAGATACAATAACCATCAGAAAGAATAAATACAGGAACTAAATAATACATCAAGAGGGATATGCCAACAGACTGGCTCCCAAAAGAAAATACATACCAATCCCATAACAATGGGTAGAGAAACTGAAAGTGGATACCTATCGTCCCCAAACCCAGTCGTGTTGCAACCGTAACCGCATCACCCAACGCAACTCCAAAACCTGTAACAAGGAAACAAAAGAAAACTGTCGTTGCACTGCATCCTGCTCATAGCCGTATATTTCCTGCAACCTGGCGTGGAATACCAGGGGGCGAATGAAATTCCCCTGTGAGCAAATAAGCTCAGTGGGAAAAGATACCCTAACTACCACACCCTCTGATAGTTTAGGTAAAGCTAAACCGTCTAATAAGATATAAATATAGCCCAACTAGTCTCATCCATGCAAACCCAAGTCACACGCTCATATACTATCGTAAACGAGTATACGTAAGTATATAGGGAATATATATATATATATCTACACGTATATATATATATATATAAATACACAACATGAGTCTCTAAAACTCGTACTCCAAGTACCCAACACCAGTAGTCTACACTACTCTCACCAACGTACACTAGGTACACGACACTAAGGTCAAATCTAACCAATCATCCAACGCTCACAACGCTAACCAGAAAATCTAAACGGGGGGGAAACACACTCACCTCTAATATCCACAGGGATCAAAATCCATCACTAGTACCAAGGAATACTCATAACTCACTCCCCGATAACACAGGAGGAAAAGTACTCACGTCCTTGCGTACTAACACAACCGTCATTCATATATATAACAAACCTCATCCCATTCCTAAGGAAAATCTACCTCTCAAAGGCTAGATCACCTCAATCATATCACCATACCATAAATCATATCGACCTCATGATACTATCATCAATAGGGTCAATCACATCACTAACACTCTCACCTTAGGCGAGGAAAACCACCCAATCAAATCACTAAGAGTACACGAACTCAACTCACAAGAACGACCACCTCAGGGTCACCAAAGCAAGGCGAAGGAAAAGACTTCCCCATGCTAAACCAACAGATAACCGAGACAACAATGTCAAGGTTAAAACACCACAAGTGTTTAAGGAGAACACCTGGACAAGGAACCCAATCCACTCGGTATCCATGCCCACAACATGTGGAACAACTCGAATCACCTAAGTGGTGACGTCAAAAACCAAGAAGAAAGGAAGGGCAACACTATATGTGTGCACTGAACAACACCAAGCCTCATACCCGAGACTTAGAACTGATAGAAAGCAAAGGTGAAACAATGGAACACCTTTCAAAACTCTACAAGATGAGATATCGAGAAAGAAGTCTCGAAATCTAAGAATCCCAAGAAAAGTAATAAAATAGTTTTCCTTTTAAGAAACCACACAGTAAAAATGACCGTCTTGCCCCCGGTCTCCGTCAGTTGCCATCACCGGCTTTTAAAAGTTGAAAATCTTTTTAAAGAAGATCCTAAGATCATTTTATAAAGTGTTGAAACTTTGCATTTCTACGGGGGTAGGCGAAAACGAGTTTTTCCTTTTAAATACAAAGAGTTTAGAAAACACCGTTTTCGAAATGACAGTCAAATAAGAGAAACACAACTCTATGAATTCCTATAATGCCCAAAAGGACAGTAAAGGAAGTACAACACGTTGGACTCACGGAAGACAACCATCCGTTTCCAACTCCACCAAATCAAATGACAACACATGGAAGAGGTTCGGCACCACGCCGTAACCGACAACTCAAGGAATGACATAGAAGTCAACGACTACGTACTAGCGTACAAAACACAGTACAAGGAATGCTTAGGGAATGAACTAAGCACTAGAACCAAGTCTGTCAACTACAGTACCTCGAGTACTTAATAAAGTCACTCAACCATAACCTCTTCTCACCAATCAAAATCTCAACTACAGTTGATAGCCTATTCCTCAAAAGTGAAAGACACCTAAAGGTCCATACTACAACTCACAATCTCATCACCCACCTTCTCCAAGGCCCTAATTCATAACTGATACTAAAATCAATCTCTAATCTCCAATCTCCAACACAGTCACACGACTAACCATAATCATTCCAAAGAGATTACTACACGAATATACTTAACCTCCCCCAAGGGTGCGAAAGTATATATACTCACAAGTATAAAATAAACATTTCATTATACTTGATTTATTACCACATGTAATCATTTTCTTTCACGTTAATCATTATCAACTGAGCATTTTACAAAGATATGAATTTAAATTCGCAATATTCATACACAACATGCTCCAAAATCCAACAGGCAATAATAACACATATTAAACCTGCTCCAACATCACATGTAATAATATCACGTATACATGTCAAATGAAATCACATAAATGCCATGCAAATACAATGTGACTCATACACCACCCTTTGCCCACATCACGTGATTAACGAATACGCACTCCACCCATTTACAAGGAGAAAGAGTACCGCACCGATCCTTCCCAAGTGTTTTTGACACTACACTTTCAACAAGGAAGACGGTTGCACGAGAGCCCTACTTGCGACTCCCCTGCGAGAGCGGCGCATACCACCACGATGGGGCAGCAACCAACCCTATATCCAAATTCCGTAGGTGGGAGACACCTTTTCCTGCAATATACTCAGGACCCGAGAGTGGCGCATACCACCACGATGGGGCAGCAACCAACCCTATATCACCTTCTGTCTTTTTAGTTCCATAGGTGGGAGACACCTTTACCTGGCCAGTTGTTGCGACGATTCGACACAAAGACATCCCCACATGATTTCACAACCCACATATATCAACTCAATATGCATCCAGGTCTAAATGACAATCATGCCTCAATATAAATATGTAATGTATCATATTTATGTACAATATTCATATATAATTCACACGGCGCCCATCACAGGTTAACGGATACAATCCGACACAAAACCGTCCCTACAGGATACATACCCCTGTACTCAACATAAATATATAGTGCATCATATTTAAGCAATTACCCACATGGTACTATCAACATAATCTCATAATCTCCTTACATGCTTTAAAATACAATAAAACATTTAAATCATATGAAAACAAATTCATATACAATTTATGTTTTCAAAATATATATTTTCTTTAATTCTTTAGAAAATATTTCAATTCCCTTATCATGCCTTTAAAATAAATTAAAGCAATTAATTCACGTATTGCAAAGGAACCTAGCACAACGTCTAAGTTTCCACGAATCTCTACTAACTCATTTTATTTTCAAGGGAAATTATAAGCCATCTATTCCTATTGGATTCATATAGGAAATTATTTAATTACATAGGAAATAATTTAATTAATTTTCTTAAATTAATTCCTAAGTCCAATTCCGATTCTAAACGAATTATAGATATTTAAATTAACGATTTAATATATCTATATTAAATTAAATAAGGGTTTTGCACCCCTAAACTACTTCAATAATGCGGAGTGAGAAATAAAATTTCCCACCTAATTATACGTTACCGAACAGCCTGAAACTGCACAGTACCGGCGCCCGAACACGAAGCCCGCCGACCAAAATCGTCCGATAATTATTTCGAATATATCGAAATGTCCGTCTTGACAACCTATACGATATATACGAAGCCCATTAATAATCGGTTAATTAATTGGGTTAAATCTAAAATACCCCAAACGAAATCTATAACCTATAAATGCGATTTCCGGGCAAATCGTTCATCCTAAAATCACGAAATTAATATATAACGAATACCATGAATATACGGAGCTACTCACCGAAAATCGGCTCAAACCGATCACCGGAAGGTTGCTGAAAAAATTGGCCGAAGCCCAGCCGAAGCTCCCTGGTGCGTCGTCCTGCGCGAACCTGCGCCGCTACGGCCTCCTGCGCCGCCGCCTGGCCCAACCGACGAACACCATGGGTCGCCGCCACCCAAGCCGACCCTGCCGTCGTCGTCCGCCACGAACTGCCGCCGAACCGCTGCTGCTACGCGCGACGACCAGTCGCGCAGCTCCTCGCCCAGCCGGCCGTTCACTCTCTCTCTCTCTCTCTCTCCTTCCCTCGCCGGCCATGGAGGTGATGAAGACGTGAGGAGCAGCTCGGTCCATGCGTGAAGAGAAGGAAGAGTGATGGTAGCGTGTATCAGTTGTCTGTGCAGAGAGACTGAAGAAGACAGGTCTGTTGCGTGTATACATGTATACATATTTATGTACTAATTGCACAACTAACCCCCAACTTCTCTATAATCTCAAAATGAACCTCACTTCAATATATATATATATAATTAAATATATATATATATATAATAAATCCCAATTTATTATGGACCAACCCCCAAGTGTAATTTAGGTAACTGGAAATTACACGGGACACCAATTTACCAAATTAGTCCGAAAGAATTATACCGGTTTAGAAATCCAACAACCGGAACAACAAGAAGGTAATTTAATACGCTTCACACCGGATCAGTAAAAGTACTAATACCGTGTAGTCGAGAATAAGAATTCGCGTAGTCGTCAAAGAAAAACCGTAAAGTCATCCAATCGACTTTAAACTAAACGCGAAAAATTTACAGGTATCAAATACCAAGAATAAATAATACGTCACGAACAAGTAACGTCATTACTGAAATTAAATATAAATATAATTTCAGGAAAAAGGAATATAACACGGGGTGTTACAATATCAGTTCGTATTTGTTTGGCTAGCAAATAAATCGAGCTTGAGCATATTTTTTAGGCATGTTACATAAATGAGTCGAGCTTGAACATTGATGAGTTCGGCTAGGCAAACTCGTGAACATGTTTGTCTAAATAAAATACTAAAATTATTTTACAATTCTCAAGCAAATGTGTCAGCTTTGAAAAAATTACGAAGAAAGTTTATGAAACTTATATAACATGTGCTATCATTTCATTGAAATTATTTCGAATTTTTTTGTACTAGTGGAAAAAAATATGAAGAAAAGAAAATAAACAACCACAAAAAATATGGTATTCGAAAAATAAAAATATGTGAAAAACAAATACGGAAAACTCAATTTTGGAGATTATTTGTGAAATAAATATATGTTGTCTCGCTAAAATTAGCGTTCGATTCGAGTTTGTTCGTTTCATAAATAAATTGAACCTAGACATAATTTTTAAACTCGTTTAATAAATGAACTGAGTTTGAACATTGTAAAGCTCACCTGAATTATATGTCTAGGCTTGGTTCATTCATTCGGAGCCCAACATATAAGTACAAAATGCAAATATATGTATATATATAATTCCTTAATGAACAAACCTCAATCTCCTCTCTATCTTTAGCAAACTCCATATCACCACCATGACCATCATCACCTACTGATGAAAAATAAGCCTCCGGGCACCTAGTCTCGGCTCCATACCTCTTGCAAAACGGTAACCAAAACGTCGCAAAACTCCAAGCCTCCTTCATGGCATACAAAGTGAGTGAAGAGCCACCATCATCAGACAGATACACACTGAGCTTGTCCGGTGGGTAGTCGAGAGCCATAGCCGATATAACCGTGTTCATGACCTTCACCGGTGGCTCCTTCTTGGGGTCCGCAGTGCATACAAACACATCTATAGCCGGAAGTTCTTCGTCTCCCGGTAAATTTTCCGGGAAGGGTGTTCGGGTCACAGGCCGCCATTGAAAGGGTTGTCTGAGGAGCCAAATGAAGGAGAGAAGCAGCTCTGAAGAGAAGATGAGAAGCCATGGGAAGGTGGGTAGGGTTTGGGTGGTTTTAGGGTTTAGAAATGAGGAGAGTCTGTAGTAAATTAGGGTTGTTATAGCTATGGAGTGAAAGATGGCATGTGAGCGGTTGATAATGGCTAATGACTTGTGGACAGTGCAATGGTGAAGAGGCTGAGACTCCATTTTTCTTTTTGCTTTTTGGTTTTGTTGTTGGATATATGATATTCCTCTGTCCCAATTTAAGTGTCAACATGCACTATTTATTGGAATAAGAAAAGTCAATATCATTTTATTTGATTAATTTACTAATTTATCTTTCAATCATTTAAATCATAAAATATCTAAATTATAACCATCACATCATTTGGTGGGACCAAGGGTAAAATTGGTTTTTCATTCACTATTACACCAATAAAAATCATCATCTCAAAAAATTAGATTACCCAAAATGGATCTATAATATGGGACGGAGAGAGTATATGTTTTTGAGGGTAAATAGCTTAAGACCCCCCTCAATTTTACTCTATTTCTCTACTATACCCCCTCAATTAATTATACCCCCCTCAACTTTCAATTTCTTGCACCATGGGCTACCCTCAAATTTTTTTACCCTTTTACCCTTCAAACTTTTTGTATTTCCACCTTACCTTTAATCATATCCTTACTATTATATTTCTTAATTCTTTAAATTACAAAAATATTATTTCTTTTAGTTAGAATATTAATTATGCCATTTACCTTTAATGTATTAGACTAAATATACTCTCAAATGTTATTTTTTTTTTTATAAGTTCTAATTATTTTATTTGTAAATCAATTAACTTGGTATTAAATTTTAGTTTGATTTAAATCATAAAACTCAATCCTAATTAATATATTCATAAATAAATCACAATTTATGAAAACAATATTTATATTTTGAACAAAATATATATATTTCAGAATATATATATATATATATATATATTGGAAAATGATATATATTTAGGAATATATTTTCCGAATTCTTTTAAAAAATATGAATTTTTTCTGAAAAATAATTTTTTTGAGAAAAATATATATTATGTTCCAAAATATGATTTTGAGTCATAATACCTAAACTACCATCAATAGTATAAGAGGGTTTAGTGAAATCAAACCTTCAAAAAAATTATTTTTCGAAAAAATATGTATATTTTGGAATATATATATATATTGGAAAATGATATATATTTCGGAATATATATATATATATGATTCGTCAAAAGTATATATTTTTTGAATTGTTTTAAAAAATATGTATTTTTTTATGAAAAATATACATTATTTTCTAAAATATAAAAAATATATATTTCGGAAAACAAATCATATTTTGGAACATAATATATATTTTTCCCAAAAATTTTATTTTTTGGAAAAAATTCATATTGTTTTAAAACAATTCGAAAAATATATATTTTTGACGAATTATATATATATATATATTCCAAAATATATATCATTTTCCAATAAAACTTAATTTCATTTAAATCATAAAACTCATTATCCTAATTAAATTTTTTTTTTGCCAAATGAAACTTTCTTTTCATAAAAATATATTCATAAATTGTGATTTATTTATGAATATATTAATTAGGATTGAGTTTTATGATTTAAATCAATCTAAAATTTAATACCAAGTTAATTGATTTACAAATAAAATAATTAGAACTTATAAAAAAAAAATTAACATTTGAGAGTATATTTAGTCTAATACATTAAAGGTAAATGACATAATTAATATTCTAACTAAAAGAAATAATATTTTTGTAATTTAAAGAATGAAGAAATATAATAGTAAGGATAGAATTAAAGGTAAGGTGGAAATACAAAAAGTTTGGAGGGTAAAAGGGTAAAAAAAATTAAGGACATGCCCATGGTGCAACATTTTATGAAGCCTTAGGGGGGTTCTAAGCTCATTTCATAGTTGAGGGGGTATAGTAAAAAAAAAGAGTAAAATTGAGAGGGGTTTATGCTATTTACCCTAAGATTTATATAGGACACATATTGTAGAGAAAGAAAGACACGTGTACAATTGCAACACGACTTGGGGACCATTACTTTTTGAATTGAAATTTTAACTTTTTCATTGCTTGGAGAGGCTGCTACATTTTTAATTAGTTTTTTGGAAATATCTGCGTGCTGAGCAAGGATGGAGGCTGCCGACACCCGAACTTTACTCTCTCTCTCTCTCTCAAGAAATCCCCCTATAATTTGTGCAAGTACAACTCTCTAAACTATCCCATTTTATTACAAAATGTTTCATTATTTTCAAATTTTTTCATAAATGACCAAAATACCTTTTCTTATTCAATTTTATTTAGTATTTGTTTGGCAACCGGTGCGGTACGGTGTGGTTTTTTATTTTGGTTGAGTTGGGTTTGGTGTGGTTTTATTCTGAACTGAAATCATATTTGGTGTAGATGATTTTGATGTGAGAAAAAGTAAAGCTGAAAAACCAAACCATGTTTGGTAGAGTTGGTATATGGGCTGGAATTCTGAAACCAATCATATTTGGTAACTTGGAATAGTTTGACATTTTATTTATTTAAAATAACATTTTGTAAATATATATGTTTTAAAAAATAAAATATATAAATATTTAATTTTTTCAAAATATTTATAGATAAAATATTTTATATAAGATATTTCAAAAAAAATAAAATATTTTTTAAAAATAAAATATTTCAGTAAAAATAAATACAAATAATTTGAATATTGTTTAAAAAATAATAAATATATTTTTATTATATTTTATTTTTTCCAGAAATATATGTTTTCCCGAAATATTTTATTTTTTACCAAATATTTTATTTTTTCATAAATATTTTATTTTTCGAATTTATATATATATAATATTATAAATGAATTGGTTTGGGTTAAACAATGGTACACTAAATTGAATTGGTTTGGGTTAAAGAATGGTTTTGGTGTGAGAAAACAAAACCAAACCACACAAAACCATCTATTGAGATGGTGTGAAAAATGGAGCATTTGATACCAAATGTTTGACACTATTGCACCAACACCAAGATTATTAAATATGGGTTAGACCACGAATTTTAGCCCAAAACCATATATTTGGCACCAACTTCTTCTACCAAACAGACACTTAATGCATTTTTGTCTTAAATATTGATTTTGAAATAATTGTTACTAGTTTTATGGCAAATCTTCATTCATGGATAAATTTACACAAAATACTTATTATGAATGAATTAATTAATGCTTTTAAGTTGTTAAATAAAAATTAATTAAATAATTACTAAACATGTTATATACATTCTTTGTAGTCTGCTAATGATGCAAAAAGATGGGAATCAATTTTTTACTAAGGTTGCGTTTGCTAACGGTTTGATGCGGTGTTAGTTTTTTATTTTGGTTTGGGTTGGGTTGGATTTGGTTTGGTGTGGTTTTATTTTGGTTCCAAACCATGTTTGGTGCAGATGATTTTGGTGTGAGAAAAAGTGATGCTGAAAAACCAAACCATGTTTGGTAGAGTTGGTATGGGTTGAAATTTTGAAACCAAACCATATTTGGTAACTTGGGATGGTTTCACATTTTATTTATAAATATTAAAATTTTGTAATATTAAAATATATTAATATACTAATATATTAATATTAAAATTTATAATATTAAAATATATTTAATATTAAAATATTAAAATATATTAATATTGATTATTAATATTAATATATTTTAATTTTAATATTAATAT
This sequence comes from Cornus suecica, assembly GCA_963922005.1. Classification (NCBI taxonomy): domain Eukaryota; kingdom Viridiplantae; phylum Streptophyta; class Magnoliopsida; order Cornales; family Cornaceae; genus Cornus; species Cornus suecica. The sequence goes on along the minus strand of OY998246.1, from coordinate 5,953,944 downwards.
AATATTAATATTAATATATTAATATTAGAAAAATGAGATTTGGTTTGGTGTGGGTGAGATGGTGCAAGAGTGTTACACTTGGTTTGCTACAGTGCTACAGTGAGTTTGCTACAGTAGCCGCATCATACAAAACTATCCATTTTGATGGTTCCAAAAATGGTGAGATATGGTATGCTACAGTGCTTTTTGGTTTGCTACAGTAGTACCGACACCAATTTTACCAAACATAGGTTGATACTACTATTTCATACCAAAACCAAAAACTTGGTACCAAAATTAGTTACAAAACATGGCCTAATTGTATGGTTGGTGTCCTGTCTGAATTGGAACAAAATTATTTCTAGTTGAAATAAAATCTAATAAATGTAATTAAATTAAATTGATGTTATAGGAACACATAGAAACTATCAAGAAAGTGCACAGTTGTTTGTCTCTAATTCTGTGTAGTTTTTGAGAGTGAGAGATGAATTTATCGTTGTTTTCTTGATCAAGTTTGCCACTTCACAAATTCCATGGCCATGATGTACAAACCTAGCTAACAATATTGGCGTTTTGCTTAGTTCTATTTTTACATGTTCATAAAAAACTCATATTTTTTTTTTATTAATGGCAAAAGTCTGTAATTTTAATTTTTTTTTGGAATACTGAAATTTTTAAAAAATTACACAAAGTAAATATTTAATTTCAATTTTCAAAAAACTATACAAAATAAAAATTCAATTTTTATTATTTCATTATAACATTTTCCTATTTTGTGAGTTTTTGTATACTGTTTCCAAATAAACCAAACCGACTTTCCTTGTTTAGTGACAATCTTTTTTTTTAGGGTAATTTGCAGCCACACCCCCTGAATTTTGAGTCAATGGCAGTCAGTGGCTGGTCAACGATTTTTCGGTCCCATAACCCCCTGAACTTTCAATTTCGTTGCAATGACACCCCCTGGGCTGGTGAAATGACTATAATGCCCCTTTAATTGTTTCACTTATTACATTAGGGTAATATATAAAATGTGAAATTACACATATGCCCAAGCACTTCACCCCTCTAAAATTACTAATTACACTTCCACCACTTATTACAAAATATATATATATATATTAGGAAAATTACAATTTAATTTTTTTCTTTATAATATAATTTGTATATATAATTACGATATATATATATATAATTTGTAAAAAATATATAAATTTGAAAAAACATATAAAATTCAAAAAAATATATAAAATTTGAAACAATATATAAAACTTAAAAAATATATATATAAAATTCGAAACAAATATATAAAATTCGTAAACAATATATAAAATTCGAAAAACATATAAAATTCTAAAAAATATATAAAATTCAAATATATATATATATATATATATAAAGTGTGACTGAAGTTTAAGTGGACAAGCTTCGGAGTCATTAGCCAAGGTAACGGATCTTCTCCAGTTCTTTGCAGAGTTATTTCAATGGCCACGATGGCGACACATACCCCACGATGGTGATCGAAATTGGAATAGAATCGATACTTTATTAAAATATTTTAATCAAAATTAAATATATTAATATTTGGATCAAAATTAACTGTTCGAATCCGGTTCTCATTTTTAAAGAACCGAAAGTAAATTTTTATTTGGATAAAAATTAACGGTTCGGTACCGATACTTTCGGTTATTTAAAAATGAGAACCGGAACCGAATCGTTAATTTTGATTTAAATATTAATATATTCACGATGCGGTTCGCTTTTGATTCCAACCGAACCGGAATCGAACCGATACTTTCGGTTCTTTAAAAATGAGAATCGGAACCGAATCGTTAATTTTTATCCAAATATTAATATATTTAATTTTGATTAAAATATTTTAAGAAAAGTATCGGTTCGATTCCGATTTCGGTCACCATCGTGGGGCATGTGTCGCCATCATGGCCATTGAAATAGCTCTGCAGAGAGCTGGAGAGGATCCGTTATCTTGGTTAATTACTCCGAGGCTTGTCTACTTAAACTTCAGTCACACTTTATATATATATATATATATATATATATTTGAATTTTATATATTTTTTAGAATTTTATATGTTTTTCGAATTTTATATATTTGTTTCGAATTGTATATATATATTTTTTAAATTTTATATATTGTTTCAAATTTTATATATATTTTTTGAATTTTATATGTTTTTTCAAATTTATATATTTTTTACAAATTATATATATATTCGTAATTATATATACAAATTATATTATAAAGAAAAAAATTAAATTGTAATTTTTGTAATATATATATATATATATATATATATATTGTAATAAGGGGTGGAAGTGTAATTAGTAATTTTAGAGGGGTGAAGTGCTTGGGCATATGTGTAATTTCACATTTTATATATTACCCTAATGTAATAAGTGAAACAATTAAAAGGGCATTATAGTCATTTCACCAGCCCAGGGGGGTGTCATTGCAACGAAATTGAAAATTCAAGGGGCTATGGGACCGAAAAATCGTTGACCAACCACTGATTGCCATTGACTCAAAGTTCAGGGGGTGTGGCTGCAAATTACCCTTTTTTTATAAGCCGAAGAAAGATGAGAACGATGTCAAGTTACCATGTCCTCAGCCACACAAAACCAGCTAGCTACTTGTAAAAAAGACATGTATTGATAAGTAATGTACATGGAACTTGCCATACTATGAAAACTAAAATTAGAAAACTTGGGTAAGAGTATAATTAAAAGCGAGTAATAAACACTTTTTTTTTTGGTTTTGTTGAGAACCGTTTTTTTTTCTTTCTTTTCAGCGAAAGAATTTCTTTGTTTATTATTTATCATTATTATTATTTTAATGGAAATTATGGAATGTTCATTTTGGGAGCTCATATATACTGAATACAGTGAAATCACAGGGTTTTATTGAACCAGATCTAAGCTCTTAGCCCAATGTTTAGGCCCAACACAAAGTGCTCAAGACAATCTTGTCATTTCTAATCATATTTTCCCCTTTCCAGGACAGTAGTCAGCAGCGTCTGCCAAGACAAATGAAATTTTTCTTAAATAGGAAATAACAAATTACTTTGTGTCTATATATGTGACTATATAATATATATATGTATATATGTGTGTCTGTCTGTGAGAGTTTTGTCTGATTTCTGTGATTACACTGCAAGAAGGGCAATAGGTACCCTGTCACTAGTAGATGAACAATTTACAAATAAGCTCAAATGTTCCTTCACAAAAGCCTATATGTCTATGAATTTGTAACAGTAGTGAAAAAGAGTTGAAAGCTTAAGCTGAAATATACAATAAGCCAATGCTAGTCTCTCAACCAATTACATTTCCTATCAAAAACCCCATACATACATATACATATATAATTATGTTGAAAATCACTTATGGTGATTCTAATACCCAGGATACACTCAAATAATGAAATAAAAACTCTTTTATTTTAAAACAAACTTTCACAAATATTACAGAATTTTCTCTCTCAAACTCACACTCTATCTTGATTTCCTAGCTTCTGAATATCAAACTACATATCATCATCTATTTATAGACTCCTAAACCGTGCCTTAGAACTTTATAGACGTAGTTGAATTCAAACTCCGTGTTTGAACCATGTTCACTGTTCATGCTTTGAATTCCACCATTGAAGCTTCTTGACAGCTTCCTTTATATCTTCTAGAGCTTTCTTGTTGAAGCTTGTTGTTTCAAGATAATTCAAGCAGCTTCTTGAGTTTTCTTGTTGCTCCTTCATGAATCCTCTAGAGCTCTCTTGATTCTTGTGGAATCAAGTTTACCTTTTCAACATCCCCTCTTAAACTTGATTCGGGGATCTTCTGCAATCCTTGCATCTTCATCTGTCTTATGGATCTGTCTTGAAATTAATTTCCGTTTCGTCTGGCTCTCTGCCTTTCGATCACTATCGCTCCTGGCTCTGCCTCTCTCGTCCAGTTTTGCACTGAGATGGTTGACTCTCTTCTTCATAGTCAAGTCCAAGACTAGCGACAAACACCTCGAACTAAACTGAGTCGACCTGCCTGAACTCTGAAGATATATCATTTTTTTCCCTGCACTTCCTTTCCTTGGAACCATTACTAAGGCATTACATTTATTCCTCAAACTATTGAACGTGTCTGGCTTCACTTTTCTAAACTTCTCTAGACTGTTAAACTTGTCTGGCTTCATTTTTCTTCTTTTGTAGTCTTTCACAATCAGGCGAGCTTTGTACATTTGAACTTCGTTTTTTTCACTTCTCGTCTTATGGACGCACTTCGACCCAGTTGACTTATGACCTTCTGGTGGACTACACCACTTCCTCTCTATGGGGAACGTCTCTTCATCCATAGTTATCTTCCATTTCTTCTCTTGACTAGCTTCGGTGAAGCTAACTGGCATGGATCTTCTTCTGATTTCTTCCCGGTCCATTATCTTTCACCCCGCCCATATCTGTCTTCTTTTTGGTCCAATATCTTTCACCCGGATCCACTTACGAATTCTTTCTGTCAGGTACGGGAGCAATTTGTGTCACTATCGGTGGCACTACTTCAACCTTTTCTTGTGGCACTGTTAGTGACACATCTTTTGCTTCATTCTCTTTTTCTTCTTTAATCACGAGCTCCTTGGGCTCTGTTTCTTCTTTAAATATCCAGCTAACAGGATTCCTATATTGAGCCATCAATACCATTCCGTTTTGCTAATTTGTATCTTCATTTGCAAAATTCACTTGTTCATCATTTTCATCTTCATATGCTAGCTTTCTTATGCATTCACGGGCATAGTGGTCGTATCTGTTGCAGTTATAACACTTCACTTTTCTTCTCCCATGGTCACCTCTAAATTCATTTTCTCGTCCTTGATAGCCACGACCTCTTTGTGAATTTCCCCATCTCTCTTTTCTAACTGAGAGCTTTGACTGCAACACTTGTTTATCCTCTGGGGTGCTTGAGGTATTCTTCTTGTTAATTCATTGTTCATGGATTTCTAGTGTGGTTTGTAACTCGTCTACTGTCATGACATCCAGATCCTTCGATTCTTCAATGGCTACAACAACTTACTGATAAATGTCAAATATTAGTCATTTTGACCCTTTAACTCACTATTGTTACGTTCTTTTATTCCATTATTTAGTATTTTTATGTTGTTTGCGTGTTAAGGCATGTTTTAGGAGCATAATGAAGAAATGGAGCTAACTTCGGTGAATTAACTGAAGAGTGTGTTCTTTCTATCCAAGAGGAGAGTCAAAGAGGTAGTTCGAGATAAAAATGGCTCCCGGAGGGCAAACATGGCATTTTCAGAAGCCGTTATCTTCAACAAAAAGTATCGTGGGTTCAAAACGGACGTTTTGGCGCATTCACGAAGAAAAATGATTTTCCATAAAAACCCTACGCTTGTGCCTACGCTTCCAGTACCAAAAAGTGGTTAGAATTGCAAAATCTACGCTT